>CM046378.1:10034912-10077912 GCA_025413485.1 Ficus microcarpa
ATACCCTAAAAATAAGAAAACCAATCTCCAACTATAAACGTTTATAATGCTTAACCTTCTTTTTTTTTTTTTTTTTTTTCTTTCTTTCTTTTTCCCCTTAAGCTGCTTAAATATATTTGAAACATTATTTTTTGGGCATTTACTTGTGCAAATTCCGGCAGTATAAAGTACCTACTAGTACTGTACTACATCATATCATACCTCATTAAACATAACATATGCAAAGTCTGATAAAATCTTATAACAAAAACATTCACCACTATGGCCGGTTTTGTTTTGTTTAATTTTTTAAAAAACAAAATTCTAGAGCATGTAGAAAATCTAGCTAGATCTCTCATGAGCAACATCATTTCAACAATTTAATTTCTATTTTTAGTTTTTACTCCATTGGTTTTCTCTCTCTGGTTATTACATATTCACAAAAAATGAAAAACAAAAATAAATTTGCTTCTTTTAGCATTTCATTTACTTGCTCGCCGATCCTACCGGAATGATGAAGCTTTATCATTTTACTACAATCTTTGGAGCATTAATTCTGTTTTTAGAACGAATTCCATCCCTTCACTCTCTCAGGCACATCAATCTTGTTTTCCTAAACCTTTGCCTTGCTTTTATCATATGTGCCACATTTGGTTCTATATACATTGGTGAGAAAATGAAATTTGTAAATTTTCCAACCAGAAACCTTTTATTTAATTCAATTTTGTACAAAAATTAAATATTAATATCTGTGCACTTTTTTCAAAAACTTGTTTTGCATAGAGGAAATCAGAATCAGATTGCGCTAATCACAAAGAACGATCCAGTAAATGAAGCTAATCGGGTTTTTCCCATCTTTAATGCTATTTCAATCATTTCTAACTTCTATTCTTCCGGAGTTCTTCCTCAAATACAGGTCCATATTAAAGTATATAGTACAGAGATGATCAACTAAGAACTAGGCAAATTAACTATATTCTAAGGCCAATTAATTTAAGCAGTCATTCAATAAATAAGCGTGATATTTTCATGTGAAAATAAGTTGGCGCATATATATATATATATATATTTATTTTATTTTATTTTTTTTCACACCAACCATTTAATGAGTATAGCGAAAAGATTCACAGGATTTTCTTTTTTTTTTTTTTTCAACGAACACCTTTTCAACGACAACAAATCATAACTAAAGGTCGTAAGCATGACCGCTAAGTCGCCACTAACATGTTCCTTGTAATGTGCAGGCAACAATTGCACCACCAGTGAAGGAAAAGATGTTGAAAGGCCTATGTGCTGCTTATACTGTGATGATCTTTACATATTACAGTGTCGCAACCTCTGGTCATTGGGCACTTGGTTTCTTGTGATCACCAATATCTTCATTCTTTTGCAAGTTTCAGCAGTTACCTCGGTAAGATTTTCATTTTTCCTCTGTATCGATTCTTGTCGATGTAGTTGCCGCTTTTGCGGTTTCTCATAAGCCTTAATTATGATCCTTTTGACATAATTTAATTTTTTTTTTATATTTTTAGTGTCTTGTATTATCAATTTTTATCATCAGACTTCTCGATAAACAGAGGTCAACAATAATATACGTAAAAGTCATCGATCAGCAAAAGAAAGGGGGGGGGGGGGGGGGGGAAAAGTCACACTGAATTTCTACCTGTTTAAATCTCTCGGAATTCAATTCTTGATCTCATAATACGATACATATACGCTTAAATTCATGATGAACAAGTAGATAGGCCTATCTTTTCTCAGGAAAAAAAAAGTAAATAAACCTATCTTGAATTTGGCCACTCCTTTTCTTTCGTAATTTAATAATTGGTATATATCTTTCTCGATTTTTTTTTTTTTTAGTTTTAGTTTTAGTTTGGGGTGGTAAATTCAAATTCTACACCATATTGTATAATTAGGTATAGTCGTTTAGAAATACTATTATGTTAATCCTACAACTATCCTTTCTTACTTTTTTTGGTTGAGAGAAAAGTGTAGTACTCCAATATGACGTCGATATTAGGGGAATTTATTTTTAGTAACGAGTTCCCAGAGGTTGATTTTCAGGTCAACATCGGTGATTATAGCCACAACTTTGGACGCGATGCTTCCTTCCATCGAAGGTCTCGTGGCATTGTTTGGGGTATTTGGGTGCATCCCTTTGGATACCATTCTTCCAATGGTTTTCTAAAATAACACTTTCAAGCCCTCAAAGTGCAGCGTCAGTTTCTGGGTCAGTACAACGATCATAGAGGTTTCCTCGTTGCTGGCCAGAATCGGAACAATAGCATCAGTTTACAAAATAGTTTCTGATGCCAAAATGGCTCATTTATTTCCCAACCTGTAAATGTTATTGCGAAATTTATTTAAGTATACTTTTGTTTTATAAGTTTATATTTAATTTGTGGGTTGAAGATAAAATTTTTAAATTGAAGTTGGCTGATTTTTTAAAAACTAGTTATAATTTTTGTTGACTTTTCAGAAAAAAAAAACAAAAATTGAGATGAAAAAGTATAATTTAGTTATAACTGAGTTGAAATACCAAACGAAGCATAAGTTTGTACAAAATTTATACCGTCTATTTGAACCTCTTTAAAAATATACCAAGACATAGTAAGTGTATTCCAAATCCATCTCAGATACCTTTAAATTTAATTTGACTCATCAAAGAAAAGATATTTAAAAACGAACTTTTTTTATTTTAAAGAAAATTCTTTTTCTTTATTTTAAACTGGATTTTATAATTTCTTTTCCTTGAGGATATTTTTCTATTATTTTTGTTAGAATTGAAATTGACTATTCTATAGTATGAACGAGTTTAGTACCCGTGTGTTGCATGGGGAAGGAAGAAAAAACAAAAATGAAAAAAATTAAATAATATATAATAAAAGCAGTTACTTAAGATATAGATTATACAGGGAAGGAAGAAAAAATAAAAATGAAAAAAATTGAGTATTATATAACAAAAACAGTTAATTAAGATATACATTATAATTACAGTAAGTATATTTTTTTAGTATTTACTATTATAATATTAAAGTACATATATTCATATTTATAAGCGTAATTTTTTTGAAATAAAAAAGTTCAAATAATAAATAAAATTTAAAAAATTTAAAAAATCAAAAGGATAACAAAGTTGGGGGAAAATTTAATAAAATAAAAATCAATTAAATTAACAAATAAACGTAAAAATTAATAGAAATTTTAAAAAATTTATTTATAAAGATTATAGATATAAATATAAAAGAAACTTATTGAACATTTTGTTTCAAAAAAAAGAAGAAAAAAATAACAGAAGTCAAAGAATAAAAAAATAATAATATCAAATATTAAAATAAAATATTAAGTGTAAGAATTGTTATTAATATAATAAAATATAATAATATATTTTTATTAAAAAATCAGAAAAAATAAATAAGATTAAAAACTTTTAAACTTAAATAGTCAAAAAAAATTTAATAACTTAATTAAATTTATTAAATTTAAACAAAATTAATTAAATCAATAAATAAACCTAGAAATGGAATAAATATTTTTTTTTAAAATTTAATTTTAAATAATAATATTAATATATAACATAAATAATAATTATAAATATAAATTTTTGATAATTATGTTTCTAGAAAAATTATTTATTGATTTTTAATTATATTGTAATTTTATAGACCTTTTTATATTTTGGAATTTTTGTAAATTATTATTTAATTTCAAATTTTTTTAGTTTGTTTGTTTATTTTGAACATTATAATTTAATTGTATTAATTTATTCTTTAAATGTATTATTCTATTTTATTTTTCGTAAATTTTTATTAATTCAATAATTTAAAATTTTCAAATATTATTTAACGTATATAATTTTATTTTTTATAATTGAAAATAATTTAATAAAATATAATTTTTATCTTATGATTTTTGCTTTTTCTATCTTTATTTTTTAAAAATTTATTTTAATATAGATATATATATTTTTACTTTCTCTCTCTATCTCTATCTGTCTTTCTCTTTCTTTCTCTCCCTCTCTAATGACCGGAAAATGCCACTATCTCTCTATCTCTATCTGTCTTTCTCTCTCTCTCTCTCTCTAATGGCCGGATAATGCCAAAAAGGCAAAACCGATAAGTCATTGTGCAGTCGAGAAAATACAGGGAAATTGAAGGGCAAAAACGTCATTTCACTGTATAGTTATTGTAGAACACTATACAGTTACTATAGAACACTGTAGCAGAAAAAAATGAAAAAAAAAAAAAAAGCCCCAAAAGTTACTGTTTATTAATTTGCAGTAAACGATAATTCAGTCCGTCCTTTTAGTATATGTATAATATGTTACACTTAAAATGTAATAACCCGATTTTTCAGACCGTTAACTAGTTTACTTACATGTTTGGTTCCAAAAACAAACAAAAATTCATATATCATATTCGTATTACAAAAATTAAATTTACTAAAATTTTTTATCCGAAGAAATTAAAAACCTCTAGATATTAAATATCTTATTCAAATTCGTACTTAGATAATATTTAAAAAGTTATAACTTCGTGTAAGTTCAAAGAAAAGAATCTAAAATCCTTTTCTCGTAAAGTATTCCTATTAATTTAGTAATACGAAAACATTAGAAACATAGTTATAAATAAAGTCGATACAAAATAATTTAAGAAGTCTAAATGCGAAAATTAAATTTGCAGTGATATCCCACTTCCTTCCTTCATCGCATCGGCATAGCTTCACCAGTTCATAAATATTTACGTAGCGGGCTGCTACTCGCGTTACCTATGGAATGAACACATACGAATGAGTTTTCGCTCAGCAAGTTCAAACAATATCTCATAAAATATTTTTATAAAATCATATCATATCATCATATATAACATCATGAATATTTAAAAATGTATGTGATCTATTTGTGTTCAATTATGCTTCACTATATACATGTATTGTCTACTGAAGGGCCCCTATGTCGTACCTATATGCGCGCAACCAATGGAAAGTTAGGGGAGCGACCCTCCAACAGCCTCCAAGGTCATATATTATAACTTTCGTTCTTATCATATCCTCTCACTAATTGGAGGTTAATATGATACTTAATCTTATTTTTCGTTTACCTCATTCTTATTAATTGTGACAATGTGTAGATTTACATGTCACATGCATCTATCATTATGGCATAAATATCTGTGACACATGTTGATTATGTCAGTGCAAGAGAAATTATGCACGTCGAATGCATAATCAAAGCAATACGTATAACTCATATACTCATTATATCATCAAGGAAAATCATAGCAAACATAGAGCATCAACAAAAAAAAAAAAAAACATTTTGTTTCATACTGTAGATGTGTTTATACTTACTTGTCTTTTATGTTTAAACTTCCGGATTTATACCTCCTAATACATAAGTTTGAAAAATTATCCTGATTTAACAGTATCTCATTATTAAATAGAATCATAGTTATATAAACTTTATTCTTTTATTTATTTATTTTATAAATTAAAATGAACTTAATTTACTTATATCATAATTAATCTTAACACTTAATTCAAATTACTTATTAAGTGTTAAATAAATTTCTATTATTATCATTTAATTAATTTAATTTTACTTAATTTAATTAATTAATTAATTAACTAATTAATTATGTAGTAGTTAATTATTAATTTATTTAATTGAGTAATTATAATTAATTTACATAATTTTAATTGACTTATTAATAATTATATTGTTAATAATTTAATTATGTTACTTAAATATTCTTTCTCATGTAATAATTAATAATTATTAATTCTTATATTAATAATTAATAATTTGATTAATCTAATAATTAATATTTGATTAATCTCTAATTAATCATCCATAATTATATTAATAATTATATTAATGATTAATGATTAACTAATCATATATTATAATTATATAGTTACATAACATAATAATCTTATTTACACAATAATCACTTACTAACTCTTATAATTAATTAATTAGTTAGTTACTTTATTAACTACTAATTAAGTTTCTTAGTATAATTATATTTTATCATATCTTTATTAATTAATTAATTAATTTATTTCTTAATTAACTAATCACTCAGGATGACAAGGAGTCACCTAAGTATATACCTTCTATCTAGTATTGGGTACAAATCCAATCCCAATCATGATCATTTAGTTGGGTTGGTAGTCCCTTCGTATGAACTCAATAACCCTCTAATATACTTTATCTTAGCCCACTTAAAACTTGGGATTCAATTTTATAAAGCTAATAGGGTGCTTGGTGTAATAGTTTAAGTTGAGAAATTTAAGTTTAAATAGTAAATTTTTTTGAATTTTCAGAAAAGACAAAAAACTTTTTGGGAAAAAGACAAAAAAAAGTTTGAGTTGAATGGTTGGAGTTGATCCACCAAACACCCCTTAAGGCTTTTCACATTATTTGATCATATACTTAATACTAACTCATTTCATAAATAAATATGTACATATGTTATGGCTTACCATTTTGTCATATTATAATGTTTAATCGTTTTATCGGTGTAAAATTTGAACTTGTAATATTTATTCAAATTAGAGTGTAATCATGTTTTAAACACTTGATAACTCGTTGGAAAGCTTGAAGCATCTAGTTTCTGTCTTTATAATTTATTTTCCAAGATTTTAACCATTTCAAACATTGATGTGAACGTCTTCCTAAGTGTCTTATGGTAAAATCTCAGTTTACCATATTACAATACAATATTATGTGATTTATTAAAAGTTATATACATATTCGTTTTATATACATGATATCTCATTTTAAAGCTTGAGATGTCTACTTTATAGAGCAAATTCTTTCCTTTAGTGTTTGAGTGTTTCATAACCATAAATTTAGATTTTTTTACTGTCGGTCCCACATATGTATCACTGGTCCAAATTCATGGGTAAATTTAGAAAAATCATAACAATTTACGTACAAGTCAAATAAGACAAAAAATATGCCTTTGGAAAGCTTATATTGTCTATTTTATGTGATAAGCACGGTTTTATAAAACATTATGGTTTACACCCAAAATATACAAAACCCGTGATTAGTACAGGTTTCTAGCAAAGACTTTTGGTTCGTAGTCCAAACTTGTAAAATTCACCAAAAACTGTACATTTATCCATTCAAGGCGTATGACACCTTGTTGGAAAACTTAAAGAATATAGTTTTTAGATCTATAACTTCTAATCCAAAATTTTAAGGCTAAAGGGTTCAGAGTAAATAAAACCTATGGCTAGACTGTACCTCAGAGGTTCATTTTTTCTCTAACAATTTCAAATGCACATAACTTTAGACATACAAAAGCAAACCAAATGATTCCAAAGCCTAAAATAAAATTTATCCTCTGTAGAATCTTATCATATAATTTATTTTTCATACCAAAGTTTCTGATGCATGCTATATTACCACAATAACTACAAGCTTTAACAAAGTTCATAGATCTTACCGAAACGCTCCGTGGATCCTTTAAGATCTTGGACTTTCAAAATTCTTCTTAAAACTTTTTCCTAAGTATGAAGAAGTCTAACATTAAAATTCTAACTAAACATTATGCTTTAGCTCCCCAAAAATGACTAAAACACAAAAAAAAAAAAAAAAAACCACTAGGTTACCTCTAGTAAAGCGTCATCTCACTCCGTTTCACACTTCTTCAAACTCGGTAACTGGGTTGCTTGGAACTTGAAAATGAAGGGAGGAGGGTGCTAGAGGCTGTTGAAGATGGAAAATAGTGTTGGTGGTTTTTTTTTTTTTTTTTTTTTAAGCTTGGTGGTGGCTAGAGGAGCTAGGGTTTTTGAGCTTAACTTGTGTGAGAATAAAATGAGGTGTTAGGTACTTGTTTTCAACCAACTTTCACTGTAAGGGAGCTATATTTTGAGGGGTAAAATTGAAAAAATTTTGGCTGATTCTCCCTTCATTGCCACCATTTAAAGAGAGGGAGTTGAGTTCAAAATTTTGTTCAACAAAGTAGAGACAATTGGTCACTTTCACTTGTCTCTTCTTCAGATTAACTTATCAAAATAAACCATGCTATCTCTTATATGAGGTTGCATACATGCACCACTTTCCTTTTTTCTCATTTGTTCAAATTTATTTTTGCTTTTTGATACAAAAAGCCAGATCCCACCTATGCTTTCTCAATTTTACTTTGTTTTTCTTTCTTCAAATTTTTTCACTATTGATCAAAAGTTATCATTTTTATTCTCATCAATTGGATCTTCCATTACACCAATCGTTACCTTAAGCTCTCACTGGTCACTCATCAACCAAAGTTTGGCCATTGATTTGCCTAAGATTCTTTAACACAAAATCTACATCATTGATTTCAAACTTAAGTACAATTCTTGATCAATCTCCCGCCTTTGGATTTTCTGAGAATAAATCATAATTATATATCTTCTATATATGTGACACATCAATATCCCAATCATACTCTCAAAACTTAACTATTGATATGACCAAAATAAATACTAAAATCATTAAATTGACTTGCTAATAAAAATCAGTTTTCTTCCAAAAAATAAACATTTATCCCTCTAATACGACATAATAAATTTTCTTATAAATTTATATGTTGTTCCACTCATCTTTTATATATTTATAATTTCTCATTTAAATAGAGAAACTCAACTTGTTAGATCATCGACATCATCATATTGATGATACATATACAATCATTCATGATCTCTAAATTTGATATTCATCAAGAAAATTCATTGGAAGTATATTAATGAAGGAAATTCCATGATAATAGTTCATGAATCAAATTTATGAATTTCTATAGCGTCACATAAGATGTCATCATATTTATTTGATGGGGTTCAAAATGAATTGTACATATATATTTTTTTAATAAATGCAAATTACAAGGTATATTTATATATATTTCCTAGTGTTGGATAATACCATCTATACCTGAGTACATTACAATTTTTCTTAAAAAGTGAGAATTAACTGAAATTTTAATATAATTTTAGAGATTAAATTGAAAACTTTAAAATGTGAGTGGGATATATGTATCGTTGTTTGTTAGAGTAATTATATCTTGGCATCCTTCTCTTAATCTTTATTCTATTTCTACCAGACAGGAAGTACTTTAAACTCTCATTTCACTCATAAAATTTTAAATTAACCTATTAACTCTTCTTATAGATCGTCGTTAAATCAAAAAGAAAAAAGAAAAGGTTAAGTCTAGTCATATATTTTTGTTTTTACTATTTATTTTTAATAGAAATTCTAACTCTAGAAGAGGTAAATGAGACTAATTCCTTTATTTTTTTCGGTGTGTTTTTTCTCTCCCGAAATTGTAATAAAAGGGGATTCAGAAGATAAAACTAGAGGTTTTAAAATTCTGAATGTAAAATGAAAATGACCCAAGAATTTAAAAGTACATATGAAGATTGCTCCAAAACTACATTTTTGTAAAATTTTCTTTTAATCTTCCTCCCCAGTTTTAATGGTTGAAAAATTATTCTATGGAAAACAAATTTGTTGTTTCAAATAAGATCATATGATCACTCTATCAATTACTTATGGACTGTGAAAAATGAATAATCTCGTGAACAACCACGTATATTGTTACATGGTTACTTATCTTAAAAATATATATATAATTTAAAAAAATCACTATTTATTTAATAACCACACTACAAATCCAAAATTCTCCCTCTTTTTGTTAGGTAAAGAAAAACACACACACTCAATTCTCAACAAAGGAGAATTCAACCATTGTGCTCGTCAAATCGAACTGACTATAGATCCATTCATCTTAAAAAATGTTAATCGTATTCGTAGATATAACCTCTCAATAATTACACCTATACCTCGTATAAGAGGTAGAGTTTTTCCTTTAAAAAAAAACAATTAGTGTTTGGATTCAAATTCGATATTTTATAATGAAGTTAATATAAAATCCTCACTAAGCTATGTGCCCTATATTTGAGAGAATTTCTGCTTTTATTTTTTGCCAATAGAAGAATAGTAGTAAGGAATATGATTTTCCAGTAAATGTTTGGAACCACATCTTTGTTAGTTTTTAATGATTCAAAAGCGTTCTTAAATTTTCTTAAAAGTAATAAAAACAGTAGAATGCAATTTACAATATCTTGTTAGAACTCTTATACAGGTTTCAAAATCTACACAAAAAAGTTGTTTTTTTTTTTCTTAATTTTTTAGAGACTACATATTCTTTGATAGAAAGCACTTTTGACAAATCATCCAGATACTTTCAAAAGTAGTTTTTTGACCTAAAAATCAAAAGTAAGTAATCTCTCGGCCAAACAGGTCATATATTTGCAATCACTCATAACGGATAGAGTTTGAACTCTCAACCTAAGTTTAAAATATATTTTTTATTGGAGGTGCATTATGTCAGATGGGGTATTTTTGCACTATTGAATGCCTTATCAATTGAAAACCTAATGTCACAAACAACTGTTGAACTTATATAAAATCATCAAATGTAATTATTAGACCGATTTATTTCACCAAAAGCCTCTTAACACCACTATAAAGAAAGTCAAAGCGCAATTTACACACACTTGTATCACACACAAATGCCACTAAAAAAAAGTATTTAGAATGGTAGGGTTGCATATATCATGATTGCAAATATGTATTTGCAAGCAACAAATGAAGTGCTTGAGAAGACCAGTAGTGGTGACCCAAAAGTTGATCATTTTTTTTTTTTTCTTTTTTTAGGGAAAAAGGTGGGTCAATTTTCATCCATTATGTTGTCCCACTTAAGGGTACTTGAATTCCCAGTCAATATACCAGTCATCATAGCTTTGCCTTTGGCGTGTAATGCTTTCTCTTCTCTTTCTTCAAAAAAAAAAAAAATTTTCCATAATGGACATTCACTTTCTTAATTTAAAAGAAAATCTCACATATTTCAAATCTCGAATTAAGATTCTAAACCTCCTTCCCATGTGATGTTATTAAGTGCCTTTGGATATATTCCGGTAAGTTGATCGGTATCTATGATTCGCCTTCTGATGATTAATGTTAATCACTGGAGTAACTTGGTAGGTTATCATCAGTCATCTACATAGTTCTGGCACAGTGATCTCAACATGAGTCTAAATCTATTGTCCTATTTCTTGTCATAATGACTGTTCCCTCAATAATGTTTTAATAATTCATTAATTTGCTTAAGAATTTTCAGTATTTAGCTTTTTCTATGTAAATAAACTTTTAAATTTAGATTATATGGCAAAACAATATTGGGGAGCAATCAATGGGACAGGAAATCTACGATAACAAATCTTAACTCCCTCACCATGAACTAAAATGAAGATCTAGTAAATGCCAGGCTCATTAGGAGTAACTTTCCAAATTGGTTCCGTTGCCACTTTCAAGGAAGCACATACTCTTTCGAATATTGGTTTTATATGTTTCCAAAGTTATGCATATCGCTTGTGCTGTAATAGGTTTTTCACGTGAATCCAAGCTAAAGGCGACCCTGCACCACTAATCCTGACAATCAAAAATGGATTAGTCACAAAAACCCTCGGCATGAAGAGTGTTTTTGAGTTTTAGGTCCAAATCCATTTGCATGTCTTGTCTTCCCAAAGATGATCTCGCAAAAAATGAAAATGACATTTCAGAATAAATTCATTTCTCCAACCTTTCTAACATCTTATGATGACCAATTTACTACTCCACTAATGCTAGACCGGGGGTCAATGACAATTATATATGTGTTTGTTTTCTTGCTCGGAGCAAACGGATTTGCACAAGTAGGAAGTTTTCTTATCCTGATAGTTTTACTGATTTCAATCCATTATCCCAGTAGGAGCATTTGCTTGAAAGCACTCACTTAGATACCGCTAGTGAGTGCAAAGGCAACCAAGTCAGATCCAACAACAGTTTGTGAGAGATGAGAAAGATAGAGGGAAAAATTAATGTCATAATTCTAACTCCTACTTTTAACTACTTCTCAATTTAACCTTATTACAAAGATAGTTTCTTAAATTTGACAAAACTAGTATCAATTTTAACCCTCTTGCATTTTATGGACAAAAAGACCAATCCTTCATTAGACCGAAGTTAATTCTGAAGATAAAAAAGGGAGAAAAAATATTGAAAAGTATTTTTATTATCTAAAGAAGATAATTAACTTCAAGATCTTTTTCGAAAGTCGATGTTTTATTTTAGGTTTTTTTTTAAATTATTTTTTAAATGTATTAAGTGTTTTCATAAACTATTTAAGGTTATTAATATGGTTTTGCCAAACGTTTTCCATTCACAAAATACAAAATACGTGAATAAAGAAAATTAAATAAATATTTTAAATTCAAAAGATGACTTTATAGTTTCTTTTATTTGAATTTGGGTTAGGGGAATTCGAACTCTGCACCTTTACGTAATAAATTAAATTAAAAAAAAAAGAATAATGTAACATATTAAACTAGAAGTTATAATTATGGAACTAACCTATTTTAAGAAAGCAAATAAAAGTATTGACATCATTTTGAATTTGAAAATCATATTTCTTTTGGGTATATTTGAATTTTTTAATTTTTTAGGACAAATTAACATGAGAATATGCCCTAACCTAACTCGATTTTATTAAAGTGGATAAACTTAAAGTCTTCACATGAAAAATAATAATAATAATAATAATTTATCAAGTTTGAAATTCTCTAAAATTTTATTATATATATATTTTTTTAAGGTTTTAAGATTTTTGGTAAGCATTAACTTTTTATTTAATTCTTCAATGTCACGTTATTCTTAATTGATATGATTATGATCTAGGGTTAATTTCAAAAATAGCACCTATGGAAAAAAAAAATTTTTAAACTAGTATCACTTTTGTTTCATTTCATTACTAGCATTGTTATATCATCACCAACAATTGAGGTTGCTGTAAAAAGTCGAAAATGCCCTCAACCAACCTAAACCCTAAAATTTTCCCACTTTCTCGCCCATCCCCAGTTGCTCGGCCCATTCTAGCCCCCCCACCATATCTAACTCTCTCTCTCCCTGTCTTTCTCTTTTTTCCCCCCTTGTTACCTCACACACTCTCTTCACAATCGTTGAAGATCTACAGCTCAACTAACTCTAACTCTAACTTTCTCTCCCCATCCTTATTCTCTCTATTCACCTCACCCTCTCTTTCCTTATTATAGTTGAAGAAGGTTGTAGCTCATCTCTTAGTCCACTTGCAGCTTTTCACACTCTACATAAGCCTCATTCTAGCTTAGATTAGGTCCAGATCTGAGGTAATGGTGCTTATTCTTTTGTTTTATTTGTTTCTATATACTTTAAATGAGTTTTTATTTTGGATTCTAATCTAAAAAATGATTATGCTAAACTTTCGAGGGTAAGATCTTACAATATTTGTTGTCTCCTTTAGTTTTTGTGGTAATAAGAAAAATTTCCTATGTTTTTTTGGTAACTTACTGTAAGATTTCCCGTTCTGAAAAATTTTCTACAATAGTAATGTAAACAACATAATAACGTTTTGGTTATTATTATGATAACCAGACCGGTTAATAATTTTTTGACCAAGCAATAATTATGATTATTGACTAATATCTTGCTATTTTGTTTAGGAATGGCTATAATTTGTGTTTTCATCAAGTATAATGATCAGTGGGACGATACATCGAGATATGTTGGTGGTGAAATAAAGGGAGTAATGGTGTCTGGCCCTTACGCAACTTACGTTTGGTCTTATTGAGTTGGTGATGAGTGTTATTAGAGCATCGTTATGTGATGGTTTTTATGTACATTAGCATTATTTTGTATCCATTGATAGTTTGACTCTAATGTCTTATTTCTTATGCTTTCGTTTTGTTATAACTTTATGTTAGTGCTTTTAAGTACTACGTTTATGGGTTTGTTATCTAGGTGTTATGACTGTTTGTATTTAGTTATCTGTATTTGTATGCTAACTATCTTAAATTGTTGTTATCAGATTTGAATTTAGTACATGCATTACTAATTATTACAATGATTAGTAAGTCATATTCATAATGACTTCTGTTATTTGTTCCATGTGTTGTTGTAACCAATTGAACTTTCAAACGCACAAATTGAAGTTGTCCTACTTAATGTGAAACGTCAAAATTAATGTTGCACAACATTTGACACTTTAAGGTCAATTTCAAATCGAATGGTCATTTTTATAGTAATCAATAAGTCAATTATATTACGGCATTCTTGGTAATTCCTTTTTATTTAATGGTATTAACAATAGTTTTCAAACACATGATAGCAAGACAACATAAATCATCTGTAATGTCAATATAATTGTCAAGAAAAATATTTGACATTCGACTGAAAATACAGTGTCAGGTTTAGTAGTGACCATAGGTACTTATAATAGTGACCATTGGGTTATTTCCATAATGGCTTTTGTTATTTGTTTCATGTGTTCCTGTAACAAATGGAGATTTGAAACACACAAATTAAAGGTGTCATACATTATTTATAACTTCAAAATTAATGTTTCAGAACAATTGACATGTATAAGTAATTTTTAACTCAAAATGTCATTTTCATAATGATTAATTGGTCAATTACATTATTACATTCTCATTACTAATGGTGTAACAATAACTTTCTCAAGTTTTTTTGTAGTCTCCCTAATGTTGATGATAGTATTTATCTTCGCGCAGATAATTTCAGTATCTGGAACGCTTCGCATAAACTAAACTTGTGATAATAATATCAGAAGAGAGTAATTATATTTATGACCAAAACGTTATGATAAAAATGACCAGAACTTTTAATTAAATTAATGATTAGCAAGTCATCATAAAAATGACCTATGGATAAAATTACAACATGCTCTCAAATAAAAAACCACACAACCGCATTTTCAAATCAACAATAATTAACCAAACATCAACACAAACTCAAGCAACTTTGGCAACCAAAAAAATATTCAACTACTATACTCAATTTTCCTAACATTTTCTTGAACTCAATATCCAAATGCCAAGCCAACAAACTTTTAGTTTATATCACAAAATCAAATAAAAATACAAACTTTAGGTGTTTGATGTAAACTTTTTTCAACAAATCAATTAGAAATGCAGAATATCATCAAGAACACATACAAAAATGCAAACTTTTTTTATATAATCAATAAAAAAAATGCAAACATTTTTGTTAAAAATGCATATTTTTGCCAAATGTCAAATAAAAATGGAAACGCTTTAAAAAATCAATTGAAAATGCAAACTTTTTACCTCTTTAACATTGGCTTTCTTTTCTTCTAGGGTTGCCTTCGTAGATTCCTTTACTTCATTTTCCTCTTGGTTTCTCTTTAACCCTTCCTCTTGCATCTTTCTTTTTTTCTCTAGTGCCTGTTTTTTAGGATTTTTCTCAACCGGTGGGCATTTCTCTGCCGAAGTCATTAGTCGAGGAGACCTCCTTTTGAGAGTAATGGTTTTCTCTGCCAACTTCATAGGTTTCGACATAGGAAACCCAGGTTTTTTTTTTTTTTTTTTTTACTGGTTTTGGGTGGTTTTTTAAGATTCTTCACCCATTACGGAGTTCGAACTTTCTAGTGGGTATGGGCGGTGGTTTCGGATAGTTTTCGAGTAGTTTCCGACAATTTTTGAGAGGTATCTCTCTCTCTCTCTCTCTCTCTCTCTCTCTCTCTTTCCCTCTCTTTCTGTCTCTATCTGTTCTACCTTGTGTTTCTCTTTCTAAAATCTTGAAAATGGGTTTAAATTGGGTTAGGGCATCAGAGGGATTTTTGGGCTAGTAGGAAGATGGGGGTAATCTCAGAATTTTGTATCCCGTAATAGATTCTGGGTCCCACAGATTAGAAATGATGTGGTAGTGCTAATAATGAAAGGAAACAAAAGTAATGCTAGTTTTAATAATATTTTTTTCTTTCATTGGTGCTATTTTTAAAATTAACCCTTATGAGCTAATATGAATTATTCAAAACTGTAAAATTCTTATAGATTACATTTTCCCTCTTTCTAAAAACTGCCATGATAAAGATGTACAAGAACGGTCAACGCCATCATAACAAAGAAAGCAAACTAGTGGAAAAAGAAAATTTTATCTTCGAGACAAGATGATGAAATCCACCTAAACTGATTTCTTAAATGATAATCCTAGTGCCCAACAAGCCTCAAGAAATTAATTACAATTATTATATAAAAAATGATGAAGATTGAAGATGAATATAAAATAATGACTTAATAATCACTTCCAACATGAATATTAATGGGGCACCATCACCATAACCAAAACATTCAAATTTACAAGGGAAAGTACTTGAAAGACACAAAGTTAGAGATCTTTACACCAAAATGATATAAAAATTTAACACTAGATCAATATGACACAAAACTAAACTAAAGTTAGTTAAAATTTATGTTATGTTGATTAAAAATAGATGAAAAAAAGATAATTTTTAGGTAATTTTCTCAATTTTTGTATTTTACTGTCTTTCGTTATCTTATTCTCTCTTTTACTTTTACTTTTCTTTTTTTTTCCTGAATTTTACAAAATTGTTGATATTATTGCTAATATCTCTAGATGATTTTAAAGTTGCATAATTGTAAGGACAATTGATGATAAAGAAAATAGTGAAACCTTTGTATTGAAAATAACGTCATTTTACAATTTCTAAGGTGCCCTTCATCATTGCAAGTAGAATTACAACATCACTTCAGAAAAATAATAATAAAAAATAATAACAGCAATAATAACAATAATAGTAGTAATAATAACACTTACAACGTCACTTCGAGTCTTTGACCGAAAAAACGAAAGAAAGAATTACGCACTTCTTATCACAATTTTTTTCCCCTAAGAAACACATTTTATAGCAACTTGAAAATAGAAAATGGAAGATTTTTGTGGTAGTTATAATTAAAGTTAAAAAGAAAAAAGGATTGCTATAGTTCTGTAGGTTGGATTTTTCTTTAGATTTGTGAACTATTATGTAATTTTTACTTTGATATGATTTTGAGATTATTTGACTCTTTAAACATACATCTTATTAGCATTTTTTTTTTTTTACCCTATTCAAAAAAATTCTCCAAAAAGATGTCATAATTAAAGTTAAAATTAAGATAAAGTATAAAAAATTCTTTGCCAGTCCTATACAACTAAGAAATGGTAAATTATATCAAAATTATATCGAAACAGAAAGAAATTATAAATGTTTGAAGTAACATATGATGTAGAGAGTCTAAAACTACACAGTACCAATGATTTTTTTTTTTTTGGTTTTTTTATAAATGTTTTTGGGAACTTGTATGATGAAATTTTTTATCTTCTTATTTGTACTATTCTAAATTTTACATCATAATCAAACATAACAAAAAATATACAGAAATACCGAATGAAAAA
Organism: Ficus microcarpa; assembly: GCA_025413485.1. Lineage (NCBI taxonomy): Eukaryota > Viridiplantae > Streptophyta > Magnoliopsida > Rosales > Moraceae > Ficus > Ficus microcarpa. The sequence continues at coordinate 10,052,230 of CM046378.1, forward strand.
AAAAAAAAATATATATATATATATATACACACAAAAATAATGAAACTTGACAAAAATCTAACAAATGAAAAGTGTACAACACCAATTAGGTAATTTTTTGTACCTGCTAAAGAATTCTCTTTTTTATTTTGTTGGGGTAAAATCTCCTTTAAAAAAGAATAGAACGATAAAACAATTTGATCGAAAAATTGATTCACAAATTACAATAAAATATTTCTCACTTAGGCCGCTGTTTTTAAAAAGGGGGAGGAGGCTTGAAGGTAACAGTTGTGAAAAGAGCCTTCGATGCTTCACTACTTCAAGTTAAAAAAAATTTACCTATATATATATATATATGCTGAAACACAATTAATAGCTTTGGTTTATGCCACTTTAAAACTAAAAAAAAAAAAAAAAAGCACTATCTAATTATGTAGATTTTGCAAAGAAGTTTCAATTTACATATAATCGAACCCGTCCACTGATATAATCAGTTATAATGTGATTTGATCAACCGCTTTAGTTTCCATAGTTTTTTTTTTTTTAATTTTTTATTGAACACTATAATTTTCATAGTTATAGTTAGGTATATATAATCTTATCAATCTCTCTAATTATATCTTTATCTATGAATTCCATAATTTAAATATGATAAAATCAAAATAAAGTTGGGATTTATTTGATTTCCCATGTCGAATATGTTAGATCACATTTATTTACTCAAGTCCTGAATTAATACTAATCAAAATATAGTTATTAACGAAAAAAATCTCACACACATTGACAAATTAAAATATATAATTATAAACAGATGCGAGCTCATCAATCTCTTAAGATTTAGTTCAATCCACCACTTTGTCATTGATTATTGAATTTATTCTCTTTCAATAGTGGATTTACAAGAGACTAAAATTATATTGTAAATTTAAATTTAACAACTTTTCTATGTTTTTCGAAAATATATCTTCTGAACATGGACACTTAATACACATGATTAAGATTAAAGGACATTGCCTTGTAAAGGAATCTTTTGATATTTACTCCTTTATTATAAAAATTTCTCCTAAATTATTGTCCTTGTCACATTTTGCCCCCCAGTTCAAACCAAAACATCCGGTTTTCCCGATCTTACTTCGTTAACAAATTTAGTCTTTCTGTTACATTAATGAATGTAAATTACACGTGACAAACATTAACATGATTGTTGAGATATTAAATACATAATTATTAATTTATCTTCCATTCTAATGCATTCTTTCATTAAAACTATAAGAAATATAAGAAAACCCATTTTAAAACAACTAAAACAAAATAAATTTATACACAAGGAATTTATTTGTTAACGGAACATAGAAGGAAACAAATGTTATATTTCAAAATTTGGAGGGCCAAAGTGTTACAAGACCTATAATTTGGGGAAATTTTTGTAATTACAAGTGAGTTTTTTATTTTTATTTTTTCCCCTTTCAAAAAACTAATGATAGGAGGCAAATTTGTTATAATTTCAAATTAGTTTGGGGAACGAATGTTAAATTTTCAAATTCGAGTGGCAAAGTGTTACAAGAGCTATAATTCGGGGGAAATTTTGCAATAGATCCTATATTTAATTAAAAGTTATACATCAATTATTGTTAATAAATGAGTTGTGCTAGGGACACCAACTCTGTTCCTAATTTTTTAATACCAACTCATGTGATAGTGAGCTGTTATCTTTACACTAATAGATATAATTAAATTTTAACCGAGATTAAATGTGAAACATTTTAATATTGATTGGTCATCCTCAACTAACATACCCCAAAAATAGTTAGTTCTCACGTTAATTGAATGCTAATTTATTGAAAAAACGAGATCTATTTCTCATTCCTTGTATTTAGAAAAACGACTGCTCAACATGCTCAGACAATGAGGTAAAAAACCGACCGCAAAATTAGGTTGATAGGCAGTGTTTGAACACTTATTTTTTAAAAAATAACTGAACTTGTTTTCCCTTTTAAAAAAATGGTTGCTAACTATTAAGACACTAATTGACCTAACCAGTCAATTGTTGATGATTGATCATAATCAATCAGCATTAATCGATAAAACATATATGGATAATGATCAATCATTAACTAATTGTTTATCGACTGGTCAATTAGGTATTAATTAATTAAAAATGATTCAAAAATTAATGTTTAAAAGGCCAAAAGCCCTCAAGGTGTTTTTTGATTTTGTCTATTTTATTTCCTCCTTTCATGGACTTTTTTTTTTTTTTCAATTATTATTATTATTATTATTATTATTATTATTTTACGCAAACCTACGGATAATACCACGAACTTATTATTATCATAAATATTATTTTTGCGGATAAGATAATAGAGTGGACTTGACTTAAAGGGATACGTGCGCCGAATGTAAGACATGACATGTAAAGTAGAAATATTTTTAGTCGAAAGTGAAATCCAAGCCGTCTCTTTTCTTTATGAGACAAAAATATGACCTATTCTATAAAACGTTATTTTACCCGTCAACAAGCCGTCTTTTGTCTTTACGAGACAAAAATACGACCAATAATTAACTATAAAATACTTTTTTACTAGTCAATACGCATATTCCATGTAATTCCCAAAAGAAAAACAACTTATTGAACTAAAATTATTTTTTTAAAAAACCCTTTTTTTTTTAAATTAAAAAAGAAAATGGACAATTAAAATTTTGACTAGAGTGGAAACAAAATGACCAAAGCTGGCAAATTACTTTTAGGGTTCGTTTGATATTTGAGTTAAGTTTAAGATGAGATAAAATTTTTAAGTTTGAATTGAGTTGATTTTTTAAAAAGTAGTTATAAATTTTGTTGACTATTCAAAAAAAAAAGATAAAAATTGATATGAAAAATTTGAATTGAGTTTGAGTTAAATTCACTCACCAAATATAGGCTTTGACTCTTTTTGGTGAAATAGTTTGAGTTGAAATATTTAAATTTGAGTTGGTTAATTTTTTAAAAACTAATTATAATTTTTATTAATTTTTCAAAAAAAAAAAGATAAAAACTGATATAAAAAATTTAAATTTAAGATATAATGCTAAACGGAGCATAAGACTTTCTATGACTTTATTATCCCTCCTTTTCAAGCAGCTTTATTTTAAAATTAGGGTAAATTTCATAAATAGCATCTCTGGATAAAATAATATTAAAATCAGCACCACTTTTCGTTTACTTCAGTTCTAGCACTGCCACGTAAGAAATGTGGGGCCCAGTAGCATTTAATGCGTGCAAATTTCCCGGTTTACCCTCATCTCCCTCGCATGCCCCAAATAAATTTCCAAACCAGCATCTACAGTGTTTTAGAGAGAGAAACTGAAATGCAGAGAGAGAAAGAGGTGCTACCGCCGGGAAACGATCGGAAAACGCCCGAAACCACCACGAAATCCCTCCATAAACCGCTCCGACGCCTGTGAACGTCGGAGAATCTTAAAAAACCCGTTAATCGTCGAAAGACACGAAACTGACCTCGTGACAAGAGCAGCGGTCATTCCCGTTCTGACCGAGTGGTCATAACGGTTATGACCGCAGCAACACTATACCTCAGTCGTCAAGTGAAGCGGTCATAACCTTTCTGACCGAGTGGTCATAACGGTTATGACCGCATCAACACTATATTGCGTGGTCAAGAGCAGCGATCATAACCGTCCTGACCGAGTGGTCATAAATGTTATGACCGTTGCTCTTCTAAACGATATATACTCGGGTCATAACCATTATGACCAGCAGATCACAACGGTTATGACCCAAGTGCTTCTACACGATATAGACTCGGGTCATAACCGTTTTGATCACCCGGTCATGACGGTTATGACCCAAGTGCTTCTACACGATATAGACTCGGGTCATAACCGTTTTGACCCACCCGTCATAACGGTTATGACGCAAGTGCTTGTCCACGATATAGACTCGGGTCATAACCGTTTTACCCACCCGGTCATAACGGTTATGACCCAAGTCCTTCTACACGATATAGACTCGGGTCATAACCGTTTTGACCACCAGGTCATGACGGTTATGACCCAAGTGCTTCTACACGATATAGACTCGGGTCATAACCGTTTTGACCCACACGTCATAACAGTTATGACGCAAGTGCTTCTACACGATATAGACTCGGGTCATAACCGTTTTACCCACCCGGTCATAACGGTTATGACCCAAGTCCTTCTACACGATATAGACTCGGGTCATAACCGTTATGACCACCCGGTCATGACGGTTATGACCCAAGTGCTTCTACACGATATAGACTCGGGTCATAACCGTTTTGACCCACCCGTCATAACGGTTATGACGCAAGTGCTTCTACACGATATAGACTCGGGTCATAACCGTTTTACCCACCCGGTCATAACAGTTATGACCCAAGTCCTTCTACACGATATAGACTCGGGTCATAACCGTTATGACCACCAGGTAATTACGGTTATGACCCGCTGCTCTTCTAAACGATATAGACTCGGGTCATAACCGTTTTGACCACCCAGTCATGACGGTTATGACCCAAGTGCTTCTACATGACATAGACTCGGGTCATAACCGTTATGACCACCCGGTAATTACGGTTATGACCCAAGTGCTTCTAAACGATATAGACTCGGGTCATAACCATTATGACCCCCCCGTCATAACGGTTATGACCCAAGTGCTTCTAAACGATATAGACTCGGGTCATAACCATTATGACCCACAGTTCATATATAAGCATGTTTGAGGTTATTCTTCACCACATAGAGTTCGGTCATTATAGTTATCACCTCCCTTTGTGATCGATAGTCCAAAAAACATGTTCTTTGCAAAGTTGCATGCTTATAAACATGTATAATGAAACGACGCTGATAACATACATGGTTCTGTATGGTGATAAAAACACAGGTATTGTTATGATGTTACACGTACACGGAATAAATAACAAATATTTTTTTGTTAGTGAATGTGAAAAGTACAATTGCTCTAAGATAATTACATATGCGAACTGGATTTTGTGCCCGAACCGCAGTTCGTTTTTGTTTGATGGTTTCGTAAGGGTACTGGGTTAGTACAGGTTTGTCGGTTGTGGCCATAACTATTACATCTACCACACCGAATGGGATCAGGTTCTTCTCCCTGGGACAGTATCCTACGAACCCGTGGCCTTCCGGGCCGACGCTTTGCCTTGGGAGGATTCACAACTTGCGATCTGACGTCTTCAGAAACATCCCAGCCCTCTGCGCTTCCAATCGGATGGACTACATGTGCATAACATGCATATAGAAAGTCTTTAGTATAGTAATCAGAGCAATAATTGTATGGATCAATCCGTCGGAAGTTACACACGGCCATTGCATGAGAGCAAGGAATTTGATCAACCTGAAATCGTCTGCAGGTACAGGTCCGTTCGCTCATATCAACAATAAATATTTGGCCTGCGTTGTTGGTGACAGAGTACTCAAACTGATCGGCTGGACGCGGCTGTAAGACATGGAATGCCGTTATATTAGTATATTCGATCTTATAAAGTTTTAGATGAAAAAATTTTGTTTCCTCTCGTCATAATATGGCATTTATCACATACCGTTACTTTTAGACCGTGCGCGAAGTTGGTTCGAATCAAGTGATCTGCATATGGGGCCAATTTCGATTTTATGTTGAGTGCCTCTTCACGTCGTTGGACAAACCATCTTTGCAGTAGTTCCCTCAGCCATTCCACCAAGAATCCAACTGGCATGAGCCTGGCTTTCCGATCCACACTGTTTAATGACTCCGCGATGTTGGTTGTCATGATTGCATACCTCCGTCCACTGAAGTACGCGCGCGACCACTTTGTAGGATCGGCCTGCAGAAGGTATCGGTGCATGTCGGCGTTACGACTACGGATGGATTCCATATGCCGATTGTGCTCACTTAGCAGATATGCTCTGGCTGCGCCATCAAAATAGGCCTTCAGAGGGCCTTTGAAGTCTTTGTACCTGGTCTTCAGGTTTGCAGCCAGGTGTTGGACGCATATCCCGAAGGCAGCATCTGGAAACACGAGGTTCGCTGCATTCTCGATACCCTTATGCCTATCAGCCACAATAGCAAGGGAATCTCGACTGCCGATTGAATCCCTTAGGTTCTCGAAGAACCATTGCCATGATTCATTGCTCTCCGACGGAACGATACCAAATGCAAGTGGAAATATGGAGCCATTTGCGTCGTGACCGCATGCAGCAAGCAGCATTCCTCCGAACCTGGCCTTCAGTGCAGATCCATCAACCACAATTACTGGACGACAATAAGGCCAACCGTGCTTTGAAGCAGCTAAGCACATGAAAAGGTATTTGAAACACTGTTCTGAGTCTGTCTCAATGTGAACGTCGGAGCCAGGATTTTTCCTCTTAACGATTTCAGTCCACGCGGGCAGACCTGTAATTATGACGAAATCAATATCATGATGTTGGTTATATAAGTTACACTATTATTATCAGGGGAATTACCTGAGTATGACTCTGCATCATCGCCCCTCAGGCTTGTTAGTGCAGCTTCCTTCGCTCGCCATGCTCTAAGATAGTTGAAATGAACTCCAAATTCGGACTGCATGTCTCGCTGTATTTCGCGAGGTCTATATGAGGTATTTGTTGGGTCCAAGAATTTTCGCTTAACACACTCGCCGATCATCCAGCTCTTCGCTTGACGATGTGCACCTTGAACGATTTCAAGTGAACAAGTATGGACAGAGTCGAACCTCTTCACAACAAAAAATTCACTACCTCTCATCCTAGTCGCACGCAATTGCCACGGACAACCTTCATGATCTATACATATCACGTGTAACAGAGTAGAGTTCGACCTCTTCACCCTGAATTGATAGTGTTTAGTCATTGCATCGTGATGAAGATGGTATTGCAGTAACTTTTTGTTCTCAAAAATAACATTTACGCTCAACGTGACAGGTGTTAAATCCGCAACAACTACTGGGCCGGAAAAACTATCACTTCTGGGTACATCCTTAGACTGAGATTTAATATAATCTGCAATGGAATGGGCTCCAATGCTGGGTGTGGCACTCATCTCGTTTGAAATACGAGCAGCATCATCATCAATCACATGGTTGAAAACATGATGTTCCAGCTCAATTCCATGGTCATTCTGCAGATCCAGACGTACTATCGGATGTGCGATTTTTGTTGCGTGCAAGGCCAAAAGTTTTAATTTTTAGTAATTTTTATGTGTCAGCTTATTGATATCCCACTATTGTATTCCAGATGATGTATGTTTCAGAAACGTAGAAAGTGTTTTGTAAATAGTTACCGCGAAGTTTGTCTGCTCATGTACATATTCATATATAAATATATATATATATATATATGTAGAACTGAGTTTTAAGATAGATCGGGCCGTCATGTTCGTTATTTATTTATGGTCGTCATAATCATGGGTTCTATGATAAGGTATGACTCGGTGGTCATAATGAAAATGACTTGGGTTGCTTAAATTGGTTGGTCAATTCCAGTATGACGTGGCGGTCCAAATGAAATTGACCTGTGTCTTTAACCGAACCTATTTCGGTTGGTCAATTTTATTATGACCACTCGGTCATAATGCGAATGACATGGGTTATTTGCTATTAAGGTCGGTGTGTTTCATTATGAGATGATGGTCATTATTTTTTTTTAATGAGTTTAATGTGCATACTGCTTTAAATAAAATTGTTAATTTTTTAATGACGGGAAAAATTTTATGTTAATTTAGGTTACTATAATGACTATACCCTGTTACCATATATGCAGGTTCAGTACAATCGACGAGTACCCGATGGTCAAATAACACGGGCGAAGATAAATACCTTCGTCAACATTAGGGAGACATTAAGAAATTTGACAGACTGGTTGTCTAAACGACAGTATGAGTTGGTCATGCAGCAGCCATGCATTCAACACTTCCTGCAGTTAGACAGACTTGGATGGGCTGGCCAGCTGTTCCACAACATTCTCATGCGCCTGACGGATCACAGTGACCATGGTGATGCTCTGTGGTTTCAGGTTGGTGAACAATTGGGTAGGTTTTCCATAACCGAGTTTGGACTAATAACGGGGATGAAGTGTGTTGGGTCTACTCATATCCCACCGATGGCCGAACCTAGATTAATTACAAGGTATTTCCGGACGGTGAGAGGTGTGACAAGGGAAAATTTGGGGCTGCAAATGTCGAATGCGAACTTTGAAGACGACGAAGACGCCATCAAGCTCAGTCTACTATACGTCATGTTCTGCATTCCACTGTCAAATTCGAGCTTCGTCAAGATAGACCCGAAGTTTTTTGCACTGGCCGACAAACTGGAGGCCTTCAATGAGTTCCCTTGGGGCGTGCTGTCATGGGAGGCAACCCGGTCTGCAATCTGTGCCGCGGTTGACAACAGAACGTCTTCGAAGAGAAAACAACCAAAAAAATCCCACCCAGCGCATTACAGTATTGCGGGCTTTCCCCATGCCTTACTGGTTTGGGCATATGAGAGCATCCCAACCATAGCCTCCAGATTCGCAACCAATTACGAGGACGCCAGTCCGCGTATGCTGTCGTGGAGGACCGTCGATAACGTCAAGTTTGATGACGTTATGGGGGCATTGACCGCGGTTGGAGAAACTCAGGTGATTTTTAAAGAATTTCTAAAGCGTGTCAAATAAAAATGTTTGGTCCTCATTTATAGGTTCGTCACTGGAGTGTTTGGTCAATAAAATGATATGAACGGCTGCTCATAACAGTCATGCCCAAACGGTCATAACAGTTATGACCGGGTGGTCAATACAGTTAGGACATGGTCGTAACAGTAATGACAGTTTGGTCATTACTGTTATGACCAACCCTTTACATCGTATTGGTCATAACAAAAATTCCAGGATGGTCATTACCGTCATGACCGTATACAGTACTCTGACAAAAAGTTGTTGTTATGTGTGCAGCCGAAATGGGTTGGGATGATGCCCACAGCAGAAGAGTTGAAGGACCCATGGCTTTCGCGCCTATTTTTGAAGAACCCAATGCATGTGCCTCAATTACTTCTCAAGCCACCTGTTCCCCAATCGAGCTCCGCACCAAACTCCGAGTGGCAGGAGTTTAAAGAAGAGATCCGAGGACAGGTGGCCTCAATTAACAAGAGTCTGCTGGCTCTTAAAAAGGACCAGCAGAAGTCCAACAAACTGCTGCGACGGGTTTACACGATGTTGAAAGACAACATGAGGCAGCAGGGACAAGGAAAGGCAGAGACCGGAACTCCAGTCACCAGCAGGCAGCCGTTGGATGTTCCAAAGCATGAGTCAGATGACATGAACACCGGCTTGCTAGGTGAGGTGTTAATCAAGGCCGACCTCGTGGCCGCTGCTGACATAGGTGAGCAAGTAGCCATGGAGTTCCTAACGGGCGAAAAGGTTACTGCATCCCATGAACATGTTGAGGAGGAGAGTAACAAGGTACGACTGAGATTTAAATCTGAGTGTACCATATATATAGGCACATGATAAATTTTTTTATATAACAGAGACAAGGTAGACTATTATGATGTAACATGTTGTTAATCCACACAGGAAGGGATGGTACAATCTCTCCCACTTGATGACATCAAGGACGAGAGCACGCCTCACCCGCATAAGGGAAAGAAAGAAGAAGGCAAAGATGCTAAGATGGAGATCAGTGGACAGGATGTTGTGCATCCTGCAAGCCAGGCCAAGGAGGACAGCACGGGTGAAGTGGTTGTTACGAATATCCATACCCTAAAAACCAGGTTCATTAGAGTAACCGATTATTTTAACTCGTTTGATATGTCATTTATAGGTCCCTAAGAAGAAGAGGGCCAGACTCTCAAGGCTTGGCCAACGGCCGAGGGGAGCTAAGTCTGATGTTGGCTCCCCGTCGCATGAACCGAGTAAGAAAGTTTGTGCCCTCCCACCGAGCCTAGAAGATGTACCTCCGGCTGACATGCTAGAGTCGTTCAGGGAGTGGATGAGTAAAGGGGCGTTGAAGAAGACTCCACCAGGGTAATTTGCTTATAACTGATAATTGACCATCGAATTGAGGTTTATGTAAGTTAGTAATATACCCATATTATATTAATAATGATATCACCACAGTAAATATTTGTCTTTCAGTCCACGGCCTCCCAGATTCAATGCAAAGCATGAGCCATTGGAGAAACCCCATGACCTCGGAGTCGTGACGGTGGACAAGAAAAGTTGGTATTATGAACTGGCCGTCCAACCTGTTTGGCTATGGGATGAAGTAAGTGGTGTAATTAACTGTTTTGTAATCAATGTCGTGTTTTTTATGTCAATTATTACGGTCCCGAAGGTACATTGTTTGACGACCGGTCTATTTACCGTTAATTGCTGTTCTTTTGTGTATTCAGCACATTGATGTAGCGTTCTATTACCTGAGGAAGAAGATCAAGCAGTATCCCAAGTTGCAAGAACGAAAGGTCACAACGGTAGACACGTATTTCAGTACAAAGGTTGCTGCAATGTGGCCTGTCTACCGGCGTTCACCAGACACGTTCGATTGGGAGACCTGTGAAACTTTAATGAGGATCATGATTGGCATCTCTGGCCAGTGTGGGACTACGTGGTTTGAGCTGAACACTTTGCTAATACCGTTAAACTTGGGTACAATGCAGCATTGGATATTAGTAAAGCTCGAACTCACCAATTGGACAATTGAGGTGTATGACTCTATGCATCATGCAGGCCCTCACGATCAGAGGGTCCGAGAGGAAGTCGAGTGTTTAGCAGAGTTCATTCCACTGCTGGCTGCTCATGTCAGTTTGTTCGACCATAAACCACGTGATCCTCCAGGAACGTACGCAATACCGGTCACCATCAGAAAAGATATCCCTACACAGGGCAATGGGTAGGTACTAGTGTTATTATGTTTTGATTATTTAATATTTAATGTTGCCTTGGTGCCTGAGATGCTTATGTTCATTATGTCGTTTTCCTTTATTCGTGCACCAGGGGTGACTGTGGCGTGTTTACAATAAAAAATGCTGAATGCTTGATAGAAGGGAGGGATGTCAGCTATTGGGTACTTCATGAAAGGATGCAACTCTTTCGTGAGTGCCTAGCATGTTACTTCTGGGCTCATGCGAAGCGGAAGCTTGCCGGAGATTATAACAGCGATGATGAGCCTGATGTGGACTGAAAGCATCTAGCCACACCAATTTTGTATCATTGTATTTCCATTTAAGACTCTAAATAGGCACATTTTTTATTCATTGTATAGAAAGTTATTTGGTTGTATTTTTTTGGTGTTTGTTGTAAACTGTTAAAGTTGACAGAATAATCATAGGGATCGAGTCATAACTGTTATGACCAGGTGGTCATAACAGTTATGACCAGGTCTCTAAAATGGCCATTACATTCATTTAAGATGCATATAATTGTTATGACTTGATAATTTCATGACCTGTTATCTCAATGAAATAATATTTTTTAAATATATATAAATATATCGTTTAGAAGCACTTGGGTCATAACCGTAATTACCGGGTGGTCATAACGGTTATGACCCGAGTCTATGTCGTGTAGAAGCACTTGGGTCATAACCGTCATGACTGGGTGGTCAAAATGGTTATGACCCGAGTCTATATCGTTTAGAAGAGCAGCGGGTCATAACCGTAATTACCTGGTGGTCATAACGGTTATGACCCGAGTCTATATCGTGTAGAAAGAATTGGGTCATAACCGTTATGACCGGGTGGGTAAAACGGTTATGACCCGAGTCTATATCGTGTACAAGCACTTGCGTCATAACCGTTATGACGGGTGGGTCAAAACGGTTATGACCCGAGTCTATATCGTGTAGAAGCACTTGGGTCATAACCGTCATGACCTGGTGGTCAAAACGGTTATGACCCGAGTCTATATCGTGTAGAAGGACTTGGGTCATAACCGTTATGACCGGGTGGGTAAAACGGTTATGACCCGAGTCTATATCGTGTACAAGCACTTGCGTCATAACCGTTATGACGGGTGGGTCAAAATGGTTATGACCCGAGTCTATATCGTGTAGAAGCACTTGGGTCATAACCGTCATGACCGGGTGGTCAAAACGGTTATGACCCGAGTCTATATCGTGTAGAAGCACTTGGGTCATAACCGTTGTGATCTGCTGGTCATAATGGTTATGACCCGAGTATATATCGTTTAGAAGAGCAGCGGTCATAACATTTATGACCACTCGGTCAGGACGGTTATGACCGCTGCTCTTGACCACGCAATATAGTGTTGATGCGGTCATAACCGTTATGACCACTCGGTCAGAAAGGTTATGACCGCTTCACTTGACGACTGAGGTATAGTGTTGCTGCGGTCATAACCGTTATGACCACTCGGTCAGAACGGGAATGACCGCTGCTCTTGTCACGAGGTCAGTTTCGTGTCTTTCGACGATTAACGGGTTTTTTAAGATTCTCCGACGTTCACAGGCGTCGGAGCGGTTTATGGAGGGATTTCGTGGTGGTTTCGGGCGTTTTCCGATCGTTTCCCGGCGGTAGCACCTCTTTCTCTTTCTGCATTTCAGTTTCTCTCTCTAAAACACTGTAGATGCTGGTTTGGAAATTTATTTGGGGCATGCGAGGGAGATGAGGGTAAACGGGGAAATTTGCACGCATTAAATGCTACTGGGCCCCACATTTCTTACGTGGCAGTGCTAGAACTGAAGTAAACGAAAAGTGGTGCTGATTTTAATATTATTTTATCCAGAGATGCTATTTATGAAATTTACCATTAAAATTAAAAAAACAAAGAAAACAGAAAGGGCAAAAGTGACATCACTCATAGGAGAGAGAAGGGAAAGTTGCATGGCATTCGGATCCTCGGTCGGTTCTCCATTTGGCTTTTTTCCTCCTCCTAAGTTGCCACTTCAGACATCAAATGCCCGTTTAAAACAACAATTTTGTAGTTCTTTTATTGCAAATGAATGAATATTTAAAAATATTTGTTTGTTTAAAATATAATTAAAAATAAACGGTGATATTTAGATGGTATAAAAATTTTAAATCTGTAAAAAAAAAAGTACATAATAATGTAGATTTGTTTCGTTTCTCTAATTATAAAAATTTTAATATAAGAATTATCTAATTTCAACTCAGAAATAAGAAAGTAAAGATATAAAGTTTGAGGTTTTTTTTTTAATGGAAGACAGATGAAAGGATATAAGGATTTGAAATAAAATTTTGGAAACAAATGATTTTGAAAAGGAAAAATGTAATAAATTCCTCATGAAGCTTATCACTAATGTCAATATGTCCTCTAAATTATGAAATGTACCTATTATGCTCTCTGAATTTTAAAATGTGTGTCAAGTTGCCCCTTCTGTTAGTTTTCATTAGTTTTACTGTTATTTTAATGTCAAAGTGCTCTTTCAACTTTGCTTTTCTGTTAAAATACCCCTTAATATTTAAGATTTGTGTTAAAATATCCTATGATCTTTAATATTTGTGTCAAATACCATATTTATCTAATTTTAATTATCTAATATTATATAATTACCTAATAATTATTAACTTTTTAGAATAGGTAAAAAACTATATTTTTTTTAATAATAAAGTGATATGAATATTTTTTTTAAATACACTTTTTTTTATTTTACTTATTTTAGTTCATGTTTATTTTGATTATGAGTTTACTTATGCGTAACCATAGTTGGTAAGACTCAGAGTACATAATTTGAAATTATAATCATAATGAATTTCATTCGTGTATTTGCTTAAACACATAATGAGAATAAAAACTGTAAATTTACTATGATTCCCATTCCTAGTTATATTTCTTAATTTAAAAAATGATTAGTTTGCATTTTTGGTGTACAATTATCAATCATAGTTAAACTAAAAATTGTAATATTAGAACAATAAAATAATAAATATAAGTTGTGTAGTTATTTCAGTTTAAGAAAATTAAAATGAATGAAAATAAGCAAAATAAAAAATAGTTGGTCAAAAAAGATACATTTGCTTTTATTAGAAAAATAATAATTTTTTTACCTATTTCAAAAATGTTTATAATTATTTGGTAATTACATAATATTGATAATTAAAATAAGATAAATGAGCATACTAACAAAATTTAAAGAGAATTTATAAAAATTTTCCTTTAAAAAAAGGCCTAAAGTTCGCTGGGTCAAAATATGGGTTGACCCGACCCGGAGAAGTTCGCTGGTGCCTGGAAGGTTAAATGCGTAAAACGACAAGTTTCCGCGTGGTCACCATTAATGATTGCGACGGGTCTTTGCCCCAATTCCTTGGTTTTTGCAATTGAGGGCTCAATCTTGGGTTTATTATTTTATTTTTGTTATTATTGTTATTTATGACCACATTTTCACATTTTTCAAATCATAGAGAGAGAAAAATATTAGAAATGAAAAATATTAAAAAAAAAAAAAAAAAAACCAAGTTGTTGGGAATTCTAACTATTTTTTGTTATTGTAATGTATGGCATGCCGGGGAGGCATTGGCTAGCGTGCTAGTGGGGCACTTGGTCATTGAGAATATTGGACTTGATTTGAATAAATTATATAATAAGATTCAAAAACAAATTTGACAACAACTAATGATGGTCTCTTTGGATGGGATTGGTGTAGATTTTTTTTTTTCTTCCTTTTCAAATATTAGTGGGCCAAAGACATTTATTTTAAATTTACAAAGTATTATGATATTTGTTATTCTTGTTGGTCCATTTTTGCTTGTTTCTTTCATTGCTATATATATATATATATATATATATATATATTATTAAGACGGTTTTTAACATGAATTCCAATTAATAAATACAAAGGTAAATTCTTGATCTCAATCTCAAAAGTTAAACTCTGCATAATTATTTTTGAAAAGACTAGAGGTTTTTTTTTTTTTTTTTTTTTTTAACAAAAAATATGATATATATATATATATATATATATAGTTAGGATGGGTTTTTTAGCGTGTATCCCTATCAATAAATACAAAAATTAATTCTTGATCTCTGAGCTCACAAGTTAAACTCCGCATCCTTACTTTTGAAAAGATTAGAGGTTCTTATAAAGAATATACTATATGCATATATATATTGTTAGGACTGGTTCTTAACATGAATCCCAAGCAATAAATACAAAATTAATTCTTGATCTCTAATCTCACAAATCAAAATCTGCATCCTTATTTTGCGAAAGGAGGCTGGAGATTCTTATCAAGAAAATACTCCGGCACTCAAATCAGAATTTATACGAAAGTTTTGGAAATAAAAATGAAAGAGTTCCCAAACTTTCTCGAGGAATAAAATTAACATGAAAGATTGGAAATTTCGATCAGAAATTAAGGGTGCGTTTAGTTGGCCATCTCATTTCAACTCAAACTGTACTTTTTTTGGTCTTTTTCTCAAAAGTTTTTGTCTTTTTCCCAAAAGGTTTTTTGTCTTTTCTGAAAATTTAAAAAAGTTTACTATTACAACTAAAATATTTCAACTCAAACTAACCAACCAAACAATGTTTGGACATAAGTTCAACTTAAATTAAGTTGTACTTTTTTCATCATGATTTTTATCTTTTTTGAAAAAGTTTTTTGTTTTTTCTGAAAAAGTTTTTTATCTTTTCTGAAAAATTACTATTGAAACTTAAAAATTTTAAACTAAACACATTCATCAAACACCGCATAAATATTAAAACTTTATATTTATTAATTGGAACTCGAGCAAATTATGTCTTTTAAGAGTCGGCAAAGGTGAAAGAAAAGTGGCTACCTTTGGGAGACGTAATCCTTTAGTGATTTTCTAAGAAATACAACGAATTTAGGTCCAATCGCCAGCAAAAAAAGCCAAAAGAGGAAAATAAATAAATAAATAAAAACAAACAAGAAAAAGTGAAAAGGAAAGAAAAGTCGTGAAGAAAAGAAGAGAGTTTCAAAGAGGAGAAAAAAAGTGCAACTGGACAAAGATGGAATAGGGACTTCACCATAGGGACAGTTGAGCAATTTAAAAAAAATCACAGGACATAAAACGCAAAAAAAAAAAAAAAAAAAAAAAAGAGGGAAAATAATAATAAAAAATTAATTGTCATATCTTCTTTTTAATTTCACTCGGTTTTAGCTGTTTTCTACATTTTCTGCCAAGTCCTCTTCCTTCTCTCTATGTGGCTCGAGTTCCCACTGAAACTTCTCAGCTATTTCCTCTCTCTCTCTCTCTTCGTTTCTCTCTCTAAGCTCCCTTTTGTTTTTTTTTTTTCCACTTTCGTCCTCAAAGATTCCTGAGCTAGTTGCGACTTCGCTTGATCGGTGAGTCTTCTATTTGTTTCTGTTATTATTATACTTTTTCCTAATTTTGATTGTGTTTATTTTCAGCTCTTGAAGATTTTCCGTTTGATTTTTTTTTTTTAAAGAATATTTTGCTCAGAAACGGAACGAATATACTGTTGTGTGAATCTAGGCTTGTTTTTTTTAGTTCGTGAACTTGCCTGATTCTGATGTACTGTTAATCGATTTCGGAAATTAGACAAATTTTGTTTGATTTTGGGTTTTTAGTTTTATTTTATTTTTCATTTTCGTTCATGTTTTAGCCTTTTTTTTTTTTTTTTTTTTCTTTTTTGGTGAATTATTTGTCATTAGATGCATATTCCTCTGAGTTTTGGTTTCAGCTGGTACGAAATTCTGCAGTTTTTTCTTAAATTGGAATTTGGTTTAATTTCTAGATATGAAAATCTGGATTTAAAAACTTCTTGTTCTTATTTTATTTTATTTTTATCTGAGTTCTTAATCCAAAAAACCTATCTAATTTATATTATCTTTAGTTTTGCATGTGTTAAGTTATTTTGTTCATTTTGCAGGGGCTTTTTGGCCGATATATATATATATATATATATATATGTATATACGTATTTTCATCCTCTGAACCCGATTGTTGTATAAGGCTTGGATTCTTTTTGTTACCATAGAAAAAGAAATATGTTGAGAATTGTTGCTTAGAGGTCATATTAGCGAAAGAGATGGTTGCGGAGTCGTGGTTTCGCAGCCTTTGGAAGACAAACAAAAAGCATGAAGCCGCTTTCGACAAAGCGGTTATTGGAGTTTTGGCATTTGAAATTGCGAGTTTAATGTCCAAGTTAATCCATTTATGGCATTCTCTGAGTGAGAAGCAGGTTGTGAGGTTAAGAGAAGAGATTGCAAGCTCGGTTGGTATAAAGAAGCTCGTCTCAGATGATGATGAATACATTGGGAATTTGATATGTGCCGAATTGATCGATAATGTATTTCACGTGGTGAACTCCGTGGCCAGACTTGGAAAGAAGTGTAGTGCTCCTACGTTGAAGAGTTTTGAGAATGCTTTCAACGAGTGGATGAAATTTGGTGTCGATCCAAATGGGTGGGTATTTTCGTGGAAGAAAATGGAAAGGAAAGCTAAAAAGATGGAAAAATTTATCGCACTGAATGCAAATTTGTATCAGGAGATGGAAGTGCTTGCAGATCTCGAACAGACCTTGAGGAGAATGAAGGGTAATGATGACCAAGATGTTGCCAGTTTGCTTGAGTTTCAGAAGAAGGTCACATGGAAGCAGCACGAGGTGAAGAATCTAAAAGACATCTCTCTGTGGAACAGGACTTATGACTACACAGTTCTTCTCTTGGCACGTTCTCTCTTTACTATATTCAATAGGATCAAGCATGTCTTTGGAGTTCCACAAATGAATATCGGCGAAACCAAAGTTTCCGGGGTTATTGACTCGGATCAGATCTATCGGAGCCAATCAGTTTCTGCACTACTGCAATCTTCAGGTCATCAATCTGAGAATGGCCTTCCTAGATTTGCATCCGGTCCCCTCGGGAATTTTATGGCTAAGTCAGGGTCAATTTCAAAAACTAGTAAAACCAATAATTTCTATTCGGGTCCTCTTAGTGCTGATGCCTCAAGTACAAAGTCGGGTCCTATTTCTGGGAAGAATAGAAATGTTTTTTATTCAGGTCCGCTGGGGAGGTCAACGGCAAAATCAGGCCCGATTTCTGGAATGAATAGATACACCAAGAAGATGTGGCAGACTCATGACCGCTCACATGCCAAGAAATCACAAACGAAATCTAATAAGATGACTCAAGTGGGACCTTTTAAGGGGTGCATGATGGCTGGATTCAGTTCTCCTGTGACCAGTTGTCAATTGAGTTCAAATGACGTTCATTCGAGAATGCTCAATGGAGTCATTGATATCAATGCAGACCTACTTATGCCCGGCAGCGTAGTGCCTCTTAATCCATCAACCTCACTTTTCAAGTGTAAGTTGTTGGTTGCGCCACCTGAAACCCTTGGTGCAGCAGCCTTGGCGCTGCACTATGCAAATGTTGTTGTCGTCATCGAGAAGCTAGCAGCTTCTCCTCACTTGATTGGACTTGATGCGAGAGATGACCTGTACACTATGTTGCCTGCGAGTGTGAGAACGGCCCTTAGGGCGAAGCTAAAGCCATACAGCAAGAGCTTGGCCTCGGCAAGTTATGATACGGCTCTTGCAAGAGAATGGAGTGAAGCAATGACAACAATATTAGAATGGTTGGCGCCACTTGCTCACAATACGATAAGATGGCAATCCGAGCGGAGTTTCGAGCAGCAGAACTTGGTTTCGAAAGCAAATGTGTTGCTTGTACAAACCCTTTACTTCGCGAATCAAGAGAAAACAGAAGCTACGATTACCGAGCTTCTTGTTGGTCTGAATTACATCTGGAGGTTCGGTAGAGAGCTCAATGCAAAAGCTCTGTTAGAGTGTGCTAGCAGCAGAGTGTATGATGAGTACTTGGATCTGGATGGATGAGATCACTTTTGCTTATTGTAATTACCACATGAATTCCAATATCGAGACTGGCTACAATTGTGTCGGGAAAAGGTGCCCTGCCACGTTGCTAGTCCACAAGGCTTCTCAATCCTCCCGGCGGCGTCAACAGTTGCTTGGTGGTGAAGAGAAGAAAACATTCTAAAAATTCAAGGGCACCGTGCAATCTCGATTACAAAAGGGCATTCTTTTCTTCCGGCGAGGACTTCTTGCCACCAAAAATTGAGTCCTCTTCTCTCCCTTAGAAAATCTTTATTTGCCATTTCAAGTTAAGCTGTTGCACCGTTAGAGGTCTTTCTTATTAGCTATACTCTGTGTAGTTGTAAAGTTACCATATAAAAGGTTTCTCATATCCATAGATAGAAGACCGATAAGGGGTCACGCATGTTTCTTTCTGGGTAGCTGTCTGTAACACTAAGCTTGGTTAGCTTTATGCCACGTTGTAACTGAATCGTATGTGTTTCGATACTTATATCCAATTCTAGCTTTCGCCCGCATGGGCAATACTTGAGTGCACTAGCAGTTCGAACTTCAAATGATGAACACTGCCCCGTTAACTGTGTCTAACACCAGATCCTGAACATGTTCTTTTGTTTTGTTCTGATTTTGTTTTTCTTTCTTGTATTGCAAAATGTTCTTACACAACTTCTTTGGTTTGCAAGGTACATTTGTTAACTTGTTTTCATAGTGTGCTTAACATTATTCGTCGTTGATGTTCGGTATTGTCGGGTTCCTTTGCCGGAACTAGCTAACCGGCAGGTTTTCAAATTTTGGATTTCTAAATTAAACTTGTTACTCTGTGCATACTAATTATTCTTGGTGTGCGTAAGGATATTAGTCATGATTGATGCTCAGTATAATTAGGTTCCTTTGGCTAGCATACTGTTTTCTAGCTTTATGCATTGTTCTCTTTCTTTCGTACGAGAGTTAAATTCTTATGGAGTCCATTTGGTCCAAACACCTATCATGTGGCCTCATATTTGTGCCGCATGGTGCAATTTGCACTTTACCAAAACAAAAAACAAGAAAACAAAACAAAATGAAAAACAAATAATAAGCACATAAAAAGTTGCCTTTAAAATTATTCGAATCTTAGCTTGCGTTTAGTTCGTCGGTTGGAGATAAAATTTTTAAATTAAAGCTAGTTGACTTTTCAGAAAAAGATAAAAATTAAAATAAAAAGTATTGTTTAGTTGAAGTTAAATTTGAATGCCAAACAAATAATTAGTCTAAAAATGAAGAAACAAGTGAGCCAAATATGGAAAACATGCATAATTCAAAGAAGAAACTAGCAAAGAGAAATTTGGGGAAGAGATACAGCTACGATCAAAAGATCTAGACTTTAAGATTAGAGAAAGAAGGTTTACAAGAAGATCTAGAGTTTGAGATTAATGCTCTGTTTGGTAGGAAGGAAAGAAAATAGGAGAGAAAAGACAATTATGATGGAAAGAAAATTGTAAGGAAAGAAAAGGATTTTGATCTTTCCTTAGGTTGTTTGGTATGAGAAGGTGGAAAGAAAATAATTTCACTTTTTCTTGTTTGGTATTGGAGTAAAATCGAAAAGATGGAAAAATTACTAATACTACAATCACTGTTATACCCTTGCATTATGAATGATATTTCGTTTTTTGTTAGGATTTCGATGGATAATAAGGGGAATTGTATAAATGCAACACTCTTCGTTTCTTTCAAAGTTTTACCTCACAAAATCCTTTCACATTTGAGAAGATATATTTTTATGGGCCTCACCTTCAAATTATTCTCTCCACTTTTTCATTCCATCCAAATTTCTCTCAAACCAAAAACCTCTAATTATCATTTTTCATCTTAAATTCCTTCCTTTATTTTCTTTCCTTCCTCTTTTCTACCCTACCAAATGGAGCATTAGGAAAGAAAGAAGAGACGAGGAAAGAGAAAGTGTACTTTGATGTATTGCTTAGATGGGAACCGGGACAAGAAAGAGAAGAAGAGCTCTTTGAAGTGTATGTTGATGTATTGCTTGGCGGTGAATTCTGGAGAACAAAGAGAGAGGAGAAATTTGATATAGATGATTAATAAATTTGACAAAGCATTGGCAGAGAGAGAAGTAATTGATAAAGATGATTAATCCTGTTTGGAAAACACTGTTTGGAAGAAGGGAAAAAAAGAAAAGGAACCGTTGTTTGAGTTACAATGTTTGAAAAAAGGAAACAAAGGGGGAAAGAAAAGAGGAGGAAACTTGGCTGAAATACACTTTTTGAAAAGAAGTAATAATAATAATAACAACCGGTAATATCTCAAAAAAAAAAAACAAAAAAAAAAGAATAATAATCGGTACGCTGTTAAAAGAGGAGCTTTTTTCGCCACTTTATTAAATCAAGAAACAAAAAACGACACTCCTAAAAGGTCGTTTTAGACGACTTTTGAATGAATAAGACAGGGCAAACCCTCTCCTTTAGTACTGTCTAAAGCATGTGCTATGTACTTGTTTGGATAAATTTATCTAAGCAGGAAAAAAAATAAAATAAGAAATAAATAACTAAACAAAAAAGGATCTAAGAAAAAGGCATGAAAAAAGATCAAAAAGATAAATAGACTAAAATGAAAGCAATTATTAGTGTGAAAAAGGAAAAAAGAAAAAAAGGGCGAAAAAAATTAAAAAAGGACTAAAATTTAAAAAAAAATGATCCGGAAAAAAACGAAGGACAAAAAATAAATACAAAATAAAAATAAGAACTAAAATGGAAAAAAAGGTCCAAAAAAAAAGTTAAAACAAAGGACTAAATGGAAAAAAATTGGTTCGAAAAAAAAAAACCAAAGGGCCAAAAAATAAATACAAAAATATTTCGTTTAAAACAAACCGTTTTGGATGAAGTATGAAAACATTTATTGTGCTTTCTATAATATTTTATAGATTATTAGTTTTTTTTTTTTTTTTTTTGAGAATATAGAACTTGTTATTATTAACAAAAAGTGTCTTATATAATAACAATTTCTATATATGGAAGTAAATCCTCCGGTCAATAAGCTCATCATCTATAATGAGAGCATAAGATGTCAAGTAAAGGTACTTCTATTAGCTTCCTGTTACACAAGACATAACTTAACTTCTGAAAATAGATAATAAGTTAGACACATCTGACAATAACAGTCCAAACGCCTTACAGTAATAAGAAAAATTGTTAAAAGTTTGAACTATTGTCAATGTATCTGATTCTAAATTTTAGAGATTTTAATCAAGATCTTAGATTGGTTCTTCGAGTGTTCCTTTGAGTTTGAATCCACCACAGTACCACCTCAGCAATTGACCTAACATCAATATACGAAGATTTAGTAACTTTTAAAATTTGATAAGAAAAAAATACGGAGATATTTAGATTTAGATTTCTTCACTTTATAGAAATATTCCATTGGAACCGCTTCAATCCCCGTGATACATGACTTTTGAAACTCACATAAAGAAATATTACAAAAAATAAGTTAAGAGACTCAAAATAAGAGACTCATAATAAACTCTTGTAATAACTTAAGTGAACAGGATAAGCACCACCAGTAAACACATGGCTGACGATGCTGGTTCTCTCAGATTTGACATCGGAATCGTATTACCCCCAGACCGCCACTCTGTTCTTGCCCAAAACTTTGACAACCGTTAGAAGGATAAGGATTTCCATCAACAATTAAGTAATGCAAAACACATTTCTTAATACAATCATTAAAACAACATCATCTACCATATTCAAATCATTTTACAATTTTTTGAAACTCATTAAAACACTGAAAAAGAAAAACTAGTGATAAATAATTTTAGAAACCTAATAAATATATTTACATATTTGAAACAATACACTGAATGTCAATCCATGATAGAATTATTAATCAATAGTAATTTCCAACAATGAAGTAATTAGAAAAAATCTATTAAAAAAAAAAAAGGAAGGATACTAAAACACTATTTCCAAAGTATTTGATACAATTATACGAATAAAAATATATTCTCTCAAAATTAAAAAATACCATAGTGTGAGGGGTGTTTGGGGTTCATTTGGAAACAATGTATCCAAATAATCTTTTTGTACTTTTCCTCTAATTTTATTATTTATTTTTCTGAACATTTTTAAAAAAACTCAAAATTTAAAAGTCCATAATTTTATCATTTTTAATTAAAATAAGATATTTATTTTCTTTTTTCAAATTGTATAGAATTTCAAGAGAAACGAAATAAAATTCATATTACTATTTTTTTTCCAAACACATTTCAAGTTTTTACACTTTTTCACTCAAAATAATTCATTTTCACCAATCACACGTTTTCACAACTCAAGCCATCACCAACCTCCAAAATGCTATCTCCAAAGTGACCCCAAACGGGTCTTTAATAAAGAGAAATTAATAAAAAAATATATATATATAATAGAAATATAATGCTTGCAGTTTGTTTGTTTTTGTTTTGTTTTGTTTTTTTGTTTTGTTTTTTTTTTTAAAGGGAAAATTTCATTACTCTTACTAATGAGATAAAAAAAAAACACCAAATATAATAAACCCTGTATTAGATGACACAAAACTTTTAAATAAGAATGAATCTACTAGTGAAATCTAATAACGCTCAAAGGAAAAGACGTATACTTGAGGCTTGATAATAGATATATACCTCGGCACATTGAAATCGAACACATATAAGACTCTTTTTGATAAAACCCTGACAATTGATGGAATTTCCAGATCAAGCGAAAGCCAAGACTCAGTAGCACAAGGGTCACTGCTAATTTCAAGTAAAAGTAATTCTAACATGACCAAAACACTATCAAGACTCAGATCTGACGGATAAATAACCAACGCAGAAGGTGGATAAACCACTTATTAGGAAAGTTAGTATTAACATTAAGGAAAGTTAAAGTTTTGTATGTAATTATCTTTATTAGGAACTTCATATTTATTTGTATTTTATTATAATTTAAAATAACTCTTGATTTTAGTAGATTTGTAAGTATTAAAAAACTTACACGATTGTATACATTATAACCTGTATTTAAATAAGAACTCATTTATAGTGCTCCTTACTAATGAATTCATTGTTCTAGTTTATAAAGCACATTAACGTTAAACATCTTTGTGTTTCCATCTTCTCTACTTTTATTACTATTATTATTTTTCTTATTTAATTTTCTATATGATATTAGAGCCTTATATCCTAGACTTCAATACCTAAAACACTCCCCTTCCCACCTTTTTTTTTTTTTCTTCATGTAATTCCTAAACCACCAAACCCAAACACAGTCTCCCCTAACACCCACTTCATGTAATCCCCTTTCCCAAATACATCTCATTCCCAAACTTCTTTGCTTCACGTTTCTATCACCCATAAAAGAAAAAAAGGAAAAGAAAAAAATCATATCTATCCCCAGGACCCACAAAATAAATTACCAATATCTCTTTTGTTTTATTTATTTTATTTAATATTTTTTCATTGTGATTATATTCAAACAAGTCACTGATCCTGTGATCCTAATGCTATTGCATTCTGCTCTTGACAATTAATGTATTAGCGCCCATGCGTCCTTTCTCTATGCACCCAAGTGCCTGTTATTTTCTCCCTCCTCTTCTGACGATTACCGTCTCTACACACAAGTGCCCACTATCTTCTCCTTCATCTTCTGACGATTGCCGTCCACCTATGCCCAAGCGCCCTCTCTCCCGCTCTTGACCCTTGTCATTCATTCTCTTTGCTCTTGCGCTCCGACATCTTTTATTTTTATTTGTCTAGAAGTAAAAATAAAAACCACAAAAGAAAAGAGAAAAATTACAAAAAAAAAAAAGGAAAAAATTATTAACTCAAGTTTCTTTTATTATAGTTCAAGATTGGATCTCCTATCTGAGCTCTATCTTGCGGGGGCATATTAAGAAAGTTAGTATTAACATTAAGAAAAGTTAAAGTTTTATTTGTAATTATCTTTATTGGGAACTTTAGATTTATTTGTATTTATTGTAATTTAGAATAAGTTTTGATTTTAGTAGATTTGTTAGTATTAGGAAACTTACCCAATTATAGATATTGTAACTTGTAATTATATGAGAGCCCATTCATAGTGCTATTTATTAATAAATTCATTGTTTTTCGTCTGTGGAAGCACATTCACGTTAAATATCTTTATGTTCCATTCTTCTCTACTTTTATTATTATTATTATTATTCTTATTTAATTTTCTATTCCACCTCCTTTATTAGAAATAATAGATAAAAATAAAACACTCAAAGAAAAGATGATAAAGACATCATCATTATTACACACAAACCTACATACTGTAAAACAAAAAAAAAAAAAAAAAAAAAACCAATCACATAGAAAGAGCTTTTGCCGATAAAACGGACCACATCATTGGAAGAAACAAGTTACCGAAGCAGAGCTGCTGCATGACCGCTCTGGTATGTGATGACCGCGCATCACCACCAACAATCACATTCCCGTCTTGCTCCTTCCCACAATACCCATCCTCCGACTACAGGCACGCCTCTGTTAAGATCCTCGCCATATGATGCCCACCTTCATATCTGGGGTCGATAAATCAAAGATAGGCCAAAGACTGCCACTGGAATTCGGCCCCAAGAAAGAGAAACGACTGAGAAACCTTAACCCTCACGCATTAGAGAGACAAAGAGAAGAGAGCAAGAAAGAGGAAAGTTTACTCTTCTTCATTACAAACTTACGACCTTTGCATGCAGTTTGTTATTTCAATAAAAATAACAGCTGCTGAAAAAAAAAAAAAAATGAATCTTGGTAACCGTTTCCCCATCATCTCTTGTGAAACACGAGTACCCGCCAGAGCAAACCATCCAATTCCAATTATGTCTTCGTTGAGTTAATAGTGGCCATCTAGAGCCAATACCCATGAACAAAGCATAACAGATACTCC
>CM046378.1:10078012-10139008 GCA_025413485.1 Ficus microcarpa
GAGAAAATATTTCTACTTACTTCGTTGAACCAAACTTCTCTACATCCGAAAGTGAGCGGGGAATACCAGGCGGCGGCGGCGGCAGCAGCGGATAGAAGGTATATTAATCATGATAAAAAGAAAATAATTACGTTGCTGATTTCGGGATATAACTGCGATCGCATGAGGCAAAATTGCTTTCCCCTTGTTGCCCTAAAATTTCTCTGCGTCTTTTTGCCCTAAAACTTGTCTTGATCAGGCGATCAATTCATGTCATGTCGAGGCCTTCGAAGCGCCCCAAATACACCGAGGCGGTTCTCTAGTATCCACAATCTCTCAATTTTAGAGGTGCCCACCTTTTATCCTATTCTCATCTGGTTTTCTTCCACTTTTTTTCCTTTTTTTTTTGTTTTTTGGTGTTAATCTTCCATCGATATATAGTTTTCTTTTTTAAGTTAAATATATTATTCGTCTACTTTTCATGGTTTCGATTCGGATCTTTTTCTGTCTTCTTGATTTGTATTTATTTCGTTTTTTATTTTATTTTAATTATTTGTGTTTATTTTGTCTCGATAGAGAACACTTCTGAGCTAGCCATCAATGGTGGAAAACGCTCGAGGCTTCTCCAACTTACTGAGGTATTGTATATTGTTCATTTGATTTTATTTTGACTGGTTTTACAATTTTACATTTTTTTTTTTTTTGGGTGTGGTTTGGAGGTTATTGTTAATTATTGTTACTTGTGTATTAATTAGGGATTTTATGCTGGTAAATGGGAAGCTGGTGAATTTGAGTCTGAGGATAATGGAATAGCTAAAGGGAATACAAACAATTTTCAGGTGATCAGTGACGGGTTCGAATATTTCTCTTAATGGAGGCACATGTAAGGAGAAAATTTTTAAAATTAATAATTTTATAGAATAAAAAGTTTATTATAAGAATAAGTTGAATGTTATAAGACACATTTGAGGGGTAAAAAAAACTTTTGAGTGTGGACAAATTACAAAATTTTAAGAAAAAATAAGGGCATAATTTAAATTTCAAAAAATTGAGGGGGGCACGTGACCCCCCTAGCCCTAATGTAAATCCATGCATGCAGGCGATTGAAGTAGCGGAATTCGTAGTTTCATTATTAATGAAAAAGAAGGTACATTTTACATAAAAATGTTTTCTTGTTAATTGTTTGTTGGTTTCGAAAATCAGTTTTTAAAATTTTAGCGGAAGCATGGTATGGATCAAATCGTGGATCAAATTGCACATATAAAAATTTTTCTCAAAATTTTTTTCGGCGACAATACTTATATCAATTTAATAAATTAATTAAAAAGAAAGTTTAGAGATTGACCGTTGTCCGATTAGGTCGAAATTCTTGATCTCCTTCAAGAACCTTCTTAAGTACTTCAAATCCTTCGAAACACCAACGATTCTTTTTCAGCGTTCTCCAGATTACGATGAACAGGAAACGAGTGGGCTTTGCTGAATTTGGGTTTGATTACACACTTGAATTTTGATTTACTTTGTGTTCTCAACTCATGAGACAAAGTGAAGGAGAAGAGGAGAAGAAACTCTATGAGCGAAAAGTTACGTATATCTTTTTCTCTGTGAAAAAAAGAATTAAATATATCTTCCCTTTCTTTTAGATACATCGTATGTACCCTCTTTTTGATATTGCAGAGAAATAACTGATACTTCTCTTTTATATTTTTTAAAATTAATTACTTAATTCAATTTTATTTTTCTCCTTTTGCAAAACAACTTGCATTCCCACTATCTTCCTATAGTGGGCGTGTATTAAGGATATGGGAGAGAGAAAATCTCTCTCCCATCATATATCAGTTATCCTTTTTTTTTTCTTTTTTTAATTTTATTTTGAACTATTCAAAATAAAATAACTGATACACATATATCAAGATTCAAAATTTAAGATTCAAAATTTCACATACACTCTGTGGATATTATGTGAATCATCCTGTGGTGTACAACTACAATGTGGTCCTTACCACACTGTATAATATTTAAATTTAAAACTATTTTAAATTTATTTTAAATAATCATATTATTTAAACTACAAATTAATCTAATTAATTTTTTGTGTGAATATTAATATAGAATTCTCAATTTTAAATTAATAAATTAACCCAACATAAAATAATGTTCACATGATTCAATGGAGTCGTTGAGAGGAATTATGAACTTTATAATTTTAAGCTCCAATAATTTTGACAATTAATTAACACCTTAATTAAAATATCAAAATTATTAATTCCAAATTATTCCACTAAAAATTTGGAATTGCACTCTTAAAATTATAACACTAATTATATTCAAAAAATTTGAATTGCCCATTGATATAGTCACTACATATAAATCAATCCTCCATAAACGGTTCATAATTAAAACTAGGTATTTTCCGTTAACCTCTTTAATTATATCTTTCTCCTTAAGTATCCTTGATTCTCTAATGAATAATATATTCTGATCTAATCATAAATTGAGCACTCTTATTATTCAAGTCCCGAATCAACACTTAAGGGAACCGTCCATCTAACTTCTTTACGAAGGAATGGATTTCATCTTATATATTAATATTCCCGGCTATTTATTATATTATATTTCCAATTTACCAAGAATTTGACACTATTCATTTGTGTCATTACTCGATATGTCAAAAAATATGATACAATAAATAGGAGTCTATTAATTACTCAAAATTAAGATCGATTCATATATGATCATCATTGATTAATTTTGAATGCTCTATATGACAACGGAAATTATTAGAGATTCATAATTAATCGTGTTCTAGTCCTATATAATTAAATTATATAAAGCGCTTTCATTCCAATAATCTCATTATTAACAATCCGGATAAGATCATTTCATTCAGAATGTACTAAACCACGCTAGTAATTTTAAATTAAGGATCCCAACTTTAATTTTTAATTACGGATAGATTTAAATTATTTTACTTTAAATATTATCCTCCTGTATATAACACTTATATATAATATTTAGAGTCACATTTAAATAATTTAGGATTTTCGATATTTATAAAGTATCTAAATATGCATGTAAAAATAATATTGAAAAAATCCTCAAATTAAATCAGGAAAATAATACATCTCATTTGTGTATGGGCACATATCCCAACATTGTTACGGATGGAGAGCAAGAAATCATTGTGTTTCTGTTTATGAATATTTTGTACATTGCATATTATGATGGGTCTTTTTACCACTACATCATGGGCTTGATAGCTGTGACCAGAAAGAACCAGTATTCAAATCTATTGTATCATTGGAAGTGTACTCTCTCTCTCTCTCTCTCTCTCTCTCTCTCTCTCTCTCTGTTAAAATTGTTTAGAGGAAATTAGATAGTTCGCTTAGTTTTGTGCAGAGAAAAAAAAAAAAAAATTTCTAGGATATTGGACGCATCACAGTATTCCTAGGAGAATATACCCTCCCTGAATTGATGCTAATGTAAA
Source organism: Ficus microcarpa (assembly GCA_025413485.1). Lineage (NCBI taxonomy): Eukaryota > Viridiplantae > Streptophyta > Magnoliopsida > Rosales > Moraceae > Ficus > Ficus microcarpa. The sequence continues at coordinate 10,081,476 of CM046378.1, forward strand.
AGCTGGTAAACTAAAAGCAAATCTTTCGTTTTCTTTTCAGCCTCATGAAAGCTTTCTCATCTCTGAAACATTCGAATAGAAAATCGTCCTTTGTGCATGTGGAGATGTGAGAGCATTGTTTTTGGTTATGAGCACTTGCCTGCATTTCCCTATCGTTTCACTCTTGTTTGTTTGGAGACAGAGAAGATTTATGGGTGGGTTTATTGACACCTCCAATTTTACTTTTCTCGTTCATTTTTTGAAACCACTTATCATGTTATTTTTAAAATTAAATAACTACTTGTTCCTTCCCTTAATTTTTCCAAAAAATCCTTATAAATAAATTATTTACTTTTTTCTTTCTCCTCCCATTACAGTCTAAATCTCTATACATTTTTTTCCTAACTTTTTTTTAAATGTTTTATTTTGTTTTTATTTTTCAATTCGTTTCCACAAGAATTTTTTTTAGGGGAAGAATATTTTATTTTGTTTGTTAGTATTCCTATTTTTCAATAGTTTTTCTAGTTCATTATTATAACTAGTTTTTTGTTTTCTAAAAAATAATAAACAAATAGAAAACATCATGCATGTGGGCATATAAAATATATTGATTTCATTAGTTATTAGAAAGTGGATAGAAAAAGTAAAATGGAGGGTGGGCATAGACTCCCTAAGATTTATACAGAGACTAGGGGTGTTTTTGAAGTTTTCCTTACTGGTGAGATTTATTTTTTAATCATTTTATTTTAATCACAAGTCAGCTTGGTATGTAATGTTTTGCCCGCCTTTATTATTATTATTATTAATATGGTGACGGTAATTTCTTCATCTGTCAGGTAATTGCATTATTAATGGTAACAAATTGCAAATTCTGTGAAATCCAAAATAGAGTTATGGCCACGTACAAACCACATCCAAATTCTGTAAAATAAAGCAACGAAAGTGAAGTATTCACAATGTATTTATCATTTGTGTAATCTTTCAGAACCCAATCTTGGGGTGGCATTTGTACAATCCAACCGGCGACCAACTCGTAATTGGTGAAAAAGGAGTCTTTTTTTCAACTTTTTTTTTTTTTTTTTTTGTCATTATTCTTCTCTTTTTAAAAATAATGAACATCTCAATGTCAAACATATTTTGTACAATCTCAATACCATTTATTCTTATTTTTTAACTTTTCAAACAAATTTTAGACTCCTTTTGTTTTCGACAAGGAAGATTTTTTTACACATCCAAATGTCATCTTATTTTCAAAATAAAATTACTTTATCATTTCAAATAATAAATTTTTTATTTTTGAAAATGCATTTGCAATCCAAACAAGCCATATTTCTCATCTGGGGGGAAAAATTAAAAGAAAAAAAAAGGTTCTGCAGGTTCCCAAACTTTTAAGTTCTTGGTACTTGGATCACCAATTTTTCAATTTGTATAATTTCTTATGTTTAATTTAGGTTATTAATGACAATTTAGTTTAAACTTCTTGAAGATAATTCTAATCTTGATGAATTTTCAGTGTAAAATTTTCATATTAATGTTTAAATATTTTGACTAATATATCTTTTATTATCGGTCTTGTAAAGAATAGATTATTATTGGGAGAAAGACCAAAATAGCATATTAAGTTTCATAATTTTAACAATATCGCGTGTGATAAAATTTGAGGTACTAAATAGCAAATTGTCATTAAACTCAAATAGAAATTCTCCAAAATACCCCTCACAAACACAACCCCGACAATCTCTCACAAACACCCAAGCCTGATGCACCCAGCTCCCCCAAATTAGGAACACTAGCGTTGGCGTCGGCGCCGGTGTCAATTCCGTCAAGACTACCTGTGTCGATCGCCATGGAGTTGCGAACCAAAGGTGGGCACGACGGTTGCCATGGATTCGCGATCTAGAGGAGGGTGCGACGGTTGCCACGAAGTCGAGATTCGGAATAGAGCACAACAGATCTCGTCATGGAGTCGCGATCCGGAGGAAGATCTCGTCGTGGAGTCACGATCAGAGAATGATTTTGCCGTGGAGTCGCGATCATAGGAGGATCTCATCATGGATTTGAAGCTTGAGAGGAAAATCACTGGAATTGCGTGGAAATTCATAGGATAATCGCAATTGTTTGTCCTCATTTCTGCCGACATCAGATCTCCATCCTCCTCACTATGATTTCTCCAACGACCGCCGCCTGGCTCTTGTTTTCTTCAGCTAAACCTTTTTGGATTATGGTTTTTGGGGTGGATTTGTAATTTTTAATAAAATTTAGGCTTAATGAGGTGATAAATCTATTTATTTCCAAAAAACAAGTTCATTATTTATCATGAAAAAAAATCAATAAATAATTTATTTACTACATAATTTACGCATGGGAAATGGGATATTCATCATTTTATCAAGTAGAATGAAAATGTTTATATTTATTAGTAAATTTAGTATTTACGTTGTTTCAAAAATTATCAGTTTATCAAGTAAATAAAATTTTTTACTAAAACATCTTAGTATTGTTTATTAATTTACATTGTCTAAAAATTATCAAATTTTCAAGTAAATAAAATATTTACTAGTAAATAAGTAAATCTAATATTTATCGATATCTATATTCTTATTTATTTTGAAATTTATCATTTTGTTAAGTAAATCTTTGTTTTTACTAGTAAATCTTAATATTTACAAAAAAAAAAATATGATGTTTACTTGGTAAATCTGATATTTACTCAACGAATCTATTAGTTTATTTAGTTTACAATTTTTGTTATTTACATGGAAATCTGATATCGCTAAATCTTATTTTGAGTAAATCTAAATATTTACACAATGTAAGTAAATTTATAGTAAATCTAAATATTTACACAACGTAAATAAATTTATTTACTAAGCAACACATATATTTACTAATTAAAATTACAAGTAAATAAGTAAATCTACTGTTATCAATATTTACGTTGTTATTTGATTTAAAATTTATCAATTTGTTAAGTAAATATTAGCATTTACTAGTAAATCTTAATATTTACTGGTATCCATAAGTTATTTTAAAAATTATGAACTTATCAATAAAATCAAACTTTTATTAGTAAATCTTAGTATTTACTAATAAATGTAAACTGACAATCAAAAATTTTACAATTTTTTCTTTAAAAAAAACCATTTTTATTAAATTTAGATTGATAATTATTTATTAGTAAATATTTGTATGTACTAGTAAATATCTATATTTACTTACTAGCATTAAAACTAACTTATTTACTATAAAATATGATAATTTCCATTCATAATTTCAGATATTTAAAAAAAAAATCATCTGGGGGAAAACAATAAAAGAAAAAAAGGTTCTGCAGGTTCCCAAACTTTTAAGTTCTTGGTACTTGGGTCACCAATTTTTCAATTTGTATAATTTCTTATGTTTAATTTAGGTTATTAATGACAATTTAGTTTAAACTTCTTGAAGATAATTCTAATCTTGATGAATTTTCAGTGTAAAATTTTCATATTAATGTTTAAATATTTTGACTAATATATCTTTATCCTCGGTCTTGTAATGAATAGATTATTATTGGGAGAAAGACTAAAATAGCATATTAAGGTTCATAATTTTAACAATATAGCATGTCACAAAATTTGAGGTACTAAATAGCAAATTGTCATTAAACTCAAATAGAAATTTTCCAAAATACCCCTCACAAACAAAACCCCCACAATCTCTAACAAACACCCAAACCTAATGCACCCAGCTCCCCCAAATCAGGAACACTAGCATTGGCGCTGATGTCTGTGTCAGTTCCATCAAGACTACCTATGTTGGTCGCCATGGAGTCACGAACCAAAGGTAGGCACGACGGTCGCCATGGATTCATGAACTAGAGGACGGCGTAACGTTTGTTATGGAGTCACGAACTGGAGGAGGGTGTGACGGTTGTCATAGAGTTGAGATTTGGAATAGGGCACTACAGATGTCGTCATGGAGTTGCAATCCGGAGGAAGATCTCACCATGGAGTCACGATCAGATAATGATTTCGCCGTGGAGTCATGATCATAGGAAGATCTCGTCATGAATTTGAAGCTCGAGAGGAAAATCACTAGAATTGTGAAGAAATTCGCATGATAATTGCAATTGTTCGTCCTCGTTTCTGCCGACATCGAATCTCCATCATTTTCACTGTGATTTCTCCAATGGCTGCCGCCTGGCTCTTGTTTTCTCCAGCTAAACCTTTTTGGATTATGATTTTTGGGGTGGATTTGTAATTTTTAATAAAATTTAGGCCTAATTACGTGATAAATCTATTTATTTCCAAATAACAAATTTACTATTTATCATGAAAAAAAATCAGTAAATAATTTCTTTACTACATAATTTACGCATGGAAAATGGGATATTGTCATTTTATCAAGTAGAATGAAAACATTTATATTTATTAGTATATTTAGTATTTAAGTTGTTTCAAAAATTATCAATTTATCAAGTAAATAAAAATATTTACTAAAATATCTTACTATTTATTATTAATTTACGTTGTCTAAAAATTATCAATTTTTCAAGTAAATAAGTAAATCTAATATTTATCGATATCTATATTCTTATTTATTTTGAAATTTATCAATTTGTTAAGTAAATCTTTGTTTTTACTAGTTGTAGATGCTGGATTGCTACAGTCAAAAATTTAACAGAGATCAGTTAGATTGAACTAATTAAACGATAGATTGGGCCCCTGGCAATCGTTGGTGAAATTCATAAAGCATACCGAAAAACTGAAATGCTTATATCAGAAGATAAAACGAAAATAAATGCTTGAATCTGAAATAAACGTGAAATAAATGAACACCAAGATGTAAAGAGGTTCGCCCAATCGGTGTGCTACGTCCTCTGAGAGTGATTGTATTACTGTATATGAGTATTTTACAGTACAGATGATTGTAGTATTTTCTGGAGATTTTGGCAGAGTGATCGTATGTTCAGATTTCGGACCGAGGATCCCCCTGAAGGAGGGGTCTTCTCTTATTTATAGAGGAAGGACCTCAGTCCCCATCCGGTAGTGGACGGTTATCACCCTTGTATCGTGGGACACGTGTCGAAAGACAAGTCGTGCAGTTGATTTGAGCAGTTACCAGATGCGATCGTGGGCTCAGCGGTTGAAACGTAGTACTCAGATCGTCAGTTATTGAAGATGATCTGACATGTCATCGATGAGCATGAGTCTAATGGCTAAGGGGGTTTCCCTTGAAGTCATTTATAGAGTCGAACGACGAACGATGGAGAAGAAATAAACGCTCGACGTATAATTCGTGCGTCGTCCACCATTCGTTATACATTTTTAATGTTCGAACGAACGATCAAGTTCGATGCTCGATCAGATACTGAAGTTTGAATGATATTATGTGAAAGGCTGGATTGGGTCCGGCCCAATTGATCGAACGATGGAGGGATATCGAGGAGCAGGTCCGTAGCTTGGGCATGGCCCAACTATAATCCATCGATGAATTGAGCGTCTGTTTAATGCACATCCAAAGTTTAACGGTGGAATGGGAGGACGAAGTCCAACCCCAACACTAGTAAATCTTAATATTTACACTGTAATATTTACAAATATATATATATATATATTAATATATGATGTTCATTTGGTAAATCTAATATTTACTCAATGAATCTATTAGTTAATTTAGTTTACAATTTTTGTTATTTACATGAAAATCTGATATCACTAAATTTTTTTTGAGTAAATCTAAATATTTACACAATGTAAATAAATTTATTTACTAAGCAATACATATATTTACTAATTAAAATTACAAGTAAATAAGTAAATTTACTGTTATCAATATCTACGTTGTCATTTGGTTTAAAATTTATCAATTTGTTAAGTAAATATTAGTATTTACTTATAAATCTTAATATTTACTGGTATCTAAGTTATTTTAAAAATTATGGAGTTATCAATAAAATCAAATTTTTATTAGTAAATCTTAGTATTTACTAATAAATGTTAACTGACAATCCAAAAATTTACCATTTTTTCTTAAAAAAAAAAAACCATTTTTATTAAATTTATATTGATAATTATTTATTAGTAAATATTTGTATTTGCTAGTAAATATCTATATTTACTTACTAGCATTAAAACTAACTTATTTACTATAAAATATGATAATTTCCATTCATAATTTCAGATATTTATAAAAAAAAAAAATCAGCATTTACATTATATAATGGTAAATACATGAGAAATTACAAAACAAATAACAACAAATTATTTTATTTTACTAATCTACAACGAAACCACTAATAACCAATTAATTACAAAACAGTCCAAAAAACCAAAACTCAAACCTAACCCTAATTGCTTAGTGCTGCCGCCGGAGAAGATGACAGCTTTGGTGCCGGAGTTGTGGAAGATTGCCATCCAGCCGACCAAAAAAAAAAAAAAAAAAACCACAGAAGCAAAAACCTGACTCAGAGAGGAGAGAAAACCTTGCCTTCCTATCCGCCTTGCGATCTTGTCGCTGCCCCTCTCTTCTCGCTGTGGGCCTACAAAAAACCAGAAGCAAAAGCCAAACCCAGAGGGGAGAGAAAAAACTCACGTCTCATCAGGATCGCGCTAACCGTCGGGATCCAGTCGCGCTCTCGTTGCCGTCGTGATCTGGTTTTTTGTGCCACTGTCTAGTTTGTTCTCGCCGCTGCCTTGATCTTCCCACCGTCACCGGCACAGGTCCTCTCCAGTCGACAAGGGGAAAGAGAGAGGGAGAGAGAGATGCAGAGGAGAGAGGGAAGAGAGAAAAGTAAGAGAGGGAAAATGTCTATGTGAAAGGAGAAATGGATACAATCAGAATAAATTAAAATGTGCAATATAAATATATTATAATTCACACTATTCTAAAAATATGTTATAATTTTCATTAATATCTTTTAAATATACTATAGGGTACAATTACTGATTATTATTTGCAGTGAAAATTCCTTATGTCAATTGCAAATTTTTCTTATATATATTTGTAGATGCTGGATTGCTACAGTCAAAAATTTAACAGAGGTCAGTTATAATGTAAGAATTGAACGATAGATTGGGCCCCTGGCAATCGTTGATGAAATTCATAAAGCATACCGAAAAACTGAAATGTTTATATCAAAGGATAAAACAGAAATAAATGCTTGAATCTGAAATAAACAAGAAATAAATGAACACCAAAAGTTAAAGAGGTTCGCCCAATCGGTGTGCTACGTCCTCTGAGAGTGATTGTATTACTGTATATGAGTATTTTACAGTACAGATGATTGTAGTATTTTCTGGAGATTTTGGCAGCGTGGGGGTATGTTTCGATTCGGATCCAGGATCCTTCTGAAGGAGGGGTCTTCTCTTATTTATAGAGGAAGGACCTCAGTCCCCATCTGGTAGTGGACGGTTATCACCCTTGTATCGTGGGACACGTGTCGAAAGACAAGTCGTGCAGTTGATTTGAGCAGTTACCAGATGCGATCGTGGGCTCAGCGGTTGAAACGTAGTACTCAGATCGTCAGTTATTGAAGATGATATGACATGTCATCGATGAGCATGAGTCTAATGGCTAAGGGGGTTTCCCTTGAAGTCATTTATAGAGTCGAACGACGAACGATGGAGAAGAAATAAACGCTCGACGTATAATTCGTGCGTCGTCCACCATTCGTTATACATTTTTAATGTTCGAACGAACGATCAAGTTCGATGCTCGATCACATACTGAAGTTTGAATGATATTATGTGAAAGGCTGGATTGGGTCCGGCCCAATTGATCGAACGATGGAGGGATATCGAGGAGCAGGTCCGTAGCTTGGGCATGGCCCAACTATAATCCATCGATGAATTGAGCGTCTGTTTAATGCACATCCAAAGTTTAACGGTGGAATGGGAGGACGAAGTCCAACCCCAACAGATAGCCCCCCACTCTATCGAGCGATGTATCCTCGATAGAGTGTTTGAGTGCCGTTTGCGTAACAATGTCGAGCTCTGGTACTTTCAGATTTACGAAATCCGAAAAAGCTGTCAGCATTTAATGAAATGCCTCGATTCCAGTTAAGAGGGAATCGTGTGGTACACGTGGCGTGTAATGAATGGGTGTCTCGAAACGACGTCTCCATTCTTCGAAATTCGAACCGTTGCGATGGTACGAATCGTTATGATGATTCGTGCGAGAGAGAATTCGAACGGTTGCGAGATTTATGCCGTTTGATCTGGCGTTATCAAGAGATCAGAGCCGTCTGATGAACCCCTTGAAGTTATATAACTTTTCGCATTCTCTCCCTCTTGCCTATATCTCGCATTTGGAGTACTTCGAATTTTCAGAGCCGAGAGTTTTCTCAAGAACTTCAATCACAGGCAAGATTTCTGTTTCTCTTTCCCTTCTTTGTGTAATTTCTAGTTTAAGCAAAGTGTTTCTCCACTGTTTTCGAATCTTTTGGGTCATTTTTTCTGCATTTTCGAGTGATTCGATTGAGAGATTCTGGGAGAGGTTTTTCTTCTGGGTTTTCTCTTTGGGTTTTAGCCTATTGTTCTTCGAGTTCTTCCTCAGGATCAAAGGAATTTTAGGCTAGATTGGATTATAGATCCAAAAACTTTCCTTAGTTCGTCAAAAACTCTGTTTGTGAGTCAATGGACAAAGAAAAGCAAATAATCGAAGACGTCACTGTTGAGTGGACGAGCTCTGACTCGAGCGATAGTAATTCGGACGATGAAGAAATGGTCGAAGCAATTCACCGTTCGAAGCTCGACAGAGAATTTTCCCAAAACCAGAATGGTGCTGGGACGAGCAGTGTGGAACAGGAGAGGAATCGACCGGCAACGACATCGGGCACAGACGTCCTGTCAATACCTCCGATCGCTCGTTTAACCAAAGCCCCGCGAAGATTAAGTTCGGAGTCGTTCCTTCGAACATCGAACCCTCGGTCTGCTTTGACGGAGGATGACTTATCAGAAATTAGGGGAAAGTATGGCTTCCCAAACGAAGTCCAGCTTCGTCTGCCTTTCCCAAACGAGCGAGCAGACACCGTCTCAGAAGGGTGGATCTGCATGTACAGCCTTTATTTCGAGTGCGGGCTCAGACTGCCACTTCCACCACTCCTCATACAGACGATGCACCATTACCAGTTGGCGATCCCTCAACTGATGCCCAATGGTATGAGAGTCTTCCTGGGGTTGATCGTATTAGCAGATGAGGCGAAGATCGAGTTAACGGTTGACGATGTTCTCGCCATCTACTACCCCCAAGAGAACGCGAAGGATCATGGGAGGTACTCCATGTATCCGAGGAGGAAGAAGCAAGTTGTGGGGGACATGAAAAATGCGGATCGTTACTGGCAAGATCGCTACTTCTTCATGCACGTAAACGAACATTCGATGGGAGGTCTCGCCAATGCTTTCTTCCCACTGTGGGGGACTCTTCGTAAGTGTCGAACGAAGAATAAGAAAGGGCGGAAATTACCTTTAGTTTGCGTGGAGATCTGATGTTTGTTTGTTCTTTTTGCAGGCAAAGAATTAAAGACACCACCACCAAAGGCACTCATTTTCGAAGAGAAGCTCGAACGTTTACTAGCCCTGCCGAACCGAGAGTGGGACGAGATCAACACTCCCAGCAGATTTCGGGCGTCGAGCATTTGGAAGGGTTTTGTTGAAATCCCAACAGGTAAAGTTAAGAGTCTTCCTTCCTGGGTCGATTGGACGTTGGTGATCAGAGGAGCGCTAAGACGGTTGTTTGGCCCTCCACTGTTCATCGACCCATTAACTGACGAAGAAGCTTTGGTCGCAGAGTCCGTTTTGGACAGGATGGACTTTAAGCTACCCTCGAGCGAAGAACTCAAGGCGAAGAAAAAGGCTGCAGCCAAAGCCAAGCTCGAGGCCAAGAAGGCTGCTGCCGCTGCAGCAAAGGCTGCGAGCAGTGCCCCACCTCCTTTTCCTGTCTTGGAGTCTTCTCCAGAGCCTCCTGCAGTCGACCCAGTCGAACGAACTGTCCAACCGGCTGAGCCTATAGTTGAGCCATCCCAACCGCCCACAAAGAAGAGGAAAATCGTGGCGAAGGGTAAGAGGAAAGTCCCCGCCAATCGGAGCGAGAAGTCGAAGGTTGCGACGCCCGATCGTGACGTCGAACCTCAAACTTCAAAGGATGGCCAGAAGAAGTGTGAACTGAATTTGCCTTCAGATATCAGTTTTCTTGACGATAAAGAGGCGAGCGTTATGCTCATGCGCCAGCTTCTATCAGACGTGGATGAAGACAAAGTGAATAGCGGCCGAATCCAGAACCATTTTGATGACTTCCTCTGGGACAGTTTGAAGGTAGTAATTTAGTTGTAGTAAATTCAGATATCCGAACGATGATAAGTTATTAACATCTGTTCTTTTATGATTTTGTAGGCCAACGTTCGAGCGATGGGTTTATTCTATCGAACGACTGACAGAGTCTCAGCGTTGAGCACTAAGGTTAAAGCGCTCGAGCAAAAAGACAGGGAGCGTGAGGCACGGCTTATGGACATCGAAAAAAATTTCAAGGATGTCAAAACGAGCGCTGAAAGCCTTGTAGCTGACTTGCGAAAGACAATAAAAATGTCGGATGATAACCTCAAAGCGTCACAAGTCATTGCAAGTCGTTATGACGAAGCTCAGGCGAAGGTTGAAGCCCTTGAAGCCGAGATGTGCATACTCAAAGCTGATAATGCAACGCTCGCGAATGAGAAATCTTCGCTCGTCGAGGAGAAGGCTACGCTCGTAGATAAGGTGCTGAGCATACATGAAGAATCGACAATAAGGGCCCGATACGAGCTTCTGAAGCAACATAAACAAGGGCTCCTCGTTGAAGCTGAGGTTGATGAGGAGATCGAGACGTATGAAATCCTCAACGAACCTGAGACTTCAACACCAATTGCAGATCAAGGTGATGCTCCCCATATCCAAGCAGATAAGGAAGTCGAGCCCCCAGTCGAAGAGGCGGCTACTCAAGACCGTGATGTACGGGAGTAGTTTTGTAATAGTTTCTGTAGTTTTAGAACTATTTTTGTAGTCATTGAGACATTTTGTGTAGATTTTGATTTTAATGAAGACTTGAAAATTTTTTTCTTCATTTTCTGAATTTGCATATGATTGCCAACGATGATTCGAGTGATGAATGTTCGAATGTCGAACGATAGTTCGATCGTTAGTAATAGATCAAACGTAGGATGAAAATCCGAGTATTTCAGCAAGGATCGAACGATCAAGTAGGGAGCGCTGAATTATGAAACGAACGTTTTAGTGTCCGTATAAATTGTCGAACGATCATGAATCGTTGTAAACAGATAACTATTAATCACAGTAGATTTATCTGCGAAAACTTGTAGTAATGTAATTTATTGAATTACATCAATAGCTGAACTCATTCAAGTGTGATGAGCTGCCTACGTACCCAATGATTAGGGATCAAGCCAGTCGTAGTTCGTTAGAACATAGTTGTTGAATGATTTTTGTGACTGGACTCGCATAAATGTACACGAGCTGCCTACGTACCCAATGTTTAGGGATCAAGTCGAACGTAGTTCAGGCCTCGGAAGGCGAAGAGAAGAATTGTCTCTGACTCAGACCTGTAGGATCGAACGATCAACCACAAAGGATCTGGCCTTACAAATAAATGGAACAAAATTGATTGTCTGAAAAATAGCCAAAGTAAACAGAAATTTGGCTAAGTTAAGATAAAAATTTACAGATCGAGTATTCACACGTAATACTTGCGGAGATGGTGAGAATTCCAGCTGCGGAGGACTTCAACTTCATCAAGAGTCTCGAGACGGTAAACGCCTGGTCGAACAACCTTCAAAATCCTGTAAGGACCTTCCCAGTTTGCTCCCAACTTTCCAGCGTTTGGCTCGGCAGTGTTCTGGAACACCTTGCGAAGAACGAGATCTCCTTCGTTGAAAGCTCTAGGTCGAACCTTCGAATTGTAGTATTTGGCTACTGATTGTTGGTAGTTTGCCATGCGAATCAAAGCCTGATCTCGTCGTTCGTCAAGAATGTCCAGACTGTCGTTGAGCATTTCTTGATTTTGTTCTTCGTTCTCGAAGGCCAACTGACGCCGGAGTGTAGGGACTCCAATTTCTGCTGGGACAACAGCTTCTGCACCGAAGGTTAGTGAAAAAGGAGATTCACCGTTCGCTCTTCTTGGAGTAGTCCTGTACGCCCAAAGTACGCCGTGTAGTTCGTCTGCCCATCGCCCCTTTCGAGCTTCGAGCTTCTTCTTCAGATTCTGAACGATCGTTTTGTTCGTAGCTTCAGCCTGACCATTCCCTTGAGGATACCTTGGGGTGGAGAAGCTAAGATCGATGTTCCAGTGGTAGCAGAATTTTCTGAAGTTGCCCGAGATGAACTGAGACCCATTATCTGTTACGATCTCTTGGGGCACGCCAAATCTGCAGATTATGCTTTTCCAGATAAATCCTTCGACGTCCGAGTCTTTGATTTCAGCAAAGGCCTCTGCTTCCACCCACTTAGTGAAATAATCAGTAAGCACAAGCAGGTATTTGCGTTGACCACTTGCTCTCGGTAGTGGGCCCACAATATCCATTGAGTATTTCATAAATGGATAGGGTGCTGCGATGTTCGACAATCGTTCTGCTGGTTGATGGAATACTGGGGAATGTCTTTGGCATTTGTCGCATCGTTTGACAAAGTCTTCGCTGTCTTGAAGCATTGTAGGCCAATAATAGCCTTGTCGCTTGACTTTGTTGCACAAGGATCGTCCCCCTGAATGGTTTCCACATTCCCCTTCGTGAACTTCCTTCAGAACATATGTGGCTTCTTTGTCATCGAGACATCGAGCATAAGGGCCGTTGAACGAACGTCGGTAGAGGATGTTGTTGATCAGTGAAAATCTTGCAGCTTTGGTCTTGAGCTTCCGAGCTTCCTGCTTCTCGTCAGGCAGAATTCCATCCTTCAAGTATTCTGTGATTGTTGTTGTTGTTGGTACTGGTACTGGTACTAGTGTTGCGGATGCTGATACGGCTGATGCTGCTGTGGCCGCTGCCCTTGTCTTTCATCTTCCGCCGTTGTGTTTCTCGGCGTAGACAAAGGCTGCATTGGAGCCACGGGGCTGTGTGCAACGTTCCTTGTCCCTTGAGGATAGTATGGGGTGGTCTGTTGCCAGCCCCCACTGTTAGGTCCTCGTGGAAACTGGGACGTGGATGCTTGCCAGCCCCCTGTGTTCGCCCCTGTCGGGTACCCATAGTATGGGTAGTAATACGAATATGCGGCTTGAGAGTTGACGGACATCAACTGCTGCTTGAGAATCTGGTTCTCTGCAGCGATGTTCTCCATCTGACTCTGCTGGTTATCGTGCTTCTTGGTTAACTCTTCAACCAACCGTGTCAAGTTAGCGACCTGGGAATCTGCATTCGAGGTTGAAGCCTCTTGATGACCGACTGGGCTTCCCTGGGGAAGTTCTTCATGGTGTTCATGTTCTGATGCCATTGTTGCTTAGTGAATTTCCGGAGTAAGATGACCAAGGGCCCCACGGTGGGCGCCAAACTGTAGATGCTGGATTGCTACAGTCAAAAATTTAACAGAGGTCAGTTATAATGTAAGAATTGAACGATAGATTGGGCCCCTGGCAATCGTTGATGAAATTCATAAAGCATACCGAAAAACTGAAATGTTTATATCAGAAGATAAAACGGAAATAAATGCTTGAATCTGAAATAAACAAGAAATAAATGAACACCAAAAGTTAAAGAGGTTCGCCCAATCGGTGTGCTACGTCCTCTGAGAGTGATTGTATTACTGTATATGAGTATTTTACAGTACAGATGATTGTAGTATTTTCTGGAGATTTTGGCAGCGTGGGGGTATGTTTCGATTCGGATCCAGGATCCCCCTGAAGGAGGGGTCTTCTCTTATTTATAGAGGAAGGACCTCAGTCCCCATCCGGTAGTGGACGGTTATCACCCTTGTATCGTGGGACACGTGTCGAAAGACAAGTCGTGCAGTTGATTTGAGCAGTTACCAGATATGATCGTGGGCTCAGCGGTTGAAACGTAGTACTCAGATCGTCAGTTATTGAAGATGATCTGACATGTCATCGATGAGCATGAGTCTAATGGCTAAGGGGGTTTCCCTTGAAGTCATTTATAGAGTCGAACGACGAACGATGGAGAAGAAATAAACGCTCGACGTATAATTCGTGCGTCGTCCACCATTCGTTATAAATTTTTAATGTTCGAACGAAAGATCAAGTTCGATGCTCGATCACATACTGAAGTTTGAATGATATTATGTGAAAGGCTGGATTGGGTCCGGCCCAATTGATCGAACGATGGAGGGATATCGAGGAGCAGGTCCGTAGCTTGGGCATGGCCCAACTATAATCCATCGATGAATTGAGCGTCTGTTTAATGCACATCCAAAGTTTAACGGTGGAATGGGAGGACGAAGTCCAACCCCAACATATATACTATTAAAAAATATTTTCTTTTAAAGAAATTTATATTATAGGAACCTATTTTTCATTAGTAGCAGAGACTATTTTTTGGTTGAATTTTTCTTTTCTAAAGGTGTAACGAAGACATTTTCATCTCAGATTTGAAACTTGAAAGTTCTGATTCAAATATCTTACGTCTCACTCGCGAAGCTAGTATCAATAGAGTTCAAGAGACAATAAGAAATTGATAGCATAATATTTTGGTAATTTTACAATAGTAATTCTTTATTAGGAAAATTATGCTTGGTGACTTATTTTGGTCACCCAATCTACTAGATGATATAATTTTCTTTTTCTTTTTTTTAATTAGCAAAATGGTATGTTATCATTTTCTTTTTCAGAGTTGATCAATTATTATCAATCAGTGATCCGCTTGAAATTAGTGATTTATGTTAAGATCAATAATTAATTGGTTGTGATAAATTATTAATTTACTAAATTAATAATATTATATAATTGATCATTAATTGACTATTTAAAATGATTGACTGATTGGTTTTTTTAAAAGAATTTTAATTAATTTTTAAATACTTCAATTATTTGTTAATAAAATTTTTGACAAAAAAAGGTTTTTTTTATCTCTAAATCTCTCTTTAAAATTTCTTTTTGCAACTTTTCTAAATCGTCTCCCGTTTTCTTGGTTATGTGCATGTACGTGATAATTTTTATGCAAAATCTATCAATCGGTAGTCATGAGAGAATGAGAATTGTTGACTCTAAGCCTTTAATTTGTTAGTTAGAAATCAAAATTTTAAGTTAAAATTAATTTTTAAATTAAAATTGATCGATTTTTTAAAAATTAATTAATTTTAAAAAAATCGATCAATTTTAATTTAAAAATTTTATCTCAATAACTCGTTAAATTTTACGTACGTGATCAATGATGATACTATAATCATTAAGGGGGTGTTTGGTTGGTTAGTTTGAGTTGAAATATTTTAGTTGTAATAGTAAATATTTTTGAATTTTCAGAAAAGACAAAAAATTTTTTGAGAAAAAGACAAAAACTTTTTAAAAAAAAGACAAAAAACAGTACGGTTTGAGTTGGAATGAACCAACTCTCCAAACACTCCCTAAGTAATGGTAGTACGCACTGTAGCATCTTCAAAAGAAGAAAAAAGAAGGAAAAGAAAGAAAAAAAAAAAAAAATCAGATAATGATTAGATTAGTTACGAGGGGGTGACGTGGCGGAGGGGAAAGATAACAGATTGCGCATGAGAGAAGGGAAGGTATGAACGGCAGGTTTGGTTTGTTTGTTCTTTTCTTTTACACATTCCCCCACAACAAAACAAGACCTTCCCTTCCCTTCCCTTCCCCACCCTTTCAGTCCTTTCTCTCTCCTTATTTCATTGTCAATCGCTTTCTCTCTCTCCTCCCGGAGAACAAGTCTGTGAAATCTTTAGACGAAAGTCGGTTCGCCGCGTCCATGGCCGCGCCACCGAGGTCTCGCTCCGGCGGATCGACTCCTCTCAGAGACTCTTTCTCCGATAGAATGGAGGCTACCGGTAGCTGGGACGCCCTCGAATGGACCAAAATTCAGGTTCCATCTCTCTTCTTTGATTTCTGGGGTTTCCGTAATTCATGATTTTCCCTATGAACGAGAATTGATATGTGTTTGTATGTATACATATATGTATGTATGTATATATTCTTTGCAGCCGGTTTCACGGTCAATTTCGAGTACGAATTTGGAGTTCCTGATTGAGGCCGAGCAAGTCATAGTGGAGGTACTTGAGAATTCAGCGTCATTTTTTTTTTCCCCTTTTGAGTAGTTTCCGTGTGTGTAGAATTCATACAGAAAATCATCTGTGTAAAATTAGGTTTTGCCATGTTGAGCTATTTGTTTTGTTTTGTTTTTGTTTTTGTTTTTGTTTTTGTTTTTTTTAAAGATTCGAATTAGTGAGTAGAATAAAAATGTGGTAAATGTATGAAATGGCGAAAACCGTGATGGAATTAGGCCTGTTTATGGAAAATTGGGTGTAGACTTGATAACTAAGCCACTTTGTAGGTTTTTTTGGTTCTATGTGTCATTGATTGGGTCGTCAAGTAAGTAGTTGGGAGTAGGTAGAAGGAGATAGGAAAGAGTCACGTAACAACCAGCTCATTTAAATTTTAAAGTAGCTTACTGAATTCTGTCGTCTTGTTCCGCTCATCTTGGGATTCCTAATGTGGATTTAGTGAAGCTTAGATGATGAAATAATGGATGATATCTTATCTTAGTCGTCTGCAAGTATTTTAACTGGTTTGCCCAAATTTTGTTTAAGTTTGCGGTTTAGCGGACCAAAACTGATTAAGAGTCAACAATCTGTGAGATACATTTCTTGTTTGAGATGATATTATTTTTCCTTTGTTTTTGGAGTTTATTGGAGATCTTCTATAATACTCAGATATTAAATTGCTAGTTATTTCCTTTGTATGCATTAATTTTTATTTATTATTATGTTATTAAAGTGACTGTAACATTTACTTTCAGGGTTATGGTGTTGTTCTTGTTAACACTGACGAGGCAGGTACTTTGCTAGTAACCAATTATCGACTCCTTTTTTTGGTAAGCGATGTGTGCAACATCTCCCAATTTAAATATATTTAATTGACTTTACGCCAATAGAAGCTGTGCGTTTAGGTTGAATTGCAAAGTTAAATTTTGATAATTCAGTGCCTTTATAATTTTGTCTCATGAAACCATTTGAGGGTTACATTGGTAATAGTTTCTAAATTTGAAAGTCATTTTCTTAAAAAAGTTGCCACGTTTGTTTCCTGTTTAATAAATTTCAAAAGATTACAACATAAAGTATGGATAGACCTATAAAGCACATAAGGCAAGAACTTGCGAGTATGAAAGTATAACCTTTTAGGATGTTATCATCTTTGGATTCCGCTCTGCTCTAGCTAAGTTGTTATGCACAGTGGGCATGTATATAGGACAAACATGACACACGCTCAGTTGTCCATGCGCACCACACACGTGTATGGGTGACAAGACTTGCGAATACGTGGATAGAATTTTTTCTCCCTCTCATTTATTATAATTATCTATGATGCCATCATATGTCTTTTCAACTATACTAGATAGTTTTGGATGGTGCTTTCGTGTGGTTGTGTCTCATTTTCCTGCATGTATTCCTGCTTTAGTTTTGACTGAAGTCTCAGGCCATGTGTTGTTTATTGTGTGGAGGAACTCGATTAATATAGCTGTACCACTTAAATATTCAAATTATGATGATATTTTGAGTAACTTTCCATTTCCTTTTTTTTTTTTTTTTTTTTAAAGAGTGAGGGAACGAGGAATATTATTCCCCTTGGTACCATACCATTGATGACAATTGAGAAGTTCAACAAAATTGTAAGTTTCACACCTTTCCTCCTTTTATTCTCGGTTTTGGTTGTTGACTTGGCGAAGAAGTGATTTTGTGCTGTTGTGGAAAGCCTGTTTTCACTATGTGTCCAAACCTTTTTAAGAATTTAGACATGAAAATATCTTGGATCTGAAAACATATTATTCAGCTTTTCCCCCGTCAAATTAGTAGAATGGAAGTGCATTGATATTATTTTCTAAGAAGGTGTGTTGATATAAGGCATTTCTGCGTTTCTTCAGCTGAGATCATTTTTCATCCTTACTCTATTTAATCTTCTTTACATAGATCACCGAGTGAGTTGAAGTTTCCATGGCTGTAGTGTGTATTCTCGCATTTTAGCATCCTCATCAATTATTTGTCTTCATTTCTTTGTTATAGTGATGTATTCTCACCTTTTAGCATCCTCATCAATTATTTGTCTTCATTTCTTTGTTGAATAATGAAACGAAATATTCAACTATTTGGAAAATATTTCCCTGTATTTTCTCTTACACACTACCACGGTGGGATGGAAACACAATTTGATTGTTTTCTTTCTCATTGGAAGATCTTATTTCATCTTTAAACATGTTTAAATCTAACATTGCGGTGGTATCATATCTGAATCTAAACAACCTGTGTGTCCTGGCTTTATGGCTAGATATTGGTCTGTCTTCTTCTTCTTATTCAATATCTTGTTTTTGAGAGTTGTAGGCTGCAAAGACGCAATCAGCTCCTCGCCAGTTTGACAAAGGTCCATCACTACGACTTCTCCAGGTTATTGGTATGGTTTGAGATATTTCTCTAAATCTTTCTTTCTTTCTTTTCCTTTTTTTTTTTTTCTTGTTCTGTTTGCCTGAATTTGGTGTTGAATTGTGAATAAATATTATGGCAATGGACACCATTTAAACAGAGTTCTAAGATTCTACGACCTGGTGTTTGGAATACCATGTCGTAACCCGTAAGAGATGTGAGTTGGTTACCTGGTGGTAGTTAATATTAGTTTGATTGCTGGTGATATAGTTGTTTGCCTGGTTTTGGCATAAGAACTAGTCCTTTCAGTTATGGGAAGGTCTCTTCCACCCCACACTCTCTCTCTCTCTCTCGCATGCACTCTCACTCACTCTCTGCTTTATATTTTAACAAGAGAACCGGAACAGATTAATTTGTTTTCAAATTTCAGTTTAAAGTGCTTGAATGGTATGGATTGTTTCTGCTATGAGTTCAACAGGACAAGTTTAACTATTTTAAATGGCTTTGGACTTCCATTTTTATTCAGATTTGCAGCCAAACCTTCGTCTCTTGAAGTTTCGTCACAAGTCATTATTGGATCCGAGTTTAGTGCAATTACGACAACAAATTGTAACATGGTGCAGTTTAATATAATTTGCAGTTTTCCGTTTGGAAAAGACTTCTTGTTTGAAATGAACTCCAATACTGGTACCAAGAATAGATGATAACACTTTTTGTAAAATTTAAACCATATTGGATGTAAAACAATCATCATACCACTGGAATTTTCCAACGCTAAATTCTATCAATTTTTAATGGAACAAAGAGTGAATCCTTTGTTCAGTAGAGGTGGTTGCTGGTGATGGTACTGGGTTGTTTTGCAGTGGTTGAGTACAATGGCAGCATCAGTATCTTAGGTTCCACTGGAGATAGGTGTGGAGTTCAGTGGAGTTTGAGTAAGGTTAATAAAGGTTGAGAAGTTACCGATAAGTTCCTTTTGGTGGATTAGAGTTGTTATGGTACCTGTGTAAAAGTTATCAAGGTTACAGAGCATGCCTCTTAGGATTTTGAAATCTGGGAACATTTTTGTTTGCTAAACTGCAATTTTAGGTTCTTTTTTAACTTGTATGTTCCTTGTTATTGGAGGAGATCTAGTGTTGGTTTCTCATTAAGGCGCGTTTGCATTTTCTAATTTTTGAAAGTAAATCCTTTCTTATGATGGTTGCTAGTATATCTGTGGTTGGTTGAGGATATTCTTGCCCCTACTTGTTTCTCTTGCTCAGATTGCAAACAATTGCATTTTGTTCTATCAGTTCTTTCTGAAGGCAATGAGAAAATAAAGGATTGTTATCTGTTTTTCAGGAAAAGACATGAGAATAATTGTCTTTGGATTTCGACCTCGAACAAAGCAGGTGAATTTTCCTCTCTCTGTGTCTTGAATTCAAATTTCAGAACAGGTTTATAATTTTTTTCGACAATGAGTTGCTTTTTCTTCTTCTTCTGGAATTTTCCTTTATCTCTCTCTCAGTTCAAATTTCAAATTAGTTTTTTTCTTTCTTTCCTATTTTTTTTTTATTTATTTTTTTGACACGGAATTACTTCTTCTTACATGCATAGCATGAATCAAAATTTTCTGGTACTAGGCATTGCGTAAAAGGTTCCAAATAGCTAAATACTAGTTTCACATCTTCGATCCTTGCATTTGGTTCCAATCTTCCATAAAGTATTGTAATCAGAGGCATATTTTCATCATAAGACATGAGCTTTCAATGTTTTCAATTATTGTTTATTATACATTAACAGGCTGGAGAAGTCGCACTTCACATGATGAAGGCTTTACCATACACACCATTTTGTAGTCTAATGTTGCACTCTGAAACATTTTTTTAAGCAACAGTACCATGCTTCCATGCATTTTATCCAACTGAGGTGCTTGCTTGCAAATTTTTCTTGGGAACTGTTGGTAAGAAAGTGAAGTGCATGCGAATCCAAATATGACATGTAAGAAGTAAACGATTTTTCTGGATGGCAAGTTATTGGTGAGGGTAGGTGCTAGTTGATCTAACAGAGAGGGTGGCATTTCTTTGGGACAATCGATGATGGATGATCCAAACTCATTGCCATGCTGTCATTTGTAAAACAGGAGTGGACTGTGAAGCATGCCACATTCTCTTAAATTGACTTGGGATGTCCTTCATATATGATAATTGATCAGACAGCTTGGTTTTGTTACATTAAATTGACATTAGCTGGATGTTTTATTTTCCAGTAGTTATTGTGATTTTTGTGAGTATATTCCTTTTTCTTTGTGTGTAAGGTATCTGTTTCCTTGTTAGTCAGTGAACTTTCTCATTTATCGCAGTTCTATTTGTTTTTATCAATTTCAACTCTATAGTTTAAAAGTGGTTTATTATGCTTGTGTTCACGTTTTTGTAAGTGGTATTATGAGTTCAGAGATCCGAGTGTTTTGCTGTTGGTTGCTTCTTTTCTCTAATAGGGTTTGATTTATTACATTTTGACATCTACAGAGACGTGCAATATTTGATGAATTATTGAGGTGTACGAAGCCAACAAGACTCTGGGATCTTTACGCTTTAATTTCTGGGCCTTCCAAATTCAGTAACACGAGCCCACAGTTGCGATTATTAAATGAATATTTTCGGCTTCTTGGAAAAGGCCGTTCCCATGCTTCAATGAGTATGATTGAAGATGGTTCTTTTACATTGTTCAATGACTTGTGGAGAATAAGTAGTGTAAACTCTGGCTATACAATCTGCCAGACTTATCCATTTGCCTTGATTGTCCCAAGAAGCATTACGTAAGATTTTGAGATCCTTCCACTCTATTTTGGCTCTTGATTTTCTGTTTATCTTTGATGAGGTTTACTTTGGTTTGTAATTAACTACGCCAATGACACTGTGATTGCTGCCAATGGTAGTGATGATGAAGTGCTTCAAGCTTCCAGCTTCCGTGCAAGAAGTCGATTGCCTGTAGTTACATGGTGTCATCCAGGTATGCAGTGAACCTTACATTTCTTTATTTTCAATTTTGCCACTATTTTTATTCATAACTTTGTCTGCATGATGAATTGCAGGAACTGGAGCAGTTCTTGCACGGTCATCCCAACCATTAGTTGGCCTCATGATGAACATGAGGAGGTAAGGAGTTGAAATAAATCGCTATGCCCAAATGGAAAATGCAAAAAGATGACTGCTTGTTCTTTCTTCAAAATATGGTTATAGTTCAAATTTTGTTATTTTCTTTGCAGCAACACTGATGAAAAGCTTGTTGCTGCGCTTTGCACTCAACTTGGTGTAGCAGGGGGGAAAAGGAGGTAAGGAATAAGGATTGACCTTTTATCTGGTTTTTTTCTCCGCTGACAGTTGATTCCTTCCCCCCTTTTCGAGGTACTATTTCAGAAAACTGATCTTTTGGGTTAATTTTTCTGATTTTCCCCCTCAACCAGGAAGTTATATATAGCTGATGCTAGGCCTAGAAAAAACGCTTTAGCTAATAGTGCAATGGGAGGTGGCTCGGAGTCATCTTCAAATTATTTTCAATCTGAGGTCCGTCTCAGGTTTGAGATTTCTGTTTTTGCTTCATTTAGTGGTGGAAGTTGACATCATGGTTTTTCTAATTATTTTTATTAAATGTTACATTTCACCAGATAGTTTTCTTTGGGATAGACAACATCCATGCGATGCGGGATAGTTTTGCTCGGCTAAGAGACTACTTAGACACACATGGTACAACTTCATCAGACGGAATGTCCTCATTCTTGGTCAGTCTTCATATAGATTTACTGCTTTACGAGCATCAAGCCATTACATCTAGTCTAATTTGATAATATAGACAAAAATTTGCTCGTTAGTCATCGGACAACTGTTTAGCAAACTTTTATAGTTTTGGACACTGAAACTTGACCTTGGATCTAACAACTAGTTTTACAAGTTTTCTGTATTATCCATCTATTAAGCTATCTATTGGACAACTCACTTGAGGGAATTTTCCTGATCTTGTCTGTAAGTACAAATGCTTAGGTTGTTTCCGTGATTACTTTATCGGATCATGTGTTGGAAATGATCTATTGAAGCATCCATTTATGCACTTGGAAAGAGTTTCTTTTATGTGGTGTATGTAAGCCACATCGAAAAGGAATAAATTATACTTAAATCCGAAAAGTCTGATGAGTGTCTGCCAAAATAAATCTTAACAAATGAAATCTATTCTTGGGCTCACACCACAATGAAGTTGTTGAGGGGATGGGTTTGATTTTGTAATGGCTTCATAAGTCTTGTTTTGGGACTGTGATTGATTTTCTGGTATCTTTGTTTTATTGATATTTGTTTTATGTTTTAAGAGGTCCTCCAATTGTTGTATTTCTTTTCTGCTATTAATGAAGCTTTTCGTTTCTGATAAAAATATAGATATATATATATATATATATATATATATATGTGAATCAAGAGAGTAACGATTACTTTATATCATGTCTGGTGACAGAGACATGGTGGATGGACGTGGGGTGGAGGCAATCTCAGCAGTATGTCTGTTTCAGTATCCAGTCTTGGAGACAGTGGTTGGTTAATACATATACAAAGTATCTTGGCTGGCTCAGCTTGGATTGCTGCCCGTGTTGCTTTAGAATCAGCATCTGTACTAGTTCATTGTAGGTGAGGTATTTTATGTCAATTTATTTATAGAAACTGCAAGTGTTTATCCATTTGGTATTTTAAATGTTACGCTATTTCTAACGTTTTCATGTGCCATTTTTGTAGTGATGGATGGGATAGAACAACTCAACTAATTTCACTTGCCAGTTTGCTGCTTGACCCATACTATCGGACTATTGCAGGGTTTCAGGTTTGGTCTGGAAATTGATATACTTCTTCGGTTGCATTTTCTTTTAATTCATCCACAAATCTCATGAGACACATAATTCTTTAAAACTTGCTTGTATGATACTCCTGAATGCGGCTCCTGGTAACAGTACAGTTTTTAGAATTTGCTTGGTTAAAAGCTTAATTTAATCAAAACTTTATCAGAATCTTAGTCCCTTCTCCCTGCCTTTTGTAATGAGAAATACTTACTTGAAAGATTACCTCTTGACTTATCATTTTATATTTTGAATAGGCACTTATCGAAAAAGATTGGATAGCATTTGGCCATCCATTTTCAGATCGTGTGGGCATGCCAACTGTATCTGGTGGCGCCAACATACCTTTTGAATTATCTAGGCAGTCTTCCACCGGAGGTTTTCCGCCATCACCCATGCGCCAATCGTCAGGATCTCATACATCTCAAAATCCCAATTCATCGCATGCACAGACTTCAAACAATTATTCTCCCATATTTTTGCAGGTGCATGCCATCATACTGAGAAAATCTTTTGTTGACTTAATCCATCTCTTCATAAATGGTTCATCTCTTCATGTCATTGGTGGCAGTATATATAGTGCTGTGGGTTCAACATTTTGTTTGAATGGTTTAGTGGTAAATAGAGAATGCTTAAACCTTATAGGCGCTTCTCTAATAGAAAAGATCTCTACGAAATTCAAGTAGGGTTGTGCAGGGCATGGGTGGTTCCCAGAGCAGGACTGTGGGCCCAAGGGGGACTCATCTGGCCATCAGCAGACTATGAGTTCTTCCCAGTAAAGGATTTCTGCTGGGCCCACATAAGCATAACGGGAAGAGACAAGTTTGCTCCTCTTCTTTGTTAAAGTGGTGCTGTGATGGGGGAACTTTTGATTCTTTAAAATTAATTGAGATTTTTAATGTCTTGTAATGAGTCGATTGGTGTCTTGCTAATGAGTTTAGCGATTTCAGAAAAATCAGGAGGTATTTGAAATTTCTTTTATATTTGGTGCTGATCTAATCTTGATTTTTGTGCAGTGGATTGATTGTGTTTCGCAATTGTTGCGAATGTATCCTTCTGCTTTTGAGTTCTCCTCAGTATGTATCCCTCTTTCGAATGCGAACTTTCCACTTTTATTAAATGGCTGGGTTTTCTATTTTAAGTTTATGAAAAAAGCATCTGGTTCTTATCTCCCTTTCTTGGATTAAAGCCATACCCTCGTAACTATTTCTTTTCTTTGGGTAACGTAGGCTTTCTTAGTGGATCTCTTGGATTGCATGCTTTCTTGTCGTTTTGGGAACTTCTTGTGTAATAGGTAGGTAATCTCTTTTGGTTTCTGTGATCTGTTACTTAAAATTCATCTATTCATTTTATTGTTTAATGGGTATTGACCAAATTCTCGTTGATAGACTGCAGGATGTAAAATAAATAGAAAAAGAAAACTGGTTATCATTACTGAATGTAGACACATCTTACTTGGGAAGTTTACAGTGTGCAGTACGACGGTGCACTGGTGTACAAAACTGTAACTCCTGTTGATGCATACTGCGTAGAGTTAGATGTGATAAGAACTTACTGGTGTATTGATAATAATTAAGTTGTTTGAATGCCATGAAATCAGAGAAAAGTTTGAAATGCTTAGAAACTTGATGATGAGATGATGAAATATGATGAATTGTTGTTTATATAACACAGCTTTTGGGTGAAGAAATTACAAGGGTCTTGCTTCTTATTATTATTGCTCTTTTCTTTGTTTTTGTGTATTTCTCTTCTTTATTTTTTATTTAATAGTAGGTTGTTAGGTGAAATGTGCTCATGAAGCATTTTAAGAAATAATGCAAAATTGAAGAATTTGGTGATAGTTTTTAAGATCTACTCTTTATTTTTTTTTTCAAAGTCAATATATATTACTGTCTAAAGACAGTTATCATCAACGAAGACCAAGAATGGTGCTTAGTTACATGGATCATTTATAGTCGGAGCAAGTGCAACCCAATGATGCTGATGTGATAGATAGACCATGAACTTCTACTCTTAAAAATGCCAAGTTTTCTGACTACTAAGTACTTTTTTTTTTCCTTCCCTTTTCTGTTTGCTTATGTTAAATTAGTGACAAAGAGAGGCAGCAATTTGGTATTGCTGAAGCTTCCGGATGCTTATGGGTATATTTGGCTGATTTACGTGCTACAGAAGGAAGTTCACACGTACACTATAACCTCTTTTATGATCCACTGAAATATGATGGTCCAATATTACCACCAGCGGCAGCTTTGGCACCAACTCTTTGGCCCCAATTCCATCTTCGTTGGTCTTGTAACACAGAAGCACAAGCTGCAGAAGTTGAAACTGAATGCCGGAAGATGGCTCTTAAATTCTCCGAATTGCAGAAGGTAACAAGTTTATTATTTATTTTAGCAGTTGTTTTTTCTTTAACCCCATTAGCAAAAATAATATAAGATATCATTCACTGAAAATGAAATCCTGAAAATCAACTATCTAATTTTAACTGTCCCTTAAAAATGTGTTTGGTACATTGACCATACTCTCAGGCCTTCTCATTTAGCACGTTTTCTGTTTTTAAATTTATCCTAAATCAATATGCTGCCACCTGCACCTCATCTATCTATTGCCTTGATCTTATCTCGTCGAGCATTACTAATCCAATTCAATGATGATTTGTTTTTCCTTAGAATGGTGTAGTAGATTACGCTGATCTCATTGACCACTAGGTCTATATCATATTTACTAATCAATTTAGTAATTTGGTTTTTCATTAGTAAAAGGAATCCGAGGCCATCAAAACAGAAAGAGCATGTTTAGGATGATGTATTTAATACGTAGACCTTACTAAAAACTGAGTTGTGGGACAGCTAACTTTTGTGGATGCAACAAATGTTGAAGTATACTTTGGAACTTCTTCATATAAGATAAGGACTATCAGTTGTTTCACCAGGGACACTTCATCTGAAATGAATGTTACACTATTGGTTTTTCATCACAGAATATGATAAATTGTTAACATCCTTCTGTGAGAAAACTATAGATGTATCTATGTATTTTCAATCATGTGCACAATGTTTCGCAGGAAAAAGAAGCAGCAGAAAAGAAAACTAGGGAAACAGCCACTGCGATGGAATCTTTAAGCGCGGAGTTGAAAAATGAAAAGCAAGTCAGCAGCTCAGCTATGAGCTTGGCCAAGAGAGCTGGCAAGGAAAGCGAGGCTATTAAACGAGCTATACAATCACTTGGATGGAAGGTCCACTTCTCACGGAGTGGTGATTGCACTGTTGATATTGAAAATAGCCTGATTGCTACTCCACAGAAATTTATTCATTCTCCTTCAAAGAGAGAATCAGAAAGTATAATGCAGAATGCTGAGAAATCAGATCTCTCTGTTTCCATTACAGTTGTGGCCGATGATGTTGCTCCTAGCAATCCAATTGGTCGAGTGTGTGAAACCTTGTGCCCGCTACGCACTCGAGACGGAGGCTGCAAGTGGCCAGGCGCTGGATGTGCTCAGCTTGGTAGCCAAATTGTTGGAATGAAGGCAAATTATGATGCATTCGACCATCTTTCTATTTATGATGGTTACTTTTAGCCTTAATGATTTATGGGTTAAGCTGAAATTTTTCGTAATACATCAGCTGCATAATAGATCATCATATAGAGTTCAGAATGAAATCCTTTTTGTTAGAATAGTTCAAAGGATCTTTTTACTAAGCTTGCATTTAGAGAGGACCCTGGAACTTAGGACGGGTCTCGGGACTCTGTACAGAGATTATAGAGTTAGCTCTGGGCCATGTTGTTGGTTTGAAGGACTCTTGAGGAATAGGAGGAAGAAAAGTTTGGAAATATTGGAAATAGAACGCACACAATTTTCAATAGATAGCTGAATACAATTGCCATTCATTTTGCAAATAAGGTCAGCCTTTGTACAGGTCTCTGGCGATCTATTCATGTGCTGTAACTTTCTTCGCCGAACTTCTTTAGTAAATGTTTTCAGTTGCAAAAAGAAAATAAAAGTATTTTTAAAGCTCTTTATAGCACTGCCTTTTGAATGCAATGTGTTTGATTAGTGTCGTTTTTTTACCACCTGTTCTTTGGGAAATCTAGATAAATGCAACGATACATGTCCTTTCTTTAAGATTTTTGTCCTCCCCTTGTTCTTAAACCTAAAACTTAAAAAGGGCATGGTTGCATTACATAGTGGTAATTTCATATTTGATTTCATTATAATGAGCAGGTGTCAAATCCACCAATACCCAAGTTAAAAAGTTAAAAAATTAATTTAAAAAAAAAACCACTTGAAAAGGGGCAAAATTCTAAGGGAATGGCACAAAACGAAAAAGGTGAGTCAATACTCCAAGTGACATTTCGTATTTCTCTATATTTTTCCTTAATAGGAAAGTATGTTACCTAGCTTTTTATTTGCTACTTGAGGCTTAATCCAAACACCATTCATCTAGCTTTAATTTCAACCACAGACATGGAATAGACATATTGATGAAAAACATAAAAATAAAATAAAATAAAATAAAGAAAAAGAAAAAGAAAAATGTCTAACTATTGTCTGTAAGAAATTTTTTTGGAGACTAGAATCTTTATTACCAACCTGAACTAGATTGGTGTTGGTGAATTTCTTCCTCGGTGAGATTTGGATTGATATTTCTCTCTCTTCAACTAGAATTAGCAAGTTTATGCAACAAAAAGACCAAGAACTGTCCCTATTTTAGGCAGTAACTCAGGGCAACGTACATCACCACTAACAAATTACAAAACTGTGAGTCAAAGCTGATCATCATTCTTCAAGTATCATAGTTTTGAGCAGTGAGAATTTCATGCTATTGAGAGTACTAGAGTTGTCTCTCTCCCAATCAGAGTTTACAAAGTCAAAGTCGAAGTCAGTCAGTGAATATGATTCAAGCTAATCTAGGACTTAAATTACGCCTCTTTGATGACAGAGCATACCTCCCAAACTGCATCGGCAACTTACGGAACCTGCATACTTTGCATATTCATTGTCGTCATGGGGAATGCGTGCTTCCTAGAGGTATATCGAAGTTGACGTGTTTGACACATTTGCTAATACCATCCTTACGGCTCAAGGGGTCAACTTTTGCTTGCTCTTAGTGCAATAAGTCCTTTACAAGTGAATAGCTATGGAGGTTTTCACACCGCAAATTCATGGGACCCCTGGATCAGATACAACACACTTGTCAAGCTGACTAATCTTCAGCATCTAAAACTAAGAATCTACAACAAAAGAGAGGCTAAGGCTATGCTCGACCCTCCGGTTATTGAGTCAGGCAACCATCAATCCTTGGCTATGTATTCATCTAGAACGTTCGGGGTCAAATTTCCAAGTCTGCAGCCACTATCTCGTTGTCATAGTCTCCACATACTATATTTACAAGGGCCAATAGAAGACCAAGGTGTCAATCCTTGACATCATTGTCTACGGTTTCCACCAGCCAGTCTTTCAAAGTTGACATTGTTAGATTCTTGCATTTATCAGGACCCATGCCGGTGGTGAAGAAGCCTCCGAATTTGAGCCTGCTTTGATTGTGCAAAAAAACTTATTGCAGGTTTGAAATGGTTTGCTCTGCCGGTAGGTTTCCTAAGCAGAAGACTCTTCAACTGAGCAGCTTGCCGTCCCTAGAAAAATGGGAGATTGAAAAAGATGCAATGCCAAGTCTTGAGAGATTACATAGTCAAGATATATTCCCAAACGGAGAGTGATTCCGGAAAATTTGAAATTTGTCACTACCCTGCAACAACTAGATATCGATTCTATGCCTGATTCGTTCTAACACCAGCTTAGACTCCTTGAAAAAAAATTGAAGGTGATGATTATCACATTGTGCGTCACATTCCCTTCATCTCACTCGGATAAAGTTAGGTCATATCTTCTACTATCCATCCTGTTAAAGTTGGAACAGTAAATAATATTGGTAAATATCTAGTAATTTATTTACTTTCTTTCACTTTTCTTTCTTTTATTTTTTTATTTTTTTATTTTTTTATTTTTTATTTAAAGCCTCTTGTATGTTCTTGTGTAACCCAATAACATGTTGATTTTTCTTATACTTGAAAATAAGGTTTCGTACTCCGCAAGAAACACCTCTCACGGTCACAAGTTTGAACAAATTTCTAGTTCCAAATGCCTCAACCAGGAATGCTAAAGAGCAGCAGCTAGTGTTAAAGTCACCACAATATATATTGGTACCCTTTCATGTAATTGGAGAAATATGAATGACGCATCTTTTTGAATCCAAAATATTTAATTTAATTCAAACCAAATACAAATTCACTTTGTTGAAATCTACACCATCCTCATTTTTCTTTCTCCCAAACTTGCATTTATTTTTTATTCTCAATTCAAATTGAATTTTTTCAATCGAAAATGGCATGTCCAACTGGAGTTTATGTGTTTCTGTTCAGTGACATTGAACAATTCATGAAGTTGAAAACC
Source organism: Ficus microcarpa (assembly GCA_025413485.1). Taxonomy (NCBI): domain Eukaryota; kingdom Viridiplantae; phylum Streptophyta; class Magnoliopsida; order Rosales; family Moraceae; genus Ficus; species Ficus microcarpa. The sequence continues at coordinate 10,111,303 of CM046378.1, forward strand.
TGTATATACAATCTGCAATCACCCCTGTAGCAATAAAAGACAAAGCAAACAAAGTCAATCAATTAATTGCAAATCCACTGAAGAAACCAAATAAAAATAAAACTACAAATAAATAAAAACTGAAAAACTCTCACCCTGTAGGAAAAACCTAGACAAGTCTTGGGTAATACTACGACTAGAATACAAAGTTAATTAGGAGCACTTGGCAATTTTCCTTCCTAGCCAGCACAGTCAAGTCTCTCTCTCAATTTTTTTTTTTTTTTTTTTTTAATAATAAACTTGGGGTGGACCCTTTGGAATCTGGTCATTTGTAAATAATTCTCCATATGAAAACTCAGAGACAAATGGTTGATTTTTTTTTTTTTAATTTGATGTGGAGGTATTCAAATTTATATCTTGTAGTAGATCAGTTGTTAAATTATTTTTAGATTATGCCTATAATCACTATTAAATCTCTATCTCAGTTGTTTCAAGTTTGAGACTATTTAGAATTTAGTATGTAATCATGGACCGTTTGTTGATGCCCAAATATGCACAAGGCCCAAAAAACAAAGCCCAAATTCAATAACTGTTCTGCAACGTAAAAAAGGTATGTACGTGTGCCCAAGCCACACTTGGGAAATTTTAATGGACTGTGGTTTGGTAAGCTATGAAAGCATAAACGGATTTACTTATTTTATGGTTCAAGTAGTTCTTAACCCGCTTGAGGGCTATTGAACTCATTGAGCCAAAAGAATAAGTTGGACAAATGGAGGAAAAAAACAATCCGCTTCTTCACTTCAACTAATCCAACAAGCCCAATTATTTGAATATCAATATTCATTAAGTAGATAGCCAAAATTAAGCTTTTGGACCTGTACATAGGCAACGGTAGTGCCCACACATATTTCAACATCCACTTATACGATTGGCTATCATGTAAAAATATACATTATTCAACTGAGTATATTTTTGAAATACTCAGATAATCCAAAATAGAGTTCCAAAAGAAGCTTATTGGTCGTTAATCCCTATTTACATTTTTTTCCACCAAAATTAAAGTTTGACCATGTCTAAATATTGGTTTAAATCTCTTCTAGTTCTCAATACTGCCTTGATTAGCTATGTAGGAGTAACTAAGTGTGGGAATGAAATCAAAATTCTTGCTCTCCAGGTAAGGGAGCTAACTAGCTTCCCCCCAGGTTAGTTAGGCAGAGAAGTTCTCCACATTATAAATACGCATTCATCTTAAACGGCGAGAACACACATAAACATACTTACTTTTCTAAAAAAATATATATGCCAAAAGCTTTCTATGCTCTCAAAGGTCTTAAAAGCAAGTATGAAAGCCTCAATCCATAAGTCTCTTACCAAGCCCGTACCTTTTTTATAGTCATCTCCTTCCTGTTAATATTTGTCTTTGGAAACTCTTAATTCTTAGATGTTTTTTTTGATTTCGTGGTCAGAAACTTTCTCTGGAGACTTTTGGTTTTTAGTCCTTTTTTTTTTTTCCGTGGCCAGAGACTTTCTATGAAGACTTTTTGTCTTTGGTCTTCTTCTTTAGATTCGTGACCAGAGACTTTTTGCCTTTAGCCATTCCTTTTTAGTTTTGTGGCCAGACTTCCTCCGGAAACTCTTTGCCTTTAAAAGCTTTTTTTATTTTTCTTGCTAGAGGCCTTTCTCCTTTACTTCCATAAAACTATTTATGCACTCGTCCCACCACTTTATACTCGCAAAGATTCTCATCTATATTGAAGCTCTCACCCATTGAAGTTTAGTAATATTTAAGTCCCTAGAGGCCATCTCTTCGGATTCATTTGGGCCTAGTTAGATCTCTCACTAGTACGAATGTGGATGCCACGACGGTTTTTAACCGTCGTGGTAACATTTCCACGACGGTTTTCTAACCGTCGTGGAATCCAAAGTCGTCGAATCTTTTCAGATTCCACGATGGTTTTTTACCCGTCGTGTAATAGGCAAAAAATATGACCTAAATATGGACATTTAAGAACATATCACGACGGTTCTACGCAAAAAAACCGTCGTGGTAGGTCCGCCTATCACGATGGTTTTTGGAAAAATCGTCATGGTAGGGTCCGCTAAAAAAAAAAATTTTGTGAATTCATTTCATTTCCTACGTGTAGCAAATCCAGAAAATTTAACTCACAAAATCAACATTTTATCTGGAAAATTCCAAATATGTGCCTTACCCAATCAATTTTAAAGCAATCTAAATCACAATGACAATCAACAATCACCGAAAGAACGGATTTTGAAAAAATTCCCTCCTTCGTACCTACCACGACGGTTTCTAAAAAACCATCGTGGAATATTCATGCTTCCATGACGGTTTCTGAAAACCGTCGTGGTAGCTAATTTTTTAATTTTTTTTAAATTTCACGACGGTTTTTTTTTATTTTAAAATTTTTTTTTCAATATTTTACCACGACGGTTTTTTCAACCATCGTAGTATCTCTAGATTCCATGACGGTTATAGACAACCGTCGGTTTTCTGTAACTGTCGTGGAAAGCCAAAACGTTCTTATTGATTTCCATGGTGGAAAGCCAATTCTTGATGAATCAAACCAAGTTTCTGAATCTTTCCAATCCTCTCTCAAATGAAAGGTAAATAAATAAGTAAAAAAACTCAAACTATAATCAACCAAACTTCTACTAAATGCCCAAACAGAACCACAGATTATTGATAAGCGAAACAGGCCATTCCAACCAAACATTTTCCATCATTTTCCTGCCAACCAAACAGAATTTACGAAAAGAAAAGGGAAAAAGGCAAAACCTGCCAGAATATAATTGGGTTCGAAGTCTTCCCATTCTTGTCGTTTTCAGCCACCACCAGAGGAGGAACTGCCACTTGGGCCTTCGGAAACCTCACAAATCCCGGCTTCTGGCTTTCGATTTTTTCACTCCCTCCCTCGACGACCGCCACTTCCATCGGTCCTCCGTTCGCGACAGAGCCATCTTTGGGTTTCAGAAACGGGAATTGAAGCTTGAACTTGGGGAAAAGCGAGAAAACGTTTCTGGGTTCTCTTGAGCCGCCATTTTTAAAAATCATAGTGAAAGTGACCTGGATTTTTAAAAATTTCTTTCTTGAACCCCAAAGTTTTATGATTCTTTGCAGCATCCCCCCTTAGATAAAATTATCTCTATATTTTCCCGCTGACTCCAAATTATTTTTATTTTAAGTACTCACATTTGAAATTTATGAGATGTTTGGTGAATGAGTTTAGTTTAAGATTTTTAAGTTTTAATAGTAATTTTTTATAAAAGAAAAAAATTTCAAAAAAGACAAAAAACTTTTTCAGAAAAAGACAAAAATCATGATAAAAAAAGTACAATTTAATTTAAAATGAATTAATTGTCAAACACCCTCTTGATGTCAAAATCAATCATACTATCATATAATTCACAATTTCTTTTAACTTTAATGCCTTGTTTGATGAATCAACTTCGTTCAAATTAAATATAATTTTTTATCTTAATTTTTATCTTTTTTTAAAAAGTCAATAAAGTTTATAACTACATTTTAAAAGGTCAATTCAACTCAAACTTACAAATTTTATCTCATCTCAAACTCAACTTATTCATCAAACGGACCTAAACTTTAAAATTAAATTAGCTTTATTACAAGTTTAGTTCATTTACAAAACTAAAAACCATAGATACAAATAGATTAACGATGCTAAAAGATTTGGCGTTGTAGTTTTGGTTTAAATTTTTGGTTTAAGTCACACCCCTGAAAAAAATTTCTACCAACACCAAAAATCATTTCAATAAAGCCACAATCCCTCACCTCTTCAATGCAAACCACATTAGCAATCCCTTCCTGTTGATTTCCAATTATACCTCTCAGATTTCCATTTTCCTACTAATTCCCAGGTACTTTTCCCAGAGTGGAAGGGCAGTTCTTAATGCAAACCAAGCTAATTTCTTATCTCAAATGGAAGGTAAATAAATAAGCAGATAAACATAACCAGCCAATAAAATCCTACTAAATGCCCAAAACAAAAACACAGATAACTAATAAGCAAAACAAGCCAATCCATCCAAATATTTTCCATCATTTTCCCGACAACCAAACAGAATTTACGAAAAGAAAAGAGAGAAAAGGCCAAACGTGCCAGAATATTATTGCGTTCGAAGCCTTCCCGGTGTCGTCGTTTTCAACCACCGCCGGAGGAGGAACCGCCACTTGGGCCTTTGGAAACCTTACAAATACCGGCTTCTGGGTTTCGATTTTTTCACTCCCTCCGGCGGCGACCGCCGCTTCCCTCGGTCCTGCGTCGGCGATGGAGCCATCTTTCGGCTTAAGAAACGAGAATTGAAGCTTGAACTTGGGAAACAGCGAGAAAACGATTCTGGGTTCAGAACGACGGAGAGAACAAGGGGAGGGAGAAAGCCTTGGCCACTTATCGATTAATCCACTCTTTCTTCTTCATTCTCCTGTTGTAACTTCGGCCGTTCTCTTGCTCTCTCTCTCCACCGTCGACTTTTTGTTTGCCCGCCGTTCTCTCTCGCGCTCAGTCTCCGATTTCTCGTCGGTCTTATTCCGTCGAGACGATGGCTTTAAAAGCTCTGTCCCTCTCTCTGTCTCTCGCCTTGTCCCTCGTTCGCTTTCGTCCTCAGAGTCAACGGTAGAAGCTCAACGCTCAGTTCAGGTCTTTTGCTGAGTTGGTTGCCTCCCTCTCTCTCTTTGGCAGTTGATTGGTTCCTGGTGATGACCAAAATCAAAATCAAAGACCTACTCAACTTTTAAAATTATTGTGTCTTTGTGCTTTCTAGCTTTCACAACATCAATGGCAGAACCCCTACTCTCAATGCTGGTGGAGGCTGTCGTATCGCAGGCGGTCGAAACTATCGCTGAATTACTCAAGAATGAAGCAATATCCTTGATCAGCGTCAGGGGTGACGTGAAGGGTTTGCAAGCTGAACTCAGACGCATGAAGTGCTTCTTAGAAGATGCGGATCGCAAGCAAGAAAAGGACAGCCGTGTCCGCAACTGGATTGCTGAAGTTGGAGATGTGGCCAACGATGTGGAGGACGTCATCGAGACCTTCATCTGGAAGGTTTCCACCTCGTACGCTGTTTTCAAAGTTTTCCACCTCCACAAACTTCGGAACGAAATCAACATTATCCAAGCTAAGTTGAACGGCATCTTTAAAAGCACGCAATTGTATAACATCGGGTTTAGTAGCGGAGAGGGGACGAGTTCTATGGCTAATCAGCTGCAGCGGACTTTGAGAAGATCGTATCCAGATGACGAGGATGGCGATATCATCAGCTTCGAGGATAGCATCGTGGGTGTGAAGCGTGAGTTGATGAAAGTGGAAGATAGGCTATGCATTGCCTCGGTCGTCGGCATGGGCGGCCTAGGTAAGACCACTCTTGCCAAGAAAGTCTTTAACCATGTAAAGCATCATTTTGATTGCCATGCTTGGGTTTTTGTATCCCAACAATATGTTCCGAGGGAGATCTTGTCAGATATATTGATGCAGATAGGGATTGGTGATACTCAAAATCACGACGGGCAAAGTTTAGAAGAAGAGACGAACAAAAGAGAGATGTTGAGAAAATTGGAAGATCAGGGTCCAGTTGAGAAGACGAAAACAAGAGAGATTTTGAGAGTATTGGAAGAACATGATCTAGTTGAGTTGCTGAAGAAGAAGCTTAAAAAGAAGAGGTATCTTGTGGTTCTTGATGATATTTGGAGAATTGAGGCTTGGGATAGTATTAAGAATGCTTTTCCAAAGGGTGAAAGGGGAAGTAAGGTTCTTTTTACCACCCGCAACAAGGAGGTAGCATCGATTGCTGATCCATGTAGCTCCCCTGATTGAACCTCCACTGTTAACATCTGAAGAGAGCTGGGACCTTCTTCGACGGAAAGCATTTCAGAGAAGTACTTCCAACGAGTATGACATCCAGCCAGAATTTGAAGTGTTGGGAAGGGAAATGCTAATAAAATGTGAAGGATTACCACTTGCAATCATCATACTTGGAGGCTTGTTGAGAACAAGAGATTCAACTGATGGTTGGAAAGAGGTAAAAAAGAATCTTACTGCCCACTTGAACAAACTTAAATCACATCAAGAATACGAAGGAGTGGATGGGATTTTATCCTTGAGCTACTATGATTTGCCCTACTATTTGAAACCTTGCTTTCTCTATTTGGGTACTTTCCCAGAGGATAGGGAGATTCCCAAAAGAACACTGTTTCAATTGTGGATTGCAGAGGGCTTTGTTCAAGCACCAAGTCATGAAGGAGAAACGGAAGAAGATGTAGCTGAACAATACATGGGAGAGCTGACAAACAGGTGCCTTGTTCAAGTGAGCAAAAGCAACAAATCAGGGATTGGAGTGAAAGCATATCGCATGCACGATCTTATGCGAGATATGTGCCTGTCAAAGGCAAAGAAGCTGAACTTCTTTGAGATTTTCCAGGAGCGAGAAATGAACAAGACGGTGATGACAATTCAGTCTCGGAGGATTGCAATTCATCATCCTCGTTGTGATTTTGATAGGTACCAAGTTCAAACCCGTCTTCGATCTCTTGTGTGTTTTGAAATCAATGGTTTTCCTACTTCATGTTTAAGAAGCAAGAGCCTTGTAACATTGAGAACACTAGAATTGGGATTCAGTGGCTTAAGAATTAAGTTCTCCATTTTGAAGGAAATCTGTCAATTAATTCACTTGAGGCACCTAGGGTTGAGAGATACAGGAATAAAAAAATTGCCTAACACCATCAGCAACCTACAAAATTTGTGCACCCTTGACCTTCGAGATAATAGTGTCATCCTACCATGGGGAATATCTAGGTTGACTCGTTTGACACATCTTTTGGCATTTTTCACGTTCAATAGCGAATTCAGGAGGACAAAAGGCCGTTGGATTATGGCAATGGGGGAACCAAAAAGAATTTCTTTTGTTAGATTCGACAACCTAGTCAAATTGACTAATCTTCAGAATCTGAAAATAGCAGCCATAAGTGGCAAAGGTGCTAGAGCATTACTCGAGTGTCCCATTTTTAAATCTGATCGCCTTCGATCCTCGGTTTTGAGCCTTATGGACAATGCTGAATTCCCAAATCTAGAATCACTCTCCCACCATTGTCTTCTCTCTAAACTACATTTATCGGGGACGATACCAGAAGGCAATCTGCGATATCTGCCACCTAGCCTTGCGAAGTTAACTTTGATATGCTCTTCCATTAATCAAGACCCCATGCCAGTCCTGGAGAAGCTGCCCAACTTGAGGTTTCTTTGGTTGGCACACAACAGCTATCGTGGATCTGAAATGGCTTGTTCTGCTGATGGATTTCCTAAGTTGGAGATTCTTCGACTAGTTGACTTGCGATCCCTAAAAGAATGGCAAATAGAAAAAGGTGCAATGCCAAGTCTCAAGAGATTACTGATAGCCGAACTTGATTACTTGAAGATGATTCCAGAAGGCTTGAAGTTTGTCACCACTTTGCGAGAGCTCGATCTCAGTTGTATGCCCTCGACTTTTGCAGACAGGCTTAGAGCTAATCAAAATAATGGAATTGAAGGGGAAGATTACTACAAAGTACGCCACATCCCTTCCATCTTATTCAATTAAATCCTCTTCGGGCGTACACTGTAACCTGAGAAATGTTTTTTTCTGGTAAACTTTCCACCGACTTACCGTTTTACATAGATACTTGTAATTATATTTTGTTTTTCATTTTAATTCCCTAACCATTAAACCTAAGTTTTTTTTTTTTTTTTTTTTTTTTGTAAGGGCACTAAAAAAAGTGTTTTAAAGCTAGCATGTGTCACTGCCAATTATAATATAATGACCGTCTTTAGTAATTACTGAGATAAAAGAAAACAGTCAAAATCAGTTATTTTTCTAATATTATTTAATTAGTGCTATAAAAAATATTAATGCAATCTGATTATGACTAATAAATCACCTGTAGGTTCCATTCATAGACTACAACTAATTTTGTTACTCCAAACAGAATTTTCCATTCTTGTTTCACTACATATATGCGGATACCTTTGAATATATATAAATATATATATATATATATGTTCAAATCATTTTGCTGACTGATTTTATTTTATTTTCTTTTCTTTTTTCCTAACAGAGCCGAATTTCCTTAACCAGTGTATAACCGAGTCCAAAGGTAGGTTCTTTCTCACTCTCTTCCTCCTTGTTTCCAGTCTCTGTTTACTTCTACTTCTCTCAATTCAAATCAAATGTTGGTTGCAGGCGCTTCAGAAATATCATCAACTCGTTGTCTCTGTTTGTTTTCCTACAATAACTCTTTGTATTGTGTGCAACCTTGGAAGTTCCAGAAGCTTCTTTGAGACATAAGCAGTGCTATATATGTGTGTGTTGTGTGTGAGATCCAATAATTGTAATAATGTGGTAGTCTCCACTTACTAGAGAAGAGACAAAAATTTGGTGCATGTTTAGCTGAAAATAAAGCAAACTGAGCATCTTTGCTGGGGAAATATAGGTCCTAATTTCGTGTTTCTCTTCCCTAAGATTTGTACACGCACCCTCTAAGATTAAAACTCCATATACCATTGGTTTATAACCCACGTGAAAAATATGCAAAGTAATGATTTCATTATTGTCATTATTATTATTTTGCTTGAAACTCAGTGTTCAAAATTCTGATGTTCGAAGGATTTCACAGAGTAAAGCAACATCTCTTCAGCCAACTTCAGATCATCATCATCATCATCTTCAGAAGAATTCTCCTTCCGGCCCTACCTTTCGTTCCAACTTGCCCAAATCCACCTCAACCCCATAAACCCTCCATCCTTCTCTCTTCTCGATTTATATATATATATATATATATATATATATGAACATATTTTAGTTGAAGGTGATAGTAGGGTCATATATCAACCTTCCCACAACGAAATCGTTAAACTCTAATTTCTTATTCTGGAAGCGATTAGATAAGAAGTTTACTGGGTGATTTTTGTTCCTCTTAAAAGTCCAAAGTTTAATGAACGTGAGCAACCCTTGGGCCGATTTTCAGGTAAACAGGTAAACCAGCCCATTTGGATTGCTATTATCCGTAGATATATAGACAAAAAGAGCACAATCCATTATCATTATCCCATATAGGCTTGACAATTCGTGTTAAACATGTCAATCGTGTCAGCCCATTTCCGATTCATTTATTTTCATGTTAAACGTGTCGACCCAATTTCGACCCAATTATTAATCATGCGGTCCAAACCCATTTATTACGTATCGTTCTCGTGTCGTGTCACCGTGTCATGTCCGAATAATTTGAAAATTCTAACATAAATGTGTTAAACGTGTTAATCGTGTCAGTCCATTTTCGACCCATTTATTTTCGTGTTAAATGTGTCGACCCAATTTCGACCCAATTATTAATCGTGCGGTCCAAACCCATTTATTACGTGTCGTTCTCGTGTCGTGTCACCGTGTTGTGTCTGAAATTACCAGCCTAATCCCATATTGTTTCTTGTTTGTAAAATTGTTTTTCTACGAAAATGTTCAAAGAGTTAATTTTACATTCACGTGGCTTAGAATACCTATTCATGCTTATTTATTTCTTGTGTTTGTGGGAATTGCATCACTACACTGCAAGTAAAGTGCACGTAAAATGTTTTGACAGACAAATGGAGATTTCAAGTTCCTCTATGATAAAGCGGATACATATTAAAAAATGAAAGGAAGAAAACATGTAGTTGAAAACTCCCTGATGACTATAAATGAAAAGACTACATTCACAATAGCCTCAAAACAATTCCATGACAGCAAAGGAAAGAACTAGCTCCAAACAAAGTAGTATGAAAGAAAATATGTTAAAATATGAAAAGCAAGGAGGAGCAGATTATGGAAGCAACTCTAGAGAGAAGACATTCAAACTGGCAAGAAGACAAGAGAAGGGCAAAGCCACCACAAACGAAGAACTGAAAATATTTCCAAGAGAGCAACCGCACTGGAAAAGCAATATGTTCATCACTTAAAGAAAAACAGTCTCTTAATGCCCATTTGGGGATGTCCGGAGACAGTATTTTGAATGTTGGGTTGAAAATGTGTATTTGAGGAGAAGACTTTTAGAAAAGTTTATGATATGGAAAATAATGCAAAAATTTGAAATATGTTCGGAAAAAAAAAAAAAAAAAAGATAAAATGGATTTTATCTTATTCGTCTAGTTGTTGTGAGCATTTTGACACAAGACCATCTCATTTCAATTTAAAATGAGCAAGTCATGTATTTTTAAATTTTGAATCTTCAAAAACTAGAAGAGAGAAAAAATTTGATGTAGAATTAAGAATTTTAGATCCAGATTACACTTAATTTGAAATATTTTATGTAGTAAATTTTTTTAAATTCAGAAAAGACAAAAAATTTTAGATAAAAACTTTTTAGGAAAAAGACCAGTTTGAGTTGAAATGAGATGATGAGGCAAACACTTAGCCGTCTGGAAACGTTGCCCCAAACGCGTCCTTAAAAGTCCTGACTTATATCTAGAACACTCCTTTAATCTTCCTGTAAAAATAATATTAATAATAATACGGCCATAATAACACGAATAATCATTTTATCCATGACGACCTTGCACGCTCACGTACTTTAAAAAGTGAAGCCTACTACAGTGAAAATGGCAGCGAAATTACAGTTCAACAAAGCCTTTCTATAACAACAATCTAACATTATTCAAAACATTCTTTCTTGTTCCTAAATAATTCAAGAAATAACTATACTGGTCAAATTATTATCCAAACAGATTCAAAAGGCAAACCAAAAACTAATTTCACTGAAAGTATTGTTGGTCAATATAAAAGCAAATTGCGACGCGATAGTCCTATGATCACTCCGAAATGAAAAGATTAAATCACTGCGACTCTTGTCTATCCTTGTGCCACAGTCAATATCCTCTGAGAGTCCGTTACGTCGTGGATCCGCAAGGATTGTCCATGAAATTCGACCGATGCGGAATTTTACTAAAATGTTGTCAATCACAAAACCTTCTTACAGAAACAAAAAAAGAATTCCACCAAAACAAATAAAAAGAAGAAGAAGAAGAAATCTATTAAATTAGTGGTCATAATTTACTTTCCCAACACCAAAAAAGCATTTCCAATAACGCCACTGTCCTTTTACTTTTTCAAAGCAAACAGCAGTGGTAAAACAGTCTTATTGATTTCCATGGTGGAAAGCCAGTTCTTGATGAATCAAACCAAGCTTCTGAATCTTTCCAATCTTCTCTCAAATGGAAGGTAAATAAATAAGTCAAAAAAACTCGAACTATAATCAACCACACTTCTATGAAATGCCCAGACAGAACCACAGATAATTGATAAGCGAAACAGGCCATTCCAACCAAACATTTTCCATCAGTTTCCCGCCAACCAAACAGAATTCTACGAAAAGAAAAGGGAAAAAGGCAAAACCGGGCAGATTAAAACAATTGGGTTCGAAGTCTCCCCAGTCTCGTCGTTTTCAACCGCCACCGGAGGAGGAACCGCCACTTGGGCCTTCGGAAACCTCACAAAGCCCGGCTTCTGTGTTTCGATTTTTTCACTCCCTCCGTTGGCGACCGCCGCTTCTCCCTAATTTCTCAGCCCACTTCCACATAAAAGCATGTGTGTCTTCTATACAATTAATAAATCCCATTAACTGGTTTTTTATCAAACCAGTTTTCACCAAATTCGGACCACATCTAATGGAGTAAATAGGTTATGCTAATAAAATGCTCTGCCCCTTTTTTGAACTACATAAGGTTTTTTTGATGCTTACTATTATTTTTGTTTGTAAATTAAGGCTTTTCTATCAAAACAAAATTTGGTCACCTAACAAATTATTCAATGAATAATAAATAAAGAATTTCTTGTAATGATACACTCTAAATTTGTCACACAGTTACAATTTATATTTTAAAATTTTTACTTTTTTAATAATTTACATCATAAACTTACAAATGTATAGTAATTTACCCAATTGATAATAATGTTAATCTTTTGAAGAAAATTGACAAGTGATTTGTATATGAATCATCAATTAATGACTTGAAATATCATTTTTCATGTATTTTAACCCAAATTTATTGAGGTTAACATGTTTACTTAAATATAATTAAAATAGAAAATTTTATCTCAACTTTGTTTTCAATATAAATTTGGGTTAGCATTGATTAAAATATACTTGATTTTCTCTTAATTAATGATCTATATGCAAGCTTAGTGTCAATATCAATAAAAGAATCAATATTTTTATCTACGAGAGATAGATTGCTGTACATTTTGTAAGTTTATGGTGAAAATTGTAAAAAAAAAAAAATTTAGAATACAAATTATAACTATGCTATAAGTTTTAAGGTGCACCAGTGCCAAAAAAGAAAAAAAAAATCAAAACACTAAAAAATTAACAAAGATGTGAAAATAGTCTCCAGTACCTTTTTTTTTTTTTTTTTTTTTTTTTTTTTATTTTTTATGAGAAGGCATTCAATCCAACCACAGACTTTACAAACTTAGTGAAAATGTTTAACACGTTACATCAAGTATCCACCAGAACATCTCTTCTTAGGGTCAATTTGGTTGGAGGGAGAGATGGAGGGACAGGAGTGGATGGAGAGAGCAAATCTATTGTTTGGTTGGAGGAAAGGACATAGGGAGGAGCTCTCCTTTGGGCCCACAAAAGTGGATCCTTCCATTAATTGAAGGATTCATGAAAAATTCGTTTGGTTCACTGTTTTATTTCAAATTAAAATGTACTTTTTCATCTTAATTTTTATCTTTTTTTAAAAATGTTTTTGTTTTTTCTGAAAAGTCAACAAAAATTTTCAATTCAAACTTAAAATTTTCAAACTCAACTAACGAACCAAACGAAGCCGAAATCTTTCTCCTTAAAGTTTGAAATGTCTATTTACCCTTTAAAAAAAAATAGTTTACTAAACATAAAATAGACAAAATAAAAATTTTACAATTATTATTCATCTCTCCTTTCAGCTCACTCTCCTTTTTACCAAAGAACATAAAGTATTCTTACAATCCTCTCCATCTTTTACTGTCTCCATCCCTCCAACTCTCTCTAGGCGCCACTTGTTGCAACGAAATAAAGAATATATGAGATCCTAAGTAATAGTGAGAATTTTTTAATTCATTCATGCAACAAATATATGAGATCCTAGGTAATGATGAAAAATTTTAAATTTTGTTCCCCTACTTTAAATTAAAAACACACTATAAGCAACAGTAATATTTAAATAATATAAATGTAGAAAAATGAATGTGCTACACGGATTTTTAAAAAATGAAATTCAGATTTAGATTTGAGTTAAATTATTTATAAAATAATGAAATATTTAAATAGTTTCTTAGAATAAAAACTCAACCAAATACCTGTTGTATTTAAATACAACAATAACTAACAGAAACAACGGAAGATGCTATAGTACATTACAATAGCTAATCCAGCCGGCCATTGATGTCAACAATTCATTCTTTGCTTACGTACTCAAATTTTACATATATCTTACTATGGCATGGTTTGATTTGTCATTTCATATTTACATTAATTCAATCTTTTAAAGTTGTTATATACAACAAATGATATACCATTGCTTCCTTTCAAAATTGTTAGAGGTTTGTCATATCCTCAACTTTTTTTCCCTTAATGAGCTGGTAAATAACTGTATTCATTATACAAGTCATGATTATTTTTTCTTCATATTATTCTTGGATTTGTTAAGAAAAAAATAAAAATAAACTCGTATTATATTTGTTTCATATAGATGTTATTCTCTTAAAAACTTATGTTATGATATCGTCTAAAAAGACTGCAACATGGACATTCACTTTAAATAAGCAAATGACATAGTGTTTGGCTCCCTATTTCAAACCACTCAACTCAAACTTTTTTTTGTCTTTTTTCTAAAAAGTTTTTGTCTTTTTCCCAAAAAGTTTTTCATCTTTTCTGAAAATTTAAAAAAATTTACTATTAAAACTTAAAAATCTCAACTTAAACTACTCCACCAAACATCCTATTTGAAACTACAGTTATAATCCTCAGGGCATTCATAATGCTTTACTCACAGCTGCCATTTTCAAAGGGAAATAGACAAGTTAATAAATCATCAAAACTCACACATGGATCCCATTCTAACAAATCGGCTATGCAATTTTCAATTAAAAATCACACCACATGGGTGTAGGACCATGCCTTCATGTAGGACATTAACACCTTCCTCTAAAAGACTAAGGCCTTGTTTGATTGAAAAATTCAAATTCAAAATTTTCATCTCAACTTTTATCTTTTTCTGAAAAATTTTTTTATCTTTTCTTAAAAAATCAACAAAAATTATTATTAAAACTTAAAATTTCCGACTCAAACTCAGGAACCTAAAGTATCCCTGACAAAACAAGGACGTTTTCCTACTTAACCCCACCCCCATGGAGAAAAACCACGTGTGGATTAGTCCCCTTTCTTCTTCGACCGTTCACTAGCTCTCTCTCTCTCTCTCTCTCCACCGTTGACGTTTTGTTTGACCGCCGTTCTCTCTCTCTCCATCTCCGATTTCTTGCTGGTCTTTCTTCGAGAAGATGGCGTTAAAAGCTCTGTCCCTCTTTCTCTCTCTCTCTCTCTCGCGCCCTGTCACTCGTTCGCCTTCGTCCTCAGAGTCAGCGATAAAAGCTTAATTCAGTTCAGTTCGGTTCAGGACTTTAAGTGAGTTGGTTGCCTCTCTCTCTCTCTCTCTCTCTCTCTCTCTCTGTGGCTGTTGGTTGGTGCCTGGTGGTGAGTCGTGAAGGTGAAGGTGAAGGTGAAGGTGAGCATGTTGGTTGGTGGTGGCCCTTTTTTTTTTTTTTTTTGGGTCTCTGACCCACTATCAAATCCACAAACTAAAAATAAACGACACTAGTAAGATGAGTCAATTCAAATTTTGAAATAATTATGTGTTTTTGTGCTTTCTAGCTTTCACAACATCAATGGCAGAATCACTACTCTCAAAGCTGGTGGGGGCTGTCATATCGCAGGCGGTCAGAACAGTCGCTGAATTACTTAAGAATGAAGCAATCTCCTTGACCAGCGTCAGGGTTGAAGTGGAGGGGTTACAAGCTGAACTCAGACGGATGAAGTGCTTCTTAGAAGATGCTGATCGCAAGCAACAACGGGACAACCGTGTCCGTAACTGGATAGTTGAAGTCGGAGATGTTGCCAACGATGTTGAGGATGTCATCGAGACCTTCATTTGGAAGGTTTCCTCCTCGTACGCTGTCTTCAAAGTTTGTCACCTCCACAAACTTAGGAACGAAATCAACCTCATTCGAGGTAAGATGAATGACATCTTCAAAAGCACGCAATTGTATAACATCGGGTTTAGTAGTGGAGAGGAGTCTAGTTCCATGGCTGATCAGCTGCTGCGAAATTTGAGAAGATCTTATCCAGACGACGAGGACGAAGATATTATCATCTTGGAGGATAGCACCGCGGCATTGAAGGGTGAGTTGATGAAAGTGGAAGATAGGCTCTGCGTTGCCTCTGTCGTCGGCATGGGCGGCTTAGGTAAGACCACTCTTGCGAAGAAAGTCTATAACCACGTAAAGCATTATTTTGACTGTCATGCTTGGGTTTTTGTATCCCAACAATATGTGCCGAGGGAGATATTGTCCGAAATCCTTGTGCAAATTTGGTTTTATGTTCCTCAAAACTATGAAAAGACGAATCACATAGAGATATTTAGAATATGGGAAGACCATGATCTAGTTGAGAAGACAAACAAAAGAGAGATTTTGAGAAAATTGGAAGAACATGATCTAGTTGAGTTGCTTAAGAAGAATCTTAAAGAGAAGAGGTATCTTGTGGTTCTTGATGATATTTGGAGAATTGAGGCTTGGGATAGTATTAAAAATGCTTTTCCAAAAGGTAAAAGGGGAAGTAAGGTTCTTTTTACCACCCGCAATAAGGAGGTAGCATTGTTTGCTGATCCTCGTAGCTCTCCAATTGAACCTACATTTTAGCATCTGAAGAGAGCTGGGAGCTTCTTCGACAGAAAGCATTTCTGAGAAGTACTTCCAACGAGTATGACATCCGGCCGGAATTTGAAGTGTTGGGAAGGGAAATGTTAAGAAAATGTGAAGGATTGCCACTTGCAATCATCATACTTGGAGGCTTGTTAAGAACAAGAGATTCAATTGATGGCTGGAAAGAGGTAAAGAAAGATCTGACAGCCCAATTGAACAAACTTCGTTCGCATCAACAATATGAAGGAGTGGGTGGGATTTTATCCTTGAGCTACTATGATTTGCCTTACTATTTGAAACCTTGCTTTCTCTATTTGGGTACTTTCCCTAAGGATAGTGAGATTCCCAAAAGAACATTGTTTCAATTATGGATTGCAGAAGGCTTTGTTCAAGCACCAAGTCATGTAGGAGAAACGGAAGAAGATGTAGCTGAACGATACATGGGAGAGCTGACAAGCAGGTGCCTTGTCCACGTGAGCAAAAGGAACGAATCAGGGATTGGAGTGAAAGCATATCGCATGCACGATCTCATGCGAGACATGTGCCTGTCAAAGGCAAAGGAAGAGAACTTCTTTCAGAATGTCCGGCAGCCAGAAATGAACACGACAATTCTGTCTCGGAGGATTGCTATTCATCATCCTCGTTGCGATTTTAGTAGGTACCAAGTTCAAACTTGTCTTCGTTCTCTTGTGTGCTTTAAAATTAAAGATTTTCCTACGTCATGTTTAAGAAGCAAGAGCTTTATAACAATGAGAGAACTGGAATTGGGTTTTAGTAGCTTAAGAATTAAGTTCTCCATGTTGAAGGAAATCTGTCAACTAATTCACTTGAGGCACCTAGGGCTGAGACGTACTGGAATAAGAACATTGCCAAACACCATAAGCAACCTGCAAAATTTGTACACCCTTGACCTTCGAAATAATGATGTCATCCTACCGTGGGGAATGTCTCGGTTGACGCGTTTGACACATCTTTTTGCATCATTGGCATACAATTTTGAAGACTGGAGGCCTCCGAGATATAAAGGCTATAGGAGTAGTCAGTTTCACCTTTTACGAAAAGATAAATGTTTTGTTGGATTCGATGTCCTAGTCAAACTGACAAATCTTCAGAATCTAAAAATAAAAGTTGCAAGGGCCGAAGATGTTAGAGCTTTACTCGAGTTTCCAATTTTTAAATCTGATCGCCTTCGATCCTTGGTTTTGAGCTTAATGGACAATTCTGAAGTCCCAAATCTAGAATCACTCTCCCACCATTGTCTTCTCTCTAAACTACATTTATCGGGGATGATACCAGAAGGCAATCTACAATATCTGCCACCTAGCCTTGCGAAGTTAACTTTGATATGCTCTTCCATTGATCAAGACCCCATGCCAGTCCTGGAGAAGCTGCCCAACTTGAGGTTTCTTTGGTTGGCACATAACAGCTATTGTGGATCTGAAATGGCTTGTTCTGCTGATGGATTTCCTAAGTTGGAGATTCTTCGACTAGTTGACTTGCGATCCCTAAAAGAATGGCAAATAGAAAAAGGTGCAATGCCAAGTCTCAAGAGATTACTGATAGCCGAACTTGATTACTTGAAGATGATTCCCGAATGCTTGAAGTTTGTCACCACTTTGCGAGAGCTCGATGTCGGTTGTATGCCCTCAACTTTTGCAGACAGGCTTAGAGCTAATCCAATTAATGGAATTGAAGGGGAAGATTACTACAAAGTACGCCACATCCCTTCCCTCTTATTCTGATAGACCTGCTGGTAGTATCTCTCTGTGCGTTCAGCTGTAATCTGAGAAATGTTTGTTTTTTTACGGGTAAACTTTCCACCTACTTACTGGTTTACGTAAATACCTGTGTTTGTCTTATGTATGTTTCATTGTAATGCCCTAATCATTACTTAAACCTTAACCGTTTCTCTTTTCTCTCTCTCCCCCTTTTTTGAATTTTTTCAAATATAGCATTTGTTACTGCCACACAAGATTTTCCAATTAGTATGATAATCACCAGCAATCATTATAATAATCACTCATGGTAATTATAATAACTATCTTTAGTAATTACTGACTTGAAAGTAAACGGTCAAAATCAGCTTTTTTTTTTTTAAATAAATTTTTTTAGTGCTATAAAATTAGT
This sequence comes from Ficus microcarpa, assembly GCA_025413485.1. Taxonomy (NCBI): domain Eukaryota; kingdom Viridiplantae; phylum Streptophyta; class Magnoliopsida; order Rosales; family Moraceae; genus Ficus; species Ficus microcarpa. Next base: position 10,129,405 of record CM046378.1, read on the forward strand.
TTAACACAGTCCGATTGTGACGAATAAATTTTAAAACACAATAGAAATCGCCTGTAGGTTCCAATCATAGACTACAATTTTGTTATTCTTTACAGACTATTCCATTCTAGTTTTACCATATATGTGCAGTTACGTTTGAATATATATATATATATATATATATATATATATTTTAAATCCATTTGGCTGATTTTCTTTTCTTTTTTCTTAACAGAGTACCGAATTTCCTGACCCAGTGTACAAACGAGTCCAAAGGTAGATTCTTTCTCACTCTCTTCCTCCTTGTTTTAGTCTCTGTTTACTTCTACTTTTCTAAATTCAAACCAAATGTTGGTTGCAGGTGCTGCAGAAATATCATCACCTCTTTGTCTCTGTTTGTTTTCCAAATACAAGAATTTTCACTATAGTACTGTGTGCAACCTCGGAAGTTCCAGATGTTTCCTTGTGACATTAGCATGTTAAATAGAGTTATATATATATATATATATATATACACACACATATATATTTATTTAAATGTGTGTGTGTGTGTGTGTGTGATCCAATTTTTGTAATAATTTTGCAGTTTCCACTTGACAAGTGACATAAATGTGGTGTATTTATATATTTATTTATTTTAATGGAAACATATATGCGGTGTATGATTAGCCGTAAATGAAGCAAATTGAGCATCTTTGTTGGGGGAAAATAGGTCCTAATTACGTGTTTCTCTTCATTCAGATTTGCACAGACACACCTATTAAAATAAAAACTCTACATACCAGCAATATGGAAAATATACAAAGCAATAATCGAAAACATATAGAAAAGGGCGTATCATTTGGTTAACAACTCAAATACAGTGGAATTTAGTGTTCAAAATTCTGATGTTTAAAAGGATTTCAGAAGGTAAAGCAAACACCTATTCTGCTGGATTCTGATCATCATCATCATCCTCAGAAGAATTCTCCTTCCGGCCCTTCCTTTCGTTCCATCTCGCCCAAATCCACCTTAACACCATAAAACCTCCAAGCGCATAAACCTGCAGGTACACGAAACATTATAATAACCTGAATAATAGGAAGAAAAAGAAACAGTGCCATGTTGTCAAGAGATTTCTACGGTCTAACAATGTTCCCTCTTCTCTGGTATATCTATATCTATACATATATGTGTGTGTGTGTGTGTGTGTGTGTGTGTGTGTATGTGTGTGTTCAGTTTTTTAGTTGGAGGTGATAGTAGGATAATAGATCAACCGTCCAAACAGTTAAATTCTAGTTTCTTCTTCTAGGAAGGAGTAGTTTGAAGTTTACTTAGTGGTCTTTGTTCCTGTTAAAAGTCCAAAGTTTAATTAACGGGAGCACCCTTTGGCCATTTCACAGGTAAACAGGAAAACTAGCCCTTTACTATTATCTGTAGATTGATAGACAGAAAGAGCACAATCCATATCCAAAATAAATAAGTCAAGAAAAGCAAACAGAAAGCACCAGTTAGGAAGACGATCCAATTAAAAGATAAACTTATCAACCAAAAAAGGAAACAGGAATTGCCTTAACCAAAGATTTAGTCTCCTTATATACATCCAGCAAGATTCTCCAGCAAAACTCTTCACCTTCATTTTATTTCTTGTTTTTAAAAGTGTTTTTCTACGTAAATGTACAAAAAGATAATTTTAGATTCATGGTGGCTTAGAATATCCATTCCTGCTCATTCCTTTCATGGCTTTGTGGGAATTGAATCACTGTGAATAAAATGCCCAGAAAATTTTCTGACAATCCATGATAAAGCTGCAATAGAACAAAAAATGACAGGAAGAACATACGTAGTTGAAAGCTCTGGATGACTATAAATGATGGAATATACTCACGACAGCCTCAAAACAATTCCATAACAGCAAAGGAAAGAATGAGCTCCAAACAAAGTCGCATGAAAGAAAATATATTAAAAGATGAAAAGCACGAAGGAGCAGAGTATAGAAGCAACTCTAGAGAGAAGACATTCAAACCGGCAACACAAGAAAAAGGCAAAGCCACCACAAAAAAACTGAAAATATAGTTCCAGAGCCTCGCTTGTTAGATTATGATCATTTCTGTACAGCTTGAGCAACTGCGATAAAGAAGCAATATGTTCATCGCTTAAAGAAAAACAGTCTCTTGAAAGTCCTGACTTATCTCTACAATGCCCTTTTAATCTTCCTGTCTGTAGTCTCAATGAAAAATAGGGCCAAAGTAACAAGAATAATCATTTTCACCATGACGACCTTGTAAATGCACTTATCTTAAAGCTTGCAAATGCACATATCTTAAAGTTTGAAAAGCCTCAAAACCATCTGTCATCGGATCATAGTGAATGCGGCAGTGGAATTATAGCTCAGCAAAGCCTTTCTATAATAACAATCTAACGTAATTTCGAATATTTTTTCTTGTCCTTAAATAATTCAAGAAATAACTGCACTAGCGAGTAGTTATCCAAACAGAGTTCAAAAGAAGCATCCAAACTAAACTAGTTTCACATCTCACTAAAATTATTGTTTGGAAATATACAAGCAAATTTTCTACACCATAGCGTATGATCAATGTGCATCAAAAAGATTAGGTCCCACAGGACAACTAAACCACTGCAACTCAAGAATAACCTTTTAGTCTAATTTCTTTATGCAGAAACAATAAAGAGAAAAAAAAATTTAAAAAAAACATTCAAGATTGTCGAAGGAATTATATAAAAATATATATATATACACACATATATCTTCTTAGAGGCCATTACATTGCGGATACCAGATTGTACAAGGAATAATGCGAAATAATACTAGAATGTTGTCACTATCAAAACCTTATTTAGAACAAATTTTCAACTCATATTATACTCTATACATTCACACACACACACACACACACACATTATTTCAGAAGCACAAAGAACCTAGAAGATTTATTATATTCGTGGTCAGAATCTAATCTCCCAACACATAAAACCTTCCTATTGATTCCAATTATACCTCTAAAATTTCCATTTTCCTCCCAATTCTCAATACTTTTTCCAGAATGAAAAGGCAATTCTTAATAAACCCAAGCTCATTTCTTATGTCAAATGGAAGGTAAATAAATAAGCAAACAAATATAATTAACCGACAAACTCCTACAAAATGCCCCCCCCCCCCCCCCAAAAAAAAAAGCCACAGAAAGTTCATAAGCAGAACAAGCCGTTCCATCCAAACGTTTTCCATCATTTTCCCGACGACCAAACAGAATTTACGAAAAGAAAAGGGAGAAAAGGCCAAACCTGCCAGAGGATAATTGGGTTCGAAGTCTTCCCAGTCTCTTCGTTTTCAACCGCCACCGGAGGAGGAACCGCCAATTGGGCCTTCGGAAACCTCACAAAGCCCGGCTTCTGGTTTCGATTTTTTCACTTCCTCCGTCGGCGACCGCCGCTTCTTTAGGACGCTCGTCGGCGACGGAGTCATCTTTGGGCTTCAGAAACGGGAACTGAAGCTTGAACTTGGGGAAGAGCGAGAAAGGTTTTTGGGTTCTCTTGGGTCAGCTTCTTGGCCAGCGATTTCGGAGTTTCCGGGCATTTTCTGGCCGAGAAAGAGCGGTTCTGAAGGTGGGTTGTTTGGGTTCAAAGCGGCGGAGAATACAGAGCTGAAAATATGCAATACATGAGAAAGAAAGAAAGAAGGAAATAAAAATGAAAATGAAATGGTTGTGAATTGCGATAAAATTAGGACGTGGGTTTTAGGCCTCTGGGGCTGTGATTTATGACACTTTGACTCTCAAAGATACTCGGGGGCCTGTCTCGAAGATTCCATGATAAGCACGCACATTTGGCGCTTTTATCGGCCTGTCTAATCTCTGATGGGGGTTAAATTACTGTGTCCGAAGAAAATTTTGATATTTTAATTACATTTTTATGTCAATGTTATATTAATTTCCTTAAAAATATTTTTACTCCAAGAAAAAATTTCCTTAAAAATGTAATATTATCTTATCATATATTTCAAAAATGAACTTTTAATGTAATTGCAAAAATTATCTAGTAGTAATTTGATACTAAACTTTATTGTAAGGTGTAGAGTTCGTATCCATTTATCTTCGTGTTCTAAAAAAAAAGGGGGTAAACTTTTAGTTTTTTGTTGGAGATTTTTTTTATTTTTTTGAAGTGAACTTTTATCTCATTAAATTCAACTAAAATTATTTGTTTGACAAAATATCTCATTTTAAACTATTTACTTTTTTAATTGTTTTTGTCCTTTTCCTAAAAAAGTTTTTGTCTTTTCTGAAAATTCAACAAAAAGTTTTTTGTCTTACTCAAATTTAAAATGTTCAACTCAAACTTAAAATTTTCAAACTCAACTATTCACCAACGAAAACTTTTAAAGTTTTAAATAAATTAAAAACAAAAACATTAAGATAATTACAGGAAAAAAAAAAGTAAAGATAATAATCAATAAAAATTATATTAAATTTGTTATCGACTTTTTTTAGTAAATTTATCACAAAGTTTAACACGAGAAAATATGACAAAAAAATAGCATTTTATTGGGTAGTGCTTTTTTATTCATATGTCATAATTTATTATTGACATAAAATTTAGCATTACATTAAATATGTTCGAGTATTATCTTTTACACTAAATTTGTAAGATATCAAACTTTTTATTTATTTATTTATTTTAATAAATGATAATGACAAAAATTAGTAGGTACACTATGATATCCCAATTAAGTCAACTCCCTTTTAACGCCTTGATCATTTTCTCATCTCACAAGAGATTAACTGTAAAAAGAAAATACAATGAAATTTGATGAAATAAACAAAGTCACTCCAAATTGGAGACAAAATATTAAAAAAAAAATTCTATAGACTATTATCGTATTAGATCTACTTGGAAAAATCATGTGCCTCACTAAAAGTCTTTCTCAAAAAAAAAAAAAAATCCAACCAAGGAAAAAAGAGTGCATGTTACATGAAAAATTAAACATCTTCAAAAAATGAAGGAAACTTTTAAAAAGAAAGCTCATTCTTATCACTATAAAATAAAAGAGAGGATACAATTTGGCACATAGAACTACCCATGAAACTATAAATGTTGAATCTAATAATTTGCTAATTTATATGCAACACCATTAGCTTCACGAAAATTGTAAGAGACTCCAACCACTAGGACCTTTGGGTAGTATAAAGAATGAAGTCATCCACAAAACTTCTGAGGAACTTTATCCGTTATTATCTTGAAAAGATTAACTACATAAATGAAGTCATATTTGATCCACAAATTAGGCTATTGATATTCACAATATTTTTAAATCACCAAACAAAAGCAACAAGTTCTACCTCAAAAGTAAAGGAAATTTTCTTAGTAATAGCAAAATAACCTTTAACAAAACCTCTACTAGTTCCATAAACGATCCCGGAACATACAATATCGAGAGCACCTCATGCAACACCATTTTATATTTACTTTGATATGACCCTGCGAGAGAGACAATCATCTCACTACTATGATATCCAAGTCATCTGGAGTTTTCCGACAACATGAATTTATGAATAAAAAAGTCAATGTTATACATGTTATAAAAAAAATTAATGAAAGTTAACGTTATCTTAATGTAATCCAACATAAATATTATTTCTAATGTTATATTTGTTTTTTTGCAATCACCATTATGTTTTGAAATTTGTAAACATGAATTATTAGTATATAAATAAATTAAAATGAAAATACTATAATGATTATAAGAAAAAAGTCAAGATTAATCAAATACTAAATTTGACATTGGTTATTTATTGTGGCAAATTTGCAACCAAATTTGAAATCAAAATAGAACTTTATTGGAGAACACCTTTTTTCACCAAATTTGAAAATTTATAATTGGCACATCAATTTAGTACTCAATTGGAGGTGCTCTTAGTGGCATATTTGCCTAATAGATAGTTAATGCTAAATAACATTTGATTTTGAATGGTTATTACATTGTTTGTTTCATATAATTATTATAATAGTTTAAAAACCAATCCAATAATTAAGCCAATCGATTTGACCTTTTTCTTCCATTTTTAAGAGTACAATATCATTTCAGCTAAAAAAAAAAAAATGACGAGAATCAAAATGGCACAAACATAATAGTTTAGTGACCAATTGAGAATTTACCCTTTTCGATTGATGTATTGGGTGAGAGAGAATGAGCATGGTCAACAATCTATTTATGACAAGAAGCAATTTTACATGTCTCACTGTAAATTTAATGTGAATACTGACATGATTAAAATAAAATAACAATTATTTTCACAAAAATATATATATAATTACAATTATAAATTTTGCCTAAATTTAAAGGGAACAAAGAGGAAAATAAAAATGTTCAATTCACCAAAGCAATAAAATTTTTACAATTATAATAAATAGCAGATTTTAAAAATGTTTAAAGTTAATAATATTAAATAATAAATATATTAAATGAGTAAGTTAATTATTTCTAACAAATAAATATATAAATTTACTATTAATCATTTCAAATATCCTAAAAATTTGTAATAATAGGTCATTTTCAATAAAAATAGAAATAAATAACATATTTTCCTTTATATAAGGAATATATCATATGCACATTATTGTTTATTTACGAAAATATTTGTAAGATATAAAAGGTAAATTTATCCTAAATAAACTTCGTAAATAACATTATTTATTAGAAATATTATTGATAAAGTCTCCTTTTCTGATGGTTCATACAATTCGGCATATGTATCATCAATATTAATATTTCGTAACACTAACTTAATTAATGTGTATTTGTAGTTATAGTAAAACACTATAAAATATAATATATTCCATATAAACTTACATAACATTCCATGTTGATCAAACTAGTTGTAATGTAACTGAAAGAAAATATATCTCTCGAACTTGTACAGCTGTTAGATAGGAGATTTAGGATTTGTTTGGTGGTTGAGTTTAATTTTCCAACTAAACTTTTTTTTTTTTACTGGATTTTTGTATTTTTTCTGAAAAGTCAATAAAAATTATAATTAGTTTTTAAAAAGTCAACTAATTTTAAATTAAAAATTTTAAGTCTAATCGAACATCCAAATAGAAGCTTGGAGCCTGTTGGAGGAGTTTTTGGATATTTTTGGAGATGTGTAAATAGTGAAAACCAATAAGTTTGGAAACTTGTTGGAGGAGGTTTTGGATATTTTCTGGAAGATGTGTAAATATTGAAAACCAATAAGTTTTGGAAACTTGTGTTTGGGATAGGAAGTTTTGGAAAAAGTAGGTTTGAAGTTTCGTGTTAGGTTGAGAAATATTTGGAGAAATAAATTTCACGTTTCCTGGAAAAGATAATTATTAACTATTGGAAACAAAATATTACTCACAAGATATAATTTAGAGATTAGACACCAAATCTACGTCTCCATAAGAGCTCCCAAACAGGCCCATATCCTATAGTATTTAACTCTAACTATTTTAGAAATATATTTATTCATCATAAATATTTTTAAAAAATTATATGGGAAAAAGAACTAAATAGTATATATGAAGAGAGTAATTATAGCATAAAATTTTAAATATAATAATAAATAGTTATCAAATTTATGATCACATACTATAATTAAAAAAAAAAAAAAACTCATCTTCCTTCCTCCTCCTCTTTCATTAACATGAAACTATTTAAATTAATTTATTATTAAAAATTAACTATAAATCCAATATTTTTAGAAAATCTAAGTTAAGGATTTATCATAAACATCTGTTACAATTTATCATCTTTAAAAAAAAAATGCTATAAACTTTGAAGGTATCTATAAAATATGCTATTTGCAACAATTTTCCAAATAATATTTATGACAAATTTCTTATCTCTCCATCCCCTGCTTCGGATATTTGACCATTGTATCAAAATGCCTCCTGGACTTTAAAATGTAACATCCGTTTTCTCTCAAGTTTTGAAATTGTTTCGAATTTGTCCCTTCTGTTAATTCACTAACAAAAAAAGAGAGGTGTCAATATCCCACATGAGAACATTAAAGTAAATGATGCTAAATGAAAAATTTACCCACTATAATAAGGATTAATAATTAAAAAAAATTTGAAGGCTAATTTTGTAGTTAAAAATAATATTAATATAAACGAAAAAGTTAAAATATTTTCCCCTCCATCTATCTCTCTCTCTCTTTCTACTTTGTAAATTGCAGGACTATCGCTGCGAGGTTGAGGACGTGTATGCTAGGCTTGAAGACATTGAGTTTTGAATTATGGGTTTTGTTGGCCATGTTATTAATCTTTAATTTTCTTTTTGAATTTTTGGAGAGGCAAATTCTTGGTCAAATTTTCAGAAAAGACTACTTCCTTGCCCGTATTAATTGTATATTCTCTGGCATGCAATTGTGGATAACGGGGTTGGAACATTCTTGTTCTAGAACTTATTTTGTAACAGGAAATTGCAATCGGGAAGATCCGTTTGCACAACCTGTATTGGCTCTAACTTGGGGCGCCCGACAACACCATAAAAGGTGTACTGGCTTACGATTAAACTGTCTACAAACTTTACAAAAGAGTTGCTTCGTTTGGCCTTAGATTTAACAGTCCGTGCATGATACGTGTTCTTTTTTATTAGTTACTTAGGGGGAGTTTGGTGGAGTAGTTTGAGTTGAGATTTTTAAGTTGGAATAGTAAATTTTTTTGTGTTCTTTTTTATTAGTTACTTAACGAAGGAGGTAAATTTGAAAAAAAAAAATTCTAAAGTTCAAGATTAAATGAATGTTACATTTTAAAATTTAAGAAGCATTTTGATATGATGTCAAAGCTGGGGCAAAATTAAAATTTGTCCTATTATTTACTTCTTTAGAAAATAGTGAGCCCACCCTATCAAATTCCAAATATTTTCTAAGCACACAAGTTTGTTGACGGAGTGTTGCCTGAGCACATAGAGACTCAGACACAAAGAGCGGCCACGGACTTCAACTGCAAATAGAAACAAAAGTCTCATCTTTCTTTTCCTATTTCACTTCCCACCGAATTTGGAGTCGGAGTGGGGGTTTTTGCTGTGCATTTGTCTTCGCGTCCATTCAACGCGTGTACATTTCGCTTCACTGTTTCTCTCTCTCTTCCTTGTTAGTGTTACTGAACTACTACTGCTACAAAACCACTCTCCTACAAATTCATTCACTCTCACTCCCCCCACCCTCCAAAAAAAAAAAAAAAAAAAAAAAAGCAGCCCGAGAAAATCTGTGGCGATCTCAGATCGAATTTTCTCTGTGAATTTCTCTCAGTTTTGTGTGGAAAAATGCTTGGGAATCACTTGCTTCTCGAGGAGCCTATACGCATGGCTTCCATTTTGGAGCCTTCTAAGCTCGTTAGTTGCTCTCTCTCTCTCTCTCTCCGATTTAATCTTGGTTTTTGAGCGATGATCGAGTTTTTCTTTCTGTTTCGTATCTCCTTCTTTGGGTTTTTGTGATCGAGCTTTGAGATTTGAGCTCTGCGGTTGGTTTCTGGGAAAAAAAAAAACCCGGGAAAAAGGAAGGGCTTTGGAGAGAAAATTTTTGGAAAGTGAGAATAATGTTGAGTTTGTTGTGGTGAAATTTTGAAATGTTGAATTTTTCCTGTTGAATTTTCATTTTAATGACAA
>CM046378.1:10139108-10164108 GCA_025413485.1 Ficus microcarpa
GAAGTAGGCTTTTATTTTTTTTTTTATTTTTCCCTTCAAAATTTTTCTGCCAATTTAACCAAAACAGCTTTGAATCTGAAATTTTCCTCCAAAAAAAAAAAAAAAAATGGTTACGAGGTTTTCTAGATATTTTCGGTGATTTTTGAACTGTTACCTGGTACTTCCTTTGGCAAGAATTTGGTAGGATTGTCTGAATTTGGGCTGATCAACTCTGATGTTGGCTGGATTGATTCTGCAGACAGTATTTCCTGCAATGACGAAGATAGTTGGAACACTCGGTCCGAAATCGCGGTCTGTGGAGATCATTTCGGATTGCCTGAAGGCAGGAATGTCTGGTACAGAGCTACTTTATCAATTGTTGTCTATGATTTTAGTGTTATTTTATAGTTACTCGTATCTCCCTCATGAGTGTTTAGTAATTAGTAAAAGTGCAAAAAGAATACGGATCTATGGGGAAATTGGCATTTTTTAAGCATTTTAATGCCATTTTCCAATAGATTTCCCTAGTTTTAGGAAAATGAGCGTTTTCTTAACCTTACGTATCAATCAACATTTTAATAGTCACGCTCCATTTTCGTAAAATGAAAGTTTGGCTATCTTTTTGAACCAAGTGTCCAAAGCTGCCCGTCTATCTAGTTTTGCCAAACGGCCGAAAGAATATATATTCTCACCGTCACGTACTTGGATTTTTTTTGTGGTTTCAAGATATATATAAATGTGTGTGTGTGTGTGTGTGTGTAACATCCTTGAGTTTTTAACCATTTATATGGGCTGTTGAGAAGAAGTTTTGATGTACTTTTCTGTCACTTTCTATCAAATAAAAAGCAGGGTATTCTACTGTTGTTATTCCGATGTTCGTTTTGGTTTTCGTTTTCCTCGGAACTGAACAAATTAAGAAGATAATGGTTACAGAGTTGGTATTTCTTCACTTCAGTTGAACTCATATCATTATGTATGACAGAATTGAATTTGATAAGTGTCCGTCTATGAGTTTACTTCTTGTTAATTGTCTTTTTTCTTGTTCCCCAAACGTTAGTGGGAAGGTTTGATTTTTCGTGGGGCGATGATGAGTATCACCAAGAGACACTGGAAAATTTGAAGGCAGCAATCAAGAACACCAAGAAGCTGTGCGCAGTAAGCATGTTGTTCAGACGCTGTGATTTTTTTTTTTTTTTTTTAAATCTTGTATTCATTGTATCTCTTTTCTGCCTGTATATACTTAATTGGTTAGTTAGTTCTCAAATACTTTTTTCTAGATTACTTTTGCTTTCTTCCGAATGTCATGTCTTTCAAACTTGCCAAATATGCACCCAGTCACATCTCTTCTTCTTTTTATTTTATTTATTTTTTTTGGTTTTTCAGGTTATGCTAGACACAGTGGGTCCCGAGTTGCAGGTAGTTAATAAAACTGGTCATCCCATTTCCCTTCAGGTGGATGAATTAGTTGCCCTTACACCTGATCAAGAGAAAGAGGCGACCTCAACTCTTTTACCCATTAATTTTACGGGGCTGGCCAAGGTTGGATTTATGTGATTTTACTTCTTAATTTCTTGTTTTTCCTTGTTCTAGAAACTTTTTGATCCATTATGTAGGATGTGATCTCCGTGATTGTAGCTCCATTCTTTTCCCAAAGATTATGAAGGAAAGAAAAATGCTAAAAATCCCAACTCATCGGGAGTGAGCCCCACCCCTCTCTAATCCCGACTCAACCTTTGTCAGGATATATTGGGGGTGTTCTGAAGAAAATGCTTGCACTTGTTAAAACATATTTGCTACTAGCTACTTGGTCTTGAGGTTCATAAAACATATTTTTGTTAAAGTTCTGGGACACTAAACTCCTAACTAAATACTGTGTTTACATCAGGACGTTCCACTGCTCAGAACAGTCTGGTGTATGTCTCTTGCTAAATTTACCTGTATATTTTTAATATATTTCCGTTTGTTTAGATTCTCCATTGAGTTCAAAGATGTTGGATGGATTAATCACTTCTAAGATTCATCTGAATTAACATAATGTTTTTACTGAAGAATGAAAGATTACATATGAATAAAGTTTCATGGTTTTTAATTTTCTTTTAATGTCTTTCTTTAAGATTTTTGTGTCCTTCAGTTGGCTACAACGTTGTAAAACAGATGGAAAATTTTTGAATTAGCTATTTGTAATTTGGCTGTCCTTATGGGTCAGAAACTTTGTCCTCTACATTTAGTTGGTTCTTAGTTTTCGTTCTTTCTCACACATTATACACCTTAGTGAAGCTATATGTATGTTTGAAGTTTGAACACTGACTTGATTGGCATTGGACTTGATCTTTTCAGGCAGTGAAAAAGGGGGACACTATTTTTATTGGGCAATACCTTTTCACAGGGAGCGAAACGACATCGGTGTGGTTGGAGGTAAGGAAATTTGAGGAAGCGATTCCATAATTAAGTTGGTCATTGTTTTATGTTCCATACAAAAGTTGGGAATAGAATTAAACTACTTGACCTTACACACACACACACACACACACACACACACACTCTTTCATCCCTGTTCTGGAATGAGATACTTTGGTTTCCGTTTTTAAGTAAGCTTGTAAAGAAGCAATTTCAGGAACTCATTATAAGAAAGAGAAATGCCAATATCTTACTCCAATTAATGTTATAAATTTGATTTCTATGTTTTATCTTAAAATAAAATCTAGTCATAAAAATAAGGTAAAAGCTTTAGTAGCCTTGATTGAAGTCTCTGAAGCCACAATATTAGGCCTCATCAAACATTATGTAAGAAGACAACATTTATCCGATGAGTTTGATGAGTGATTGGAACCTTGCCTATATCTAATGAGTTTGATGAGTGATTAGATTAGACCTTGCCTGGAGCCCAAAGCAAACGTTGAATGGGGTTAAGACTCTTGTCCCCTCCTTTGGGGCATAATGAGAACATCTAGTAACGTTTTTCGTTCTGCCTGTGAATTGGCTCTTTTGACTTGAAAATGCTATTTCCAGTCTCTCTCTCCAATTTCTGTTGAAGGTTTGGCCAAAGGATTGCCTCCTTACTCCTTTTCCTTTCCTTCAATTCACTTTATTGAGTGTTTTCAAGAAATGGGGAGAGAACAAGTGTAGACCAAGGGATTGCCTTTCCTTTTCGTTTTCTTCTACTCACTTTAGAGACTATTTTCAAGAAATGGGAATGGAACAAACACTTGCATCCTATTTCCTAAGTTTCTTGTCTCTGATGCAGGTAACTGAGGTACATGGCGAAGATGTTGTTTGTGTGGTAAAGAACTCTGCTACCTTGGCTGGATCGTTGTTTACTTTGCACGTTTCTCAAATCCATATTGATCTTCCAACACTCACAGATAATGATAAGAAGGTACTTTTATTTTCCTCTAAAAAAATCTGGCACAAAAAACAAGATGCAAAATGATACAAAAAAGCAAAGGAAAACTTTTATTGAAAAGCTGGTGTTGGCATAGTTTCATACCAACAGCGAAGGTGATCAGGGACAACCTACTTCTTGTCTTGAATCTCACTTGAGGCTATGAACTTGTTGATATTTTCCCTTGTGTGACATTTTTTAAATACATAGAAGATATTCAACTAAAACAATTTAAATTGAACTCAAGGGCTTGCTTTACCAAATCTTATATGTTTATATTTCCATTTGAAACTTGTTATGTTTCTTTTCAGGTCATAAGCACATGGGGTGTTCGAAACAATATAGACTTCCTGTCATTGTCACATACGCGTCATGCTGAAGATGTTCGTCAAGTGAGTACTGTTCCTATTGGGCCATTTCTGTCTTCTTTGACATATGTAAATAATTAAAATAAGAAAAAAAAAAAAAAAAAAAAAAAAAAGAAGAAGAAGAAGAAGAAGGAAAGAAAACTTCTTTTCATCTCCATTTCCTTCTTGTTTCGTTCTGCAGTTAGTTTCAGGTTTTACTGCATCAAGTTGTTCTTCTCACTTCAATGACTCGCTGTTCTGTCTGTTTTGTAGGCTCGTGAGTTTATTTCTAAGTTAGGTGACCTCAACCAAACTCAAATTTTTGCGAAGATTGAAAACGCAGAGGTGAGTTACATCAATGAGTATTTAATTTCTATTTCTGTCAGAGTTACGAGCTAGGTATAATAGCCCCACATGAATCCCAAATGCAGGTCGTTTCTCAGTGAACTGAACTGGTGATACTGGTTGTTTACTGGACTCAGTTTGTGCCGTAGTGTTGCACTTGTCAGTTTCCAAAGCTTTTCCGGGCATTGGAGTGACTCCAATTTTCGTGAGCATGTCAAAATGGGGTGTAGGGTCCATTTAATCTAGGTGGTTAGAAACGGCTGAAAGAATGATATATATGATTCGTCATTGTTCTTTTGATTCTAGAAGTGAATTATATTTTTCTCATTTTATTTTATTTTTCCAGGGATTAACTCATTTTGATGAGATTCTGCAAGAAGCAGATGGGATCATTCTCTCTCGTGGAAATTTGGGGATAGATCTGCCACCAGAGAAGGTCAGCTTTTAACACCTTCAAATTGAGTGCTTTTGTATCATCAAAACAACAAACATCTTACTGGACATGATTTTCTTTAGTCACATATAAGTGTATGATTGTAGACAACCTGCACGGATGAAGATATGCAATGACATGTACACATGTACTACAACATGATATGAAAGTGAATGATGTTTATTAAGGAAAAAAAAATGGTTTTCTAGATCAACTAAGAGGTTTCAAAGTTTAACTCTGATCCCGACCATCTTATGGGAGGTATTTAGAGTAATTTATGAAAAAGAAATCTCACATGTTCATTTATGTGCATTTCTCCAATGTGGCGTTTCCAGTTTAGTTGTACGTTCTTTTGTTAAATCATGTTTGAGCCAACAATTTCTTGTTATCACTATAGGTGTTTTTATTCCAAAAGGCCGCTGTCTATAAGTGCAATATGGCTGGAAAGCCAGCAGTGGTGACTCGTGTGGTGGACAGTATGACTGAAAATCTGAGGCCCACACGTGCTGAAGCTACTGATGTTGCCAATGCAGTATTGGATGGTAATTCTAGTTTTTGGACATTAAAATTGTCTCTCTTTGCTTCTGTAATATATACCGTAGCTAGATTGCCACCTGGATAATGGATTTTTTTTCTCCAATGGTTGGCTCCCACTAATAATATTTGTATATTGATGAGGCTGGTGCAAAAAAAGAACTTACTACAATTGAATATGAAATTTCCCATCTTAATTTCAGTATAAGAGTTTTATCATTGCTCTTGTTTCAGGAAGTGATGCAATTCTTCTAGGTGCAGAGACTCTACGGGGACTATATCCTGTTGAGACCATTTCCACCGTTGGAAAGATTTGTGCTGAGGTGAAAGCTTTTGTAGACAAACATTCCCCAGTTTTCTCTTTTCTTTTGGGTCAGACTGTATAACATTCTCCAGAAAGGTTTATGTCACAATACATTCTCCAGAAAGGTTTATGGCACAATCTTGTGGTCAAACTCATCTTTTGGAGTCCACACTTCGTTCAAGATTATGCCCCTAATGACTAATTTTCAAATCAATTACCTTACATGGTTAGGTCTCTTTTTGAAGTTATTCAAAAGAAAAATGGCCGCGGTGCAGTCTAATTTGCTGCTGATCAGACTGTAACATTTCTGTACACATACTATTTTAAGCGTTCATTCTTTTGTCTGTATGTAGTTAATCATATCAGTATATGCTGTTAATCGAGAAAACAACCAAATAAAATTTTCTCCCTTCACTATCTCACTTGCTCGCCTGCATGTTTAAGCTTCAGTTATCTGGAATATCTGCTGACCATATTTTCTTTTATGTCCTACAACATTTTATCTTTCAATATCACCCCAGCCTTTCCTAACCATACATTCTATTATATCTATTCATATTATTAAATTTTCATGCCTGATGTTCACTACTAAAGCCTTATGTTAGGAAGATCGCATTATTGAGAAGAAAGTAAATTTAGATAATTTTCTGTTTTTGTCAAGAGTTTTAAAATGGATAAAATTTGCTGCATTCCCTCATTATACTTGTTCCGTGTCACACTATGAAATAGGCTCTTAATCTGAATGCTGTCTGCAGGCAGAGAAGGTTTTCAATCAAGATCTTTATTTCAAGAAGACTGCAAAATATGTTGGTGAACCTATGACTCATTTGGAATCTATTGCATCCTCTGCTGTACGCTTCTACTTCAGTCTTTTTAAATCTTGTTTCTAATTGCTCTCAAATATATTATTGTCCTTACAGAGCATTAGTTAGCTGGTGTCTCTTTCGAAGGACGACTTGTTCTTTTTTCTTTCTTCCTTAATACTTGTTTCTTTCTCTACTCAATAGATACATATATATTTATATATAAGATTACTTATTGTTCTCTAGATTCTCAATATTGTTATTGTGCTTCTTGCATTGTAGGTACGTGCAGCAATCAAGGTCAAGGCCTCTGTAATTATTTGCTTCACTTCATCTGGAAGAGCTGCAAGGTTCTTTTCCTAATAGTTCAACTTGTATTAGCTTTTAGTTCCATAGTCGAGCATTGTGGCTTGTGACGTCACAAGATCTTGAAATTTTCACCCGTATTATTTATTATTTTTTGGGTGAACATTTGTTGTTTAGATATTTGCTGAGAATATATTCCTTCTTTTGTTATGGTATTCTCGTAGGTTGATTGCAAAGTACAGGCCGACAATGCCTGTGATTTCTGTTGTTATCCCTCGGCTAAAGACAAACCAACTCCGATGGACTTTCACTGGTGCTTTTGAGGTTAGTTGTTAATTTTTTGTTCACATCTGGCTTCTCCTTTAGATACTTTATTTTGTATGATTTGTTAGAAATGCAGAATGCTAATATCTTGCATAATTAATCGTCTAGTATAGAAATGAATTTTCCTGATCCAAGCATCCTGCAAAAGAAAGAAAGGTAGCAGATAGATTAACTTTTTCGGGTTTTTGGTTTTGGGCGAACAAGTGGCAATTAACCTTTCCATATTGGTATTGGCTTTCTAAAGCGGCCATACCCTATGAAAATTTTGAAGGCCAAGTCTGGTCGAATCTCCCATTCTAGGACCCCACATAGTTAGAGCATCGATACTTGATTAATGGCCTTCTAGAAACCTTTAACCATAAAAGAGACGGCTCATGTTTGCATACTATTTATTTTGGTTTCCCTTGAAATTGGAAATTTTTTGTTTTGATTCCATTTTGATTTAGGACTCCTTATCCTTTGTTTGTTGTACTTTTTTTTTATTTTAATCAATATTTTGTTCCGTATATACATGGGAAAGGGAAATAGAATGTCAAATACTAGCTCCTTACTGTTTTAAATGGGTCAAATTGAATCATGATCTAATAGAAAAAAATAAAAGATTACCAATATCATTACGACATGCTTATTATGATGAATTTTCGCGCAGGCAAGGCAATCACTAATAGTCAGAGGCCTTTTCCCCATGCTTGCAGACCCTCGACATCCCGTAAGATTTATTCCATCTTATTTGAGAAATTCTAGTTTCATGATGTATATTTGATGAAAGGATAGCTTGAAGCAAACTGTTGCAGAATGATAAAAATTAAGAACCGTTTTCAATGAGGGGAGCAAATGATTACCACGTCAAGAGAGTCATGTTTAAAGAGCCTAAAACAATTACATCACAACTACGAAATAAAATAAAATAATCAAAAAAGTAAAATAAAATAATCATAACTTTGATGGAGCGCGACCGGCTCAAGTAGACAGAATAAACTTTTGAACAAGTAATTTCTCAGTCATAGTTAAAGCTTTTGCTTGAATTACATGCTGGAATGGATGTTAAAAATTTCAAAATGCTTGTATTTGCAGGCTGAGTCTAGGAATGCAACAAACGAGTCCATTCTAAAGGTTGCTCTGGATCATGGCAAGACCTCGGGTGTTGTCAAGCCGCATGATCGTGTCATTGTTTGCCAGAAAGTTGGTGATGCATCAGTTGTGAAGATCATTGAGCTCGAAGATTAGGAAGTAAAATTGCGTGTTGGTTTTGTGTGTGTTTTGCTTTCCACGGTTGAGTGGTTTCAAAAATAAGTGATGCTATATGTATAAAAAGGGGCCTAATACTAATGGTTCTCATGGCATACTCAACTTGACTGAGCTGTGCGTCCCAATTGTGTCCCCATACCCTTTTTTCGTATTAATTAATATCGATCTGTAATTGTCCATGAACGAATTTGTTGGACTCTTAAAATCCAGCTATTTTGATAAATACCTCTAGAATCTCATTGCCCATATCTATTAGACCGCCTTTATTGCAAGTTGGATTGAGTCGGGATGAATAGAACTGTTTGTCTCTTATATGGCGAGTCAGGATGAGTATAACCGCTGACCTAGCATCTACAACACTAGGTATTGAGAGTATTCCACTTGGGGAGGGATACGATAACTCTGAATCATGAAACCAATACAACATTATCATACAAATTGTACCTTACATTAGTAACTTTCAGCCTACACATATTGCAACTAAAAGAACCCTAAATTAAATTAGCAAAAGGAAAATTCTACACGAGTTCGAGGTAGTGAATAAACCCATATTTGGTTTAGACAGTAAATCTATCTACAGCTTCAGAGTTGGTTTCTCTGTTCTGTCCATATTGCCATCTCAAAGTGCCTCGGAAAAACGCAACTCTGCAGGGCCAGGACCCAAAATCCCCTTTTGTTCGCTTATGTTGCCAAGCCCAGCAGGGGGCGCAGGCAGGGGGGCCACTGTCGAAAGGGTGGGTGGTGCAAGCGGCTCTGCATGTCCGATCATTTCATCATCTTTCCAGCCCGAAGCCTGCCACTCCCTCTGCAAACAACAAAAGCAAATTAACCGAAAATTAGAACTAACATATGAAAATCATGTGGGTTTGAGAGGCATTTCTGAAAGGAGAATTAAAATATCGGGCATGTCTACTAGAATTTCTGTTTTTAACCTGTTTATGTGTTTATTTACAAAATGTGAAAAGCTGAATTGGTGAGATCCACGATGGAGGGAATGAGAAACAGAGAGCCAATATTCCCCCTTTAATTGGAATAAACAACAACGGTATTTTTTGTATCCTTGCTAAATTTTAACCACTAATTATATGCAAAAGGACATTTAATACTTGATACGTACACCTATTTTTTAAGTTAGTAGACACTAAAAAAGGGAATTGCATTGTTTTAAATTTTACTTCCAAAGAGGTAGAGAAACACAAGAAAGGTGATCATTGGTCCTTTTTCTTTCCCTTCCAACTTCTTGAGGAGGAAGATACTAGAACTTTTTTGTTACAACTATCAGGTCGAATAACATCAAATTTGTTTGACTTGGTTTGGTCCAAGTTAAGTTCATTTGGTCATGGCCTTGCACCGAGCACAAATAGAATACTTGCAGTTTTAGGCTTTTAATTATAGTACTTGCCTCATCATGGCTATAACTTGCATCTGGCAATACTGGCGTCGTAAGGGGTGGAGCAAAATCTGGATCAGGCTTCTGAAATATAAATGTGGTATACAGACCTGCAAGGCAAAAAGGCCAACAGAAATTAATCCTATCAGTAACTGCTAACTAGATTGCAAATGCCAACATAGTAGAACCCAAAAACAACAGATGAATCACCTAACACATCAAACGACCGGGGAAGAAGTCTCCCTCTGGAGTCCACCAAGTTCGGACAAGAATTCATAATCATGCCTGCAAGTTGCGCTCTTGCAGCAGCATCACCATAAACGTAAGAATAATTTTACTTTAAACAACTTTGAAAATGAAATCATCTAAACATAGAAGTGAAAGCTCGGGACACAAGCCTATTTAGAGAACAAAATTTCAATTATTGCGGAATCGGTGATGAGCTTAAGAGAACCACCTATTATCATCAAAAAATTCAGTTAGGTTTTGAATCTCCACATACTCGAGACCTGCTTCTCTGGCCAACCTGGGCAAACATACAACAAAATATGAGAAGTAGACCATATAGCAAAATCAAGAATAAACCAATGAGTTTATATGCATGTCACCATGCATAGAATAAACAAAAGAAAGCAGTTTTCTTTTTCTATATCAATTGTTATTTTCTTTCTAAACAAGATAAAGAAGAGACTAAAGAGATCCTTCAATTGAGTAACACTAGCAATCCAAGTTCCCGTAAACTACACAAATCCCTCTATGTTTGAACAAACCACCTTCAATCGAAACAAAAATTGAAGATTCGATTTGGGTTTATTTGTATTCCCTGGAATGGTGAAATAACATCTAATTCAATCAAAAAGAAAAACACAAAACCTAATCTGCAAGCCACTGTTAAAAACATGTTAAGCATTGTTGGTACCTAAGCTGTCAACATGGGTTCAGTACCTCCTGCCATACAAATCAGCTTTAATTCTTCTGTAACTAGTTCACTAAAGACAGAGATAAACCTGATGAAGCTTGGGAAATGAACCAAGCAGTGCGTTTCGGCAGAGACATCACTAGCGAATTTCAGCTGGTATTTCTTCCCAAACAACGGAAACCTGGAAATGTAAGATGCATAGTTGGAATAAATTGACAAGTCTTGTGCCAGAAAAAGAAGAAGTAAAACTGTAGCAATGCCAAAAACTCATCCATACTTTTCCTCCTCGACTTCAAAGGTAATCATGTAACTTTCAGACCGAATGCAATTGGGAACAATGTTTGGCTTCATACCACTGCCCCTATTGTGGTATGCTTCCACATTCTTTTGGTACTTTGCCCTGCAGCAGAACGAGAGAGATTACAACTGTTCATGCTTCATATAAGCTTGGGTTTAATATATTCGAGAGCAACAAGAAAACAAGAAGAACAAGAAATGAGAGCTGCGTCCACTAGCCATTGCAAAATATTGCTGTAAGCAGAGAACGAAGTACAAGATACAATCCACTCTTAAAATGTCTCTCGTAGTCTCCATTTTGCTCTACTGAGAAACAACTGCCCTAAGATCCCATATATCATGAGAATTAGGGAAAACTAAAACATGCAAAGAATACACAAAGTACTGTCAACGGAGAAGGGCATGGTATAATAAGGTGCCGAGCAACTCCAGGCAGTCAAATAATTAAAACCGTTTGTAATAGCAGACAAGCTAGAAGCAATGGCCAACTCAAACTGTATAGAATTCTTAACGTTCAGTAAAGCCTAAAAGAAAGTAACTGTAGCTAGAGTTAAGCATAACATAATTAACTTGAAATAGAGCAGGTTTTTCTTCAACTTATTTCATACCATATTGTAGATGAGTCAGGAGTAATACCGAAAAAATAACCCCCAGGCTTCAACAAAGATGACACATTATGCAGAAGCCTCCTCGCTCTCTCCTCAGTTTCGAAACAAAGCTGCAATTGAAAATCAAGTTTCAAAAAATAATAATAATAATAATAATAATAATAATAATAATAATAATGGAATAAAAAGCTACAACTTTACAGGAAAAAAAAAAAACACGGAATATGTAGTAAAGAGCAGACCTATGACACTGTTCAAGTAAAAACATAATAAATTATATACCTAGTAAATATGCTATTTATTTCAAAAGTTTCATAAACATGCTATTTACTTATTTTAACTTCCATAAGACAAACTGAAAGGCAAAATGGAAAGAATGCAGAAAAAACCTGCAAGTGTTGCAAGCAGCAAACAAAATCAGCAGAACTGCTCTTCTCCTCCTTCAAATGGGTTTCTATGCTTTCCTGTCACACAAGTATAAAATAAAAGTCAAACCATAAAAGTCAACAATTCTAACATAACTCAAATGTTCATATGAAAACTGCTCTTACCATGCAAGGGTCAAGCTCAAAGAACTCAGCAGTGTAAACCTTCCTCTGGCTCTCCCATGCTTCTCTTCTTTGGCTAATTCCAGACGACGATACATCTAATACCAATCAACCAAAATCACATCTTTTTATCATTTTCTCAATCAAAAACCCCAAGAAAGAAAAACCCAGAAAAAAGAAAAAGCTTTTTTTGCTCAAAATCTGATGACATTAAGAAATGGTGTTTGTTTTGTACCAATTCCAATGTAGTGGCCGATTTGGGCTTCGTCCCACTTCTCTGCGTCGGGTCCTCCTCCACAATACAAATCACAAACCTTCGCGAACGCCAAGAAAAACCCAATATTTACAGAAGTTTAGAGAGAGAAAGAGAAGAGGGGAGAGAGAGAGAGAGGGAGAGAGAGAGAGCGAGAGAGAGAGACGTACTGTGGCGTACGGGTGGACGAAGATCTTGATGAGGGCAGATTTAGCGAACTCGTAGAGACGATAGTGAGTGGACTCGGTCCGTGGACCCGCCGAGTGACTCATCTGAGTCGCCGATAGCTCTGTTACACCCTGTTGATTTCCGGAAGCGACTTTGCAAACATAAAACCGCCGAGCTCGTAGTTACAGACTCCAAAGGTTTTTTTTTTTAATGACCCAAGTTTTTTAAAAGTATAAAAATGAATATTTTTTTAAAAAGGTCAATAAGTTAATCTAATAATCCAGTAATTTTTTGTTAATTATTTATGATCAATTATTAATTAATTATGATAGATCATGGACTTTTATGGTCGATCATCGGGGTATCAAACCTTCTATGAGCTCCACGGAATTTTGCCCTTTTTTTTTCACCGGTGTCCCTAACTTATAGCACAATTAAATTAGCCTTTTAAATTTTTTATTTTGATAATTTAATCTGAAACTAAAAGGGTGTTTGGTGTTTGGTGTTTGGTTTTGAGTTAAGATTTTAAAGTTGAGTTGAAAATAAGTCAAGTTGAGTTTAAAGTTGAGTGTTTAGTAAAAAGTTTATGTTAAAAAATTTAGCTTGAGTTGAGTGTTTGGTAAAAAAGTTTGGGTTGAAAATTTTAAATTGAGTTGGGATCCTGTTTGGATGTAAAAAATTTGAGAAAAAAATTTTTAAATCAAATTTAACATTTCATTATATGTTTCTGATCAGAAAAATGAAAAAATTAAAATCAACTAAATTAAAAACTTTTTTCAACAACATACGTCAAAACCTTTTATAATATTTCTTAAATAAGTGAACAAAATACAATAACAAGAATTACATAGTTGGTCACTAAAAGTTAATAGACACATAATCTGCCGCATACTCTTTAAGAAAAGGATCTCCAATCTATACTATTCTTATGAAATTATGAAGAATCACACACGTCACTGGGATCATCACTTGTTTGTCTATCGGTTAACTGTTGATGTCTTAATTTAATGTTAATTAACTTCGTATCAGTCATCTTCCTTTTCCTTCCCTCTTAAGCATTCCAAAAAAAAAAAAAACAAAACAAAACAAAACAAAAACAAAACAAAACAAAAAAAACTCTAACATCACCCTCCCTGATGGTACACTCTCCCAGACTCTCTCTCATTCTCTCTCTAGACTATTTTCATTCCATTATATGGTTCTGATCATAAATATGGGAAAATTAAAAAAAAAAAAACTCAATTAAAAACTCAATTAAAAACACACATCAACAACATACATCAAAACCCTTTATAAAATTTCCCATATAGCCATAAAATACAACAACATGAAATACATAGTTGGTCACTAAAAGTTAGTAAAAAAACATACTAATTACAATCCTAATCTGGTTTAACTAGATAAAACTGAGCTTGATTTCATGTGAATTTATATCATGGAAATGATTGATATTTGTCCCACATATCATTAGTCATCATATCTCTCATCTGATTCATTGCACCCATCCTCGATTCATGCTGCTGCGTTCCTGTACTTGGGCCAGTACCGTCGACCCCGTCGGCCAACACATAATCCGCATTAACATCGACAAGTCCACTTACAGGCACACAATCTGCCGCATACTCTTCAAGAAAGGGATCTCCAACTTGCACCATCCTTATGAAATTATGCAGTATCGCACACGCAACTGGGATCATTACTTGTTTGTCCATTGGATAACTATTTATGCCTTTAAGTATTTTAAATCCTGCCTTCCAGACACCAGAGGTTCGCTCAATACAATTCCGCAGCGATGAGTGCGTGTAGTTAAAAACTTCCCGCCTGTTGCCTAGCACGACGCGCCGTCTTTGATATTTCGGTAAATGATACGTCTCTCGTCGAAATGGACTAAGAAAACAATCCTTATTCGCGTAACCCGAATCGGCTAAGTAAAATTTTCCTATAAAATAAACATCGCATTATTAACACAAATCCAATATTTTGTAACTTATATATTATTTATAAATACTGCTATAATTTGACAAACCAGCTTACCTAGTGGAGGTATTGGGAAATAATAAAATGTTGTTGCCTCTTCTAACATTCTGGCATCATAAGAAGATCCCTCATAGCCAACCAACATATATGTGAATTTCATATCAAAAGAACATGTCGCTAATACATTCTATGAATGATGCCCTTTTCGATTAATCTATGCGTCCGCATTTTCCCGTTGTGGCACATGTAGGACATGTGTGCCATCTATAGCGCCAATACAACCCTGCATGAATAATTACACTATTTAATTATGGGTCCCATCATTAATAATTCTCATTTTTTATTAATTCTTATATACAATAATATGATGCGATTACATCGATAGCGTACATCAAACCATAGCCGATATTTATACGAATGCTCTAGAATCAAAGGTTGAACTGCCGTGTAGTTGGGTGGTATGATGAATTTATCCTTTAGAGCACAAATAACCTTCAACACTTTAAAGAACCAACGTGAGGTTGTCTCTTTAGAATGCTGGAACAAATACGAAATGTGTCGGTTTGTAGCGCCTTGTGTGCAAATGCACAAAAAAATGAACAACTGCTCATTCACATTCATGTTAGAAGTTGGTGTCAATAATTCCTGACTACGTAGTAGGTTATTTAGTGATCTGAATGTTTCTAATTTCATACTGATCAATCCTTGAATTATTTCATCATGGCCATTTAATATCTCTTCGACACACATGTTGCCAATTAGTCTTAAATTATGCATTGGTCGTGGATCTCTTCGCCTGTTACGCCGACTGGTAGACACTGCTACCACTGCTATCGTAAGATAACTGTCATCGTCGCTATACTCGTTTTCTGAGTATACGCCATCTTCTTCCTGCTCGGATGAGGAACTATACTCGTTCATGTTTAGGGTAGATTGAAATCCTCTTTAAAATTTGATGTTTACTTAATATAAAACTATTGTTATCAAACTAGAAAAAAGTAATTCCCCGTACCATCATACTCCGATCAAGCATTTGTCTCAAAGTGAATATTAACTAAATTTGTCCACCATATAAAATACAAAACATGGTTAACGTAAATAAAATATAAAAATTAAAAAAACATCAAATAGCGTAACCAACATGTTCGACATAATTTTCAAACAACTATGAAATAAAAAAATAAACACAATCCAATAAGAATAATAATGTCAAACAAATGGATACAAATTAAACTAAATTAAAACCGAGTCAAACAAGAAAATCAATTGGTCGGGGGCCGCTGGGACTGAACAACAGATACAATAATTTCAAGCCTATCGATTTCAGGCAGCTTATGAAAGGTACGTTAAAGCTGTGGATGAGCATCGAAGTAGTGCCACATTATCGTCTGCTGATTGGGTGGAATGTCCATCTCTGACATAACTGTCATACACATCAGCATGTGATCCGTGCGGCTTGATTGGTCGTTACTTGTGCCCGATTGTGATTGGCCACGAAAGTGACTGACTATTTCCTCAATTGCCATGAATGTCATCTCATCTGTTTTGTCTCTTTGCTTCTTCTTGCCAGAACTGCCCCTGGATCACGACGGACTTACATCGGCGCCTGATCTTCTGTTGTTGCAATGGCGCGCACCGATGGACGGTATTAGATCATCTCCTAAAACCGATCCATTGCCAGAGTTTTCCAGTGAGGCATCAAGCTCGACGTTTGCAATACTATCTTCTCACATCGTAGCTGAGCCAAACCCTGAGGCACCTGCTGCATGATTTTTCTCGAACACGTTATAATGAAGCTCCTTGTTGCGCAGCCCTTCATGACGGAGATGGTTGTACACCTTATAAACTTGCAAATGAACTTTTATCAAGATAAAAGTCCAATCATCGTGTGAACAAATAATATGTTGCAATGCCATTTATTAGTGCGATTTTTTATTACTTGAATAAAGCTCTGCCACGTATCGTCTGAGCAGATGACTCGATTCGTCAACGGATCGCATCCTAAGCCGGTCTGACATTGCAACACCTTCTAGCCCCTCTATATTTTTTTCATCTTCTCCTTCTTTTGATATAATGTTATGTCGTACGCAGGAACTCCTCCATACTCAGCATTAAACTCGGCGGCCCATTGATCGAGGATTGCAAGTGGGGGATGTTTACCGCCATTGCAGGCCAAGTGGTAATCAAGGTTTTTAAGGAATTTTTTTTCCTTTGCGTTATCCCAGACATATGACTCACCCGTCACTTTTCGAGGCATTTCCTTAAGAAAGTGATATCCAAAAAAGAAAAACATAACTACATAAAAAAGGCGCAGGAGGAGGAGTTGACTCAGTTTAAATTGATTGACATTTTTTATCTAAGGCATGTCAATGACCCGATACATATATAGCTACCATGGCATGTAAGCAATGGGTTCGGGGTTAACCTCGTTCATGACAAGCATAACCTACGATTAAGTCCCTTAACAACAAATATGTGCTTATATACTGGTATCTGACGATATATATCGGGTAACTAAGTCACCAGTCAGATTATAATACAAGTTATGTTAATTTACTGTATACATCATCGCCAACTAGGGATGAAAGTTGATCGTTAACTGGGATGTAAAACACCAACATTAAAACAGCAAAACACCAAGCCTTGACCAAAACCAGGTTTTGGGTCTGTCAGACAACTCAAAAACTAGCACAAACCATGTCTAATGCACCAAAACAACAAGCCTTGACCCAAGCCAAGTTTTGGGTCTATCAAACAACTCAAAATCTAACCCAAACCAAGTTTAATACACCAAAACACCAATCATTCACCCAAACCAGGTTTTGGGTATGTCAAACAACTCAAAATCTGACCCAAACCAAGTCTAATGCACCAAAACACCAAGCATTTACCCAAACCAGGTTTTGAGTCTGCCAAACAACTCAAAATCTGACCCAAACCAAGTCTAATGCACCTAAACACCAAGTATTCACCCAAACCAGGTTTTGGGTCTTCCAAACCACTCAAAAACGATCCAAAACCATTTTAAATGCACCAAAACACCAATCATTCACCCAAACCAAGTTTTGGCTATGTCAAACAACTCAAAATCTGACCAAAACTAAGTCTAATGCACCAAAACACCAAGCATTCATCCAAACCAGGTTTTGGGTCTTCTAAACCACTCAAAAATGACCCAAAACCATGTTAAATGCACCAAAACACCAAGACCTGACCCAAACTAGGTTTTGGGTATGTCAAAAACTCAAAATCCGACTCAAACCAAGTCTAATGCACCAAAACACCAAGTATTGACCCAAACCAGGTTTTGGGTCTTCCAAACCACTAAAAAAAGACCCAAAACCATATCAAATGCACCAAAACAACAAGATCTGACCCAAACCAGGTCTTGGGTCTGTCAAACAAGTCAAAATCTAACCCAAACCAAGTCTAATACACGAAAACACCAATCATTTTGAGATGTCCAACAACTCAAAATCTGACCCAAACCAAGTTTAATGCACCAAAACACCAAGCATTCACCCAAACCAGATTTTGGGTATGTCAAACAACTCAAAATTTGACTCAAACCAAGTCTAATGCACCAAAACACCAAGCATTCACCCAAATCAGGTTTTAGGTCTTCCAAACCACTAAAAAACGACCCAAAATTGTGTCAAATGCACCAAAACACTAAGACCTAACCTAAATCAGGTTTTGGGTATGTCAAACAACTCAAAATCTAGCACAAACCAAGATTAACACAAGAAAACACCAAGCCATGACCCAAATGAGGTATTGGGTTTGTCAAACCACTCAAAAACTAGCACAAACCAAGAATAAAACAACAAATCATCAGAAATATAGTACAAACCAGGTTTTAGGTCACCTAATAAAGATAAAAACGAGCAGAAATCATGATTAAGGCACCTAAAATGAACAAAATCCATTGTTAATCAATGAAAAAATCAACCAACGGCCAAATTTTACCAAAATTTAACCCAAATGAGGATAAACATTGCAAGCCAACCCCCAAATGAAAATTTCAACATTTGTCAGGCAGCAAATTACCCAAACCCAGACCCATATCAGAATGGCTCGTTACAAACGAAGATCAACATTAAAACACAAACCAAGTTTTCGGCATCAAAATACCAAAAATTAAAGTAAATTTGTTTGACTAATAGGGAAAGAAATTATACTAGGGTTACCGAGTTTGAGCCGAAGGAGGAGTAAACACTGGTTGCCTGCAGATTTGGGCAGGAGCCAACGGCTAGAGGAAAGAATTTCTGGTGTCGAAAATAGTGGGTAATCAGCCCAAGGGTTCGCCTTTGCTTCGTAAACCCCAATCGGCGACGCATCTGCTTAACAGGGAGTGGGCGAAGCCAAGAGATCAACGATTAAATAAGCAAATGGGAGAGAGGAAGGAGGACCAATAGACGGAGGTCTTAGTAAGTAGCAGATGGTTGAGGGGTTGGGAGGCACAGGCCACAGCGCCGCTGACAAGCAACAGATGGGCGCCGGTGAGGAGGAACACGAGGGTGGTGAACAGTGGGCAAGGCAGAGGTGAGCCAGAGACCATAGAGACGATTCGGTGCATAGTAAACCAAGTTTGGTTTACTGTGCAACGGTTCAAAGGGTGTTCCAAACTGAACTGACATGCCAAACAAGTTCAGTTGGAACTCAACTCAAACATATAAGTTCCAACTGTAATGCCAAATAAGTGCTAAAAAAAAAGGTATAATAAAACATTCATGGCCTTGTTTGTTTCACTCGAAATAATCCAATTAGTTCTCTTTGAGCCGGGGGGGGGGGGGGACACATTTATGAATCTATCTTCTGAAACCAATATTTTTAATACTACTTGATGAACAACAATTGTTGTATGTCTATTATGATTTTGCATTTCTTAGGATTGACAAACCTATTGCATGTTGAATGGATGCTGTTGATGATGTACTTTGATATGATGACGGAATCCCTTTTTCTAGGGGTGAATTGGTCACGCGAGGACATTAAAATCAGACTTCCAACAAGTTGAACGATTTCTCCTGACCAGATTAGATCTAACGATGTCGAATTCTTCCCCGAGAGCCGCACTAAACGATCATGTGACCTCCACACTAGCGCTACCCACCGAGTACCCCGAACATGGAATGGCCGAGGCCTACGCCATTGATCCAAATTGAACTTCACATGCGACTGATGAGTGCTGCCTGCTCAGCAGGCCCCTCACTGTCCGCGTCACACCGTCCTGTATGGGCTGACAGACAGCAAGGTCCTAGCACAACACTCACAATCTGCCACCTGACACCTGACACATCACCTGTTACTGTGCCTGTCCCATCGCCGATATCCGCTGCTTGCTTAGACTGGTACGTCGCTCACTTGTGCCAACACTAGCCCACTATAGTGTCCCCCAACATTAGACCACGGACATGCGACATTGGCCTATTGGGCGTATGGTGCCTATACAACTGAAGCTTGTCTACCCGCTGGGAACACTTAGAGTTTGACCCAATCGGGCCATTCGAACACCCGAGCCCATGGAGAATGTCTATAAATAGAGGGTTAGCCCACCTATTCAGGTATGAACAATTTTCCTTGCCAAAACTTTACCTCTCCACTTGCTCACCAGTGCCATCACTGACTTAAGCAACGGAGTACTCGTAGCAGACACCCTACTGGTGTCCCCATCACTTCGAGGTGCTTCTTTTTTGCAGGTGATCAGGTGCAGAGTGACTATGTAAAACCGATTAAGTATGAGCAACCACATCAGGTGTTGTGCCGGAGATTTTCGGCATCAACAGATGCAGATGACTCTATATCAACTTCTTTGGTCTAATCATGACACATGATTGGTTAATATTTTTTTTAGAAGAAAATTGTTGATATTTTGCTCATAGGTAATTAATTAATGCCAAAAAAACCTATTTTTATCTATTTTAACTTAAACTGATTACGATTAGGAACTTTAATTTAGTTTGATTAAATTTGAAATCAAAATTGCTTTAAATATAAATTTGGATTATTGGTTAGGAAAAAAACTTTTATGCTATTAATTAATGGTCAATGCGCAAATCACCAATCAATTATCAGCAAAAAATTAATATTGTTATGAAGGTTTGCTTTGCTAATATTTTTAAGTTGGACAAATCGCTGAAATTAAAACTTTATGATTGTTAATTATTAATATGGGATAAATTTAGTAACCCAAAAAAAAAGGGGAGGGGAGGGGGGGGGGGGGGGCTTCAAAAGGGGGTTAAGGTGTGTGGAGGATATTAGCATGAATATTTAAATAAGTATTTAAATATTAGCATTTTGAACAAGAATATTTAAATAAGTATTTGAATAGTTGTTAAAAAAAAATCATTTAGATGATCTGAAACAAATGTTAAATGGCTTAAAAAAATTCCCAAATATTTTAGGAGTGAGACTTTCTACATTTATGTCTAAATGTCAAAATGGATCACTTGGATGATCAAAACAAACGCACATTTAAATAGGTCATTCAAATGGACTGATCTAAATTACCTCAAATGTTTTGCCCTTAACAGAGGGCTAATGAGTGTGTGAGAAATGACTTTTTTTTTTTTTTTTTTTTTAAGAGATTTATAGCTAAATGATCTTTTTTTTTTTTTTTTATAGTTTTTGTGATAAATGACCGAAATTTTTAAAAATTAGTTAAAATATATTTTTTAAAAAAGATTAATCAATTTTCTTAAATGGTCAATTAGTAATTAATTTACATAAGTCAATCACTGATTAACCATAACGTAAATCACTAAATTTCGTAGTCAATCATTGATTGACTAAATCCAAAAAAATGACAAATGATCATTTTTTTTAAATAAAAAAATTTGGATCATCTATATTAGGTGATTAAAAAAATATCACTCAGTCTAATTTTTCTTTTTTAAATGAAGTCGTGTTAAATAAAGAAAATATTCATTTTCTTAAACAATGATACTGATTGGTCTTTTAACAGATGATAAATATTTATATGAAAAAAATACTAGAAATATCAACTCTAATTTTAACTTTTAAGTATCAATAAATGTAACATATGAATTGTCATTTTTTTATTGATAAATATTGAAAGTATTACAACATCAATTGATTGTATTTATTAATGAAAATATGACTTATGAATTAATACTCAAAAGTTATGTTTGGAATTGGTGTTCCTAATATTACTCCATCAATATATGTTTTATTAATGAGCTACAGATTGACTTATGATGAGTCACGGATACTTTAATCTAATCAGTTAATTTATTTTTTCAAAAAAACGTTTGATAATAGATATTTTTTTAGAGAATATTAGGTAGATAGTCGTATTTTAAGTATCACTTTATAATTTTTTTCTTTTAATATTAAAATTAATAATTTTACCATAATTTTATTAATGTTATTAGATGATAAAATTATTAATTTTAATATTACTGCGAACAAAAATATAGAAAGGCGTAAAATTTACGACATTCTTACATATTACACATTCAAAACCTATCTTCTGATCTATATTAACGTGGACGGCGAGACACGCAGCGGAAGCAGAGAGATGAGCCCGAAGGAGGAGACGCTGGTGGAAGCAGCGCTGCGAGTCCTTAACACTGCCGACCCCTTCGAGAAGGCTCGGCTCGGTGACTCCGTCGCTTCTCGATGGCTCGAAGGAGCCTTTGCTCTCCCCTACGACCCTTCCCTGGACCTCCCTGTGCCCGACCGTCCCGCCAGGCTCTCCAACGTAGGATTCCTTTGCACGCCAACTGGTTGCCCACGTAGTGCTCGATGAAATGCCTGAATGAATTTTGTTTTCGTTTTTGTTTTTGCTTCTTTAAAGGTTGAGTTGGTGTCGCCGAGTCTTATGCCGAAGCTTGGCAAAGCTGGGAGCTTGCGGAGCAGACAGGCCATTGTTCATAGCCTTGCCCACACTGAAAGCTGGGCTATTGACTTGTCTTGGGTACTCTTTATTTTTCATTCTTTTTCTTCCTTAGTTGGTCTTTACTTGTGTTTCTATACATATATATATATCTATAAATACATATACATATACATGTATAAATATACATTTGTGTATATGTATGCGTTAAGAGCACACTTCACGTCACCTGGCATGGAGAGAAACAACTTTCTTTGCAAATTCTGTTCATAGAATCGTTTTGGCGGAAAATGATAAGTGTGTTCTCTATAATAAGCTTTCTACTGTTTTTTCCAATTGGAGTTTTTTTGCACTCTTTTTGCTTGTTACTACTATGAAGAAAGAAAGGGGGAAAAAAAAAATTCAATTGTAGAGTTTTTTTTTTAAGATTTTTTTTTCACCTATGTTTTGTGTCATTTTTAGACTTGTCTTTCTTTGTGTAGGATATTATTGCTCGTTTTGGCAAGCAAGAGGCAATGCCAAGAGAGTTTTTCACTGATTTTGTCAAGGTAGCTCAGGATGAAGGCCGGCATTTTACCCTCCTCGCAGCAAGGCTCGAAGAGCTGGGCTCCTTCTATGGAGCTTTGCCAGCTCATGATGGCCTTTGGGACTCTGCCATTGCCACTTCGAAGGATCTTCTTGCACGTCTAGCGGTTGAGCATTGCGTCCATGAGGTGTGCCTTATCACTTGAAATGCTCATATAGTCATTTGCTTAGTATTGCCCGTTTATTGTATACCAAAGTGCAGAAACACTAATTAGGGATGGATGTAAACTCGGGGTTAATGACTAAATCTAGCTGCATGTTTAGGTTCAACTTTATAGGTTGTGTATTATTAGCAGATCCTCGGATGATAGAAGCTATTAGAAATACCAAAAAACCCAAGAAGGAATATTTTCTTCTACTAGAATTTTGATTTCTATACACTTGACTCTTGAGGATTAGTTCATGTGAATGGGTTCTTTAGCTAGCATCTTATAGGGTCAACCATAGATATTCGAGCATAATTGTTGTATAGACAAATCTAAAAGGTCGTTCGGTGATAATTTGAGGTGAGAGGACCTAAATTTTACCTTTAATTTGAGTGTTCCACTATGTCATGTGTTCTATATTCTAAAAATAAAATAGCATTATCTGATTTCGTCTCAGAATCCAATGTGTTCATTCATTTAGAAGTAACTTAAATTTTTGTATTTAAAAGAAAATTCAGTAATCTTTTCTATCATAGTGACATTTTAGTTTTGCAATGAAAACTAAAATTTTCGTTTTAGCTATTATGAGAACTGAGAAGACTGATCTATTTGTAAGTCAAAAGGTGATCCTTTAAGCTTTTAGGTTTTTTTTTTTTTTTTTTTTTTTTTTTGACGAACACAGGCAAGAGGACTCGATGTTCTGCCCACAACCATCAGTCGGTTTCGCAACAGAGGTGATGACAAAACAGCCGATCTACTTGAGAGCGTGGTTTACCCTGAAGAGATTACCCATTGCGCTGCAGGAGTAAAATGGTTCAAGTATCTCTGCCTGAGGGCTTTGAATCCTGCTTCACTACGTGATAGTTTGGCATTTCAAGAGGGCGAGGAAGAAAGTGAAGCCAAAGAGGAGGAAAATGAAGAAGTGATAAAGAAGTTCCATGAGACAGTAAGAACGCACTTCAGGGGACCATTGAAGCCTCCTTTCAATGAAGACGCGAGAAAGGCTGCTGGGTTTGGCCCTCGGTGGTATGAACTGCTGGCTTTCAAAGAGACTATCCTTCAATGACCATTTTGTTCCCCCATTGTAGGCATATCAAGAAAAATCAAATGCCTCAGCCTTGTTTGTTTTTTTTTTTCTTTTTCTTTTTCTTCCTTTTGTTTTGTTTTGTTTTGTTTTGTTTTGGTTTGTTTGTTTGTTTGTTTGCGTTTGTTTTCGGGATAATTTCAGCTTGAATATATTCATTTATAATTTTAAGATGATAATTATCAGGTTGCACTATCTCGTGTCTACGTTTAACTGTTCTATAGTTTAAGTACATCTTGTTGGATCTAGTTCTTCCATCCAAAGTTGCACTTGCCAAGACTTTTGATGAAAGATATGAGAGAATTCAAACTTCACTGTTCAATTTTTGCTATCCCAAAGGGTATTTAATCAATCATATTATATATTATCTTACAAAATATAAATACATTTTGAATATAGGGATGATAGATTTGAATTCTACTCCTAATGAAATCATGTGTGCAATTATTACTAAATTATACCTACAACCATAAAATTTACAAAATTTCAAGACGTAATTTAATTGACAAGATACCATTTAAGACATCAAAATTTACCTAAAAATCTCAACTCAGTAGAAACCTCCATAACCGTCATTAACCGTCATATTACAAAATCCTAAGATTCAACGCCCAATGCATACACTCTTTTATCTATACACACATATATACACATATTCATATGTACATGTACATATTATTAATTTTGAAGTGGGAAACAGAAGATACTGAACGGGAAGGAATTTATAGATAGAGGTACTGGCAATTTCTTAGCATTTTCATACACCCTCTCTCTCTCTCTCCCCCCCCCCCCCCCCCC
Organism: Ficus microcarpa; assembly: GCA_025413485.1. Taxonomy (NCBI): domain Eukaryota; kingdom Viridiplantae; phylum Streptophyta; class Magnoliopsida; order Rosales; family Moraceae; genus Ficus; species Ficus microcarpa. Next base: position 10,163,748 of record CM046378.1, read on the forward strand.
TCTCTTATTTGAAAGGAAAAAAAAAATTTCCTTGGAATCAGAGTTGTACAAAATTTTGCAACAATTGGCATGTCAATGATTTTGTTACCAAGCAAGTTTTGATTTGATGCACCAAACAGGAATTTAGAAACAAGAATGGCACAACAAAAGCAACGTTGAAGCAATGGAAATTCCAACGAAAAAATCAAATTAAATAAATTTCAACTCCGAAAATCCTGAGTGGGCTCTGCAGCAAACTCCCGACGTTATTGTTCTCTGCCAATGTCAAATTAATTCGAGTCTCTTAATGTTGTTACAAAAGAAGTCTTCGGATGTCGCTGAAGTTCGAACTTAAGGCCGAGAGGAATGCACCTGTAAAATA
>CM046378.1:10164208-10480566 GCA_025413485.1 Ficus microcarpa
TGTTAGGCAAACGAAGTCCGAAGCTTCTACAAGGCGTAGAAGCTTTTGCTTCCAGTCATTTATATTGAAAATAAAAAATATTTAGTAGATCAGAAATGTATAAACTCTAATAGCTTGTTTGGGATACAAGTTTAACTTTAGTTAAACTGTATTCACTACTACAGAATGTGGATACCACGACGGTTTTTAACCGTCGTGATAACATTTGCACGACGGTTTTCTAACCATCATGAAATCCAGAGTCGTTGAATCTTTTTAGATTCCACGACGGTTTTTTAACCGTCGTGGAATAGGCAAAAATAAGGCATAAATATGGACATTTAAGAATATACCACGACGGTTCTACTCAAAAAACCGTCGTGGTAAGGAAATCTTCCACGACGGTTTCCCAAGGAAACCGTCGTGGTAGGACCCCTTACCACGACGGTTTTTTGACCGTCGTGGTAGGGGGTCCTACCATGACGGTCAAAAAACCGTCGTGGTAGGTAAAAAAAAAAGAAAAAAAATTTGCGAATTCGTTTTATTTCCCCAAAAACATTTAAATCATAAAATCAACACTTTTTTTTCTGAAAAATTCCCAAATCCGTGCTTTACCCAACCAATTTAATTCAATCTAAAACACAACCATAATGAACAATCACTGAAAATGTAGGAGACGGATTTTGACCATTTCGGACCGAATATTCCCAACTCAACAACCTACAAAATCAACATTTTGGACGGAACATTTTATCAACAATCACAATCAACAAAATTAACATTTTGGATGAAAAATTCCTAAATCCGTGCATTACCCAAGCAATATACATTACAACTTACCGGCTTGTCGAGCGTGGGTACGGGCGGAGCGCGGCGAGAGAGAGAGGGAAAGCCGAGTGAGTTCCTTGGTGGACCTGTCAGAGAATGGAGGAGGCCGCATGAGTGGTGATGGAGCCCGTCGGAGAATGGAGCCAAGAGAAAAATTTGAGAGGTGAGATAGAGAGAGTTTTTGAAGATTTTAAGTAGGGAGGGAGTGGAGAGAGAGAAATAGAGGGAGGAAATTAGGCGGCTTTGGGTATGGAGTTAAAGTGTGTATTTTTTTGGGTTTTAATACACGCTCCAAAAAATTGAATTTAATTCAAAAATTTTCAAAATTCCCACTTTAGTACCTACCACGACAGTTATTTGGGAAAACCGTCGTGGTAGAGTCCAAAAATTTTAAAAAGAAAATTTTGTGAAAAAAGACTCTTCCACGACCGTTTTTTAAAAAACCGTCGTGGAAAATGCGGCAAAAACATGGAGCGGAACAGAGTTTCCGAAAACAGTTATGGAAGGAAGCTAAAAAAAAAATTTTTTTTTTTGTTTTTTTTTGTTTTTAGCTTCCATGACGGTTTTTTGACCGTCGTGGAAGCCGAAGCTTCCACGACGGTCAAAAAACCGTCGTGAAAGGTAAAATTTTTTTTTTTGTTTTTTGTTTTTTTTAGCTTCCATGACGGTTTTTTGACCATCGTGGAAGCCGAAGCTTCCACGACGGTCAAAAAACCGTCGTGGAAGGTAAAATTTTTTTTTTTTTTTAGCTTCCTTCCACGACGGTTATTAAAAACCGTCGTGAAAGCGTGGGCTTCCACGACGCTTTCACGACAGTTTTTAATAACCGTCGTGGAAGCTTCGGCTTCCACGACGGTTTTCGGAAACTCTGTTCCGTTCCGTGTTTTTGTCGCATTTTCCACGACGGTTTTTTCAAAAACGGTCGTGGAAGTTTCGTCATGGAATCCACATTTTGTAGAAGTGATTTTTTTTTGTCTTTTTCTGAAAAAGTTTTTTTGTCTTTTCTGAAAAATTAACAAAATTATTATTGAAACTTAACAATTTTAAACTAAACTTATTTATCAAACACCCCCTAAGTTTAATTTAACGAACTTTTTTCGTTCTAATACGGATCTCCTGTAGAAGAAAATTTGAATTCTTTTGAAGGCAGGCCAAATGACAGTAGAGATTTATGTCGCTAATAAAGGACTGCAAGTAAATCTTATAGATTAGAAGCATTTAAAAGCCAACATCGAAGAATGTTCCTGATTTTCTAAGATGCAACATTCGGTTAGTAAGAAAAATCTTACATAATATATATGCATTTCATACATAGTGGAAGAAAACAAGTAGCACATAGAGAAATTAGTACATTCCAATTAAATTTTTAACAATCTCATCCCGCATTAAGCTTTCCACTCGTATGTAGATCCAATACAATAGATATTTTGGTAGCTAATCAAAGGAAAAAAGTAAAATGAATGCAGAAATTAATGTTTCAAAAGTATAACAAATGACAACCAAAAAGAAGAAGGAAAAAAAAAAAAAAAAACCTCAGACATTTTCAATCAACTAATGAGTTATATAAATAAGAAGAAACAAATGATAAAAGAGAATAGCCAAAACCATACCTTTAAAACTCAAATATTTAAAAAAACACTACAACAATGCTCAATAGGGAAAAGAGAAAATTAGGTGATGAAGAGTCATATATTGAGTATGTCATTTTGATTTTACCCATTCTAATATTAAAGTTAATAATTTTAGTATTATGAAATGAAAAAATTATTGACTTTAATATTATGATGGGTATAATTATAAAAAAGTGTCAAATTTATGGCATTCTTGTATATAACCTATCAAGTAAGAGAAAAAGAGTATTTATACTTGTTCTGAAAGCTACATCTATATCCAAAAAAGAAAAAAGAAAGAAAAAAGAAAAAAAAAAAAGGGATAACGAAAATCAAATAAGAAGATTAAAATCTAAGTTTCTCGACTTGATAATTAAAACCTTGACTTATATATATATATTTAACAAAAATTGTGAGAAAAGAAAAGGTAAATAGGGTAATGAACCTAGACAATCTCCAACTTCAAACTTTTGGACGGACGCCCAGGCGGCATAGAAAGAAGAATTAGAAGCAGCAGTACTTCCCCAATTCTAACCCTTGTCTCCACCGACGTTGATTTTAGACTTACAATGTAGAAAAACTGAATCTTCCAAAATTGTTGACGTCGCCGCTGAATTGACCACTATTATTATTAGAAAACATTTGACTTTGATCACGGACTTCACCATGTTTCTGCTGCGCTATTTTCCGCCAAATTGAAACTTGGGGACGGGGTTGGAAGAATTTCTGTTGTTTATTTAATAGAGTCTAAAACAACAACAAATAATAAGGCAAAATTTTGCGTTGGAATTCTACCTTTATTTTACAAGTTGAACTAAAGATACGATATCTATGAATATTCTTATTAAAAATTTACTTGTATATAGGTTTTAGTCATTGATCAAATTATTGAAAAGTTGATCTAATATTTAAAACAATAATTTTTACTGGCAAGATAAAAGTACAATTTGTACGGTAAATTTTTGCTAATAATAACAATAATCATAATTATTATTCATTATATTATTGTTACTATAACAGCAACAAGAAGGTAAAATGGAACTATAATTTTTCTCCTATCAGCCGTTATTGTTATTTTAGTCTGACCAACTTAGAGCTTTTCTGCATTGGGTATTATAAATTTTTAAGACAGACACTTATAACTCTTATAGATAAAAAGTTAATTCAATGAATAAAATAATAATACTTGATACAACACTTTAAGGAGTGGAAAGAGTAGCTAATAAAATAAATAAAACATAAAGATAGTGCGCTATTGTATTGTTTTTCATAGTAAAATTTTTATTAGAGAAATTATTAAAGTAGAACAAATATGCATACAGAAGCGAAATATTATTAGGCAGAGACATATATATATATATATATATATATATATATTATATGTAAGGATATAGGAAGAAAATGTACTAAAACAAATTGTTATTAAAAGTATTATCATTCGACCATATTTTGGGCCAGTGACGAAGTAGCACGTTTTATTAGCTGGAGCACGTATTTGTTTTTAATAACTTTTCAATTTTAAATTAGAAGAGCGATGTAAATTAGAGGCTTTGATTAGAGTCTTTGGTTAGACGTTTGCTCTTGTTCATTTTTCATGGCTTTTTCTTATTCCGTCTTATTAAATTCTTGTGTAATTTTCTTTTACTTTTTTTTATGATATTTAATGGGATAGAAAAGGGAAAAGGGAAAAGGGAAGAGGGAAAATGGTGCTACTACAACAAACTTAATAGTTCATGACGGTTCAAAACCGTCATCTAAAATTAAACAGTTTAGAAATTAAGACGTGATGCTGAAGAGACCATCATTATTATAAAACTTGTCATATTGATCATGGACTTCACTATGTTTCTGCTGCACTGTTTTCTGCCAAATGAAAACTTGAAGACGAGGTTGGAAGAATTTCTATTGTTTAAATAGAGTCTAAACAACAATACAATCATGCAAATTTTTTATGGAAACTTTACTTTTATTTTACTAGTTGATATTGTTATTTTAACCTTTGGATTAACGGTATAATTTACGAATATTCTTGTTCAAATTTTTTACATGTATGAAATTGCTTTTAGCAATCAATTAGATTATTGAAAAGTTAATCTAATAGTTAAATAATAATATCTACTAACGAGATAAAATTAAAGTTCATACCATACAATTTTGCTAATAATAATAAAGATAATAATAATAATAATAATAATAATAATAATAATTATCATTATTATTATTATTGCAATAACAAGGAAAAATGGAACTATAATTTTATGCTAATAGTAGGTATTGTTGTGTTAATAGTTAGATTTTTTATAATCACGTATTGTAAATTTTTAAAATAGACACTTACAAATCTGATTGATAAAAAGTTAATTCAATGAGTAAATAAAAATACTTGGATAAAAGTACAATCGAATGTTGCAAATAATAATCTTCCCTTTAGTAATTCCTCAAGGCGTGTAGTTTAGTCGATTAGTGAACCATAAGTAAGCTTCCAATCTGTTTAAAATGGAATTGAAAAGAACAAGAATAAGTTTATAATTTATTCTACAATATCATAAAGAATTTAGCTTTTGTAGAAGTCTTTATATTTTAATGACATATATGGTCATATAAATTTGTACAACAAATAGCAACGGGGCATCTTTCAGGAAACCAGAACACAAAACAACACTTTGGGGAGTGGAAAGAGTGATAATAGCACAATAAACAAAACATAAAGATGGTATCCCTATTGCATAGTTTTTTCATAGTAAATGATTAATTTTATCTTTGGTTAGGCGTTTTCTCTTATTCATTTTTCATGGCTTTTTCTTATTCTCTCTTATTATACTCTTTTGTAATTTTCTTTTTATTTTTTGGGATATTTTATGGGATGGAAAAGTGAAGAGGGTGCAACAGCGATCCCAGTCTAGTATGGAAGTCTTGATGTATATGCTGATTTTTGTCATCACAGTTTATTGAAAAGAATGAAGAAAGATGTAAATAGTATTTTTATAATATACATATATATTTTTTGAAATATTTATGATATATATTTGAAGAAATAACATGTTTTTAAAACATTATAAGTAAATAATAATAACAAATAATAAATTTATTATAAAATTGATTTATTTAATTTAATTAACAATAGATTATTTGCATGATAATTGCTTTTTTGTTGAAATTAAATTTTAAAATCAAGCTGTTTAGTTTCGTTAATTTCGTGATAACGTTATTTACTACAGCTTCCCAAGTGAAGCAATGAGTGGCCAATTTAAAGGGTATTTAATATTGCTATCCTCCAAACTTGTCAATTTTTAACAGCATGCCTTATAAATTTTAATTTTGTCAATTTACCTTTTAAAATTTCTAAATTGTTGTCATATGTATGCTCCATTTTGTTAACTTTCCGTTAAATTGAAGATTTAAACTTGAAAGATTCGTATGAAGGTTTGTAGAATTTTTGGTCAAAAATGGTGTTTTACATCTTCAAGTATAATGTGGGATTTCCGTTACCAATTTAGTGGGAGGTTAAAACAAAAGGGACACATTATAACAATTTAGAAAGTTTAGAGAGTAACTTTTAAAAATTAAAAAGTTTTAGGGCAAGCTGCAAGAGGGCAACAAATTTGCAGGGATAATAATGCTAAATACCCTCAATTTAGACATGGAAATAGCCAATCATAGTTTCTGGGGAAGAAAAAATTAGAAGTACTTTTGGAAAATGGAATAAGAATAGCTTTATTTTTAGGTATTATTAGGTTAAAAATTGAAGAAAAAATCAATTTTCATGAGAACTAATTAATATTGTAGTTACCAAATTAAGAAAATATCTGTACTTGTGCATTTAAACTCCATTTTTCGAGGCATCAAACTTCAAAAGTGGAGCATAAATCAACAATAAAACGTGAAATACTCTTCAAAGTGGAGCAGAAGTATTATATCATAATTATGCATTTCACTCATTCAACTAGTATTATTAAAAGGTCAAACGATCAATATAAATGTATTAGCTTGTCAAGACGAATATTCAATTACCAAATTAAGTGCAGACAGGTTCGAATCTAAATTAACATGCGAAAATATTGAGCAAAATTATAACAATGATTCCAGAAATTTCGCTGTATTTTATAATAAAATGCTAATAAAATTAAGGAATAAAATTCCTATTTATAGCAAATATGAACTGGAATCCAAAAATTTCGAAGAGTTAGGCCAATAGCCAAATAAGACCAATAAGCACCAGTGCAAAATAATTGTAGATGGTCAGGTTCATTTGATTTTCATATGCTAATTCACTAATATTCTTTTTTGGTGAATAAATATATAAGGATCTATGAGTAATCCCATCCTTTTCTGATTTTCAATTTCATAAGTAGGAACTCCTTTTCTCTGGGTATAGTAGACAGACAAGTTTTTTAAATTAGTTTCTTTTAATTGACCATCTAAAGTCTATCCTGTCATTCACGAAATCATATTTCAATAGCTAAAACTGGAGTGAGACTTACGAAAAAACAACTAAAATTGCACTGGAATAAAAGAAAGAAAAAAGCTAGTAAAAGTACCCCTTTTTGTCAACCTATACATGAGTGTTAATTCACTAATATTCTTGCCCAATAAACAAGTTTTCGATATTTATTTGACACTTTGATTTGATAAGTCGTCTTCTACTTTCTCTTTTGCCCAGAACTCAGTGCATGACTTTGACACGTGTATGGGTTGGCAATGAGTGAAGCAATTTAAAGTGAAGCAAAGAGTGGCCAATTTAAAGGGTATTTACTATTGCTATCCTCCAATCTTGTCACTTTGATAACTTGTTCTATAAATTTCTAATTTTATTAATTTACCTTTTGAAATTTTTAAATTGTTATAATATATTCTATTTTGTTAACTTTCCATTAAATTAAAGATTTAAATTAGGAAGATTTGTATTAATGTCTGTAGAATTTTTGGTAAAAAATGGTGTTTTACATCTTCAAGTATAATATGGGCTTTCCGTTAACAATTTAAGGGGAAGTTAAGGCAGAAGGGACACATTATAACATTTAGAAACTTTAGTGGTAACTTATAAAAATTAGAAAGTTTTGGGGGCAAGTTGCAAGAGGGCAACAAATTTGTAGGGATAATAATGCAAAATACCCTCAATTTAGACACGGAAATAGGCAATCATAGTTTCTGGGGAAAAAAATGGTAGAAGTACTTTTGGAAATTGGAACAAGATTAGCTTTATTTTTTAGGTATTATTAGGTTCAAAATTGAAGGAAAAAAAAAATCAGTTTTCATGACAACTAATAAATCTGGTGATTACCAAATATTTAAGAAAATATCTGTACTTACGGAGTTAAACTCCATTTTTCGAGGCATCAAACTTCAAAAATGGAGCATAAATCAACAATAAAACGTGAAATACTCTTCATAAATCAATAACAAAACGTGAAACACTTTTCAAAGTGGAGCAAAAGTATTATATCATAATTATGCATTTAACTCATTCAACTAGTATTATTAAAAGGTCAAACGATCAATATAAATGTATCAGCTTGTCAAAACGAATATTCAATTACCAAATTAAGTACATTTAGGTTCGAATTTAAATTAACATGCAAAAATACTGAGCAAAATTATAAAAATGAATCCAGAAATTTCACTTTGTCTATCATAATAAAATGCTATTAAAATTAAGGAGTAAAATTCCTATACATAGCAAATATGAACTGGAATCCAAAAATTTCGAAGTGTTAGGCCAATATCCAAATAAGATCAATAAACAACAGTACAAAGTAATTCTAGAGATTCTAGATGGTCAGGTTCAGTTGATTTTCATATGCTAGTTCACTAATATTCTTTTTTGGTAAATAGAGAAGGATGTGGGGGTGGTTTTATCATTTTCAGATTTTCAATTCCTCAGGTAAAAATTCTTTTTTCTTAAATATCATAGAGAGATAAACTCTTTATACTAATTTTTCTTAATTAACGATACGAAATCTATCGTGTCATTCGCTAAACTATTCTTTAATAGTTAAAACTAGAATAAGGCTTAAAAAGAGACGACTAAAATTACACTTGAACAAACGAAAGTAAGAAGCCCAACCTATCCATGGGTGTTAATTCACTAATATTCTTGCCTAATGAACAAGTTTTGCATATTTATTTGACAATTTGATTTGACAAGTCGTCCTTGGACTTCTCTTTCGCCTACAACTCAGTGCATGACTTTTGTCTCCCACTTTTGCCAGGAAATTACTCTCTCCTTGATTTGGAATTTTAGACGTCTGTGATGGGCATTACGACTATTATTTATTTATTTATTTATTTATTTATTTATTTCTGCATTTTCTTTCTTTTATCTAATTGCAAAAAGCGCCCAATGTCACGAAAAACAAATTTATTTTTAATTTTCGGAGAAAATCAATGTTATTTATCAGGAACATGTTAAATGACTGCTTTGCATAGTTACCACCGCGTAAGGAAAGAGCTTCAACAAAAATAATGACAGTAATTACTGAGTCAAAAATAAAAAGCACTACAACTATTTATCATAAACGAAATACAATTGTCCCATTAGAGCTAGCTCAACGGATGAATGGGAGAGTGGTTTCGATTATTGGAACTTTCAAGTTAGAAACTTGAAAGTGTTTTTGTATAACCATAAGATGGAAAACATAATTCTCTAATAATATTGGTCTCTAGCTCTCTACATACAAAGATTTTTCATTGGCATATAAGAATTGATGAAAGTATTCTTTGATCTTATGTGGCCGCCGATTATAGGCCAGAAATGGAAGTCATGAGCTATTCCACTCGATTGTAAATTTTCTTTGTAATAATTAGAACATATTATTTTTTATTAGTAGTAAGCTAGCTAGTACATATAACTCATGTAATAATGCTTTTATTAAATTATAATGCTTAAAAAGGGCCATATTTCCATGTATATCCATAATTCTTTTAGCAATATCATGTATAACTTACTAACACGAGTAAAATTTACCCATCTAAAGTATGATCGGTTTTCTTCTTTGTTGTTGTTATTTTAAATTTATCCAAACTAATAACATAATTACAGATATAATTTAACGACAATTTTATACTAACCTTTGTTATAAGATGTAAAATTCAAATTTATCTACCACTTCAATTCATATAATAATAATAATAACAATAAAAAAATACCCAAAACAAATTAAGACGAATTATAGAAAACAAAACATCACCGTAGGTTTTCATAGACGGCCAAAAAAAAAAAAAAAAAAAAATTCTCGTATCCGGTCAGATATGAGGAGATCAAATACGTCTCTTATGGGGAAAACTATTATATTTTAACGTTCCCTTCACGTTATATGCAAATATTAGAAAACGAAACCCAAACTGCAAGTTTGAAACCGGGAAATTTTGTAATTTATGTTCCCACTACAATAATTTGTGTATATATATATTTGCATATTGCAAAGTGTTTTACAAAAACCGAAACCTAAAACACAACCAAAACTCAAAATAACCTCCATAAAAAAAATGGCCCCAAAAATCTTTTTCTCGAGATCAATTTTACTTCTTTTAGCAATGCTTTCTCTGGCCAAAATCCAATCCAAATCACACAAACATGACGCCTTTGAGTACATCAACCACTTGAAGGGATGTCACAAGGGCCAAAATGTCTCTGGCCTCCACCACCTCAAGCACTACCTCGAGAATTTCGGGTACTTGAACTACAGCGACGTCGTTCAAAACCTCGAGCACCGCAACGACGGCGACATCGAGAACCACGCCACTGACGACGTGTTCGACGACGTCTTAGAGTCCGCGGTCAAATCGTACCAAAGGTACTTCCACCTCGAGGTCACCGGAACCCTAGACCCCGCCACGGTGAAGCAAATGACCATGCCTAGGTGTGGAGTCCCGGATATCATAAACAAGAGTAACAAGTCAACAACTTCCCATGAAAAAGTCCACAAAAATCGCAAGCTGATCCACTTAGTTTCTCGCTACTCTTTCTTCCCAGGAAGCCCGCGGTGGCAGAAATCGCACTTGACCTACCGCTTCCGCTCGAGCGTGGCGGTGCCGGGGACGGATAACATACGGTCCATCTGCGCAAGTGCGTTCCAGAGGTGGGCGCGTGTGAGCCACTTCACATTCGAAGAAGTTTCGTCTAACTCTCAGGCCGATATTGAGATCGGATTCCACCGCCGCAGCCACGGGGACAACGCTCCGTTCGACGGGTTTCTGGGGACTCTAGCGCACGCCTTCGCACCGAGCCGCGGGTGGCTCCATTTCGATGCCGACGAAACTTGGAGCGCCAACCCGGCCGGACAGAACCAGGTGGACATAGAGTCCGTTGCCGTGCATGAGATAGGGCACGTTCTCGGTCTCGGTCACGAGCCCAACGTTCCGAATGCGATCATGTATCCGAGCTTTAGCTATGGAGCGACCAAAAGGGATTTGCATGAGGATGATGTTCGAGGAATACGTGCTTTGTATGGTTTGAATTGATTGGAGTTTTGATGTTAGGGTACGTACGCACGTTCGTACGTATGACAACTAGAGATGAGCAAGAGTGACGTACTACGGTTGAAGTTACCATATATATATACATATATATATATATATGAAAAATATAACAGAAAATAAAATATGGTTTATAGAAGTGATTATGTTGCGATGTAATAGGATTTAGTTACATACCAATCCACCGAAACCTTTATAGGTTTCTGTTTCTGTACTAGTGGATAAAATCGAATACCATCACTATTTTATGAAAATTATGACAAGATTAAGAATGATGAACGGTTTTTCTTTCTTATCTTATTTTATTTTATTTAAAGTAAATGGAGTGGAGGAAAACTCCCCACTCAAATTTATTCAAAAGATAAAATAGAAAAACGATGATAAAGAGATTTAGAATCTAGCCCCAATAACTAAACAAATAAAATAAATAGGCATTCGAAAAAGGGAAATGTACTCAACTTAAAATTGGCTTCATTTCTACGTTTTGAAACTCTTTCCCTACTGAAGATGAATTTTTGAAATAACTCTTATATCTCTTCACAGATTATTGGGTTACAACCGTCTATCTCAAGAACTTGAAAAATACAATAACCACAATCTTCATTTCTTTTCGAGCAAATACATAAATAATTATCAATTTTCTCTCCTTGTTTGCAAATAATGAGGTTAGTCAATAAACATAAATACTAAAATATTAAGAAAGCAAAAAAAAGAGCATAAAAAATGTAGGGTGATTTAGAGGATCTCCCCTCAAAGAGCACATTTAAGGATTAATTGCCCACTTTACAGTGGTTTCATGATTTTTGACTTCGTATAAAATAAGTGCAAAGTCAAGAAAAATATATCTTTTCAAATTTCCCATGTCCGCCAAAAAAAATATGATAGATTACTGATGGAATTCTACCAGATTTCGTAAAAATGAACACGGGCCACCAATCTTATTTAGTTTGATTTTGCATAATTTTGATTTATATTAGTTTATTTTAATTTCAGGTAATTTCATTAAATTTAAATATTTAATTAGTTTAATATTGATTTTAATATGTTGTTACTAATTTATCCTACTAAACAATTAATGTTCTCATTTGTGTAAGTAATTAGGTGAAAATTGGTAAAATGGGAATTTGGGCTCAAACGGTCATACAAAAAACTTAAAAGAATGTAAAAAAATTTGAATTTAACTTGCACCTGCCACGTTTTCCATTGCTGAAGCGAGCCGGATCTCCTGCCAAGCTAGCGGGCACCTGCAAGCTTTACCCAACAGTGAGCCGCCATGTGTTGTTTAAAAAAAAAAAAAAAGAAGAAGAAGAAAAGAAGTTATACGGACTACAGCTGGAACCAGCGGAGAAAAAAAAAAAAAAAAAAAGAGAAAAAGAAAAGAAAAAGGAGACGTTGGTTCGAGGAGGACAGTCGGAGGAAGAGTCTGGTGAGGCCGTGGAACCGGGGCCCAAAAACGAGAGAAGAAGAGAGAAAATGAAGAAGGAAAAAAAAATAGAAAAATAGAAAAGCAAAAAAAAAAAAATATATATATATATATAGTAGTGTGGGATTTTTAGGTTTAGGATTTAGTTTTTATTTTTAGTTTTAGACTTTATTCTCAATAAAATGTCAAGGGAGATGGCATTTGAAGAGTAAAGAGGAGAAGATGGGAAATTTGGGGAAAACATGAAGGATTGTGGGAACATTTATGGGGTTTTTCCTCCTTGTATTTTATCCTTTTTTTATTTTATATTTTTGAGTGATACTTAAACCCTTGATTTACTTGATTTTGTGTTTATTTTCATTTATGGGTATTGTGTAGTTTGTTAGTTTTAGGGTTTGATATAGTTCTACTTGAACTATGTTTTGATGATTTAGTTAATTGTGAATCCAATTTTATTTCAATTCATTTGTGTTCTCTATACTTAATGCCTCTAGTTTATTTTTCCAAATAAGTTAGTTGATTTTGATATGTGAAATTTGACACTTAGGAAAGGGAATTTCATATGTCAGATTTGATATACACAACCTAAGTAATATTAAGTTCAGGAGGCTGGTATTACTTGGGTAATCGCATTTATGGCTTGATCTTAATGAATGTTAGTGCATTTTAGTTGATAGAAATATCAATTTTAGGTGTGTATGCATATTATCTTATTTGACACTCGGGAGAGGTAATAAGTTTAGATTAAAGCCATTGATTAATGAATTGGATGGAGTTTATTAACAATTGCTAAATCGAATAAGCATAGGAATAGTAGAGTGAAATCAATTCTCAAGAATCTTGCTTGTGTCTTTCTATTCCTTCGGTTTTGTTTGATCATTTTAGTTTACTTTATTTATTTTAATTTGCATTTTTGTTGTTTTTAAATCAGTCGTTCAAATAATCTTAGCGTTAACAAATTTTGGTAATTCACTTAAAATTAAACACCATCCTCGGGGAATCGACAACCATACTTATCATTTTATTACTTGTGCGACTCGTACACTTGCGAGATTGTACGCAACAATTTTATTCTTTTTTATTTTTATGTTGAATAAAAAATTATAAACAGTCAAAATCTATTTTGAATTATAATATTAACAAACAAAAAAAAAATCCAAAAATGTCTACTTTACAAGCTATCAATTTTGCAAACACAACTATCACCAAATGCACAAGAAAGGAAAAGAAAATACTATAGCGTCGTGAAATATGAAGTTATTATTTAGCCGAATTTTCCCTAAAATTAACTATTACAATATGACAATCAAATTAAAAATCAACCACCTAAATCTCCCAAGGCCTTTCGAAGGACAACTAAACATGTAAAGATCATCATCATCATCATCAAGACCAATGATTAGCTCATTATGCTTGACGCGCTTCAACCCATCACCACTTTGATCCTTGTAAAGATCCTCCAATCGTTGATTCGACGAATAGTTGTGTTGTTCGTTTGGCTGTGATTTAGTCACGCGCAGGGTCATGAAAAAGAAGAGAAAGAAGATCACCATAAGAAGCCAGGAAATTCTTGAGGCCATTGCAATTTGCAAGTGAAACACTCAAGGGACAAGAGAACTTTTATACTGTTGTAATTGTGTTTGATCTTTTAGAGAGTTATTCATAGGACTTGCACTAATTTCGGAAAAATTATCTACGTTTAAATTGGCCTTGTTTGACACGATAGACAAAGTCCTGATGTAGGAAGAATTTAATGCAAGCGCGTAGCCAACGCTTATATTTTGTAGTAAATAAAACTCTCAGACATATTCTTTTATCAAAAAAATAAAATAAAATAAAATAAAATAAACACTCGGACATGTTTAATTATACTTCTTTAACTAAATGTTGTTTCATATTGGTTTATTTAACACTTACAAAATTTATCATTTTGGCTCTGTTGTTTCTCCAAGGAAATACGAAGCACAAATGAAAGTGTACACATTTATACTGAAAAAATTTTTTTTGTTTGGGGGTAAAAAAAACAAAAGGGGTCATTTATGTTATGTACAAAGAAACATTTTTTTCTCAATTATTAGGTAGATATAGGCATTATTGAACACTTAAGGAATTTTTAATCCAAAAAAATGATTGGTAATCATTAAAATATTGATTAACCTCTCCGGTGATCAAGCAGTGATTGACCATAATCATTTAATGATTGACGGGTAAAAATACATATTGATATCGGTAGATCATTGGTTCATATTATTTAGAAACATAAAATTTTCATTTTTTTTTTTGTTCCACTTAATTTAACAAAACTCAGGTATTTACTAACATATTGTTTTAAAAAAAACACCATTTACAAAAATATCCCATTTTCTTTTCTTTTTTATTATTCTATCCCTATTTTCTTTAGGAATCTTGGAATTTTGACGCCGAGAAAATAAAATGAAGAGCATAAAAAAATAAAACTTGAATGTAAAAAAATTAGTTCCGTTGAAAGAGTCCATAGCGGTTTGCCATGTTTTGGGCGGCAGTCATACATATATAGGAACTTTGGGGCCCTTAAGGTGTCTGTATTATCTACAAGCTTGACTGAATCAAGAAGAACAAAGAACATACAAGCTTTTCCACGCGCTTTTAGAAAAATCAAAGGATATTTATTAGCAAAACTCAAAGTGTAGTTGAATTCAAGTTTAGTTTAAATTTATTTACGTTCTATGGAAGGTTGTTTCTTTTGTTTTTGTTTCTGTTTTGTTTGACATTAGGTTTGGATCTGATTTTCCATATTTTTGTTTCTATATTTTTTTTCCTCTCTTTTCATAAATTTGAGTGAAGACTTTAGTTCCTCCTCTCCATTTATATAAAAAATAAATTTGCAATTTCTTGGAGTTCAAAAATTATGCTCACAAGGACTTTGATCAATATAGAAAATGTAAGTATCGTCCACCGTTCGTGAACAAAAGTAAAGTTTCATTGATCTTTCAAAAAAAAAAAAAAAAAAAAAAAAAAGAAAAGGGGTAAAATCAATTGCAAACAAATCCACACCGGAGTCAATTCAAGAAATCGAACTCTCAAAGATCCAATTATGGCATATAGACACAAGCAAAACCCAAATTAAGAAACCAGCTTACTCTTTGTCTATCCCCTTTGCCTTTACACTAATTCTTTAATGTATTTTAAATTTGACGTTGTTGTTGAAGTTTTTATAAGCATGTAAATTGTTGGAGTCAAATCTCGTCACCATCTCTCTCAGAGCCATCTCCACGTCATGGAGTCATCTCCACCCCGCATAGTCGCCTCTACCATCGGAACCATCCACACCTTGCTAAGTCATCTCCATCTCTCCGAGCCATCTACAACTCGTTGGGCCATCTCCACCTCGCGGAGACATCGCGAAGCCATCTCCATCTTGTAGAGTTATCTGCACCTCTTGGTGCTATCCACACCTTGTTATTAAGTCATCTCCATCTCGCTGAGTCATCTCCGCCTCACGAACTTGGCTCTGAGACAAGTTAGGAAGCTTCCATGTTAAAGGAGGCACATGTGAACTACAATGGGCGAACTCGACTTAATCTATAACAAGTCTGATGCGAGGAGGCTACATATTTCATGATGACACCGAGAAGAAGAGACGACACTTTTATGATGCTTATAAAACACTATTCAAAACATTTTAGAAGGCTTGAATTTTTGGATATGATCTCAGAGAATCTCATTCAAATTATTTATTCCATATCACAACATTATTATAAAAGTTGGAATAGATGACAGAGATTACACAACGGTTTTACAAAAAACATTGTTTAAAATGGGTCAAAAACATTGAACGGAGCAAGTTATCCAAAAGCCATCGTAAAATATTCAAATATGACTATAGTTTGAAACATTGTCGTATAATCTCTAATTAAAAATACCTTACTAGCCCTGATTTCATTTTGCAGAATAGTTTCGCGACTGCGAAAAAATATACAAAGACGTGCGAAAACAGATCGTTTGCTGTCGTTCAATGTCATTGCCACTGTCCACCATACCAATACTCTCTTCTAGTCATTATTTGTAAGTGATTACTTATTCTTTTGAGTTATTTTGTATTTATTGTAGATATTATATATATATATATATCTTTAGATTTTCATTTTTTTTTTATAAATTTTTTGAAAGCTTGATTTTTTAAATTATGCCAAAAGCTTGATATGTATTATTTTAATTGCAAAAACTTGTTTATTGAATATATTTTATGATCTTCTGGATTTAGCGGTTCTTGTAAATGGATAGAAAATGGATGTGGCTAATAGATTGACTAGAAAATATCAAGGTGGTGTTGAAGAATTTTTGTCATTTGACAAAACTCACATAAAAAATGATAAGATTCGGTGCCCTCATATGTATTGTGGAAATCATCGGTTTTATTCAGTGGATGATGTTAAAAGACATTTGATTGCACGTGGGATTATGTGTTCGTACTAAACATGGTTTTATATGATGAAATTTGTTTGAATCCAACATCGAAGAACAAAGGAAATGAATGTATTGTTATGGAAAATATAGGAGATAATTTGTTTGATATGGTTTATGATTTGAAAGAACACTTTTTGTGCCGTTCAAAGTTATTTGAAGCAATGATAAATGATGTCGAGATGTCCTTGTATGACGGAAGCAGTAAATATATGAAATTGTTCACATTGCTCAAATTATGAAATATGAAAGCATTAGGAGGTTGGACAAATTCTAGTTTCACGACCATTTTAAAATTTCCAAGAGAGGTTCTACCGGTTGATAATAAAATATCACCTACTATGTACCTAGCTAAGAAGACATTGAGCACTTTAAGAATGGAATATGAAAAAAATACATGCATGTCCAAATGATTGTGTCATTTATTGAAATGGGTATGAGGATTTGAATGAATGCTCAGTTTGTGAAGAGTCAAGATGGAAGAAGGACAAGAAGCCAAGTAGCAAAGAAGTACCAACAAAGGTGTTATGGTACATTCTTTCGACGCTACATTTGCGGCATTTCTTTTGTAATGACAATTATGCCAAGAATTTGAATTGGTACCATGATATACGTATTGAAAATGGCATGGTTAGACATCCAGCTGATGCACCATAATGGAAGACCTTTGATGACGATCATCCTGAATTTAGTGTAGAACCACGAAATCAACGTCTAGGTTTATCAGTGGACGGAATGAACCTATATGGTAATATGAGTAGTAAGCACAGTACTTGACCCGTCATACGTGTCAACTACATTCTTCATCTGAAATTGAGCATGAAGTGGAAGTTTTTAATATTGACTTTATTGATCTCCGGTCCTCAACAACTAGAGAGTGACATTGATTTACACTGGGCACCACTAATCGATGATCTAAAGAGTTTGTGGGATAAGGGGATCGACGTTGGAGATTCTTACTGTCAAGAAACATTCGCATTTTGTGCAATATTGATGTAGACAATTAATGACTTTCATACTTATAGAAACATATATGGTTATTTAGTAAAGAGTTATATGGTTAGTCTAGTTTGTATGAAAGAAATTAAACATCTTCCATCTAGTTGAAAAATGGTAAGAAAAATGTTTACCTTAGTCATAGGAGATTCCTATCAAAAAATCATCGATACCGCAAACAAAAAAAGGCTTTCAATGGTAATAGCGAAGAAAGATGTGGAGCCATCGGTTGATCAAGAGAATATGCCAATTGGTGACCAACACAATAGCTTTATGGCTATTTGCATTCTCCATGATAAACAACCTAGAGTGTCTGATCTACCAACCATGCCGGTTGAAAGTCAAGAGTGTAAGCTTTTTATTAAGGATGAACTTCACTCTGGATAGCTACTTGTTGTGATTGGAAGGGCATGGATGGAGAGCCTTCCCACTGATACAGTCCATGGGATATCACTAATGATAAAAATGTCGGTGTCGATGGGATTGCCAAGGTTTTGATTTATAGATAATGTCGACGGAAATGTCGATGTCAATGGATATCCCGGAAAAAAATGGATACTCAAAAAAAGCTTATAATTTGTTGATAAAACTTTACAAAATGTAAAAACAATCAAGTTTACTTTCTATGAACTAATTTCATAACAAAAACAACAGAATTTTTTTATTAAATATGAGAGTTCTATCACATGGTGTTATAGGAAATCACAATAATTATGCATTAATTGTAACTTTGATATGATATTACATACTCGTTAGGCATTATAACAAAATGCAATAATTTAATATATAATATAGAAAGTTAATATCAAACATAAGAGAGTACACACAAGTTTCGAATGTCTTTAATAAAAAAAAGAGCTTCCAGCAGGTTGGAAAATATTAGATAGGTGCTGATCTGGATCTAAACAATATATCTGTCAAGAGTTACTCCTAAATGTTTCAGAAGGTAACTGTTAATATACTATATGTTTCTTGATCTCTCCAACTATTAACCCATAAATTGGATAATGTTTATTTATTTAACATAATGAGTAATTTAGATGAATATGCAATGACATCTCGATATTAATTTGCGGTGAAAGATATGTTCATATATCGAAGAAACGACCTAGATACTGTTGAACTAGACCACATTTAAGAATCATTAGGAGGATTATAACCGTATGAATTTTGCTCAGTTCCCAAGCTCATGGAATCTAAACTCAAGGAAATAGGATCCTCATCTGTTTGACTCATTTAAGTCATACCACGTTTTCTTGTATGTTGTTTTCTAATTGTCCCATTACCCTCACCTACTGCCCTACAACCATGATCTTCAACCATTGAAGAATATTGTCACACTTTATTGACATTTTAAAAAAAATGAAGAGTACGTCAAAATTGAAATTAAAAAAAAAAAAATTTCCCTATGTTTTTGGATATTTTATGGAAATTGATCATTTCGGTTCTGCGTGTCGGCTTGGCAAAAGTCATTCTTTACCTTTTTCTTTATCTGATACAAAAACTAATAAGCCTCTAGAGTTGATACATACTGATCTTTGGAGTCCTGCTCCAATCATGTCTTGATATAGATATTATATACACTTCATAGATGATTTTTCTAGGTACACATGGATTTATCCTCTAAGGGTGGAAAATGAAGCTCTAGCAGTGTTTAATAACTCAAACTTTTTGTTGAAAATCAATTTGATCCCACACTTAAATCTGCTCAGAGTGACTGGGGAGGAAAGTTTAGGTCTTTTGTTCCTTGCTTAACTCAATGTGGTATTAGAAACCCTTGTCCACATATTCACAAACAAAATGGTACGGCTGAGAGAAAGCATAGACACGTAGTTGAGCTTGGGTTGACCTTGTTGGCTCAAGCTTCCATGCCTCTTGCTCTTTGGTAGGAAGCATTCTCAATAGCAACTTTTCTTATTAGTAGACTTCCAACACCTGTTTTACTATACTCTTGTCCTCTTAAAAAGTTGTTTAGTCGAAATCCAGATTATAGGTTCTTTAGAGTGTTTGGTTGTTCAGCCTATCCTCATCTGCGTCCTTATAATCAACAAAAACTCCAGTTCAGGTCATCAAAGTGTCTGTTTCTCGGGTAAAGCACAAAACACAAGGGATGTAACTGTTTACATCATTAAGGAAGAGTCTATATCTCTAAAAATGTTAGTCTCTTGTGAAATTGAGTTTCCTTATTCTGAGC
Source organism: Ficus microcarpa (assembly GCA_025413485.1). Lineage (NCBI taxonomy): Eukaryota > Viridiplantae > Streptophyta > Magnoliopsida > Rosales > Moraceae > Ficus > Ficus microcarpa. The sequence continues at coordinate 10,184,157 of CM046378.1, forward strand.
TTTTTGGTACTAGATACAATCCTCAAGTTCACAAAGATCCCACTGTCTTGTCTCAATTTGCATTTATTCCTAGTGCTACAGCTCGGGCAACTTCAGTTTCTGCTGGTACATCTTTGTCTTTGAGTATACCTGTTGATGCTGGTACTGCTCCCAATGTAAGTCCTTCTAATCATACTTCTAAAATACCTGATACTAGTACTACTATTGTTGTTAATAATCGGATGAGTCATTTAGGTTCTGAATCTAGTCAGTTAGAAAGAACTTCTTCTGTCATTGAGTAAAACCCATCTCATGAGTCTTTTCCTGATGATTCTAATAGAAAGCCTAAACCTAAACAAAACTCTAGATCTGAACCCATAGTCACTAGGTCAAAAAATGGTATCTTTAAGACTAAAACTTACATCACTTCTAAACATCCTCTTAGCATAAACCACCCAGGTCCTGTAGAACTTGTAAGTTTATTTCAGGTTTTATCAGATCCTAACTGGAAGAAAGCTACGGAGGAAGAATATAGTGCCCTGATGAGAAATGAGACGTGGGAATTAGTACTGTACTCCCTTAAGCTGAACATAGTGGATAATAAGTGGGTATTCAAGCTTATGTTCCAGCCAGATGGTACCATGCAGAGAAATAAGGCTCGTCTTGTTGCGAATGGTTTTTTCACGGGCACCAGAGATTGATTTTTTAGAGACTTGCAGCCCTGTTGTGAAAGCTGTAACATTTAGAATTATGTCAACTTTGGCAACAGCTTGATCTAAACAACGCTTTTTTGAATGGTGTCCTCCCAGAGACTATTTATATGAAGCAACCTGAAGTTTATAGATCCTGCCAAGTCTCAACATGTTTGCAGATTGAAGAAAGCTCTTTATGGGCTTAAACAGGCACTCGAGCATGGTTTGATAGGCTCAGATCAACATTACTCACTTGCGGTTTTGTTAATTCCAAGTATGATATATCCTTGTTTGTGTACAAGAAGCAGAATGTGATTCTGATTTTGCTGGTCTACATGGATGATATACTGATTATTGGAAATTTTTCTCAGCTTATTGCAAAAATTGACTGGTGATTTGAACAGTCAATTTGCCCTTAAGGAATTGGGTTCTTTACATTGCTTCATGGGAATTGAAGCTGTCAGAGACGGTTCTGGTTTATATTTGTCCCAATCTAAGTATATTTCAGACCTGTTATGCAAGTCTAAAATGCTGGAAGCTAAGCCTTGGACTACTCCAGCAGCTCCGGTCGTACCGTGTCCAAAGCAGAAGGGGAACCAATGAAAGATCATTTTGTGCATCGAAGTACCATTGGTGCTTTAGAGTATTTGACCATCACGAGGCCAGACATTTCATATATAGTGAGCAAGTTGAGTCAGTTTTTACAGGCTCCTACTGATGAACATTGGCAAGCTTGTAAGAGGGTGTTGAGATACTTGAAGGGCACTATTTCCCTATGGTGTTTGTTTCAAACCAGGGAAGAATTTGGTGTTGACAAGCTTTGCTGATGCTGATTGGGCTAGTTATCCAGACGATAGAAGATCAACCGGTGCTTACTGTATTTTTCTTGGAGGTTGCTTGGTGTCTTGGAGTTCTAAGAAGCAACATGTTGTAGCCAGGTCAAGTACACAAGCAGAATACGGGGTTCTCCCTCATACGGCAGCAGAAATCCCCTGGATTCAATCTCTGTTAAAGGAGCTTGGTGTTAGTTCAGAATCCAAGCCAACTGTCTGGTGTGACAACATTGGGGCAGCTGCTAGAACTAAACACATTGAGATTGACATACACTTTGTTAGAGATAAGGTGCTGAGAAAGGAACTAGAAGTGAGATATGTGCCTGCGTTTGATTAAATTGTAGATGTCTTGACTAACGGTTTGATCAAATTGTGGATAATTTGTTGCAGCAACTTCTGTAATTATTAGAGCACATACATACATACATATATATGTATATATATGAAATCTCTCTCTCAGATTCATTACCTGAGAGCTTCAAGAAAATTCTCTCTCAAAACTTTCTCTGCAGCTTTCTTTTCTATTTTCTTGCTAACCAAACAGTGAGTCTTGACTGTTAATAATCGAATCACAGAATCACACAATTGCAAAGTATTAGAAACAGAACCACGGTTTCAATCCCTACCATGTTGGCTAAATACCCAAAATCAAATTCACAGTAATCAACCTCAATTCCTTTCAACATCAGGTTCAATCCATACCATATTGACTCAATACCCAGAATCTAAATATTCCAAGGCATAAAACAGGAAAAAAAAAAAAAAAAAAAACACACAATATATATGTACATATCTATATATAACAATCATATAATGTCCACGTCAGTGTCCAAAATGACTGAAATTAAACACATAACAAATTCGACCGTATAGCTACAAACTTCTAAAGGGTCCGTTTGGTTCGCTAGTTTGAGTTGAAATATTTTAGTTGTAATAGTAAATTTTTTTGAATTTTTAGAAAAGACAAAAAACTTTTTGGGAAAAAGACAAAAACTTTTTGGGAAAAGACAAAAAAAAGTTTGAGTTGAAACGGAGATGAACTCGCAAACCAAACGGACAGTAATACTTTTTAGTCCATAAAATATTGATTCAATATCCTAAAACTAAACAACCCATTAAAATTCAACATACCGGGCAATAAGTTGTAATGCCGAGTTTAATTAATTTAAAATAACTTAGTTTAACAAATATGTTTAGTATCTTATTAGTATTATTATTAAGTGTTTATTAGTAGTAATATTAATCATTTTATATAAAATATTTTTTTTAGTATTTGTATGCTACTGAAATTATTTAATAACATTTTTTTAAGTAACTGTGCAGGGGAGAGTTGACAACTGCTGGAAGTGAAGTTGATCAATGTGCTTTGTCCATAAGATTGTTTGTATAAGAATGGTAATCTAAAGTTATAGAATATACTTTAAGTGAAGTTTATCAAAATTTAATGGACTTATTTGCAAAGAAAATATATTTTTAAGGATATAGCATAATTTTAGATTCTTTTGGACACTTTATGTAATTTTTAAAATTTGTTTGCTGTTGTGTTTTAAGTGCTTTACAGATGCCTTATGTGGTATTAGGCTGATATAACCACACTTTTTCTTTTTCCTCCCATTCCCAGCCCGTTCTCAGTGCAAAGAAGAAAAAAAAAAAAAAAAAGAAAAAACACAAACACCAAAACAACAAAACAAAATACAAAACTCCAACAACTGATCTCTCCATCATAAGACCTTCTTTCCCCTCCTAAACCACAAAACAAATCAAGGCTAAGCTTCCTTCAAAAACCAATTCTTGGATTCCAGCCAATACTCATTTTTTTACCTAGTTGAGCTCAAAGTGAAGTTTGGCATCATTTTTGGAGTCCGAATCTTACAAGCTACCTAAGGTCAGTTTAAAATAGGGTTTTTGGTGGATTTTGAAGCTATTCAAAGCTAGAAATGTGAGGTTTTAAGTTGAGATGCCATATGTTAAATATATGCTTGGATTTTAATCCAAATGTGTAATTACTGATTTTATTCAAAATGCTTGATGGCTCTATGTTGTTTGAGATGTAAAGCTTTGTGAGGTCTGATTGGAAAAGAGATTTGATTGTTTTTAACGTATTTTATGAAGTGGCATAGAAGGTGTTTGTGAAAATGTTTGACTGAGATTTCTAAAACAGGGCACTAGGATTTCAAATTTTGTTTCTCTATTTAAACCCTATATTTGAAGATGAAATTTTATGGAATTAAAGTAGACCTATGAATCTTGCTCCCCGCAAAATTTCACATGAAAATATTGTAAAACGGATTTTTGGTGAATTTTTGAATGTTGGGTTCTGTAGCTGGAAACTGGTAGACAACCACTAGGTAAAAGTTTTATTTGTGCTTAGAATTTGCCTTAAAGGACCTTATATGGTTTAAAATGTTGAAAAGTGATACTATAATGCATATTTTTCTATTTTATATGACTGGTAATGGATTGAAGATATTTTTTTTAAAATGCAAAATGACTTGATCATGGATCTTAGGACAAGCTCGATCAACTTTCCTCGATACGGTGGAGTCAATTTCTCTGCGGAAGTTCAATTTTAAAGAGGTAAGTAGGAATTCTACTTACTGTATCATAGAAACTTAAAAAGTATATGATATAGTGTTTTAATGTTTTTGACAAATGTTTAACATTTTAAATAAGACTATGGATATAATGTTTCCCCTTATTGGAAAGTGTATGATTTGCATGTATGGTTTATTGAAGGGTTTTATGACATGTTTATAATGTTTTAAAGATTTAAAAATTTTAGATGTGGCCTATGAAATGGGAATATCTACGAAATGTGGTAACCCCATTACAGTAGTGTCATTGGGACTGACTGATACCCACGGATGGGTCCCGAAAGGGACATGACTGATACCAACATTTGGGATCCCAATGACAATAATGAAAATGTTTGGCCAAACTTAAGGAAAAATAAATGGTAAATGATTCTGTAATTTAAACCCAATATGTGCCAATCTCGAAGACTTTCATGATATGTTTTAAATATTAATTTGGATTTCTGTTTGCAGTAAGAAGATAAGAAATTCATTGAAAAATGTACTTTAAGTACAGATTATATTTTGATTGTGTTGTGTTTAACTACGTTCTGCTTACTGGGCTTTTAGCTCATTTTAAAGTTTTATGATACAGGTGAGGAAGAAAAGGAATGAAGAAGCAACACAGTGGCGGGCTGAACCTCTTTTGAGAACATGATGTCACGGAACTGATATACATACTAAACTAAAGTTGTTTAATGAAAAAAATGATTATCAAAGAACTCTGTGGGTTAAACTAGAAAAAGTTTTGTTTTGAGATAGTACTAACAATATGAGATAGTTGTAATACCAACTCTTCATTTTTTTTTACTAAACTTTGATGAAGAGTTTGTAAATATTTTATATTAATATCTTATCATACAATTATCTCGGCTTTACAATGTTTCTGTGTTATCGTGAAATTTTATGAATGTATGGGTTAGTGACATGTTCTAGTTAAGTTTAGTTGAAAGCTAAACTGGTTAGGGGGTGTTACATAAGCAGTAATGGATCAAAGAAAGAGAAAACTAAAAACAAACACATATGCTATTTAGGTGCAAAGACGTAGACCAAAATAATAATAAAAAAATCAATAATATGTTGAATAAAAAATTATAAACATCAAAATCTATTTTGAAATTATAATACTAACAACAAAAAAAATCAAAAAATGTCTATTTTACAAGCTATCAATTTTGCAAACACAACTATCACCAAATGCACAAGAAAGGAAAGGAAAGGAAAATACTATAGCGTCGTGAAATATGAAGATATTATTTAGCAGAATTTTCCCTAAAATTAACTGTTACAATATGAAAATCAAATTAAAAATCAACCATCTAAATCTCCTAAGGCCTTTCAAAGGACAACTAAACATGTGAAGATCATCATCATCATCAAGACCAATGATTAGCGCATTATGCTTGGCGTGCTTCAACCCATCACCACTTCGATCCTTGTAAAGATCCTCCAACCTTTGATCCGACGAATATTTGTGTTGTTCGATCGGTTGTGTTTCAGATATGCTCAGGGTCATGAAAAAGAAGAGAAAGAAGATCACCATAAGAAGCCAAGAAATTCTTGAGGCCATTGCAATTTGCAAGTGAAACACTCAAGAGACGAGAACTTTTATGCTGTTGTAATTGTGTTTGATCTTTTAGAGAGTTATTTATAAGACTTGCACTAGTTTCGGAAGGGTTATCTACGTTTAAATTGGCCTTGTTTGACACGATAGACTGAAGTCCTGATATAGGAAGTCTCCTTTTTGAATTTAATGCAAGCGCGTAGTCAACGCTTATATTTTGTAGTAAATAAAACTCTCTGACATATTCTTTTATCAAAAATAAAATAAAATAAAATAGCACTCCGACATGTTTAATTAATACTTCTTTAACTAAATGTTGTTGCATATTGGTTTATCTAATACTTATATAATTTATCATTTTGTCTCTTTTGTTTCTATAAGGAAATACGAAGCACAAATGAAAAAGTACACATATATACTGAAAAACTTGTTTTTGTTTGCGGGTTAAAAAACAAAAGGGGTCACTTATGTTACGTACAAAGAAACATTTTTTCTCAATTGTTAGGTAGATATAGGCATTTTTTAACACTTACGTAAAAAATTATCGAATTTTTTTATTTAAAAAATGATTGGTAATCATTAAAATATTGATTAACCTCTCCGGTCAATCAATGATTGACGGGTTAAAATACATATTGATATCGGTAGATCATTGATTCATATTATTTAGAAACATAAAATTTTCTCCTTTTTTTTTCACTTAATTTAACAAACCTCGGGTATTTACTAACAAATTGCTTAAAAAAACACCATTTACAAAAATATCCCATTTTCTTTTCTTTTTTTATGATTCTATCCCTATTTTCTTTAGGAATCTTGGGATTTTGACGCCGAGAAAATGAAATGAAGTGCATAATAAAAATAAAACTTGAATGCATAAAAATTAGTTCCGTTGAAAGAGTCCTTAGCGGTTTGCCAGGTTTTGGGCGACAGTCATACATATATACACCCTTTGGGGCCCTTAAGTTGTCTGTATTATCTACAAGCTTGACTAAATCAAGAAGCAAAAAGAACATACAAGCTTTTCCACGCGCTTTTAGAAAAATCAAAGGATATTTATTAGCAAAAATCAAAGTACAGGTGAATTCAAGTTTAGTTTAAATTTATTTACCTTCTATGAATGGTTGTTTCTTTTGTTTTCAATGCTGTTTTGTTTGTCATTAGGTTTGTTTCTTCTCATTAGATAAAATTTGATGTGGGGTACTGTTTTTGTTGGTCCCATACACGGCACATTTCGCTTGATTTCATTTCTATAATTATCACAAATTCTTCTGTGACAATGCTAAAACTGAAAAGTACTATTAAAAAGTATTGTTAGATATGAAATTAAAATTTTCAGATGTGCTGATTATTTAAATTAACCCAGAAAAGTATCAAATAAAATTAAAAAAAAAAAAAAAAAACATTGATTCTAAATAAAAGCATAGATTCTTATTGGAAAGAAAATACAATATTAAAAATCTTATAAAGTAAAAAAATCAAAATGAGATAAAATATTGATAACAAAAAAGGTACACCATAAGTTTTATATCAAAATTGTTAAATAAATCATGAAAAAGAGTGACACATTGTCATGCCCTTGTTGTGTCACTCATTGTATCCGTGCACATGCTCATGTCTAGCCTTTAATGTGCAGTGCCATTAGCGTGCTTTGTACTTAAAAACCGCATCAAGCACGGCTCATTAATAAAAGGTGTTAAGTTGGACCCGTTTGATAATCATGTACTCGTATCATGTCTTGCCCACTTTTAGCGTAGCATGCTCGTGTCAATTTACTAAGTCTAATCCTTTTTGACATCTTTAAATACACTCATGCAAAAATAATCAAGAATATATATGTATAAAAGTAGTATCATGTACACGAACCATAATCCTAACTTTTAGAGTTTCAACTCACATATCATAATTTTATTAGTAGATGTAATCAGTTGATGTGATAATATTTTAAATACTTATCAATTAAAAAAACAACTCATATGCTGTGACGCCCCCTTACTACGTGGGGCAGTCACCTTACCTTTCTTACTTACTTTCTTGAAAATTGGGAATATTTTTTTTTTCTCTCTTTTTATTTTTAAACATACTCATAAAAACATTTGCCATTAGTAATATATCATTACTACTTGAGTAAACATTTACTTAAGGTATTTAGTTCCAAAATACCGTAAAGCATAATTTGTCTTTACCATACATACATATATGTACAACTTCTTTACTTATCAAAAGATTTGCGGAAATCATGCGTAGTGGTATCCATACTGCCTTCGTCTGCCGCCACACCGCTCCAACAATGCCCAGCATTAAGCTGCGGGTTTCTTACCTACAGTATGAAATATAACTTGATGAGCTTTCGCCTAGTAAGCACAAACATAATCTCACAAAACATTTAAAACATCATAAGAACATTCATCATCATATGCATATGCGTGAACCATTTATGTTCCATTTATGCATTCCTTTAACTTTCTTATCTTTCTTATGGGCCCCATAGTGTACGTACCCTTAACATATAGCGCGCCTCTAGATACAGTTAGATGGGATTGCAAGTCCCTAACTGCTCCAGGAAAAACATAAATGATTACACCCTCTTATATAAATGAGAGGACGAATCCATAATTTTAACATAAAAATCCTCCACCTTGTGGGATGTTGGTACGACACTTTACTTGTGATTTCTTACCATGTTATTTATCTTTAGTGAACATACCTTATGATGTCACTATACGATAACATACTTTTCATCTCATTAATAACATGGCATAGCATTCTTTTCATTCATGGCAATTGCAAACATGACATTTTCATAAACATGACATTTTGCAAATATAGCACTTTCATAATCTTTTGCAAAAATAGCATTTTTTATTAATATAGCATTTTACGAAAATAACACCCTTTTATAAACATGGCATTTCGCAAAATAGCACTTTTCATAAAACATGGCATTTCATAGATATAGCACACAACATATTGCAGCATATTTGAAAACCACATACTTGAACATAATTTACTAGTTTTCATACTGCAGGTGAGGTTTGTACTTACCTCTAGTGCCGTATCCTTATAATCGCGTCCCTTAATTCGTCGACAACCGCAATTCACTTCCCTGATATACCCAAAAATATAGGATCAGGATCTTTTCGTAAGGTGTTGGTGACCTACCAACACTCACATTTACTTTTGGTTGTATGTCCCCTATACATGATGTCCATCTAGGCCATATTTATCCCCATTCTTTATTGAGCTTGGATAAGTCCTTATGAGGTTACATTGAGTAACCTTTTTAGTTTAGAGCCTTGTTCTATTAGTGGGCTTTGCTTATACATCCTTGTTATTGGGTTATTTCCATTAACCCATTAAATCTTAGCCCAATATACATGTGGGTATCCCTTAGGGTTATATTGGGTAACCCTTAAGGTTAACCTTAATTAACCTTGGGTCAACCTTTTGTCAACCCTTGGTTATCTTTGGGTTTGTAACTTGGACATAATATCCAGTTACCGTTCGTAATCGGCTTGTTTACCAATTTTACTTTAAAATTTCTCTTCCTTATTTTTGGAAAATCTTGTGTGATTATCTTCCAAAAATCCTTCATTTTGCTTGTAAAAATTCTAACCCCTTTAATTAGAAAATCCATTAGCTTAAATTTCATTATTTTCTTTAACTTGGAAATATTTGGTTGAAACCCTCTTTTTCTTTACTTTGGAGAAAAATGTGAATTTCAAATCCGAGCCCTTAAAATTCATGGTTTTCGAAATAAATCATTTATAAAATCATTTGGGGTCGGAAACCGCCTTTGGAATGGTTTGCGATGCTAAAATGACCATTTTAGAACACTTCATGATTTTTCTAAAAAAGATTTTCGTGAGATTCATTTGCTTGATTTCGGACTCTCTGCGCGTCTCTCACAAAACGCGCCCAGTTTAAAAATTGGCTTGGAATATGAAAAACTTATCTTCACGAAAGTTGTAGCTATCGAAAAATGCTAGAACTTCCGTGTTTTACACAAAATCTAGTTCGGCCTAGATCAGTACCAGTTTTTATTTGAAAACGGGTTAACTCTGAAAAACGGTGTGGAGAACGTCCCAGGGTTCAGCCACGGGTTTCGGGTAAAACGGAGGCCTTTGGAGCCTTATTTCGAGATTCTGTCCACGTAATCCTCTAGGAAAAGTTGTTCCGAACAACTTTCCTGTTTTGAGTTTTACCTCATTCGGCCTCTAAGGGCATGATATTTTCATTTTCCAGAAACCGCTCAGGTTCGAAACCGAGCTGGCAGTTTTGAGTGTTGTCCGGTTTACATCCTAAGCTAGCATGCATCAACGGGGGCTGCCTTGGCAGATTTTTGGCCACATCTTATGGGACATACAACCTACTTTCTAGCATGAAAAATCCATCATTTTCAAGCACAATTTTGAAAGCAATCAAGCATAAAAAAAATCAGCCAACCAACCCTAACCTATCAAGCACATACACACCGAAAATAGGGCTGAAAAATTAAATGGACTTATGTCCTTACAAACCACTTGAATCAACCTTAAAAACACTTAAATAAAGCTTAGATTCAAGGTGGTTTAAGAGATTTACATCAACCCAAGTTAGGGTTTTTGAAATCCCAAAGTTTTCCTTCCTCCCTTGGCTTGCTCTTAGCCCACGGCTTCACCACACCATGAGATCCAAAAATTTTATTTTTGTTAGCTCTAAGGCTCCACAAAACCGACCCTTAATCCAAGATCAACAAGAAGAAAAAACCAAGTTCTTCCTTACCTCTTTTTCCTCTTGTTTGGTTCGGCTACCCCCTTGGTGGATTCACCAAAAATCTTCTCACTTTCTTGCTCACTCTCTTGTTCGGCCAACACACTCAAAAGTTCACCAAACTTTTTCTCAAATTTTCTCTAGCTCTCCTCTCTCTCTCCTTCCTCTTTGCTGCCGAAATGACCAAGGGAGAATGAGAGTTTTTGGCTCTCTTTTTCCCCCAAAAGGCACAAGGAAAGGGAGGACTTGTGATGTGACTTGGTGGTTGGTTTCTTGCCCTTGATTCAAGGCTTTGTGTCAAGTCTTTCTTGTCTTTCCTTGCAACCGAAATTAAGGGACTTGAGGGGGGCTTGCTGCCGAATTTTCCAAGGGAGCTAAGCATGGGTTTGACTCACTTTTGTTTAACAAAAATGGCTAGAGAGAGAAGGGATTTGATGGATAGGAGTTGGTGCACTTTTCCTTGATTTAAGGCTTTGAGTCTTGTCTCTTTTCTTTCCTTCATTATAGCCGAATCCAAGGGGGATATTGGGGGGGTTGAGTGGCCGGATTTGGTGGAGAGAAAAAGGGGTAGATGGCAGCCCATGATTGGCTCTAAAAGCTTCTAGAAAATTCTCCTATTTAACCTACCTTTTGGGTCCTTAATTTATGGCTTTATGCCATACCTTCTTGTCCCCTTTTTATTTCTTTTCTTTCTTTCTTTCATTGGGGCAGCCGAATATGATGGGGGGGGGGGGGGGGGGGACAAGCTCACTTATTTAATCTTTGGTGAGTGGAGAATGATATCACAAGCATGGGTATGTGTCCTTGACTTGGTTAGACTTTGGTGGATCATCTAGTTACCAAAACTAACCCATTTCTTTTCTTTTCCTTGTCTAGTTGGCCGGACTTTCATGGGGGGTAGGGGGCTGCCATTTGAAGTCTTGAGTTAGTGGAGGGTGATGTCAAGAGTTGATGTCATCTTCCACTAGCTCTTTCAAGGTCTTGTTTGGCCGTCTCGTTCTTTCACGGCTCCTTTTGCGCTCTACAGTTATTTCCAACACTGTGATGAGCATTCTTATTTTATATTTTGATCGAAAAATTATTCCATTAAATTTTTGGACCGAAACTCTCTTTCTCCAATTTTTCGGAGACCTTTTTACCCTTAGTTCTTTTTCGGTGTGCTTGATTTTTCTAGGGTGGATTTACGGCTTATAAAACTCCATTTTCGGATATTCTTTTCATATTCCTCCATCATACTTGTAAAGTCGACGTTGTGACCCGTTCCGGTCAAACTTTGACTTTTTGGTCAACCCTTTGACTTTTGGTCAACCCTTTGACTTTTTGGTCAAACATTTGACTTTTTCGGTCAAAGTTGACTTTCGTAAAATTTCGTCCTTTTTCATTTTTTTTCCTTTAAAAACTTCATTCTTGGCTCGTAAAACATTAATTGAGTCTCAAAATCATTAAATGAGGACTCGAACATTGTTTAAATAAAATTATGAATTTCTCATTATTATCCATAATTTTTCATATAACATTTCATAAATACATAAATTAGACTCTAATTCCTTATGAACAAGGAGATTACAAGTCTTGAAAATTTCGGGTCTTACATATGCTTATAGATTGATATTCAAAAGTTGGAATTAAAGTTAGTGTTATGAAATTAAGGAACAAGATAGACAACAAGAAAACTGAAAAACAAGAGTACACAGATTTATGTGGAAAACCCTAGATGGAAAAAACCATGAGCAAAAGAAAAGACACCCACAAAATCAAAGACTGGTACAAGAAGAAGCAGCTACTGCAAAAGAGCATAACAATAAAACCCTAAAATTATATCATATATATACCCAAAACCCTAAAATGTAAAATGAATGTAAAACAGGTTGGCTTGATCCCTCTATTACCACCACAGACCCCTAAAAAATTCTCATAATTAAAGCTCTACTACATATGTCACACCATGAGCTTTTCAGGCCGGGTCAAACAGAATTTAAATTACCAAACTCTAACACTTGGTATCCTTGACATTAAGGATGAAGAAATAGACAAGAAAAAACCAAGAGATAGACAAGAGAAAGCTTGTTATCAATAAGAAGGTATCAAAACATCTATTTCCTTATTAAACGCACAATTTAATTTCTTTTTCTGCTGACGATGTTCAATGCTTCTGCTAGCCGAAGAAGCTTTTGTTTTTGGAACACTAATGGTACTATGTTTTTATTTTTTTATTTTTTTGTGACATAGATATATGGAACCATGGATCAACATGAATAGCAAGGTTTTGGGCAGCCTCGCAACGCCGAGGTAAGAGGCTGGACACATAGCCCTCGCCTGCTTTTCTTACCGTGAAATTAACCGGCCCACCATAAATTTCACCTTGCGGATGGGTGAGGTTGCAGGTATCAAAATCTTCCTTCGACAATGCGGCAATGCCGCCATATGGCCGGTCAAACTGAAAAACTGCAAATAATTTAATAACAACTTATTAGCCCATAATCTCTTTTTTTCTTTTTTCTTTTTTTTTTTTTTTTTCATTTTCTTTATTTTTTATCAATGAAGAGAAGGAAGTACTCTACTTTATTAAAAAACAAAAAACAAAATAGAGGAAGAAAATCAATGCGGCCTAACGACATTTTCTGTTATACATCTATTTTTGTTTCAGGGGAATTTTGGTATTTTATTTTCGTTTCGGAACTAAATTTGACACAACTTCGAATTTTTAATTTTTTTTTTTCCACCAATCATTTAATAGCGTGACCAACTTCATTTTTTTTAATTTAAATTAGAGACTAGATTTGGTATAACTTTCAACAGAAAATACTATTTAATGAGAGTGAAAAAAAAATAGAGATATTTTATGAATTCAATTTTACAGATTCCATCCAAAGAAGTTTTTTCAATTCAAAGACAATCTAATTATGACAGACAACTGAACAGAAAAACCAATTGTAGAACAAAAAATTCAGGATTACTCAGAAGTTAATTTCAAAATAATAATACTAAAGAATAAAGTGTAGCGACAATTTCACATCTGACTATAAACAAATTATAAGGACCTTGTGTAGGAGATAAATAATCCTGCCTCAAATAAATTTATTTTCCACATGAAAATTTAAAAAAAAAAAAAAAGTTAAAATCATTTTGAATGTCCTAATAACAGTGACCAAAGGAACACAAGAGATCTAGGGACGAGCTAGGTCTCTCCTTAAAGCACTGCCTGCCTTACAATGATTTGAAATTTAGAATTTTAGAAAATAGGTTGGAAATTTTGTACCTTGCTCTGTTCATATCCAATATTCAGTAACATAACTCATTTGTCATATTTTTCGTCTCTACTTTTTTACGTTTTTGCTCTGTTCATACCTAACTCTATTTGATGAGGTTGTTGTTCCTAAGGAGTTTTTTTTTTACTTGATCTGTAGTGCAGCCTTGCATTGGTTCTATGGGCTATTTGTCATGTTTTATAGTCAAAGTTTTGGGTATTCATTACTTTCCAATCTCTAATCCAATTTTTATGATTGTCATTTTCTATAAATTGTAAGCTAAACCAAATTTGTATGATGATAATGTAGAGAAATCATGTTTGGACTCTTAGCAAGAAAGAAGAGAATAGTTGTAGTGATTATAGAGATAATTATGATGTTGCAAATGATCATGGCCATGTGTGCTGCGATGTGTACCTATGTTTCCACCTATTATGAATGAAGGATACAAAGTCAAAAGTTGGTTATGAGGATTTATCAACAACTAGGTCACCTATGTTATTTGTTTTATAAGAGTGATGCCAAGTGTGTGGCACAATTAAGAATGGATAGAGAAACGTTTAGAAGATTATGCAAGTTTCTAAGTGAAAGAGGGGGTTTAGTAAGCACAAAAAATGTTTCCATTGAAGAGATGTTTGCAATCTTTTTGCACATATTAGCACATCTTGTTTAAAACCAGGTGATTATTTTCAATTTCAAAAGATCCAGACGAACAATTAGTAAATGTTACCATGAATGTTTAAAAGCAATAATTTGGTATCAAAAAGAATTTTGGAAAAGCCCAAAACCAATTTTGGAGAACTCAATTGACTCTAAATGGAAGTGGTTTAAGGTATGTGGTTTTTTTTTTTTTTTTTTTAAATTTAATATTTGATGTTGAAAGTTCATTTTAAACTATATTTTTTGTTCATTTGAAACTTATGCTTGTTTTTGTTTTCTAATGATGAAGAATTGTTTAGGAGCATTGAATGGGAGTTATATAAAGGTTCGCGTGCCTGAAGCAGACAAATCAAGACATAGAACAAGAAAAAATGAGATTGCTATTAATGTCTTGGGAGTTTGCTCACAAGATTTGCAATTTATATATGTGCTCCCAGGATGGGAATGTTCAACACATGATATGCGTGTGCTAAGGGATGTGGTGACTAGAAGAAAGGTTTAAATGTTCCCCACGGTAACTATTTCTGACATAAACTATATTTTTGTATTGTCATTGCACTATTTATTTATTATTTTCTTATTTTTGTACTTAGTTATAGGTTATTATTACTTGGTCGATGGTGGATACACTAATGGGGCCAGTTTTCTTGCACCATATAGAGGACAACGTTACCCTCTAAGTGAGTTTAGAGATGGAACCAACCAACTTATGTGGAATAGTTTTTCAACATGAAGCACTCAAGTGCTAGGAATGTTATTGAGCGGTGTTTTGAGTTGTTGAAAATGTGATGGGCTATACTAAGAAGTCCTTGGTATTATGATATAAAAATATAGCGACGTATTATTTTTGTGTGTTGTATGTTACACAATTTGATTTGAAAGGAAATGGCTTATGACCTGATGGATATTATGGATGATAATGACCCACCACAAGAGCTACTAAATGAAATCGAGTTTATAGATTTTATTGATTCATCAACTGAGTGAACTTTCTGGAGACAAAATTTGGCTCAAGAAATGTGGAATACTTAGCGAGCAAGTAGAGGATATGGTTTAGGATTAGCCTGTTTGAGAATTAAAGTCATTTTCATGTATTGACATTTTATTTGAATATGTTATCTTTATGTACTGTCTTTATGAAGATATTTCTGTCTAATATTATGATACTTTATTCTCATGGTTTTGTTAACTATTTCATATGTGACTTGTTAATTTCTTTTTTTAGAACGAGTACTATTCGAACTTCAAGTCAAAGAGGACGAGGTCAAAACAAACATTATTGGACAATGCAACAAGATGATGCATTGGTAGATGCATTGTTGGAATGGAGTCAAAATGCAATGTGGAGGGTTGATTGTGGTTTCAAGATTACGTATTTGCTTCAATTGGAGGCTGTGATGGAGGCCAAATTATTCCTAATAAGGATGTAACTGGATTGAAAGCCAAGTTGTATGAAAAAAATTATGAAAATTGAAGGCTTAGATGACGATAAATTATATGATGCCACTAACAATTTGGCTACAAATCATGATATGTTATGTGTCTTCTACGGCATTCCTGATCAACTGAAGAATGGATATATCCTTAAGGTTCTTAGCCACGATACTTAGGTATTAAATTTTTAGAATTAATTAAACTATAATGTGTTCAGAATGCCCAAAGAGTGAAAGAAATTTTAGTTGTATTTCATTTATTTTGAACTTATTAATAATATATTTGAGGTTTTTTCATTACATAATTGCTATATTGTCCTCATCTAGATATACATGTTAAAGTGATTGTAAGTAAATATGGCTCATTGACTACTTGGTATTTAAACTATTAGAATGTTGCATGCAATGGATTTTTGTATGTGAGAAGACAACATTCTAAAGTAAGTAGTCTAAATCTATAGTTCGTAGTCTATGGGATTAGAGTGAGTATCTAACTCATATGAAGACTATTATGTTATTTAAAGCCAATTGAAGAGATGGTTTGTCTTTCCATTTAGAGCAAGCCGACTCCTAAGTAGATATATAGATATATTGCCTAATGGTGGTGATATATTGGACTGGACCAAATTGTAATTAATCTAAAAGTCTGCTTGATTAGATTAATTCACTTTTGATGTTCATTATGCAATAACTTTAATCCTGAGTAAGTAAATGACTTCATGTTTATGACTTATGTACTTTGATGTTTTAAAAGCTAAAACGTCTTGGAGTAGTGAGCTATTAGACCGGTTCGTTGAGTACATGACTTATAGTCGATATGAGCTTTGCTTATAGATATGGAATTATAGCTCCCATAAAGAGTAAAGGTTATCTTCTTAAATGACATTATATAGGATGTGAAAATTAATGAAGCCTCGGGTTATTTGTTGGGCAGATGACTAATTATTCACTTCAAATGAATGATCATTTTCCTATTCGTTGTATAATGGATATTGAAGATAGCGTGATCAAAAGTTAAATAGACTTTGACTTTAAGTTGATCATGGATATCATATGAATGTGTTGCATATATGACAAGGTCATTGGACTGTGGCACACCCTAGCTTATGTAATATGATATATAATTGGAAGTGCAGTTTCAGGTTTATAATGGTGTGATTCTGAAATTAATTAATTGTGTAATTAATTTATAATTTGATATAAAATAATTAATTATGTAGATTATTGGAGCTCATATTACATATATATCCAATTGGTCCCTTTACTAGCTCAATATATTTCCTTAACAGATGGTAATCAATTGGGATATTCATTATAGCTTTAATTCTTGGATTTAGTGAAGAGAAAAATCTGAAACACCTTCCACAAGGTGTAGGCATTTTTTCTGCTAAGGGTAGAATGGGAAATTTTTTTGTTTCATTTAATTAATTGGATAAATATTTAGTTTAGATAAATATTTATTTGAAGATAATATTTGAAATTTGAATTAATTATATTTATCTTTTATGATAAATATGAGATTAATTTAAATAAAGAGATATGGATATATTAACTATTTGGATAATAAATTTAAATATCTAGATAATCTTATTTAAATAAATATTTTAAATCAAACATGATAATTATCCTATTTGGATTTGAAATTGAAACAAAATCTTGTCCTAGTCTACCTTGTGTAGGTGTTTTTTACTAGTATAAGGGAAGGAAAATATTTTCTTCTTGTTGATTTTATTTGGATAATTATTACATAATTATTTAATTCAAATAAAGTTGCCATGATTTTATTTTAAATTTAAATTGGAGTTATGGAAAGTTATCTATAAAGACAAAATCATAAGATAATTGGAGATGAAAATTTGAATCAAATTTTGAATCTCCTAAACCTATTATGGGCAATTTTTTTGCTTCCAAGCAAGAGAAAAAACATAGATTGGGGAAGGAGGGAGAGAAAATTTTTTTTTTTTAAGTGTCCTATTCAAATTCAAATTCCACCCAGTCTATTCACTATAAATAAGACCCTATGAGCTTCTATTTTGTTTAGATCACAGACTCTAAAGTAAGCGAGCTTATTATTATTCTCCTACTATAGTAATAATAAGCTGCAAGAGTTCTTGGTGGTTGGAAGGCGAAAGCCACGCATGAATACCGAGAGGAGAATAGTAAAGAAGGCTAGTTGATTGAAGCTCTCTTTGATCACATCCTCCGGTATTCCTGTTGTCTTCTCTCAAGATACATAGATTGTAGAATAATTTGTTATAAATGGCAATATAAGTTGGTACGATCTTAAGAAAAATTTTTAAAAATTTCGCTGTGTAAATTACACATTTTTCCTACATAATGGTATTTTGAATTACATATGTGGCACTTTCTTATGTCTATGATTTGGAACTTATTTATTATGCTTATGACTTGGAACTCTTTTGTTTTGTTTATGACTTGAAACTTATTTGGTATGTTTATGATTTGAGACTTATTTTGTTTAAAAGATGATTATGTCATATCCCATATTTGTTTTTAAATTTTTTAATGCTGCTTTTTAAAATTTTTAATGCTGCTTTTTAAATTTTTTAATGCTATAGCAAAATTAAAAATAAAAAAAAGTAAGTGATAGTAAATCAATTACAAACAAAATTTTAATTTTAGAAATTTATTTCAACATTTTTTTAAGCAAATTTATACTTCAAAAAAAGTTAAATATTTACTAGAACAAACTATTTATATCAAATTTTGACTTTTTTATTTAAAAAATAATCTTCATAACATGATAACTATTAGTATATAAATTACTTATCTCAACATTATGTTTTCAAAAAATATATATATATTTCAAAATAGTTCTATAATTAGTAAACAAAATGATTTATCTCAATTTTTTTACTTTTTTGTAAGCACAAAAAATAATCATTGTAGTATTAAAATAATTAGTATATAATCTACTTGTTTAAATAGAAAACACAAAATTGACTAAAAGGGTGTATAAGTAAATTTACAAAAACTAACTCTAATTCCTATTTAAAGTAAATGCATGAATGTGATTAACTGTGATTGCGACTCCGATTTCTAGAACCCAAGTAAACATTATATTTTGACTCCCAATTTTGACTCTGAATCTGGTACACTCTGAATCCTACCCACTCCAATTCATGTCGACTTCAATTACGCGTAAGTAAACATGCCATTAAAGAGTTCATTAAATATATTTTAGATGGGCAATTTGTTATTTACCTACTTAACATGGCTTTTTTAAGTTTTGTTTTATTTTGTTTTGCTTTTTTAAATATATTTTCTCATTCCAGCACTCTTTTGACTAATTAACCAAACAATAACAGAAAGTGCCTAAAATTCTCTGCAGAGGCCATCAAGGATCTAACCTTGAAGGTCCTTTTATAACTGTAAGGAACTTTCTCATTAAATATAAAATAAAAAAAAAAGAAAAAAGAAAGAAAAGAAAACCCCCCAAAGTCGTCTACTCTTTGCTACTGAAAAAGGGGAAATGAGGAGTCTAGGTTTATAAAAAAACTGTAACACTCGTGTGCTCAAAAACCTTGTATTATAAACGGTCGTTGGAGATTCAGTCCCTTTTTATCTTTTATAGAGTTTAGAAAGTTCTTAATTATATATATATATATATATATATATATATAAAGAAAAAAAAAAGGACTTAAAACTTAACTTATTCATCAAAAGTTTGGGAATAAACAAAGCAATTTTTTTTTAAGGGAATCAACAAATTTTATCAAAAAAATTTAAAAGTGAAAATTGTAGCGAGAAAATGTGCTCAAATACAAAATAAAACCAAAAGAAAAATGTGAATTTAATTGATTTTTTTACGATAGATTAAGTAACTAAGTAATTTCAAACATTTGTTAAAGTAAACGGTTGAAATTCTTTTTATTTAAGAAAATAGTCAATGATCAGTTATTAATTGTGGTCAACAACTGATTGCCCCTACATAACAAGTGATTGACCATATTCAATCATTGAAAAATATATAACAATATTAGTTAATAATTGATTAATCATGATCAATCAGTAATTGATTGATTGCTTTTTTTTTTTTTTAAATAACCATTTTCCCTATTTTGTATAAAACAGCCATTTAAAAAAAATTCCTACAAATCCCATATTTTTATCTATACATATATAAGAAAACTTAAAATGCGCTTCTATTCACCCATTTCGTCTACCCATTTCGTCTAAAACGCATGTTTTGGACAAAACTTGTATTTTAAGGAGAGAGAGACAGTATGAGACAGCTATAAGAAGGCTCAAAATGAGCTACTCTTCACCCATTTCGGCCAAAACACATGTTTTGGACGAAACTTGCGTTTAAAGGGGAGAGAGAGAGAGACTAGGAGTGAAAGTGAGAGAGAGAGAACTTTTTGGGGTTTTGTTTTCTTTCGGACACACATAAAGGGAGGGGAGAGAGAGAGAGGGGGAGGGGGAGGGAGAGAGAGAGTACTTTTGTTTTTTGTTTTTTGTTTTTTGTTTTTGTTCACTGACCTACGGAAGGGAGGGAGAGAGAGAGAGAGATACAAAAGCGAGAGATAGAGAGAGTCGGGTGGACTTTTTAGTCCTTCAATTTTAATTTTTTTCTCTTTCGGCCTATTTTCTTTTATTTTTTCATTTTAGTCCTTTCTTGTATAGGTCTATTTTTAACATTTAGTCCTTTTATTATTTTTTTTTTTGTCTTGCATTTTTTTAAATTTTATTTTCAAGTAATTTGTTGATTTTCTATTTTTTGGTATATTTTTTTAAATATTTTTTTTCCAATTTAAATAAAATTTCTCAAATATGTCTAATCATATACCTCGCACATAGTTTAATATAAAGTAATACGTAAAAATTTAAGGATTGAGAAGTTAGTACAATCACATGCTCCATCCAGCATATGTTGCTCCATCATTGGCCCAAAATATTGTAGAATGAAAATGTAAATGTATAGTAAACAATGAGATTCAAATCTTCTGTCTAATTTTCGATGTCCCAAAGGACATCTAATCAACAATATTAAATAATTTGAAACACTTTAGAACTGATTTTTTGTATCTTACAATCTAACTTTTTTCAATGATGTGTCAAAAGTTGATTAGACAATATTTACAACAGCAAAATTGGATAGAGGATGCGGGTTCTAAATAATGTTATCCAAGAAAGTTAGAACAATGTTGAGGAACCCATTAATGAGGCCCACCTATTTACTAGTATGATGTTTAATATCACTGACGTTCTAATGCATTTTTTCAATTATCTGTTGTCAATCAATATTGGTGGTTTACACAGCTTCCTGGTGGTATACAAAGGGAAGTTTGTAATGACTGCTATTCTATTTAATAATAAAGTCAGACCCCCTAATCAGAAATAAATACATAATAATTGAATTAATTACTAACCTTAAAGAAATACTAAGGCGAAAGATGGTGATGATGGTTTTTATTATTTGTACAAGTTAAAATCACGTGTTTCGCATGTGTGAAGTGCGTATATATTAAAATGATTGAATATCTATTTTATAAATATAAATGTCAAAATTTTCAATGATATTTTATGATTAAAAAACAAGAGAATAAAAAAAAGACATTTAAAAAAGTTATTAAAGAAAAAACAAGAGAAATCAAGAATCAGTAAAAAAAAATTTGGAAAGTCATCAACACAAAAATACAAAATAATTTAACCAAAATTTTTAATAGTATTTCCAGGCAACTTCACGCTTTTAATATAACTAGTTGAAATTATGTGCTTCACACGTGTGTAGTGCATACATATTAAAATTGTCAAATATTTAATTTATAAACATAAATGTTAAAGTTTTCAGTGATATTATATTTATTGACATATATGCTAGGCATTCACCAAACAAAATAATAAAGTAAACACATATTTAAAAATATATTTTTCTAAGAAAGTAAATCTATTAAGAATATATTTTTACGGTAATAAAAAAATAAGAGAGTAACAAAAGACAAATTTAGAACACGTTAAAGGAAAAAAGAAAAAAAGAAAAGAAAAGAAAGAATAGAAGAAAGTAACAAAACAATAAAAAGATAAAAAAACAAAAAAAAAAAAAAAAGAAAACAAAAAGAAAACAAAGAAGACATCATCATAAAAAGACAAAATAATTTAACCAAAATTTTGAATAATATTTTTAGAACATTTCACTCTTTTAATAGAGACTAGTTTTTAATCACGTGCTTTGCACTTGTGGATTTAAAATATTGAATCTTTAAAATAGTATATATTATACATACAAATGTGGTTTTTTTTTTTTTTTTTAAATTTTATTAGCAGATGTTAAATTTTTGATTAAATCAATATCTTTTCTTAATTTAATTGTTGTCTCCTGAAAAGTTTAACAAAATCAAGTAACCAAGAATTAAAAGGGAACAAAACAATTTTAAGAATTTTAAGGAAAAATAAATTTGTTGACATATTTGAAAAAAAAAGTTATTTTTAAAAACTAAAATTTATTTTATTGAGCCAACTATAAATATGTAAATTTTTTGGGGAGAAAAAGTAAAAACAAAAAATAAAACAAAGAATAAGGTAAGCGACTCAACAAAAAAGAAAAATATAATATAATATAAAGTGCACAAAAAGACAAAATAGAAAGACCAAATTTTTGAATAATATAAAAAATAACTCTCTTTTATAATATAGTTATAGATTATAGATTCTTCTTACTTTCATAATTTTCTTTCTCCATTTTCACATTAGGTTTTACAAAAAGAAAAAAAAAATAGAGCTTTTAATAATGCCTATTTTAGTGACTGACGCTATCAAAGACATGGTTGCTTTCTACAATTTTTTACAACGTCTTGACTTGGAGTATATGCACCCGAGGTTTTGTTTGGGTAGATTCTCTCATGGGTGCTTTTTCTTCTCTTAATTTTGTTAATTAATACCATGAATTTGGAGCTCAGTGTGGTATTAATAGAGGACAATCTAATGGGGATGTACCAATTTCTCCTAATATTATTAGTTGTTCCCTTTTATCATTTTAGATTTTTTAGTTTTTTTTTTTTTTAAACGTAAATCTATTATTAGAAACAACAAGTATCAGATATATACTACAACAGTTTCTATAATATAAATTGTTGTTGTTCTCTGATTTTCAACTTTGTTTAAACAATAAAAATTCATCTAGTTAACTTGGTTTTCAAGTTCCCCCTCCCAGAAAAATATAGTGCAGCAGAAATTAACTGACGGTGAATTTGACGTTCAATGTGAAAATTGCTTTTCTTATGAGAAATTGACAATGGTAGCATCAACGACTTCAATTTTGCATCAAACAGATGGGGAAGTGAATGTGTAGTAGGAGACAAATTTTGGGACATTCCTCCTAATAATTCTTTTTTTGCCACGTGGGCATCGAACCAAAAGTTTGTTGCTGGCGATACAGTAGGTGTCTGCCAGCTACCTCCATATATACACATAAGCAACAAAATCCAAATAATTTTTTTTTTCTATTCTAATTTAAGGGGGTGCATTTGAGTTTTACAGCTTGTGGTTGTGGTTGAATTATGTATAAAATTATCGCTATACTATGTCTGTAATCATTAAAACACATTTCAATACACAAATTTCCTTAATTTCCACCTTTCACACATGGCCTGTTTTTTCTTTCCCTCAAATTTTCTTAAACGCGCGCATGTCATGTTTCTAATTATGTAGTCTAGAAACTTCCATATTAAACCATAAGATTTACTTCAATAACCTCATAAATCTCTTCTTTATGCTGGCACGCCTTCGAAAGCATTTGATCTTTTGGTACCACGAAGGATTGGAAAAAATATATGATTATTTATATGTTATTCTCGTTTATGTATTTGAACTTTACTGTCATTCTCTCTGATCTTTTGTACCACCTCTAATTTTTGAATCAGTCTACTTATTAGCATAGGTTGTCACAATTTGTCCTTAAAAATGGCCGAAAAAGAGTGGAACTTCTGTTGAAAACAAACGGAAAAAAATTAAAACCCTCCTTTTTCTTTTTGGCCTATTTCAAACAGAGATTCTAACTAATATAAGAAAGTAAATCTGATTAATTCAAAATTTATAAGATAAAATAGGAATTTTTAACTTATAAATTTATCTTATAAATTTGACAATAATTTGGTGCTTAAAATTTTTTTTATTGACAATCAACCACTTGAAACTTATAGTCTTTGGCATTGTTAGTCTTTCTTGCTCAAATACATTAATTTGAGCTCTTTTTTTTTTTTTTTTTGTGGGGGGGGGGGGGGGGGGGGGCAATTCTTGCACATTATAGCCCCAAAAGGATATTCATGATCATTTTTATTTGATTTTAATACCAATTTAAACTGGTTCTTGCTCAAATCTATTAAAACTTTGAACAGTTTGTTTACACAAGACTTACACATTACAACCCAAAAAAGGTGATCATATTTGTTTAAGTTCAATACCAAATTAAATTAGTTTGTGCATAAAGTGAGATTAATGATCATTATAGACATAATCTAGCGGTAATTCCACACTTACTCCATCAAGATCTTAATCATTTATTTAAATGATTTCTTGGTCTCTTTTTTTAGTTATTTTTTAGAAAACACATTTGGTAATCTTAGGTTAGTTGTTTTCCTTTTTTTTTTTTTTTTTTTTTTTTGGTAAATTGTTTTCAGGTTTCATTTAAAATTACGAAAAAAATTTTGTTTTTCAAGATTCTTTAAACAACATTTTCCTAAACTAAAAATTCCACATTTCAAAATCGAGAATATGATTAAGATTTCGTTTAGGATTGGGGATGAGGTTGGAGTTGTGGTCAGAGTCAAGGTCAGGGCCGAGGGATGGGATATGAATGGGATTTGGGTTGGAATAGGCTCAGCGATCCCAATCTTAATCCCAGCACCAACCACCTGGTCTCAACTTCGTGTCCCTATCTCGACATTGTCCCAACTCAAGCCTTGACCTCAACTTCCAAATAAGAAAGTTTTTAGATTATTGAACATGTTTTTTTTTTTTTTTTAATAATTATCGAACATGTTTTATGTTATCTATCTATTATTTCATATTAGGACTATTTTTGGAAAATTTCTCACTTTAGGGATGCAATTTAATGCAAGTTTGCCTTTTTAATGCATTGCATATCCAAAGAACTATCGAAGGTACTAATTTTGACACTTTATTATTATTATTATTATTATTTATTTCTGTTTTACGTCAAGGACTTATTTTGGTACAACTTTCAATAAAGAGACTTCATCGACTTTTCATTATTATTATTGTTATTATTATTATTATTTTTGTATATTTTTCGTCTTTTTACTAATAAACCAGAGTGGAGTTTCAGCTACTCTCTCTCTCTCAATTTACTGAAAAATTAGAAAATAAAGAAGTGTTCTTAAGCAACTACATTTTTTAGATGAATATGGTTCTTGAACACTTTCCTACCAGTGCTACCTCTCAAAAATATATATAACAAACATTAATGGTTCATTTAGAAAAACGATAATAATACTGTTTAGTCAGCATTAACTCCATTAGAATGTGTGGTAAGATTTTCTGATATCAGTTATATATCCGCACTCTGTTCCTTGTTATATAATTAATTTCTGTTAATTAGCTAGATAGCCTTGTATTGTATGATTAATGTTACGTCACATAAAAACCAGTTGCAGTACAAAAATTAGAAGCTCAGAATTCCATTGCCCTTCTCGGGACCAAAAAAAGAAAAAAAAGAAACAAAGAAGATCCAATTGCAGTATCTTTAAAATTAGAATCAATACAGAGATTAAAATTAACATCAGATTAAGATTGTAATTTTCTTTCCTGCATCAATGCACACATTAAGGAAAAAAGAAAATATAAGAGCGACAATACAATTCTGATTATGTTGTAAATCACAGATATATATAAGAAATTACTTTAAGACATCAGTTGTAGTAAAGTACACCACAATTAATAAAAAGTGGATTCCACATGTAAGCCGCATGCTGTGGGATCTATTCTCTATTATAGTGTATATGTTTAACATCATTAATGTTTTTAGTATTGTTGTAATTATAAAATATGCGAGGCAGTTCTAGTCTCAATTAGAACAGACCATATTTTTATAAGTAGCAATGAAATACATACACTTTTATTAAACCATTCGTATTATCCAAACAAACTCCACTAATACTGTAATTCGTAACTAGCTAGTGGAAGGTGACATAGATGGAGCCACTGGATCAACGTGAATAGCAACATTTTGGCCTGCCAGGCAATGCAACTCGGATATGCTTGAGAAAAGGGCAAAGCCTTCTGATAATAAGTCGACTAAAATGGGCACGTCATTTGAACTTATTGGATGAGAGGTGTTGCAGGAATCGAAATCCTCTTTCGACAATGTGACCACGTCGTCTGTTTTCTGTTTAAACTGAAAAACTGCACCAAACCAATACTTTGAAATCATTTACTAGGCCAATTTTATTAGATCATGAGTAACTCTAAGATTTTAGTGACGTTTTATGTTGTGACAAAGCCGGCATTCTACTTCACGCAAGCGCATATTATTATTATTATTATTATTATTATTTTTTGAGAAACAAATAACATGAAAATATATTTTTAAAAAGAGTTGCATCCTATTATCTTCAAGAACTACCAATTGATTAAATATATAAGAGAGTAATGTTTAATGAGACATGCAAGAAAATATTAAATTTCAGTGGGGAAAGATAATAAATTATTAGATTTTTAAAACTTAGAAACAAAATTTTAAAAAGTTAGTAGAAGCTTAATTGAAAGCTCTACCCTTGGGAAGATCCTAAAAGGAAAAACAAGGCAGTTTTCTAGATTTAAGGGGGGAAAACAAGGATTACATGTCACGTGTCTGATGGATTTGAGAATAATTCCTTAGGTATATACTTAAAAAAAAGATAATAATGAAAACAAATATGTTCGTTTCGAAGCCTTAGAAAGGCAACACCAAAGAATTTCCGAACTTTTTTTTTTTAGTAGTAATACAAAAAAAAAAAAAAAAAAAAAAAAAGGTTACAAGGAAAATCTAATGAATAAAAAAAATTGAAACCAGATATAAATTATAAAAAAAAAAAATCAAACGTGAAGATTTAAAAAAAAAAAAAAAAAATTCTCAACTGCATGATTCAAACCGTGTCAAGTCTTAATCCTAAACAAAAGAACCAAATATGCATGGAGAAAGTGAGGTAGCTCTCCAAAATGGGACCTACCTTTTTATCTACTCCAAAATATTTTACATGAGCGATTGGAAAATGTCAGGGAGGATTATTCTTGTTAAATTCTACATTGAATTCACCTATTATTTAACATTGTAGTTACTGTGCTGCGGAGCCAAAAAGTGTTGGAAAAATTCTAAAAATAGAGACTTGAAACATGTCATGAATACACTTTTCTTAAAGCGTTATTTACCCCCTCTCGACAAGAAATTGCTTTGAGTTGAACAACAAATCACTCTCAAGCTATGACAAGCCTTTGAACGAATTTTAACACCAATCAAAAGTGAAAATTCAAGTAAAAAAATAGAAGTGAAAAGTCAAGTAAAAAAAAAAAAAACACAATCTTTCTTAAAGAATAACAATTAGAGATAAAAGAGAGAATTTGAATTTTTTTATTCTAGAAATTTGATTTCTCTGCAATTCTTTATCAAAATCTAATAACTTTTGATGACATCCTTTGGGAAACAACTGTCATTAACGTATCTTTTTAGAAAACGTATCTATTATGAGAAAATACAACTCTTCTAAAGATTACATCTGTTTTCAATTTTAAATTTAAATTTAAATTCAAAAAAAAAGATATATATAATTTATTTAATAACAGTTTAATCATAACGCGCCATGTGTCATACACACGCACCCCGCGAAAAAAAATATAATTTATTTAATAGCAGTTTAATCACAACGCGTCACGTATCATACACACGCACCCCGCACCTAGGTGCCAAGTGCGCCTAATAAGCGCCTCTACAGCCTCACTGCCCACACCCCATGCACGTGCATGTGCGAGCCACACAACCATCACATAGGCACTCCCACAAGTCACTAAATTAACCTTCAAGGTGGAAAAGACTTATAGAATATTTTACACTCTCATTCTTTTCTTATGCGAGACCTTTTACATTAGTTGTCAATACCCAACAATT
This sequence comes from Ficus microcarpa, assembly GCA_025413485.1. Taxonomy (NCBI): domain Eukaryota; kingdom Viridiplantae; phylum Streptophyta; class Magnoliopsida; order Rosales; family Moraceae; genus Ficus; species Ficus microcarpa. Next base: position 10,212,012 of record CM046378.1, read on the forward strand.
ATGCTAAGTTTATATATGAACAAAACCCAACAAAAAGCTTAGAGTGTGTTTGGTAGAAGAGAAAAGAGAAAGAAGTGAGAGACATAGAGAAGTTTGATAGGAGAGAAAAGATATAGATGAAATGATTAGACAAGTGATTCCAAATCCTTCATAACACTCCAATTTTAATCTCTTCTAAACTAGAGTGGGTCTTTATAAAAATTATTAAGGGTTGAAAACTATTGAAAATTACTATTGGAACAGTTTTTATAGTCAAAATATTGGTGTTGGTGCAAAAAGTACAGTTTTCTTGCATTGTTTTAAAAAATATTGTGCAGGAATTTCCTGTTTCCTGCACAGTTTTTAGAAATCCATTTCTATTTAAAAATCTGGGTTGAATTAGAAAACGTTGTCTTCACAAAAGTTTTAGATCTCGAAAAATCCTACAACTTTCATGTTTTGTAGAAAACTCAGTTCGGACTCTAACATGTTCTTATTCCCTATTGAACTCACCTGGCCGCACATGAAGTCTGGACACGGTTAGGCTCGGATTTTCATCAAAATCGTGGCCATTGGAGCCTTATTTTCAATAATGGTACGTGTTGCCCACTAGGTCCTTGTCTACAACTTTTATGTTTTGCATTTTCCCAAATTCGGCCTCTAAGGGCCTCAAATTTCACTTTCCAGAAAACGGGCTAGTTTTTACCCGAACTAGCAGTTTTCGTTCTTAAGTTCGTTTTACGTCCTATCTTACGCAATCTAACCCAACCGAACACACGGGAGCCTAGAAAAGCAGACATGCAGCATTTTCTAACATCCCAATTTAGCATTCATGTGACCCGATCTTATCCATGCAAACCATTTAAACTTTTGCATCAACTAGGATTTGCATGGTTCTAGGTTTGAACAAACCATTTCAATCATTCAAGCTTCTATTCTAGCAACCTAATCATGCCATTCTAAATCACACTTAAACATATTTGGGGACATACAACTTATCAAACATCTAGCATGCAAACCTTAGAAATTCAAACAAGCATAAGCATATAACTATGCAAAGCTTATAAATCAAACCACCCTTAATCCTAATCAAGCACAAAACCTAAAATCTAATCTAGGGCAATAAAAATAAATTGAGCTTATGCTCTTACAAATCCAACTTAAAATAGACTTAAATCTCCAAATTGAAGCTCAAATTAAAAGCTTAGGGCTAAGGGAAATTATCTTGGTTCAAGGCAAGGCTAGGTTTAGGGTTTGGGTCCAAAATTTCTCCCCCCTTGGTTTCCTCCAACAACCGGCCTTTCCTTGGCTTAAGGGGTTCCAAAAATTTTCAGCCACTTCCTTGGTTCTTACCCAAAATCCGGTCACTAGCCTAGATCAAATCTTTCCTCACTTTTTTTTTTCTTCCTTTTTGGTCCTTTGGGGTTCGGTTCTAGAGGGAAAAAGTGTGAGGAATTATTTTGGCATGGTCTAGGGAAGTTTTCCAATTTTTTTTTAGTCAAAAACCGCCCCCCCTTGGTCCTATTTATAGGTGAAAATTAAATTATTTTTGGATTTATTTTTAATCCCAAAATTACAAAATAGTCCTTTTTGCAAAAATATTTGCAAAAACACCCTCCAAGTGGCATGTTGGCCGGCCATGGCCTTGCTCTCCAAGCAAATGCTTACATCACCTTGATAACATCATCTTGCTTACATCACCTATTTTTCCAAAAATTTCATTTAGCCCCTAAGGACAAAATATTTACAATTTTACCCCTATAGGTGGCCGGCCATTATGGTGCTCGGTGGCAAAGATTTCTTTCCCCAATTTCCTTAAATCAAAATGATGTCATAATTTTTGGTAAGGTGATGTCATCATTTAGGCCTTGTTTGGCTTTTTCTTAATATGCAGTCCAATTTCAAGCTAACACAGATATTTCCAATACTGTTTTTACTTATAATACAGTATTGTTGCACTAACTGCAATCCAAAATTTATCTATGTAAAAATGGATAGTATAAAATTTTTCTTATTTCTTAAAGCCCTTTTGCCCTTTATTTCCTACTTGGTGTGCTTGATTTTTCTATGGTGTTTTATACCTTATTCATGCTACATTGTCCGTAATGACGGTTTTTCGCAGTATATTTTTCATACTGCTTGTCATATAACTGTACCGTCATATCTTTGACCTCTATAGTCAACCTTTGACTTTCTGGTCAAACTTTGACTTTTTTGGTCAAATTTTGACCAACATAAAATCATAGGGTTTTTTTTCTCTTTTTGCGCAAAAAGTCACATACTTGACTAGACAACTTGCTTATTGAGTCTCATAGCCAACTGAATGAGAACTCAAATATTTACTGATAAAATTATGAATTTCGCATTGACATCCATAACTTTCGTGAAACATTATATAAACACATAGTACGGATTTAAATTTCCTTATATACAAGGAAATCACGAGTACGTAGGAAAATTTTGGTTATTACAATTGAACTCTAGCTATGACCTTTTTTTTTTTTTTTTTTTTGGTTAACTAGGGATAGGGAGAGCCGTGACTTGTTAACTGTGATCTGTTGACCAAATTCATATAAACAACACTTGTACAGGGCTCGAACAAAAAAAAAAAAAAAAACAAACTATATAAAATGTTCTCAATTAATTAAATTAAGAGATATGATATTCTTCTGGGTTTTTAGAGAAAGAAAAAAGATTCAGAAAACATTAAATGCAGTTTCCATTTTCTATTTCCCGATACTTTACCACAATTTCATTTTTTTTTTTCTTTCTTGTTTCTTTTTGTGCTCGTTGATTCCAAGGATATTTCTTGAAATATTGAATATGAAATGCTCCGTATATACCGCACCGAATTCAACTTTTGCAATATGATATAATATATAATTAATAATATCACATTATTGTGAAAATTTATAACCTCAAAACTCAAAAGTAGATTTGACACAAAAAAAAAAAAAAAAAAAAAAAAGTTGACGCTCTCAATACTCCAAAAAGTCATACTTAGGAATTTGGACCAATGTATAATGAAGTCATACTCTATAATTTTTCACAAATTTATATGTCATACTTCATAGATTCATGTATCTTTTGACTGTCTTAAGGACATATTCCGCAAGGGAGCCAATTCTTTGCATTTGGCAGCAGCTCGAACGAGGGAAATGCAGGACATGGGGCTATCCTCTGCAAAGCTTCAATGTGCATATATGCATATATATACCCCAACTAAATATAATTATTTAACTTATTATTAATGTTTACATGATCAACTTTACATGTTTAAAGAGTGTAGGATTCTCTTTAGATTAAAAACAGGCAAAATCTTGAAAGTTGGTGAATTAATTTTAACACTATTTAATGTATACACACACATACTTCTTTATCCATATCCATTGAAGTATATTGGGCACTCTGTACTTAAGAAAACAAAAATAAAATATTTACATTTTTATAGAAATATCGACATGGGTTGAGATTTAAAAAAAAAAAAAAAAAATCGTTGAATTTATAGATAATTGTATATTATCTTTAAACAGTCTTTGGTTTAGACTAACCCCTTTCGATTGACGGGTTGAATTGTGTTTTTATATAAAGCAAATTGCTCACATAATAACAACTCAAGTAGGAAAATTTTTTTTTCCCTTTATTTTCTTGCTTTTTTGTTCTATTTTGTTTTTGTCTACAGCTAATATGTTCTACTCCTCGATTGAAGGTTCCTCAATGAGCTAAACAATTTTTCTATACGTGCTTCCATAAACATGTTTATCAATATTTCTTTCGAGTGGAATATTCTCTAAAAAATCATGTGCATATATCTGTAAAAATACTGGCATTACATATTCAATAATATATCAAAAAGAAAAAAAAATATATCGATGTTGGTTAAGATGTCCAGAAAAAATTATTTTTTAAGCAATTAATTATGGATAATTTGATATTGACTTTGACATGAAAAGAGTGTTATAAAATTTTTTTATATGGACGCAATGATATGTTAATCAAGTTTTATGTGAAAATTCTGTTGGAATATATATAAGTGATCCGATAAAAATGACATATAGTACCATTTTGACATTTGATAAGGAAAAAAAAAAAAAAGACGAAAATAAAATTAGAAAGAAATTTCAATACGTAAACGAAGTCCATCTTTCATGAAACTCATATGCATCTTGAGATTTCATTTTAATCTAAGTAATACTTAATGCTAAAGTTAAGTGATTGAAATAGTCGATCATCCTACTTTCCTCCTCGTTGTGCATTTTACAAGGATAGCACAACACAACACAACACATAAATTACGATTGACACGAAGAGAAAGAGAGAGAGAGAATATAGTGATGTCCCACTTAACTAAAATAATTAACAAAAATACTTTTCACTAAAACTAATATCAGTTAACTACAAATAATAGTTAACTCAATTGCATGGGACTTACATAACTAAAAACATTAAATTTTCATATCTTCATAATAATTAACAAATACGTAAAAATATCTTAATACAGTATACTTAATATGTAAAAGTGTCCACGTAAATTACAACCGAGTCAGGCTAAGCGGAGAAAAGGCATGAAGTCACGATATACAAGTTTTTTTTTTGAACTTAGCCACGACATAGAAGTTGGTCACATCGCTACTATATAATTTTGTGTGTGTGTGTGTGTGTTTTTTTTTTTTTTTTTTTTTTTTTTGGTTTCTAATAAAGATATTGTTGTTAGGTTTCTTGCTTTTGCCAATGGAAAGACTGCATTAACATGAGAAATTAAATGAAAATATTCAACAGAAAATGTTGAATAAATTGATTAATATTTTAGCTAATTGTTAGCTCCTTTTTAGAATGATCTATCACTTGAGGCCTGCCAGACTAGATAATTTCCCATGTCAATAAAATGACCTAAACTCAATCTTGGTTGTGATTTGTAATAAGATGAAGAGGCCAAAAAATCTAGAAATGTACTTGAAGAGTTCAATTTCCTTTTGTGTAAAGATCCATGTCTTCTTTTAGTATGATATTGTTCGCTATAGGCCTCATGCTCGTACGGTTTTGTTCTTGAACTCACCTTAAAAGGCCTCATAATATTAGAAGGTGTTCTTTTTTACTTATTAATCTTCGCATATATCCATTCTTAGGTGATGTGAGAATGTACAGTTTACTATTTTCCTTGTATGAACTGATAACTATCACAATTTGGCACCTAATTTTAAACCTCATTTTCCGAAGTTTTTATTTTGTAATGTCTTATCTACTAAAAATCGGAAATTATTGTTTAAATTATGGATCTGACTCAATATATGAACCGAATGGACCACAATTAGTGAGTACTTTCTTAGCCCGTCTTTTCTTAACCGTCTTTTTCTTGTTCTTTTCAATTAGTACTGGTTTTTGATTTAGAATATCAACCTTGAATTGCGACAAGTTTAGTGTCATATATATAGCTACCCTACTGACTATGGACTAATACGTTATCGTAGGGCAGCAAAGAAAAGACCTAACAAGTAACAAGTCACCATTCGCAAAGTTCCACAAAATGTCAAACGGTTTTTCTACATATGCTTCCAAAAATGTCTTCGTCGTTTCGAGTGGCATAATTTTTCGAACGTGTACTAAATATATAGCACTGCTCATGAAAATATCGATATTTAGAGATATTCGTTATTTGTTAGAACCATACTATGGTTTAAGTATATGATTCGTCACCACATGAACCTTGAATTTCATGGCAGGCTGAGATTGCCCTAACAAGTAACAAGTCATGAACTTCTTGAAGGTTTTCCATGTGCTATCAAATCCGTCTTTTTTGTAACAATTTCTTGGAAGTCATTTTATAATTTATTATCGTTATTATTTCAAAAAATCGCTTTAGGCTCAACAAAAATTTTTTTAGAAGTTTTTGCATAATAGATATTTCTGCACTCTATATATGCCAAAATTAAAGTCATGCTGACAGGATTTTGAAACTAGAAATTAAATAAAAAAAAATATCTTTCCATATTCTCATTTAAAGAGAACATTTAACTAGTGAAAGAGATGAAAATTAATCCGGCTAACTATAATGATAGTGAGACCAATTTTATTAGCACCATGAGTCAAGAAGATTATAATATAGCTGTAATTGTCCAGTTGGATTAAAATATTGGATAAAATCATGTTATTTTTCACACTTTTTGAAAATAGATATGGCATTAGTATAAACCAATGCATTGGAGATGGGCGTGTGCGCGTGTGTTTCCGCTGTTGAATGTAATTGTCCAGTTGGATATGGCTCCAACACAGTCATTGATTACTTTCTTAGTCATCATTTTTTCTTGTCAATTTTTTTTTTTTAAATATTTATGAACCTTGAATTGCACAGTAGGTGGAGCTTGCAAATGGTGATTTCACGGGTGTTTATCGGATCCAATCAATCGATCCATCCATGCAATCCAATCCATTTTTTACTGATAACCGACCTCTATTGGATTAGATAGGATGTCAACTCTTGAAAGTCAATCTAGCACTAATCGGATGCACTTTTTCCATCAAAACATCCAATCCAATCCAGTCTTTATTTATATTTTTTGTTAAAAAAAAAAAAAGTAAATTATTTTTATGATTTACATAAGAATAATTAGCCTAAATAGTCTGTGAACTCTTTAAAAGATGACACGTTGGTCCATGTTCCTTTTTTTTTTATTGACCCTAAACTCTCTAAAAACGTGACACTTTGTCCATTTCCATCCAATTCCATTAAATTTCTAACAGAATATGTCATCTGCATTGCATGTAATTTAATTTGAGAGGGCATTTCAGTAGTTTAATAATAATTGCTATAAAATATAAAAAATCATAAAAAAAATTAAAATTCTAGACACTGACAGGGGCAAAGGGCCTATTAGCTATGGAGAAGAAGGGGGGCGTGAGTTCGACGGTGGTGGCATTGTGGGGAGCCAACGCAAATTAGAATTCCTTAGGGAGGGGGGGGGACCCATATCGGAACTTTGGGGGGGGGGGGGGCCTAAAACCCAGTTCAGAACGAGTGGTAGTGGGGTTTAAGTTTGGTGGGTTGGGTTTGAGTTTAGCAGGGGAGGGTGGTGGTTGGGTTTGAGTTTGGTGGGGGAGAAGGGAGCCTGGGTTTGAGTTCTCAGTGGAATACGGGTTGTGTGGAGGGAGGGGCGTTTGCATTCTTCGGTGAAGACAAAGGTGGGGGACCAGCGACAGAGCAGACAAAGGTGGTCTCTGGCATTTAGCGTCAAATCTTGGAGGGGGGTCCGGCGTCAGCTCTGTTTACGGAGGAGGGAGAAGGGAAGAAGGGAGGAAAGGGGAGGGAAGCGAAGAGCGAGAGAGAGAGATGGTTTGTCGATCTCTGGTGTCAGATCTTGGGGGGGGGGGGGGAGACAGTCGGTGTCCGATGCCAGCATCGAACCTATGGGAGAAAGGGAGGGAGAGAAGGGGAGGAGAGAGAGAGAGAGAGAGAGGTTCTCTCTCTATTTTTTTTTTAATTTTTTAAATTGATATGAATAGGGTATTTTCCTTTAAAAGCATAAAACATGCTTCTTACATGACCATTCCATTTTTTTTTTTTTAAGAACCAGATAGAAAGGACCAAATTGTCATCTTTTTAGAGAGTGTAGGGTTAGCATAGCTAAAAAGAAGAAGAAGAGTGAATAGGGACTAAAGTGTCATCTCTTAATGAGTTTAGGGACCATATAGGCTAATTACTCTTTACAAGATTTGTCTAAAATTTAGTCTTTTTTTTTTACACACCTTCACGATAAAAAAACCTTCAAAACCTATAAAGTGGCCGATGAACCCAGCTTCTCCCCTCATCCCGGAGTCGCACCTTGACCTCTGGCCACCCCCCACCTATGCAAACCCATATCTGGGTTATGCCTTCCCCTGCCGACAATTAGGATCCGTCTCCCCCCACCCCCCCTCCCTCGAATCTAGGTATGCTTTTGGAGAATGGAGACACAGAGAGAGAGAAGGATGAGAAAGGGAGAGAGAATGAGGAATTTTAATTTTTTTTAACGATTTTTTTAAATTAATTATTACTAAAATACTAAAATACCCTCTTAAATTAAATCACATACAATGTATATGACTCATTCGATTAGACATTTAATGGAATTAGATGGAAAAGACTATAATAGCCAACATTTAGAGAGTTTAGAGTCGTATCGGCCAAAAAAAAAAAATAAAATAAGGACCAAACCGTCACCTTTTAAAAAGTTTAGGGACTATTTGGGCCAATTACTTCTGTTATTATTATTTTAATGCTTACTCTAGCTTTAGTTGGCAAGTAATGGCGAGTAAGGATGAAAACACTACTTTCAGTTTTAAATGTCAGTACTTTAATTTATATAGAGATTTTGATAATATTATTGATATCGATGCAAATATTAGGAAAAAAAATACATAAATTACGAAATTTACTTTAGAACAAATACACAACATTTTAGGATTGCATAAACAGTAAGAAGATACATTAATACACATGTTTTAAAATGTGAAACTCTTTATATGTTACACATCTAAATACCAAAAGCAAATCCTATGAAGTTCAAACATGATCAGGACACCATCTTAATATTCAAGCAATAATGTGACATGATAAGTTATTTGAATAGTATTCAAAATAGTTGTGAACATGCCACTTTTAGGTTTGTTAATCTTTTCTCATTTCATTTCCGTGAAGAAAATTCTAGCATGTCCAAAAAGATCAATGGAAGACGAAATTTGAATTTCTGATTGATATTTGAACCCAATTTTGCACAAAATCACCAATAAATCCGAATATTTGGTATTCAAAATAGTTGTGAACATGCCACTTATAGGTTTGTTGATCTTTTCTCATTTTATTTCCATGAAGAAAATTCTAGCATGTTCAAAAAGATTAATGGAAGACGAAATCTGAATTTCTAAGCAATATTTCCATCCAAATTTCTGTAAAATCACCAATAAATCCGGTATTTGTAGAAATTACACTAGATTTTTATTGAAAATGATATTTGTACTGATATTTCCTAATGTTTTCATGGAAAAGATTTTACCCCCGAAATATATTTCAATACTCCTCGAAAACAGAAATTTCAGTGAAAATTTTTCAAAATATCACGGACATATGCGACCATGATGGTGAGCTTCAATTTGAAGCTGCAAATGACCATATTTAGCGAGAAGGAGCTGTTCAACTATCTTCAATGTATTTGTGGCAATATTAAATTTCCAACAAAAAAATGACGGACAATAAAAAATTTAAAATTTGTACTCCAATGTATTAAATGTTACTTTTATTGTTAAATCTATTTTTTGTCATCATTGTAAAGTTGTAGGATTCACAGAAATAAAATTTTGTATTTAGGTAATTTAGAAAAAACAAAATTGTACCGATTAGGTGAAAAAATTGAGTCACCAACCAATTACCGATATGGCATGGAATATGGATGAAAATTTGTCCATATCACAAGAAAATGCGACTTTCAAAACCTGAATCACAAAAAATGCATCCTAGATAAGTGGCAAAAGGAAAGGTCAATTAATCAAAACCAAACTCTTCACATAAGTGAAGGAACAAATTCTGTCTAACATCTCCGGAATCCCATGAAGACTCCTGATCTTCTGAGTTCGTATGTTGTATGAAGCCAAAGCTACTTTACAGGGTAGATCGGTTGAGCGAGCGAACTCTTAAGAATGAGCTCATCATTATTCCAAAAAAAAAAAAAAAGAAGTGGACAATATAATTGTTCAAGATGAGAAATTGATAGATGTTTGGTCCAAAAATAAGTTTTGTTAGCGGGATCCTTGCAGAACCCATCATGCATTACCCACATTTTGGTGGTTTTTTGAGACGGACATGCGGACCCTTCACCACAATCACATATTTGACGGTAGAACTTAAACAGAGTAACAAATCCGTTCCACAGAGCAAGCCCGGACGTCCTTTCTAAACATGCTTCGTTAGTTGAAAGTTCATCATCAGCAGCTGGCAGCGCTATGGTTTTAAATTTCTCATCATGGACATCGAATGAAACAATCTTGGGACTTCCCGAGCAGCATCCACCAGCTAACCAATAAACAATTCCTTTATACTCTACATCCTGAGAAGAAGACTATGATAATAGAGGGGAGTTTTCAAAACTAATTAGAAACCTAAGAAGGGAAAGTGCAATCGTAAACGACAAAGACTCAGTACCAAGTGATTCTGATGACGAGGGATGTTCTCAGACAAAAAAGTGTTGCAAATGGTAGCTCCCCAATACTAGTATTGACAAGTGTTGCAAAAAAAAAAAGTGTGCACAGAGTTGTTGGAAATTATTCATACTGGCAACTATTTTACCCTTCATCTTTTTAACTATAACATAGAAATGAGAATGTGCATACTTTTAGAGCCACCGGATTAATCTTCAATATTTATGCTGGCTGCATTTGCAGGAAGTTTGATATGCCTGTTGATAATAAGTTGCTGCCTTCTGACGTGGGCCATAAAGTTGGCGGTGCAAAGAGTGCAGTCAGCAAATGTTGACTGTAATGGCCTCGATTCAATGGCAGAAGATGGAGAGAAGCAGAAGACAGTGAATGACAGGTGAACTTTCCGTTTTCTGTGCTTTAGATGCGCACATATTGACACTAATTTGTGCATAGATATTTACATATATTGCTTCTCTCCTTTTTATTTTTTTATTTTTTTATTTACTGCCTTCCACTGATCTGGCCCACGAAAATGATGAAACGGCAAAGAAGAAAAGGAAAGTGGTGAAGACCGAGAAGAAAAATGTTGATGTCAAATACAATAAAGAGGGTCATGATGAGGCAAAAGATTCGAGCATTGTTCAAGATTTGTCCAGGACAGCCGAGAAGTGAACAAATTCAAAAGTTAAACCGATGATCACTGAGTTTGTTCTTTTCAGTTGTTTATTATATGTCTGGATATAAGTATTACTCCTACTTGTCTTATTCTTTGATATGCCTCACAAGTAAAGGAAACCAGTCCTTGTTATAAGAATTCAATTAGTAGGATTCTATCCTTTTTTCAGCATCTTTACATATTGAGTTGGTTTCAAATTATTCCTTTGGATTTCCGCAGAAACAGAAACCAATCTGAAGAAAAGAAAGTTAAGAAGAAGAAGAAAATGTGGAGACTATCAACATGGATATGCCTCTACTACCGGCTGAAGAAAACCACACTTGTTTTGTCCATAGATATGGAGTCCAAGAAGCTTGGTATCTCAGGTTAAGTCATTGCTGAATGGTTTAAAAATCGAAGAGATAGAATAGGGTAAATCCAATGGAAGGGTAGCTTCTTCTGAGAAAAAGAAACGACTAATTTGTCTCCATAGGCTATTGACTTAATTAAATTAATCCCCATGTCAGTACATGCTTTTGTCAAGGCAAGGAAAGTTTTTCCACCGCGATCTATTGGTCGACAACTTGGATCCAATTTCAGACCAGTGTCCGTTATGTTTGCAAGTTGCAGAAGAATGGAGAAGTAGTCAACTCAAATATTGGCTCTGATCTATACAAGTTTCGCTTAGGTAAATGATATTTAAATTTTCTTATATGAAATAACAATAGTAGAATAAAGTACATAAAATGTTTATAACATGTTTTCATACCAAGAAAAAAGTAAGAAAAATTCTTAGCAAAGGTATGTTATAAACTTTTGAGTCTTCTTAGAAGAGGCTTCCATATTCTTGTGATTTTGTGGAAGTGCTTACAGAGAACCAAATTAAGCTCTTTTAGCAGGTCATCCAAAGTTCAAACACTCTGGGAAGTAGCTTTTAGGCTTAGCAAGCCAAAAGCAACTTCCCTTTTATTCGAAAATTTGAAGAAACAGAGTAATATTCCTACCTTTTCTTTCTTTTTCTTTTTTTTTTCTTTTTTTCTCATGGTAATTCATTCTTAAGTACGCGAGTTGGTGAAAAACAGTGGCTCGTTCTCCCACCTTCAATAGGGTATTATGGCTTGGAATTCTTTTATGATTAATACATCTCATTTCTTTTGTATGAGAGTTGTGAACTAACTTCATTTTTCTTATTTTATCTGTCTGTGTTGGGCAGTTATGGGAGCGAAGGAGATGGTGAAAAAATGCCACCAAACTCATGGTTGGTTTAAGAAGTTGAATCAGTCAAAGTTCCTGTTGACTAACTTATCTTGCATTTACCTATTTATTTTATTTTTTAAATCTTCTTCCTCACAACTCAAACTAGTGGGGTACAATTGCTTGAGTTAATTGATCGGTTTTTATAGTACGTAGTCAGACGTTGAGGGCACAAACTCAAATTTTATTGGGTTAGAAGGCTTTCACAATATTGTCTTTATGTTTTAGTCAAGATTATCTGCTGCAAAACATTGCCTGTCAATGAATTTTTGGGAATAAGAAACTGTCGTCTATTTGTTTATTCTATTATGTGCTTTCACAATATTGTCTTTATGTTTTAGTTGAGATTACGTAGCTCCCCTTCATCTATTTTATTTTTATTCTATTTGTTTCTTTTTGTTGTTGGTCCTACAATACTATCGAGTAAACCGTATCAAATCACTAAACCACAAACTGTCTCATGTCCAGAGCTTGTCTTTATCATTCATGCCTCAGATTCCACAGCCATCAACTCAGTGTTATATGGAAACAAGATTCTGCTCCTCAAATTTTTCTAACCTTCTGAATCAAACCACTTCTCCTGCAAAGAAAAAAGAGCCAAAGTTGATTAGAAAATTAAAACAGAAACAGAAAAAGATGTTGAAAATAAGTAGGTTGTTTAAAATTTACCTCGGATTATATGTTTTTCCAGGAGGTAGATCTGGCAGTTTCGAACTCCCACAAAACTCCAAGAGTGAGATTAAACGGGCTTCGTAAGTCTTGTATGCATGACCATCTTCTTTTGGATCATCAAACATGGTTGTCCTTTTAGAGGTGAGATCATAAGATACAAACTTCTTGGGCACAATGTGATCAAGTAGTCTTATTAAGATATTGCCATCGTTCCATACCCCTAGCAGCTCCAAATTGCAACTCTTAATTTGTTTTCCGCATCACCAAATATGCAGATTTCATCATATTTTCCCCAATTGTTGATTTTCCCATCCTCATCATGGCTGGTGCTAAACCAAACTTCTAAACCCTCCCCAACAACCAACCCCAAACGTCCTCCCAAATCTATGATCTTGTCTACTTCAGTCGGGAATTCCACCATGGAGAACACCTCATGCTTCACATTAAAGACAAGCAGCTTTTGGGGTACACTTTTTTTAGACAGCCAATAAATGCAGCCGTTCTCAAAAACAGGTTGCTCAAGAAATTGTATGTTGGGAACATGTTGGATAGCTCTCCAGTTGGGTGATCCTAGGCTCATCACCTCAGCAAGGTTATCGAACTGCCACGTCCCGTCCCTTTTATTCTTCACAAGTATCAGAGAAACGATTTTGTACTGTCCATTGTCTATGTCAAAACCCAAACCATACGAAGAGAGAACGGTATCTAGTGATGCCGATTGTAATGGCGACTCTCTTAAGAACGTCACCTCTTCCTTAAGAGGATTGAGTAGGATGGCTCGGGGAGAGGACCATAGCACCTTGTAGCAAAGAATACCACTGCAATAGCAGTCAAAGATGGCATCGTCTCTTTCAAGCTCACCAATCGATTTTAAGTTGATAAAAGAGGTTCCTTCTTCATTGCTCCAAGAGATGACTTCAATAGCACTCTTGCTACACTCCGAGAGAACCAAAATAGGCATATTCCATCCTTCATCAAAACAACAAAACAAGCAAATTAACACAATACTCAAGCTAAGAAAAAAAATTTTCAAATTAAATCTTCCTCAATCAAAATCTAGCACGTGACTTTCGAAAAACACTTACTTTTTTTATGGTCCTCCTCCCCTATAGGCTTGCTCACTGCCTCGTCCGCTCCCTTTTGCTTCAAAACAACAAGAACAGACTTATTTACGTTGAACCATATCTTAATTATCCAATAAAGGAAAATGGAACAAATTGAAAAACAGAGTAAAAAAAAAAAAAAAAGAAGAAGAAGAAAAAACATACCTGCTTATTTTTAGACAAATTCACATCCATTGTGATCTCTAATGAGGAGCAAGTAATTGTTGTAATCAGGAACAAACGAAGGAAAAAAAAATTATGCAAGCACCAGATCCTTGATGTCACTAATATAGTCTATGTAGAAATGTCGAGCAGGTTTCTAGTCCGATCTCAGTGAAAAACTTAATTTTAAACAACTTAATTAAAGTTGCATATCACATTTCACTGATTTTCCTGCTACAGAAGCAACAATAGAAAGAAGACGAAAATAGAAACGAAAGTTGCATTTGCTTATTTCCACAAGCTTTAACATCAGACACAGACTCAAAATCTAACCACAAAATCAACGTTTATAAGTTATGAATCTGTTAAGATGAAAGCTAAAAATTCGCTAGGAAAGTAGAACAACAAATTGATCTCTCACATGTTGAATCTTGTCTTGATCCGAGAAAATCAAGTAGAAAGTTCAGAGATACAACAATCAGAAGACATGGATTATGGAACAAGTAAAAAGGATCCGAAAGAAACTTTCAAAAATCAGAGCTAGAGAGAGAGAATCACATTTCTTGCAGAGTTCTTCTGAGAATGGGAGCTAGAGAGAGAAACTCTCAGTGATTCTCGATCGGAGAAAAACAAACACAAGACGATCAAGTAGAAAAATCAGAGATATTAGCAATCAGGAGACATGAAATATGGAACAAGCAGAACGGATCCGACAGAAATCTCCGAGAATCAGAATTCAGAGCTATAGAGAGAGAGAGAGAGAGAGAATCACCTTTGCTGCAGAGTTCTGAGAATAGGAGCTAGAGAGAGAAACTCTGATGAGTGTTTTCGAAACTTTGAAAGCAAGAAAAATATCTGAACATGGCGGGAGATAATATATACAATTTTAAGCCTTCACGGTCAGCATTCTCAGGTTCATGAGCCTTGACGTGGCGACGTCCAATTGGTTATATAACCGTCAGAGCATTTTGTTCCCTAACGACACCACAATTTCTACGTGCCCTTTCGTTGATTTGGCGCTTTTTTTATTATAATATTATTATTAGAATAATTGGTCAAATTGGTCTTTAAATTCTTTAAAATATAATGATTTGATTATTATTTTATTTTTTTTTTTTACCGAGATGACCATAAATTCTCTAAATATTAGTCATTATAGTCCTTTTCGTTCAATTCCGTTAAATTTCTAATGAAATTTTATTTAAGTGATCATTTTTGTAGTAAAAAAATAAAATACCTCTTCATTTTCTCTTTCTCCTAAACTCTCCCAAAAGTCCCTCCCCCCTCTTCTCTCTACCTTTGCACATCTAGTGACAGCCTCCTTCTCCGACGATGAATTTCATCTCTGTCGACGCCAATTCCCCCTCTTTCTCTTCCCCATCGCCGAACTCGATCCCCCACCTCCAAATAGGTTTTTTTTTTTTTTTTTCTTTTGAATAGACAGGTAAGAGAATCCATCCACCCTTAGTCAACGAACCCAGCCCCCCCACCCCGGCCGATGAACCCAGCTTCTCCCTCATCTCGAAGTCGCCCCTTGACCTCAAGCCACCTGAAACGACCCGCCTAGCGCAAGCCGCTACCGTACATACATACATACTTAACATGTCTTACATAACGTATTTACTTACTTAGCGAAAATAGCGGAAATTTTTCTTTTTTACGGAGCGTACAAACATATGAACGAGTGTTAAATAGAGATGTTCGAACATAAAATAATATACATAAAATGACAAAACGCGTAGCGGCTATCATTCCCACATTTCACAGTTCGCCTTGCCACGCTCCACCATCTTGCATCAGAGATTGCCCGTAGATTGCTTACCTACAGCATAAATGTAAGACGTGAGCTTTTGCTCAGCAAGTACAACTATTACATCCGCGACACAAAAACAAAACCTAACGTAGCATAACATAACATAACTTAACAATGCATGAACCATTTATGCTTCATTATGCTTTCTTATTCTTTCATAACATTCTTGACTTATCTTACTTATGGGCCCCTTAACATAGGTGTCTGTACCGGGGGCGCAACTATGAAGTGGTTGGGGCGGCCAGTCCAATTCCAACTCAAACCATAGTCCAACCCGACCTAACGCGGGTCGGTACGACACAGGCAACTTGCTTGCTATCACACTTACTTTTCATCATGTCATACTTTGATCTTATTCTTATTTGTGGACATGCTTCATGATGTCACTTCGTAAATAAATCATAAAACATATCATAGCATTTCATAAACTTTAAAACAAATCCTATCATATCATAACATCATATAAACTTTACACACATCACATAACATGTCATAGCATATATACATGAGGCAAGTAACACAACAAAAAGCCTATGCTGTAGGCGGAGTTGTACTTACCTCATCTGCTATGTCCTACACTGTGCTGCTCCAAGTTAGGGTGTAACAACAGGCTATCTCCTGTTATTTCAAAGGACATAGGATAAGGATTCATAATCATAACCATAAAAATGTTGGTGACCTAACCAACATCCATACATAACCTTAGTTATATGTTCCCTACACATACACATGATAACTTACTCGGTTACAACAAGTAACCCTAGAGTTCAAAACCTATCATACTTGGATCATGACTTATTATGTTACATAGGGTAACCTTGGTACTAAGCTCAAACACACATAAATAGGGTTAAGTTACTATTCTTAACCTTGGGTCTAAACCTTAACATTCTCAACCCACATCCTATTGGGTTACTATGAGTATCCATGGGTTTTAGGCTCACTAACCAATCTTAGTACCTTGTTGGGTTACATTGGGTAACCATTGGTGTAATCAATCTTGGTCAACTAAAGTCCAAACTCCTACGTCATTCTTGGGCTTTGGGCCCAGTCAAGTAACTCAGGTATCCTTCCCGGTTACCAATGGTCGTCATCTTGATACCAAATTTTAAGACAACTTAGGAGTCCAAAATTCACTTTCCTCTACTTTGGAAAACTTGGCATTTTAAGTCCTTTTTATATAAAAATCCTTTGTTCAACTCAAGAAAAATTGTGACTCTTAAAGTAGGGTTTGTAAAAATTAGTAAGTATTGGAAACTGCCTTTGGAAGAGTTTCTCATTGTCAATTTATCAGTGTATGTGCAGGAATGTCATTTTCCTGAACTGTTTTTAGAAAATCCTATGCAGGAATTTCCTGTTTCCTGCACAGTTTTTGAAATCCAATTTTATTTAAAATTTTGGGTCGAATCTGAAAAAGTTTTCTTCACGAAAATTTTAGACCTCGAAAAATCATACAACTTTTGTGTTTTACTCAAGATCCTGTTCGGGTTCTAACCAATTTTTTACCCCTGTTGAACCTGCCTGGCCATGCATGAAGTCTGGGCAGGGTCAGGTTCGGATTTTTGTAAAAACTAAGGTCATTTGAGCCTTATTTTCGAAAACGGTCTACGTTGTCCATTAGGAAAAACACTTCTCTACAACTTTCATGTTTTACGTTTTTCCTAATTCGGCCTATAAAGACCTCAAATCCTGCTTTTCAGAAAACTGACCAGTTTTACGCAAACTGACAGTTTTCTTGCTTAAATTCATTTTACATCCTAATTTGCACATTCTAACTCAACCGGTCACACCAAGAGCCTAAAATCAGTCATGAAGCATTTTTCTAACGCAAAGTTCAATCAATCACATAATCAATCATACTCATGCAAACCATTGGTGATTTTGCACCAACTAAAGTTTGCATAAATTTTGAGTTTGCACAAGCCATACAACACATCTAGCAACCTAACATTCACATTCTACAACATACTTAAACATATTTAGTGACATACAACCATATTATACATCAATTATGAAAACCCTAATTTCATGCAACCAAATCATATAATCATGCATAACTTGCAAATTAAAACCACCTAAGCACCTAAATCAAGCACAAACCTAAAATTTCTAAACTAGGGCATGGAAATTAAATGAGCTTATGCTCTTAAATCCAATGCTTGAAATACACTTAAATTTTCAAATTGAAACTTGAATTGAAAAGTTTAGAGTTCAAAGGGTTTACCTTAATCAATTCAAGAAGTTAGCTAGCTTAATTCAACTTTTCCCTTTCTCCCTTGCTTTCCTCCACAACCGGCCTCCCTTCCAATGGGGTTCCAAAAATTCGGCCACTTGGTTGGTCCTTCACCAAAAATGCGGTCACCACCTTACAAGTCCTTTCTTATATATATATATTTTTTCTTCTCTTGGAGTTCGGATTTTAGGGGAGAAGAGTGAAGAAATTTTTGGGCATGGTCTAAGGGGATTTTCTCAATTTTGTGAACCAAATAACCTCCTATTCACCTATTTATAGGTGAATAATTAATTTCTTTTTGGATTTATTTTTAATCCAAAATTTTCTTATTGGTCCTTGAAGCAAAAATATGTGCCCAAAAGCCCTCTTAGGTGGCCGGCTACATGGTTCTAGAACAAGCCAAGAATTATTTCCAAATTTTCTTTAAATTCAAAAAAATCACTTAATTATCTTTTTGATGAGGTATCCTCCCTCTAGGCCTTGTTTGGCTTTTTTCTTGATATGCAGTCCATTTTCATGCTAACACAGATATTTTTAATACTGTTCTTACTTATAATATAGTATTATTACACTAGAGTGCAGTCCAAAATTCATTTGTGTTTAATTGGACTGTAATAAAAATTTTTCTTATTTTTTAATGCCTTTTTGCCCTTAATATTCTAATTAATGTACTTGATTTTTCTATAGTGGTTTTAAATCATATTCTTACTATCTTGTCCATAATGACGGTTTTTCGAAGTATATTTTCCATGCTGCTTATCATATTACAGTACCGTCATAACTTTGACCTTTCCGGTCAACTTTTGACTTTTCCGATCAACTTTGACTTTTCTGGTTAAACTTTGACCAACATAAAATCATAAAATTTTTTATACCTTTTTGTTCAAAAGGTCACATGCTTGACTAAGTAATCATTTTTAAGTTTATAAAATCATAAGAACTTGCAAAACTTGATAAAAACCCTAATCAGACTTTTTCAAAAATACCTTCACGATGTACGTTGAATTCCTTTGAAAGGAAATCATAATGTCGTGAAAATTAGTTATTACACCACCCCCCTACGCGACCCAGATATGGGTTCCACCCCCCTACTGATGATTTGGATCCGATTCCCCCCACCCTCGAATATGGGTTTGCTATTTGGAGAGTGGAGAGAAAGAGAGAAAGAATGATAAAATTTTAATTTTTTTTAATGACTTTTTTATTTAATTATTATTAAAGGAGTAAAATACCCTCTTAAATTAAATCATATGCAATACACATGACTCATTCCATTAGAAATTTAATAGAATTGGATGGAAAGGACTATAATGACCAACATTTAGATAATTTAGAATTATTTCGGCCAAAAAAAAACAGAAACCAAATTGTCACATTTTAAATAGTTTAATGATTATTTGGGCCAATTACTCTTATTATTATTATTTTAGTGCTTACTCTAGCTTGAGCTGGCAAGTAATGGCAAGTAAGGATGAAAACACTGCTCTTTGTTGTAAATGTCGATACTCTAATTTTTACAAAGATTTTGGTGATATTATTGACATCGATGCAAATATCAGAAAAAATTACATAAATTATGAAATTTACTTTAGAACATATATATAACATTTTAGGATTACATAAATAGTAAGAAGATACATAATACACAAGTTTCAAATGTGAAACTCCTTGTATGTTACACGTCTAAATACCAAAAGCAAGTTGTATAAAGTTCAAACATGATTAGGATACCATCCTGATATTCAAGCAATAATGTGACATGATATGTTATTTGAATAGTATTCAAAATAGTTGTGAACATGTGGCTTTTAGGATTGTTAATCATTGCTCATTTTATTTCCATGAAGAAAAATTCTAGCATGTCCAAAAAGATCAATGGAAGATGAAATCTGAATTTCTGATTGATATTAGCACCAAATTTGCGCAAAATCACCGATAAATCCGGATATTTGGTATTCAAAATAGTTGTGTGAACACGCCACTTATAGGTTTGTTTATCTTTTCTCATTTTATTTTCATGAAGAAAATTCTAGCATGTTCAAAAAGATTAATGGAAGATGAAATCTGAATTTCTGATCAATATTTCCTTCCAAATTTCCATAGAATCACCAGTAAATCCGGTATTTATAGAAATTACACTAGATTTTTACTGAAAATGATATTTGTACTTATATTTTCTAATGTTTTCAAGGAAAAGATTTTACCCCCAAAATATATTTCAATACTCCTCAAAAACAGAAATTTTGGTGAAAACTTTTGAAAATATCATGGACATATGCGACCGTGATGGTGAGCTTCAATTTGAAGCTGCAAATGACCATATTTGGCGAGAAGTTGCTGTTCAACTATCTTCAATGTATTTATGGCAATATTAAATTTCCAATTAAAAATGAAGAACAATAACAAATTTAAAATTTGTACTCCAATGTATTAAATGTTACTTTTATTGTTAAATCTATTTTTAATCATTATTATTAAGTTGTAGGATTCACAAAAATAAAATTTTGCATTTAAGCAATTTAAAAATAATAAAATTGTACCAACTAGGTGAAAAAATTGAGTCATCAATCAATTAACACTTGTAACATTTAGGCTTTGTTTGGTGATCCATTTCATCTCAAATTAAAATGTACTTTTCTATATCAGTTTTTACATTTTTCTGAAAAATCAATAAAATTTATAACTATTTTTTAAAAAATTAATATTATTAAAACTTAAAAATTTCATCTCATCTTAAACTCATCTCAAACACCAAACAAACCCCGTAATTTGCTATCAATGATAACACTTAATTGGATAGTACATTTTTCACGCAAAAGTCAAAATTTATCATTACACATCAGTTTATCACTCTGTACCGTGAGTTGTGTCCTTATTTCCCTTTTTTTTTTTTTGGGTGTGTGAGTGTGAGTGCCTGTGAAGACTCCCTAGTGAGCCAAGCAGTGGTGCAGTTCTGAAGATGAATTTATTAGTGAGGTGGTATGCTATCTAAGAATAATGCAGGTCACACGGAGAAGAATGTCTTTTTCTTATTAGTTTCTAGCATTACAGGACCAGTCATTCAGAAAGACAACATGAATCTTTTTTTTTTTTTTTTTTTTTTTTTTGAGCTTTTTTCTCAATGCTCAGAGACATGCACTAGTAAGTAGCAACTCTAATCAATCATAAACAACATTCAGCCAAAAATTTAAGGAAAAAAAAAATCAATCAATCAATCAATGAAAAAGAACGATATAGCACGGAATATGGATGAAAATTTGTCCATATCACAAGAATGCGACGTTCAAAACCCGAATCACAAAAAATGCATCCCAGAAAAGTGGCAAAAGGAAATGTCAATTAATCAAAACCAAACTCTTCACATAAGTGAAGGAACAAATTCCATCTAACATCTCCGGAATCCCATGAAGACACCTGATCTTCTGAGTACGTATGTTGTATGAAGCCAAAGTAACTTTAAAGGGGAGATCGGTTGAGCGAGCAAAACTCTTAAGAATGAGCTCATCATTATTCCAAAAAAAAAGTGGACGATATAATTGTTCAAGATGAGAAATTGAAAGATGTTTGGTCCAAAAATAACTTTTGTTCACAGGATCCTTGCAGAACCCATCACGCATTACCCACATTTCAATGGTTTTTCGAGACGGACATGTGGACCCTTCACCACAAGCACATATTTGACGGTAGAACTTAAACAGAGTAACAAATCCATTCCACAGAGCAAGCTTGTACGTCCTTTCTAAACATGCTTCATTAGTTGAAAGTTCATCATCAGCAGCCGGCAGCGCTATGGTTTTAAATTTCTCATGACGGACATCGAATGAAACGATCTTGGGACTTCCTGAGCAGCATCCACCTGCTAACCAATAAACAATTCCCTTATACTCTACATCCTGGTTCATAAAACGTGGAGTACATACTTGGCAAAATTCCGCTTCTATATTGATCTCTCTCCACATGTCATGATGATCGATACCCAGTGTGTGTATTTCCGCTCCAAGAAATTCACAATTTACATAAACAACCCTAATAACTTTGTAAACATTGTCGATTATGTCATGACCGAGTCCTACCAATAGTTTTTGCTTGCGTCTTTTCCAAGGACCAAAACACGAACTTGTCATAAGCTTGAACTCCCTAAGAGCCGGGTTGAATACCAAAATATTGTTTCGGCCAAAGCCACACAAGCAGATGATGCCATTACAATGAGAGCCTGGAAAAGAGATCTCATGTTGCTCTATGTAAAATGATAAATCGAAATCTTCAATCACAGTATCAATGTGGTCACTGTCATCATTCGCATTGCAGATCGTCACAATGGAAAATTCAGTTCCATCCAAGAAGGGGCGGTTGCGGTCACTTGAGATAAATAAGGAATTCTATCCATGGAATTCTTGAGATGTTTGGCCACAAATGTTTTGTCACGAATTATAGTGTTGATGAGACGATGCCACGACTTTTGCACACTTTTACAGCGTAGTAGAGAGTAAACAGGCAACCATGACATGATTTCCACCCACAACTCCTCTGGTAAATAACGGCAACATCTCACCAATGTTTCTGAATTCAACAAAAACAGAAAATGTTATCTACCATTTACATCTTAAAGCTTCACATGGATGTTTTGAAATTGGAGAACGAGGCAGAGTTGCAGTTGTTTCGTCTTGCTACATATTTTTATAATATTAGTTGTCTTGCAAATTGTTGATTAAATCTATATATGTAAAAATAATAACAGACGATAAAACATTGGAAGTTGAGCATAAAATACCAGAAGTAGGAGCATCCATGCTATGAGTGGACATCAGCTCTTGTTTTTCCAATTGCTGGATAAGATCCCGACCCTTCATATCTTTAGGGGCAAAAGAACAAAATTGCACAGAGAGTTTACAGAGTGCAACAAAAGTAATATTTTTGAGAAGGGCAAATGGAGGACTAGTTTATGACCTACAAAGAAGCTGAAGTTCAATTTATTAAAATGATTTTATACCCAAATTCAACACTCAATGAGAGGAAGACTTATTGACTTCACACTGGCAGAGGATAATCAACAACCAACAACTCAACTTGGGAAAGCTTTTCATGCTCTCCCCGGTTTTTATGTACGGCAAGGATATGGTTTTCAATGAATTTATTTCAAAGCATTCGTAAAATGGTCGACATTCTATAACTAAAGCAGCGCATTCATAGGATGTTCAACATTCTATAACTAAAGCGAAAAACCCTGAACACTTTAAAAGCCTATCCTATGACTAGGAGAGGAAAAATGATGTTAAAATATAGAGCATAATGGAAATAACCTTTACTTGATTGTCTATGTCTATGCTGCTTGTACATATTGATCCGCAGAGTTGCCTTGTTGAAGTCTATATGCTCCTGTAGATGTGGGTTTTACACAAGTTCAAAGTTAAAATAGAAATAGTTGGAAGATAACAAAGGGGTTTTTTTCATAGCAAGGAAAGAATAATATCAGTGTTTAGCACCCAGAAACGTATCATAATTAGAACAAAAAAATATTAATTGCCATGAAACCTTTGCAAACAAAATCAAACATGGTTTTTATATCTGAGTACCTATTCATTCAGGTTTTTTTTTTTTTTTTAATCTCTTGTCAGCAAAGGATCTGAATAATTATGGTCATCCCAAAAAATAAAAAAATAAAAAATTAAATTGAGTACAAAGTGAAAGCATTCTTCTCGGAAAAACATTTAGAAAACAAGAATGGATAGAGCTAATATAAGAGGAAATTGGCAACAACGGACGCTCAATAACGATAATCCAGCAGCCTCAAAAATTGGGACTCTGTTGGAACATCCTGAAAATTCAAAATCTTTCTCTCTAAGCTTTTCAAATTTTCTCAGCTGCCAAACATGAGGTACGTATGTATATATGTATAAAAATTAAAATTAAAAAAAAAAAATTTGCAGAGAGAGAGGAGGGAAGAACCTGGTGGTGATCAATGATAATGACGAACATGGAGCGGTGTCTGTGCGTTCTCGATTAGAATGTTCTCTCTATTCCCTCGTCTGTATTTCTTAATCATCTTTAATGTTTCACCATCTCTCGTAGAACCAAGGAAAGGAATTAGTGGCTGCCGATTTCGAATCATTCTCTCCCAAATTAAAAAATAAATTAAAACAAAATAAGCAGGATTTAAAGGGATAAATTAAAATAAGAGAAAATACACAACATAGTATATTTTAGATGTCCCTTATTAATTTATAACATGTTTGACTTTTTATAGAAATAATAGTATATTAACTATTTCTGAGGGTAAAATTCTTTTTTTATCTCAAGAAAATTAGTTTTCTTCATTTTTACTTATTTCTCTCTCCTCTCTATGTTAGTGATGGCAATAGGGCGTGGCGGTATGTTTACCCCACCCTCATACCGCCACTCTTTTTATACCTCATACGCACCCACATACTCACATAATTGAATGCAGGTACAGGTAATTCTCACTAGAGATGTTAGACACATACCTACCTATTTACCCATTAAGAATTAAAAAAAAAAAACTCAAAACAAATTTCATTAAAGTTTTCATAAAATTTGACAACACAATCACAAATGTAACTGAAAATAAAAATAAAATCTTAAAAACAAATCCATTCATAGTCGACAAAGCATTAATTTGGTTGGTATCTACCGAAGGCAAATATAGTATAGCCTAGTGGAAGACTTGCGTGACACGTCGCTTTCTGGTTTTTAATTCTTTGTTGTTAATGAAAAGGTAAATAAAGGAATCAGTAGGTATACCGGAACATCGCAATAAAATCAATATTTTTTTTGCACATTCATCATCTACCACGTGATTTAACCACTTTAATTTATTAGAAAAAAATATAACACCCATAAGTTAATGTTAATATTTTAGATTATTTATAGCATACGAATAAACTAATGATAAGGAAAGACTAGGAATAAAGGGCATTTCAAACTGACAATTGATTGCATTAGTTAGGAATTGAATTTTTAGGTTAGAGTTGACTGACTATTCAAAAATTATATATAATTTTTATTAACCTTCTCAGAAAAGACAAACTGATATGAAAATTTTAGGTTCAAAATAGTACACCATTTGGTGCACCAGTTTAAAATGAAAATTTTATGTTCAAGTTAGTTGATTTTTCCAAAACTAGTTATTATTCTTGTTTACTTTTGAAGGAAAAAAAAAATTTTTCCAGATGAAAATTTTGAATTTGGACCTTTGAACCAAGCATGAGTAATCTGAATTATGAGTAATCTGAATTTGATTACTTCTGTAAACAAAATGGAATTTAATCCCTTAGGCCCAAGATAATTTAGAATACTCCGCAACAAAATGGAGTAACTAAGTGATCAATGAATAAAGGATTATTTACAAATATGGCTGATTTATTAGAACTATACTCTTAAAATATGTCCACAAATCAACTTATATGCAATAATAAACAAAACTTCTAATTGCATATATATATATATATATATATATGGACAAAATTGCCTCTTTCTTAAAATTGGTGGGAAAATGAAAATCTAATAATTAGCTCCTAATTTCTAGGCACCATTTATGATCTTCAAAATCTGGAAATCCTCAAATCATTGGGATTC
Organism: Ficus microcarpa; assembly: GCA_025413485.1. Lineage (NCBI taxonomy): Eukaryota > Viridiplantae > Streptophyta > Magnoliopsida > Rosales > Moraceae > Ficus > Ficus microcarpa. The sequence goes on from CM046378.1 coordinate 10,237,640, forward strand.
AAAAATCAATTAAACACAAAAAGCAACCCATTGCGTCAAAAAACCTCCTCCCCCATTTCCTTTTCCTTTTCTTTCCACCAAAAAACCCTACTACCTTCCCCTCCCTCATCTTCTCTAGATTGTCGAACAAACCACCGTCAAGAATGGGTAAGAAAAACCTAGCGTATGAGTCACCCATAAATGCCAAAAACGCCATTGAAGTTGGGTTGGCATCCCCCACACGAAGGAGATCTGGGTGTCTCAGTTTAACGTCCAACCATGCTTCTTCACCTCATACTAATGGGAATCAATAGGGGTTTGAGTCATTTTCAGATCGTTAAGATCTATATGGTCATTTTTATGTATGGTTCGTTCATTTATTTATTTATTTTTAAGGAAAATTTTATGATTCTATCCTTCTATCATTTTCATATTGATCACATCTTTGTAGTTTGGGTCCTTTTTTTTTTTTTTCATTTTTTTCAATGTTTCAGTCATTATTTTCATTTAGAAATTAATGGACTAGATTCATTGATAATTTTTGCTAGGGATTTGATCGTTTTATAAATGTATTGCATCAAGTGATTTAATTAATAATGAGATTATTAAGTCATTGTTATCTTGACTGAGTGTTTATGGACTCCTAACCGGCACTTTTAAATTCAAGGAAATTTCATGATTCTATCCCTCTGTCATTTTCATATTGACCACGTCCATGTGGTTTGGGTCCTTTTTTTTTTTTTTTTGTTGGTTTCGGTCATTAATTTTGTTTGAAAATTAATAGACTAGGTTCATTGATAATTTTTATGGATTTGCACATTTGATAAACATATTGTATCAAGTGATTTAATTGATAATGAAATGACTGGGTCATTTTCATAGTGACTAAGTGTTTACAGACTCCTATTTCAATTTTTATTTATTTATTTTTTTTTTTTTGGTAATTGTTGATTGGTTTTGAGAACAATGTATTTGGTCATTTGACTTGCATCTTTTTTGTAATGGTTGAGTCTCTATAGTTCCTAAACGAGATTTACATTTTATGAAATGTTAGATTCAAACACTGGTCTGTTGTATTCAATTGATTGATTGTTTATTGTAAACAAAAATGATTGATTGTTTCTTACATTGATATTTGCACAGAGGAACAATCATATGAAGCATTAGGATATGTGGTGGAATATGAAGATCAACTTGCACTTTAGAACACAAGTGATTGAAGATAAAATGATACTGACATCATTACAACAACGAAAATTCAAACAATGATGTTTTATTCATTATGATATCAAAAGATCGACAATGGGTTTATTGATTCGATCAAAATGTTTCACTTAGGGATTACAAATAGGATAATGATTGGGAATGATTTTATTGATTTGGTCAATTTGGATTATTTTATCGTTAATATTGGTTTCTTATAAACTGGAATATGCGCGCTATGAAATTCACATGTGCAAACAAATATATAGTCATTATCTTATAGACGGTGTCATTATCGTAACATTATAAATGCATGCAGCAGGGACGTAGCTAGAGAAGGCCTTGGGGGGTGTTGTTTAAGCCCCCTCTCAACTTTTCTTTTTTCAAAAAACCCTATTATTTTTAAGAAAATTTCATAATAGCCCCCCTAAAATGAAAACTTGCACATAATCTCCTCTAATCATCTATTACATAGCATTAGCCCCCTTGATGAAATTGTCTGGCTTCGTCACTAAAATGTAGTATTCGAAATATCATTCTCAGAATAATAGGGTCATTATAGTAGTGACTATTATGTCAGTTATTGATATCAATTTAAACATTAATTAATAAATCTATTTTATAGAGTTATTTTAGCATTCTTAAGTTTATACTTTTGTTATAAACTTAGTATTTATTTTGATTTTTTTTCCCAAAATAATTATGTTGTCCCAACTGTGTAAGGTAATTATGTTAATGAGAAAAATGAGCTATTTGAAACTTAAATGGAGTCAAAACATTAATAAAATGATAAGAGGAACTCGGATTCATCTTCCACCACTCATGAGCAGCTCACACATGCACCCACGTGCCGTTTGGGCGATTTATCGGGTCTAGAAGCTCCCAGATAGCGAGTTCCTCACACTCGCACCAGTGCGTCTTTAGCCGTATGTTAGCAACCTAGAGGTTTGCCGGATTAGGTGTGGCGCACTCCGGCTTCATTCCGTGCACCTGTGAGCTTCAGCAAGTCTACGATCGCCATGCCTTTTCTTCTTCAGCAGCTCCCAGTCACTGCTCGCTACCTGCTCACGTGGGCCCCTAGGGCTGACTTGCATCAGTCAGCAGCAACAAAAAAAAAAAGAAAAAGAAAAAAGAAAAAAGAAACAAGAGGCAGCTGATAGGGTTTGGCTAGAGACTTATAAGGAAGGGCCGAGGGCTCCTAAAAGAGGTCTTTGGCTACTACTTGGTAGAGCTGAAAACCAATGAAAAAAAATATATTTCTTCAGTTTTAGGTTTTGTTTTCTATAAAATCAAGGAGAGATTATCATGAAGATCGAGAAGAAAAAGAGGAGAAGATTAGAGAAAAATCTTACAAACTTATGATACCTCCGTTAATGAGGTTTCCTTGTTATTTTCTTATCTTTTGATTTTTGTAATTTAAGAATAGTTGAAACTTTGTTTTGTAGATTTTAATTTATGAATTTTTTTTTTCTAAGATTCCGGTGTAGCCTAAATATGATGTTTTGCTTATTCTTCTAATTTAGTGATTGATTTATTTTCCATAATTGAGTGTTATTTACTATTCTTAATACTTCTAAATAATTGGTCACTATTTTAGTTGATAGGTTAATCATAATGAAACCGGAAGGAGATTTATATGTATAGTTCATTGTGTTGAATGCCATTGGTTGCATGTGGGAGAGGAATATGGCTTGTGCAGTTGCCATGAGCGAACCACAAATCTTAATGAGTTCTTATTGGTTTTAATTTACACAAGAATAGAGTGGATTAGCGTCTAAAGATATTTTTGTTAGACCTCGGGAGGGCTAATGAATAGGTTTGGAATTCTTGACTATCAATTATGGAAATAAATTGAGGCTTTAAGGATTGAATAATTAAGGCAGAGTAATTATGATGAAATCGAACCCTAAATTTTTAGTAATTTGAGTTCTTCATTTTTATTTTTATTATTATTGTTATTTTTATTTTAAATACCTTTTCGGTTTATTTATATAAAATTATGGTTAATTAATTTTGGTAATTAGTGATCAATCAATTCTCGTGAAAACGATTCTCTACTTATTACTTTATTACTTGTGAATGATAACATACACTTGCATTACAAAATCCGCACCATTAATCCTTCAAATGACATTGTCATTATTGTACTAACCACGAACAAAATATATATGATAAAAAAAAAGTAGAAAAAGAAATAAAATCTCATGTAGTGTAAATGGAATTTAAAAAGAAGAACAGTAGGAAAAATCTCTTTAAAGAGAAAATAACCAATAAAATTTATAAAAAAAAAAAAAAAAAAAAAAAAAGGTAAGATTTTTATGTACAAAAATTACAAAATGCAAAGAACGAATAACTTGTTTCATCTTCGAAAAAAAAAAAATAATAATAATAATAGTAACCTATTTCAGAAAAGATAACCTCAATATGTTTATTAAAAAAAAGAAAAAGAAAAAACTTATGAAACTTATAAAACTAGATTAGTCCAAGAATTCAAACGTGGAGTAAATTGTGAATAAATTCCAATAATCCAAATATGAAGTAACCGAATTTTTTTTCCCCCAAAAAAAGTGCCAATAACAATAAATGTAAAGTAATCAATTTTTTTTTCCCAAAAAAAAAAAAATCCCCCAATTATAAAATCTCCATACTTAAATCTGGACGGGTAAATTTGGAAGGAAATTTTGATTAACTTCAAATTTCGTTTAAATTTGCAAATAAATTGGCTAGTGTTTATTTTTTTTGAAAGGAGTGCTCTAAAATAGACATTTTGTGTAAATACTTCATCAAAAACCTTGTTAAACAAGGCAGCGGGGAAGCCACTCTATACATGAGCACTTCCATTAAATAGTTTTCACAAATTAAAATATATAGATACACAAATATATAAAACGCACTTTCTATGGTTTATAGATACAAATCAACTCCTTGACTTCGAGTAACAATTATTTAACATAATTACCACAAGTACTACATGGACCAAATAATTATCAACTGCATCTACTTTAAATTATTATAAATAGAGTTTAACCCAAAGCCCCAAAAAAAAAACAAAAAAACAAAAAACAAAAAAAAGCCAAAAACAAAAAACAAAAGATAATAATAATCTTGAAAAATGGATTATTCAAAGATGATGATGATGATGAGTAATTCAACCTGGGAGTTGTTTCAAAAAGTGAAGAACAGAATTGGCAGTATTTAGAGCTGCAAGGGATCCAAAGGTATTGATAGCGTTCTGTCCCTCTTGTTTTCCAGCTACGTCTGATAGCCCTCTGATCACTATCACTGGGAATCCATTTGACAAGCTTGTCTGCCCAATCCAATTGCATTTGTGTTAGTCAAAAACGTTGAATATGAAAAATAGCTCAACAGAACAATGTGCCTGAACTCTATCACTGTGAAACACCTAGACGATTTGGTGCAATCAAACAGTAAGTGGCCTTTATCTCTTTCAAGAGTTCTTCCTTTTATTTTTCTAACCTCGTGGGTGCAGTTTGAGCATTAATTTCTCATTCATTCATGCATTGTTTTGAGCCTATGATCATTTCAATCTCCTAATCACGGAGGAGATCACGAATCCATTTAGAGCATTCACTAATATAAAGTGGGTCGCACTCAAAATCAAACCTCAAATGATACCCAAAATGGGTTTTATAAACCATTTTTCGAGCACATTGTTCATGAAAAATATGTATATATAAGAGAAACGTAAGAATTACATGTAACAGAAAAGAAAATAAATAAATGAATAAATAACTTGCCATTACTACTGCAGAACTCTCCATGTCCGAGGATGAAACGTTAAAAGTGTTGAAAAGGAAGTCCCTATAAGCTGCATTGTCCACAAAAATGTCGGAAGTTGAGCCCCTGAGTCCCACAACTAGCTTGGGCTTCTTTTGGAGACACAAACTAGAATTCACACATTGTTGTAGCTTGATCCCCTGAAGTAGTTCAAAATTGAAATTACAATTCGATCAAGAAATTATACAGCAGAGATCAATACACTTTATTGTATGTATAAGTTGGATTCTGTCCCATCGTTTTTTTTTTTTTTTCAAAGTATCTATCATCAGGATTCGCTGTCAAGATCGACCATCTTAAAACTTTGTATTGCATTATTTTAATACGACATTATTTCTTATGATCACTGTATTATGTTAGTTGACACCGATAATAAATCCACCAATAATGAATAGTTATAGTTTTTGTGTAATTTTTGGTGTACTGTGTTGTAATGCTTTTATGTTGGATTGAAATCGGCTCCGATTCAGAGTCGATCTAGATCATAATCAAATTGGTCGAAGACCAAGATCATATCACAATAAAAATAAAATAAAATGTATTAATGCACTAAACTTTGTATTAGGTTATTTTACGAACCAAATATCACCTTGTATTAAAATAAAATACAACACAATATGATATGAATACATTGTTTTTCCATAGAAATGCATCATGTAAATTATTTCCCTTCTTCTATTTTCCAGTTTTAGATAAGTACTCATGTTATAGAATACACGTTCTTCTCCCCATTCAAAAATACAATAAATGCCAAACCACAAAAAATCTCATTTCAGTCTTTGTTAATTTGTTGTATTTATTATGAGTAATGTTAGGGACACCAACTCTAATTTCAACATTTAAGTATCAACTCACGTACGTGTCATATTTCTAAACAACATTACCACCAAAAAAAAAAAAAGTACATATAATTATAATAATTAATAGAGAAAATCTTTATAAAAATTGGATATATATATATATATATATCTAACCTCCAATTTGGAAGCAACATGAAGCCAGTCTTGATTAACCTGTGCCCAAACCAAGGTCTGGGCAATATTTGGCACCCCAGAAGTGGAATAGAATTGCTCGAAATTGAATCCAATGTGTCCCAACAGATTGTCTCCTTCTTTTAGTGTATTATAGTTTTTCACTTCTAACCCTGCAATATCTGTGCTGTCCACTGTCCCATTTGGGTTCTGCCATTAAAAAAATTCATATGTTATCTTAAACATATATACATGCATATATATATATATATATATATATATATGTTGTAAAAAAATTTCTACTATACTCAGTTTTCTCGACCTAAAATAGCCCCAAAATTGTGACATTTTTTATTTTTTTAATGAATAATGAGAGGACATAACTGATGTCAATGGCAATTAGCACATTTATCCCAACTAGATTGATACTTAGTAATTACCAAACTAAACTCGCCACTCAATGTTTATTAAAAATTGAAAAAAACAAAAAAACAAAAAACAAAAATGACCCAAAACCAAAAGGGACAATAACATTTCGGATGTCTGACTAAAACCCGTGCCTATATATATATATATATATATATGTAAAGAATTAGGCAAGTGATCCAAGGAAGGTGAAGGTGAAGGTGAAGACATATATAATTACCAGCCAATCCCAAATGCCAGTGTTAATAAACTCTTTAGGAATGGAAACGTCGCCAATGGACATGGAGTTGTTGATATTGCCTGCTATTCCAAAATGGACTATCCCTGATATCCTAAACACATCCACCATTTGTTGTGTTGTTGCAGCTGCATTTATCTGTTTCAGAACCACTCATTTTTTTAATCCATGCTCAAATAATTAACTTCATATATGATTGTTATATATATATATATATAAAGCTTTTTCTTTTCTTTTTTTTTTTTTTAAGGAAAGAATATATAGCTTTTTCGACTTCTTAGTTATTACGGGAAAAGAGAGAGAGAGAGAAATAAAAGTAAATAAAAACAGAAAGAGAGGGGAATGGATATCTCTTCAACTTAAAAAAAAAAAAACAAAACAAAACAAAACAAAACAAAAAAGACAAACAAATAAGCAAACAAGCAAACAAACAAGAACAACAACTTTTGTAAATTAAGTGGAAAAATGGATGGCATTTTAAATAATTAATTTCATAGATGATAACGTATTTGATACGCATGGTATATTATTATACTACTTATGCTTCGCACATGTGAAATTTGCACATATTAAAATTATTGAATATCTATTTTATAATATAAATATCAAAGTTTTCAATGATATTTTATGGTAAAAAATAATAGAATAAAAAAAGGACATTTAAAAATGTTATTAAAGTAAAAACAAGAGAAATCAAGAAAAAAATAAAATAAAAAATAAAAAATGGAAAGACATCGTCACAAAAAGATAAAATAACTTAATCAAATTTTTAAATAATGTTTTTAGGCAACTTCAATCTTATAATATAGGTATAGATTTTAGATATATTATTCGTCAGGATCTCCAGAACATTATTGTCATTGGACTTGCACAATTATTGACCTATGAGATTGCAAAGAATATAGTGTGTCGGGTGTGGTGTGTTTTTTTTTTTTTTTAATTTCTTTAATTTTTTTAAATTAATTGTTTCGCTTGAATTGGCTTCGCTGGTCATATAAGGCGGCTTAATTACCACTGTTGTGAAGGAGCCATTCTTGGACTCATAATTTGTTTTATTGCATATGTATTTTTTTTAATTTTACGTACAAAACTCTGGAGAAATTTTCAGAAAAGCCACAAAAATTTTCACTTTTGAATTTCTTTTATTAAAATTTCTACCACACACAGATAGACTTAGCTAAGATAACAGAAATCTGAACTACAAATAAGTTATGGCATAGTATACTACATAATTTTCTGACACTTTTCTTTCTAATTAAACCAATTGATATGAACATGGCAAAAAGTTTTTTTTTCCCCTAAAAAATAGTACTGATTTAAGAAAATATCCAAATTTTAGAGCGGTAGTTAAAAAAATGGCAAATTATCTTTTTAATGCAAAATTTTAAATATATAGAGATTTTTTATATATATATCTATTGTATACTAACTAAAATCAAGCAATAAATATTCGATTTACTGAAGAAAATAAATGATAAATATCATTAAACGGAGCTATAAATCTGGCTACATTCATTTTTTTAGAATAAAGAAATTAAATTGGGTTATTTATTACGATTTCTTTACAAACAAATATAAAGAGTCAGATAACATTCGATCAACTAATTATGAATTGTATGAAGCTATTGGTCATTAGGACATAGAGTCAGTACGAAGAGGAATAAATTTTTTTATCATTGTTATTTTATTTTTGAATAAGGAAGAGGAATCAGTATTTGAACTTACCAATCCAACACCACATTTCACATATATAACTCTCTTGTCATAAACTTTTCCCACCCGAAATCGCCTGCCTGTAAAACCCAAAAACCCTTTATAACTAGACTAAACAAATTCCTGATTAGAAATTCTACGCGGTAATTAAGGTACAAAAAATATCTATCAATAACTAAGTCGACAATAATGGACTTTTTCTCCTTTTATTGGATGCGATCGTATTGACACAAAATTTACCATACAACATATAAAATAAACATAAACTAAGATTAATTACTTGAAATAATGCAAACCTAGGAAACAAACGAGGGCTACGATGAATTACCTGACAAATCGAGAAAAGGGTACTTGGGGTCAGGCTTAAATGCCCCGGTGGAAAAGAAGGCATTTTCTTCAGGTGGATAGACAGTGATAAGGCCAATGTATGGCCCTCTACGATTTACTTGTTTCAGAATATCATGTCTCGACCATGGAACACAAAATGCAAATGCAACCATCTGTGAGTACAAAACCGCCAAACCTAACCATTTCGCCATTTTTGTTTCTGAAAGCGATCGTGCAGTTTTCTTCGATCGCCCGATCTCCTTATAAAGTATGATATACATATATAATATATATAATACTATTCAACTATATACGCACAATCAACTATATGATTTATATTATCATATTCAGTATATAATAATATATTTTATGCTTCACATACTGTCGCGCCTGCAGGCATATAACGATAATAATAATCAATTCCTAGCACGCATATACATGTTAATTAAAATAGTCCACCGACAATGACAAATGATAATTAACAACGTTTTTCTTTCCCTTTTGCTGGAAAAGGTTTCAATTTGTGTTGAGACTGTTGGGGATTTATTGAAAAATCAAATAAAACAAAATAAAATAGTATACTGAAGAAAGGTCAAAGCGTGCTGGGCACTGTCCTTAAAAATAGATTATGCCCCTCTCGTATGATGTACAGGTGCAATATAGGGTTCACGGCTGTCTAATCTCTAGGATTCAATGATCTGAGTTTCGTGAGGGTAGAGTCCCAAATACTCAGCTCTAGAATAGCTATATAGACTTTGAACCTATAACAAGAGTAGGACAATTAAAAAGACACAACAAACAAATTCTGAAATTATAAAACACATGGTTTTCACGTTCAACTTCATGAACTTTGAGTAAAGACTTTGGCAAATATTTTTCTACCTATATTGAACTCTCAACTCGTTATCTATCGAATCAAGTTTTGGTCTTATTATTTATGGGGGGCATATAAGCTTTGCATTTGACTTACACGACAAACACAAGGAAGCTTCAAGGAAGGTCTACAACATTTGCTAGACAATTCGTGTACATTAATTCTTTTAAATAATATAATATCAACTAAAAGAGAGGAACCATATGCTGAGCATGACCTTTAATCAGCAAAAGCTATTAAACAAATATACAATAAAGCTTTTTTGCAAGCTTGAAAGCCTACAAAATATGCTCTACAAAGGCCACTATCTATTTACATATTTAAGTAACGCGTATAAAAAGCAAGATGTGAGTGTTCCTCATCTGCCGTGCATTGGAAATAAATAAATTTAAATAATAATAATAATAATGAACAAATTTAGCTTTTCTAAAGCTTTTGTCAAGGTTAACACATATTAAATACAAAGTCCAATATTTTATTTAAATAATGTAAACTTAACAAATATTTGAAATACTTTATTTAAAAATTACAACAGAGACTATTTGGAACTGATCTCGTGTATTATTGTTCTCGAATTTTTTTTTTTTTTTTTTTGGGGTTGAATCAGGGCCTTTTTTTTTTTTTTAATACGAAATGGATAAAACATAAAAATTCATAATAAAGAACATTCAATAATAGATATATATTAATCAGCCCTCATTATAACTTAACTAATCGAGTACATCCAAACGGTCCAAATTATTAGACATATTAATAGGTAAAATAGTGATACCTATTTAAAACACACACACACACACACACATATATATTGATTCCTGTTATTTAAAAAATGGTGTTTTAACAAATAGTTGGTTTTAGTCCATAATAAATAATTATTGTAAACGTGAACAGGACATATAATACTAAGTCATAATCATGAAAGACGTATCGAAATAATTTGAGTACAATGTTAGGAAATAAATTAATCAAAACCAATGATATTTGTGAAGAATTATTTTTAAGATGCTACCTATTTGTCCATGATAGTTTCCATAAAAAGTAAACAATAAATTTTTAAGAAACTAGAGAAATTTAAAAAAAAATTTTGAAAGAAAACAATTAATTTATTGATGTACCTACCTAGACAATCTAATTAAGAGAGAAGAGAATTTACTGAAAAAATTGTAAAATCAAATGCAAAATGTGTACAATAATACAATCACGTGAAAAGCATTGGATATTATAATGTTTAAACTGTCTATCGTGAATCACGATCTCAAGCTTTAACCAAAAATATAATAAGATCGACGAATAGTAAAAGCTTCCTTAGCAAATTGATCTCTTCAAACCTGACTAGGGATACATGACTCACTCAAATAGTCTTCTTTTCGTGGAGCGCATTTTCATTTTTTCTGATTATGAACTTTAGTACATCATTTCATATTTGCTCTTTAAAAAAATTCTCATTTTATTGTTCAAACTTTAAATTCAATTCAAATTTTGGCTAAAAATAGACGAGCAAAAAAAAATTGGATAATTATTATTATCAAATTCACTTTGTTTGGCTTTTTGCTGAAAACAAATAGAAAAAAAAATTACATGATTGCATTTAACTCGCCTTTTCTATCTATTTTTAACTAAATTATAATGATGATAGGGGTTAAATAAGGTAAGTTCATGAGAACAAAATGAGTTAAAGTTCAATGGTTAAAATTAAAATGACCTTAAAGTTTAGGAAACATATAGATAAAAATAATCACATATTTTTTAATATTAGTAAGGAGGAGTAATTAGCGAAAAGAATTATGTAAAACAATAAAACGACAACAAGAATAATAATAACAACAGAATAAGAGATCAAAGAATATGTCGGAATCATTTTCCAAATTTTTTTTTTTTTTTTGTGGTAATTTGAGAGTGGGAGATTTGAACTAGGTAATAATATATATATATATAGAGAGAGAGAGAGAGCAGGGATCACAAGAAAGGCAATTAGAAGTGCATTCCCTTGTAATAATTGGTTCAAATATCTGAAATTGCACCGAGTCCATGCTATCCTCTTGCCTGTTCTCTCATAGCGGCCCTCGAATTAATGTTTGACAAATAAAAACATGTCTACAACTTCAAAGTCTGTATATAAGGTAATACTTCGGTGCATCGGTGGAGAACGAAAACTTCATTTTAATTGTTACCGTTCCATTAATTGTTACCATACAATTATATCTGAACGGCCCAAAGTGATGGTTCAAGGGCAGCTGAACTTTTAGGTAACGTGCAATAGTTGTTAGCCAGTTACCTCTTAGTTTATTTTTATTTATTTATATATATATATATATATTTTTTTTTTTTTTTTTTTTTGGGGTGTGGCATCACCATAAACAGTAACTCTATACTAAAGTTGGACAATCTTGCATGTTAAATTTCTAACTAGTCAACAATCCGTTTGCCATAACTAGTTTTTTTATTTTTTATTTTTTTAATTGATATGGATTCATTGTTCCTTTCAGGAATGAAGAGGGAAAAAAAATTATATATTTATATTTTTATATTTATAAATAGGGCACACCAAAGTTATCAATTATGTGAAACTAACAAACATTTCCAGCAAATATATATATATGCATATATATATATATATATATGTGTGAAACCAACATTATAATAATTCCCCGACTTAAAGTCATTTTATTTTATTCAGAGTGACTTAACTTGAATGGTCAAATATAACTGAGCTTTCTTGCCAACAGAAATGTGATATATACTAGCACCTCAGCTAGGAAATGTTAAGGCAAAAATTAAACTACTGATTGCTTGTTTGGCACCCTGTTTTTAAATGTACTGTTTAAATTGTAGGTTTGAACTTATAACCGAGATAAGATTCACCGATGTTAAATTATTAATAATAGATTATTGAGACAGTCCTAAACATTTTCTTCTTCTTCAATTATACACTACAAACCATGCATCATCACTAACATACAAAGTAAAATAATTGTGTGACAAGGTGTATAGTTGAAATTAGCATTACCTTTGGTCTCTATAAAGGCACAAAGAAATGAGGACGTGGAGCCATACCCCAACATGAATGTTCGGATAGCTAATGTGCCAGGTTGGATGTGACCATAAAAGTTTCAAACAGCTAAGCATTAATATTTTATGACATCAGGTATTTATATACATATATAAAATACACATTATCCATAAAAAAAAAATAATAATAATAATTTTAATAACTTCTTTTTTAAACTTGGAGTTGGGAATTTAAACTCTACATTTTTATATAAAGTAGGATGGTATTATTATTAGGCTACATCTTTCTTCAAGGAAATTTGCTAATCTGAAATCGCGTTTTCTTTTCTTTTTTTTTTTTTCTTTTTTTTTTCTTTTAATTAGAAGATAGTGAATGATATTTGTTACATGGACATGATTTCTTAACTTTGGTGTGTTTGGTGTGTTCGGCTCCTCTTGTGTCTCATTTCAGGCATGCATCGCGAAGTGAAAAACTGGAAATGAGCCCTAAATGTAGGCCATTTGCCTTAAAAACCCCCTCAACTCCTAATCTGAACCGCCTGCACTTTACGACCACCTTATCCAACAGCTTAACAATCTTGTACGACCTATATATATATATATATATATTGATCATCCGTAGCGATTATCAAAATTTGTTTAAAGTCCTGGTATTCACGGATGTAAAGAAACTAGAGAGAAGAAGAAAGAAAGCAAGAAAGAAGCAACGAAATGTGGGAGAGTGCGTACATGTGTGGCAGTGGGGGCGTTCGAGGGGTTTGATTTTTCCCTCATCTTCCCCTCGAATCTCTGTTTGAAATCCTAACCAACCAGGTTAGTTGCCATCAGCACGACCGTTGGCTGGCACTTCTCCGTCGTGCCGACCCCCTCACAGAATACCAAAACCCCCTCGATTCCACAAGTTTATTCAAAGGAAAAAAAAAAAAAAGGCCCCGATTCCTTAATTCCTTCCCCTCGCATACCCTCTGCATACTTCAACAGAATCATGCCATGAAAACATTTTGAACGGACCAGAAAACTCACTCACAAACAGAGTTGCAAGCAAAGGAAAAGAGTGTTAAATTGCTCTGCACCTTTGGACCGCCAAAAAAAAGAAAAAAAGAGCTTTTTCTTGCAATTTCAAATATCTTTCATTAAATAAATTATGATCTGGGGGCCTCAACTGTTTTCAAAAGAATTCCCCATGTTCCTCTACAATATAATAGTTTATGAAAAGAATGTATGTGTCAAAAGCAGGAGCAGATTTCACCGGTTCTGAAGCCCCTCTATTGCCTTCTTCCATTGCCACGATCTTTGTTTCGTGTCCTCAAATGATAACACCTTCTTGGGCTGAAAACATCAATCAATTTAATGTCAGGGAAATGAACCAAAATGCAGAAAGCATGTCGTTGCAAATCCGAGTATGATAATTCATTAATCGCACACCATGATGTTAAAGCATGGGATCTGTATAATACTACAATAATGATAATGCATGACTAGAGTTGAAGCCAGTGGCGTCAATAGGGTGTTCTGTTAGCAATATAGATTTAAGAAGTTTTCTGTGCAGAAGAAAATGGAGGAGATGCACAGAAAATGGAGGAGAGAAGTCGTACCGTACAGATCTTGAAATTTGAAGGGCTCGCTACTTGGATGTTGAGGTCATTGGAGTTATCAGACCATATGATGTTTCCCTTCACTATGAGTTTTGAAGGGTCAACATAAATTAATTTCGGCTTGTTGGTGAGGATAAGCTGCACCTTCTTGCTTGATAGTTTCTGAAGCTTCTTCACCATCGAGATCATAATTACAGATTCTCCAGGTTCAAGAAATTGCTGCCTGTTCACATGGTAAGTGATTAGATCAAAAGAAGAATCTTAGCAAGACAATTTTCCCAACTTTAGAAAGTCGTTCCCGTTCTAAATAAAAGACACAAAAGAAACATGAGAGGGCAAAGTGGCTTAGGCTTTTAGATGCCATTGTCATCTGCTACAAAGAAATGCAGAATAAAAGATCAACAGAATTCCAACAAAATTTACAATAGAAAGCCCAACAATTAGAAAACTACACACCCAAAAGCTCAATGATTCTTCGTTAAAAAGAAAACCCAGTAGAGTTCAGTAAGAACAAGCACTAAGTTAAGAAAAAGGATCCACTTTGCCGTTTCTACCAGGTACAAAATAAGATCAAGTCTAAACATCTATTCAAGCATATTTCCACGTCATGAACTCTTGCTAAGAAAGAAGAAAACAATATGGCACTAGAATTGGCCTAGAGTTAAGTGCTTATAGATTGTAACCAAAATAGAGTCCACATCAGAGTTGTGAGCAGAAATAGATCCTAGACCCAACGGTTCACTGCAGATGGCTTGCAAGTAAAGAATAGGTAGTACAAGGCATTGCCATTTTGTAAGGAGCTGATACCATTTTGAATCAAAGGAATCGATGGAAGCAAGTCTTGTTATGTGAGCATTTGTATCGGAGGACGACGGAGCACCAGTACTCGCCTCGTTTTGTCTTGCTGCACAGTCTCCAATGTGTGAAGGGTTCCATGAAGAGTCGTTACATTCATCGCCTTCATTTGAGTGTGCCTAAATAACACATTAACATCAGTACATTCTTCAAATATTATCTCAAGCCAAAATAGGTAGGGATATGAAATTCTATGTCCCTTTTTACTATGAGAAGTTCAGAAGAGAATAATGAGATGATGCTACCTCCAAAGCAAGTTTAGGAGGGATTTGATCTCTTAAACTTGTCCAATCAACTCCTTTAAAGAATGGATGCATCTTGAGTGCTGCATAACCACCAAGTCCCGCACCTGGCCGCCTGCTAGGATCCAAATCCTACATGTGTTGTATGGTAATTATTTGTTATTTTTCTACAGATTTTTATAATCGTACATGATTTTTCAGGCTTCCAACCAATTAAAATATGGCAAAGAGTTTATGACATTTGTGTCTCAGCAAAATATATTTCTACAAATAAAAATTAAGTTGGGAGTTGGGATTAGAAATCCACAAGTAATATAGAAGGGCTACAAATGAAGGCTAATGAGGCGTGGGCTTACCAACAGACGATCAATGAGGTCTCTTGCTTCCTCTGAAAAATAATCTGGAAATCTAATATCTCGGGCTATAATTCTTTGGAAAATAAGCCATTCACTAGCATCTTTGAACGGAGAAGTTCCTGAAAGCATTTGGTACAAGGTGCAGCCAAGTGCCCAGAGGTCATTACTGTTGGAAAAACAGAATGTTATCATACAGGTGGTAACACATGATTAAAGAAAACAGATAATAGAAGCCAACCGCTAGCCAAAGAACATCGAACTTTTAAGAAATTTACAAATATTATACAAAGAATTTTGTCCTCTTATCAACCTTTCACAGTCTAACCGATTTGCCTGTCTGCATGAATTAAAGATGAGATCTTACCCAAAAGTTGCAGGAGAAGAATTCAAGACTTCTGGAGGCACGTATGCAGCAGTCCCCACAAATGTGCATGCCTTATCATCTAAACATAGAAGCGATTAGCAATCTGTCATTGTTGAAATATGAAACACCACCAGATAGGATTGTAAGTGTATAATATACCTGATGCTGCATTTGGAAGGACTGTAATTTGGCTATCTTGCATCGGCTTTACGCTCCCAAAATCAGCAATTTTAATATGGCCATCCGCGGTAAGCAGCAAGTTCTCAGGCTGCATTCAAGAACTTTTTAGTATGATTCAAACGCCATTGAAATTGGGCAAGCATTCAGGAAATGTACCTTTATATCTCGATGTATCAGCCCCATACCATGTATGTATTCAAGTGCATCTACAACTTCCGCTGCATAAAAGCGAGCTTCGGCTTCAGACAAACGACCTTTCTGCACTCAATTAAATTAAAAAGTCGGAATTAAAAATCCAAAAGACAGAGAATACAAGAAACTTTTATACGCAAGAGTACTTTGGTACTCGAAACTATTCAGGAACTTCATGCATGCAACACTTTCGGGCCGAATATGTAAAAAAATTCCGAACATTAAGGATTTTGAAATCGTCTCATTTGACATCTCATTCAACATCCACAATCAACTGACACATCCAATCTTTTCATCAAAAGCAGCAAGAGATTAATTCAAAGATAAATTCAAATGACATGAGAAGGGCAGAGAACACAACATTAAAAGTTCTTGTTCAACTTACCCTGGTTATTTGATCAAAAAGTTCTCCGCCCTCGCAGGACTCAAGTGCCATATCTTCGAAAAAAGCAGATGACAATGTCGTTTGAGAACCAAAATGGTAAACCATAGATGATGAAAAATGACTCCAAGAATAAACATTTAAAAAAAAATTACCGAAACAAAACAAAGTGAGGAACGGAAGCAAAACGAAAGCAAAAATTATTAAGAAATCACAGAAAAGAATACCTACATAGCGAAAAGGTGTCTTGAAAAGTGAAAAATAGTCGCACAATGCCTGGATGATCCAACTGATCAAGAACAATACGTTCCAACTTCACATAAGCGGTTTTATTCTCTTTGGTTATGAACTTTTTATCCATTATCTTCAATGCGTATACGATTCCTGTGTCCTTCTTCTTCGCCCGCACAACCTGACGATGGAATTAAAGAGGCAGACATGAACTCTGCATCGTATAGGCGTCGTTAATAGTTCAACATCCCTTGTTTTCATATCATTTACCAAAGCTTCTACAGTTTTATGATATTATAATTCATTTGATCAAAACAACATGTACTAATTTCTTTACTGGTTACAACTTTTCAAGTTTCAAACATCTAACAAACTAAAATCTCCAATAAAAGCACAAAGCTTAATTCTTCTAACATTTTGGAAACAAAATTAAATTAGATTAGAAAAACAATAATCTAATATTACAACAAAAAGAGACAGTTTGAATTTTAAACCAAATCATGGAATTTATCAAAAATCCATTCTTGTTAAAAGCTCCTATATTGAAAAAACCAACAAATTGTTTTTTTTTTTTTAATGAGGAAAAAAAAAACTAGTTCATTTAAATGATTGAAAAGGAAAAGAAAATCTGAAGCCGACATAATTCAATAAACTACCAAAAATGTAACAAAAACAGAAGGAAAATTATAGACTTGGAACAGAATTGGAAACACCAGAAAAAAGGGAGGAAAAAAAAAAAGTTGTGCCTTGGAATAAGAGCCAACGCCATAGATCTTGCCCAATTCGAAGTCATGAACGGTGAAATTCTCCTGTGGAGCTCGGAAAGCGAAGCTCTTTGATCGCTGGACATTGCCACCGCCGCCATTGGAAGAATTGGGCTGAATCCTCAACTTAGCATCAAAATCCTTCTCCATTGCCAACATCGCCTCACTACCTAAAACTTCCTCCACGTACCACCACTACCATAACCACTTTCTCTCTCTACAACCACCCCATTCCTCTCTCTCTCTCTCTCTCTCTCTTAAAAAAAAAAGGGGGGCCTCGGGAAGAGAGCGACGACCACGAAAGTGGATCAGAAACAAGGGGAAAGAAGAAGACCAGTCTGGGTTTCTCTCTCCTCTTCCTAAAATATTCTCTTCTGAAAAAGGAAAAGGTGGGTTATGAATTTGGGATTCCTATGGATGTCTGTGTGTGTAACCAGCTTTACCTTTGGGTCCTTTTTTTTTTTTTTTTTTTTTTTGGGCAAGTTTCAAAACCCTAGAAAGTAGAGAGAGATGGGGAAGAGAGAGAAAGTGAAAATTTGTATATTTTTTTAATTATTATTTATTTTTGCCAAAAATTTATGAATGGAGGAGAGCGAGGTATGGAGATTGAGGAGAAGCGAGTAGAAAATAGGAAGGCACATGGGAAGGAATGATGGAGATCATTTTTCTTCCATATCTTTCCATTTTCATTCAATTTTTATTCTCTCTTCCTAACCAACCTCTGCTTTCTTTCTCTCTCTAGATTTGAGCCTAAAAAAGGAAAGTGGAGAGAGAGAGAGCATACTACTAGTTCAACTTGATCTTGACGCTGGTTATGATTGTCAGGAAACAAAAACAAAAAACAAAAACAAAAAAAAAAAGCTTCGTTGGACTGCTTTAATTTCACATCAAAATAAGAACAAATCACAAACTAGAGTTTACAATTATTACCAATGTAGATCACTTTATTAGATAGGGTGCTCTTTTTTTTTTTTTTTTTTTGGTTAGGGTGTTAAAAAAAACATATTATTTTGAGATCTAAGAGCTCGATTGTGATTCTATATCTAAATAATTTTTGTTGTCTGCATTTTAAAATTCTCAAATTTATAATCTATTTTATTTTTTTATTTTTAAAAAACTTAAATTTTAACTATATAACTTCCTTTAATTTTACATCAAAATAAGATGATTTTTATATCAAAATACTCACAACATGAGATGAACAAAATAATATCCATGTTACATTTTTTTTACAAACACATTTTAAATTTTTACATTATTTTCTATAATATAGTTTATTTCCAATTCATATTTTAACTAAATACATATTTCTAAAACCAATTTTTAAAACTTCATATCCAAAAGTTCCCCAAACAACTGAAGTTTTTTAACGAATGACTGAAGTTATTAAAATTTGGTAAAAGGCTTTTTTTTTAAATGGTCAATTATTAATTGATTACGATAATTAATCATTGGTTAATCACAACATAAATCACTAATTTTCAAGTTAATCACTAATTTACCGAATCTATTACAAAAAATTAGAAAACGATCATTTTACTAAATTAAAAAAAAATTTGACAATATGTTAGATTAGGTGAACAAACTAGGACACAGGGCTTAATTTTCTTAATTTTTTTAGGGTT
Source organism: Ficus microcarpa (assembly GCA_025413485.1). Lineage (NCBI taxonomy): Eukaryota > Viridiplantae > Streptophyta > Magnoliopsida > Rosales > Moraceae > Ficus > Ficus microcarpa. The sequence goes on from CM046378.1 coordinate 10,256,964, forward strand.
TTTTTTTTTCCAAATTGTATTAGTTATTTTAGAAAAATGAACATTATATTTCCAAAACATTTTTTTTGCTTGGCTCACTTTGATTTGTTTCAGGTGTATTTTTTGAGCTTGTCTAATAACAGTTTTAGATAAAATTTAATTATTTTAATTTTAAAACTCCTAAATTTATATCTCACTTTATCTTTTTTTAATTTTCTTGAAATTCAAACTTTAAACGTCCATAACTTTTTTATTTTAGGTAGAAAGAAATTCATTTTTAATTCTATAAATTGTATAAAATGAGCAAAAATAAAATAAGAACTATATTATATTTTTTCTAAGAATATTTTAAAATTTTATATTATTTTATGTATCACAGTTTATTTCCAATTCATACTTCAACAAAATATACAATTAAAGCCTAACACCTATAAAACTTCAACTCCAACTTCAACCTTATTCTAAATGGGCCCCTAGATTGATTATAAGGACATTGTTTAAGTTTTTATCTTAAATAATAGTGTAGAAAAATAAAATATTCAAAAACATATGGAACTTTTTTTTATTATTTACACAAATAAGAACACACCACACAAGACAGATTGATCACAAAAGCTTTCGTTAGGATGAATTTTAATTGAATCACAAGTGAATCCCATTAACATATAGTACTTTATATGCTAGGGAAGATGTTTTTTTCACTCTAATAAATCTTTTTTTTAAGAGAAAATTACCTAAATAATCATCTTTACTTCATTTATTAACCAACATGACATAAATACCTTATTCTTGATCAACATGATACAAATATTAGTTAAGTTTAGTTTAGTTTTATGTTATATTGGTCTAACGTTATTTTTTTGTATCATGTTGATACAATATTCTCTAAACATGTGTTATTTAGATGTTTTTCCCTTTTGAAAATGTTTAATTTACTTTCCTTACCATATGAAATTTATCCTACTCATTGATTAAAGATTTCTTTTTTCTATGTAAACTTTCCTTTGTAGCAAGATTTTTTAATCACAATCAATGTTTTTATCGTTATATAATCACTTCAATATCATTTTAGCAAAACATTATTATTTATTTCAAAGAAAAATATGATAATATCTATATAAAAATTTGTGTATTTACTTCTATACAATGTAAAATAAATATTAGTACTTAAAAATGTTTTTTTTTCGTAGTAAAAAAAAATAATCTATAGGAGATTTTTTTTTTTTCCCTTTACTTAAAAGCTCAACAAACAAAAAAAACCCTGCGCCATTTTTCCTTCTTTTCTCCGTTTGTTGCTTTGAGGTGTTAAATCTTTTTTTCTTTTGATTCTTTCTTTCTTTCTTTCTTTCATTCGTCATATATCATTATGTTAAATTAATATATCATTGTGTGTGTAACATCACATCTAATAGAGTGTTAAATTAATATGTCAATGATAAATTTTGACATTTTTTTTAAAAAAAAAATGCTCTAAAGTATTATTTTTAATATCAAGAATATCATATGTCAAAAATATGACAAATTTATCACAATGTACAACTAATGTCAAATTTGACATTGAATTTGTATTAATTATTATCTTGATTTTTTATTAATCATTATAGTTATAATATTTTATTTTAATATTAAATGTTTATTTTTACAAGTTTCTATATATAATGATGATCTAAAAATAGAAATAATATCAAAAATTGCATTTAAATATTAGAATGTAAAATAAGATTAGATTATTTTTTAATAACTTTTTCTAATAAATATACTATTGATTTTTTTAATAAATATAGTATTGACATGATTATGTATGAGAGATGGCTTAAGGAACGCAAATTAATTCACCAAAAAAAAATTAACCAAAAAAAAAAAAAAAAGGAACGCAAATTAGCAATCTATTACAGTGATAGTTCATTTGTTTTTAAAAGTGAACAAGACAAATACATGACTGAAAAATCCAATGCAATTCGGGCGTCCAACTAAGCCAAATTTTCTCTATCAATGTTTGCATTGGAATGTTCGTTTTGTCTCCTTTGATACTACTAGTGTCAAAGTTGAAAATTCACGGCCAAAACAAGAAACAAAAATTTTAAGATTTTACTTATGCGATTTGGGTTGTAATATAAATAGAATAATAAAATTTGAAAAGTTAATGCAAAGTATATGTTACCTTATTAAAAGGACAAAAGATACTTAAATAATATTTAAGTGCCTTTCGTCCTTGCCTTCCCTTCTGCTACGTGATAGGTCCTAAACTCGTCATGTAACATTGTTAAATAAAAATTTAATTTTTAAAATAAAAAAATTTTTAATTTGTTTTTTTTTTTTTTTATACTTTACTTCATTTTTCTATTTCGCACGGACCTGTTATATGACAACTATAAATAAATAAAAATTAAAAAATTTTAAATTAATTATTTTTTATTTTTTATTTTGTTTTTTTGTTTATTTCATAAACGCAACTACGTGTATTAAACTAGTTTCAATAAAAGGAGAGAGAAGACAAAAAAATAAAAATCAGAGGTGAGACTACTTAATTTTAAAAACCGTTCAAATTATATCATTTCACGTGGAGTGGTTTTTTTTTTTTTTTTTTTTTTTTTTTTTTTTTTGTCTTTGTTATTTAGTTTGGAGATTAATCAATATTTAACCACATGATATGGTACGATTTGAAGTTTGATTTTTTAAATAATAATTAACCAAACCACTTGGTTTATTTTCTTAATGTATATTTCAAATACTTTTATCTTGTTATTGCAACTTTAAATATATTAAATTTAATTTTGGTAGATATTTTTAGAAACTTATTTAGATAGCTAGTGTTTTTATTACAATTTCCCACACTTTGTTAAAAAGAAAAAAAAAAAAGCAAAAACCATTAAAAAGGGGAGAATGAAGGAAATAGCAGGTTTTAATAAATGTGAACTTGATAGTTCTTTCAATAAATAAGCCAAACTATTTCGATTATCAAAATTTATAAAAGGTTAAATACCACACTATATAAAATTGATGTGATTTGATAGGGTTATTAAGTTAAATTCTTTGACGATGGTTATGAAAACTCATTAAAACTGCACTTATGGTTTGTCCAATATTTTAGATTATTTTTAATAAATAATCGCCCAATCAATTATTAATTAGTAACTTTAATTGGCTAATATTTAGCCCCCAAAAAAAAACCATTTTTATTTCCTTCTTTTTATTTTCGGGTGAAAAAATGTAGTTAGTAATAACTTAAAAAATAAAAATAAAACCGTTTAATTAACTCTAAAAACTTAACACATATTTGTACATAAACGACATTATTAGAGGTGGCACGGGAGTACGTGAATAGACTTTCATTCCCATCCTAAATATTATCTTGCATCCCCATTTCCTTCGGATCAAAGTCCTGCCGTTAACATTGCCATCCATAGAAAGAATTTTTTTTTTTTTTTAAAGAAATGAAGCGATTTATTTGCCTCAACTAAACCTTGAATGAATTTCAAAAATAAATAAAATAAATAAATAAATAAGGGCTCGTTTGGGGGAAGGTATTAGATACAAAGTTTTAGAGATACTTGTATTGTAATTGAGATGAGTTTTTGAAATTTATGTTTGGTTGGAAAAAAAAAAGTTTGAAGTAAACAAAATATTAAAAAAAAAATTGAAATGTTTCGGAAAAAAAAATATTAGTATAGATTTATTTCGTTTATCTCGAAATTCTATGTATTTTTTAAAAAAATCTTAATTAGATTGAAATAATAAATTATGAAATTTTAAATTTTGAATTTACTATAAATATTTAAACATGTGAATAATAAAAAGTAATTTTAAGTTAAAGAAAAAAAAAAAAAAAAACTTTTTTTTTCTTTTTTTTTGAAAATGTGGTTTCCAAAACCTCACGGCACAAGCCATAAACAATACCAAGACATCAAGTGTGGGCCAGAAGAAACTTAAAGAGCTGGACCAAAATTGTGGGCGTAATAAATCACAAAGTAATGTGGGCTCCGCAGTGCATGGGATCAACCCATGTTTGTATCCTATGCGCCCAGCACATGCAAACGCTTTGAAGGCAAAGCAACGAGAACTTCTTTGTCAAAGTGATAAAAGAATAAGGATAAAGATTACCAAAATAATCTATACGACCATGGATATTGTTGGGTAAAGCCAACTTCCCCCACATGCAGTGGATGGGGACAAGGACCAGTTTGGGTGGCGATTCCTATTAATAGGTCGTATTCGTATCAATTCAGTTACTAATTATGTCATAAAAGATCCATTCAAACACGATTTTTTTTTTTTTAACTTATAAGTTAGAAGATACTAATACGAACACAACACGCATATTATACTAATATACTAAAGGAAGAGGATTTTTATTGTTTTTTCTATAGTAAAATGATGATTTTACCCCTCCTTCATGTGCCCTTTCACTGGCTACAGTGAACGGACGCTTTTGCCCTCTTTTTTCCCCTTTTCGGTTGGCTTACCCACAGTGAATGGACGGTTTGGTCCTTTTATCACTGTGAGGATGATTTTGCCTTCATTTGTTTGCCTATCGGTCCCTCCCACCACAGTGGGTGGATGTTTTTGCCCTCCAAACCGTAATATTCCTTTCTCTTTCTTGCTTCTGCCGCTCATACTCCCCTCCCATTTTCTCTCTCTACTATTCATGTTCTAACTCTCTCTCTCTCTCTCTCTCCTCTCTTTCCTTATTTTTCAGATTCTTGACCTCAAACCCTAATTTTCCCTTCTTTTTTGCTTCTGCCGCTCATACTCCCCCCCCCCCCCCAATTTTCTCTCTATACTGTTGATATTCTAACTCTCACTTTCTCTCTATCACACTTTCTCTCTCTTTCCTTATTTTTCGAAGTTTTGGCTTTCAAACCCTAGAATTTTTTTTTTTTTTTTATGTTGTTAGTTTTTTTTGTTGAAGGTTTAGATGGACTTTTGTATTGAAAGTTTAGATTTTGATTTTCATTACTATATCCTACTTTTTTTTTTCCTTTTTTTTATTTTTAATTCTCTCTTGACTTTTCTCTTCTTTCTTTTTTCCAATCGGTGAGTTCTGATTTTTGATTTTTGATTTTTTTTGTTCTCTCCCAACCCTTTTTTTTTTGTTGGTCTATTTTTTTGTGTTGATGTTGTTAGGTTTTTGTGTTGAAGCTTTAGATGAGTTTTTGTGTTAAAGATTTAGATTTAGATTAGATTTAGATTTTTGTTCTTCAGATTTTTGGCCTTTAAACGCTAGTTTTTTTTTTTTTGGTGTTGTTGGTTTTTGTATTAAAGTTTAAATTTTGATTTTTGTTATGTTGTTTTTTTTTTTTTTTTTCATTACTGTATCCATTTTTTTCCTTTTTGTTATTTTTTAACTCACTGTTGATTTTCTCTCTTGGGTTTTCTCTTTTTTCTTTTTTCCGATCGGTGAGTTCTGATTTTTGGTTTTTTTTTTTTTTTTGGTTCTTTGCAAACCCTAATTTTCTTTTTTTTTTTTTGTAGTCATTTTTTTGTGTCGATATTGTTGGGTTTTTGTGTTGAAGCTTTATATGGGTTTTTGCGTTGAAGATTTATATTTAGATTTTTATTATGTTATTTTGTTCTTCATTACTGTTTTCCTTTTTTTTTTTTTTTTGGTTTCCCTTTTGTTATTTTTTAACTTACTATTGATTTTCTCTCCTCGATTTTCTCTTCTTTCTTTTTTTCGAATGATGAGTTTTGATTTTTGGTTTTTTTTTTTGGTTGTGTCCGAATCCTAAATTTTGATTTTTCATTTGTTTTTTGTTGGTCGATTTTTTTGTTGGGATTTTGTATTGTTATTATTATTGTGTGTTTTTTTTAATTGTCGTTTTTGTTTCTTTTTTTTTTTTTCCTTTTTTTTTGGGACCCTTTTGTTATAGACTTTTTTACTATTTAGTTTTCTAGCTGTATCCATATCAGGTGATTTGTCCTTGGCATTTAATGCTTGTAAATTGTCTCTTTTTTTTTTTTTGTAATTATATTATTTGCTATAATTCTGTAATTTACTATCTTATGATTACTTTGATTGAGATTTTTTATAGATGCAGCTTTATCATTAATGGATTTAATTTGGTTAAAATCTCTTATCTCTTATCTATTGTATGTGTAGAAAGATTTTTTGCTTTCTGTTGCACCTACTCTTTTTAAGAAAAAATTTTGCTATTATCATGTTTAGCCAACTTCCTCTGATAAATAAAATATCTCTTCATTTATAGCTTTATTGCCATTATTTACCATTAATGCTTCTGTAAAACTCTCTTAACTACTCTGGTTTGAACCTTCATTCATTTATATTCAAACATGGCTTTTCATCTAGGTGCTGTTTTTATTTAAAGCTCTTAATTAGTATTGTTGTTATTTTCACTTTGTTTATTCTAATGATTCTCGGTATTCTCTTATACTATTTTAACATATTTATTATTATGATAATCATATTTTTAAGAGATTCAAATTTTTTTTATTGTGTTCTACTTCTTTTCTTTGTCTTTGGTTTTTTTGTCCGACAGTGTACACAATTCTTTTTCTCTTATTTGTGGATGTTTTGTGAATATTATTGTTATTATAAATTAAATGATAATATTATATGATTTAGTAATTTTTTATAACTATGGTGATTCTATTAGATTTTATGTCCTTTCTAATTATATTTTTACTTTATAATTATGTTGAATTATGTTTTTATTTTTATATCATTTATAAAATCTTATTGTTTATTTATTTATATGATCTTATTCTATTATTATTGTTGTGGTAACTTTAGTGTTTTGTATTTTTTTTTCCCTTCCCCTATTGTTGTCTCCGTGTTCTACTATTGTAAATGATCTTGACAAGAATTTTTAAATTAGAATTTTCCCATGTTATGATGATCTCTATTCAAATATGTAATAATATATATAACAGATTTATTGTTTAATTTAGTATATATTGCTAACTATGATATCATAGGTAACATATGTTATATAACTGTTAGATACTATTTGACTATCTTTACAGTTACTGTGGATGTTTGGGATGTGTTAGTTTTGTTTTTGTCACAATATAACAGTACTATATATGTTACTGTTTTTATATTATTGTAATATTTCAATTTTTTTTATGTTGCCCTTTTTTCCCTTTTTTCCCCTTTTCCCCCTTTCCTTTCTGTTTCCCTTGGAAACATATATAATCTTTTTTTTTTCTTTTTTGTTTTTTTTAATACATTCCTAGACATTACACTTGGTAACTATCAGAGATGATATTGAATTATATTTTAGTTATCGTTTAATAGATATTCTTAATGAAATAAGAGATCTAAGCATGTTATAAAATATTTAATAAAAATTTGTGTAATATTTTTTTTATAGTATATATGTATATATTATGTTATTTATTTAGATTAGTGTATGTAATTAAGTATCATGCAAGTTTAAGTTTGTGGTTTTTCACTATCTTGCATTATTATTATTATTCTTGCTTTATTTTTTGTTTTATAATTTTTTTCCGTTTTAGTTTTTATTGCTTGGGGATTTTTTTTTTTTCATTTCATTGTTGTAATATTTAAGTTTACAGGAATAATTTCTGTATTTAAATGTTTTTATAATTGGAAATTATTGTAATATTAGTTGTATGGTTTAATTTCTTTTATTATGTAATTCTGTAATGTAACAACAGATTTTTATGTTGTATAGATTTTATTTTGTTTAGATTTAAATTGGACAAATTAATTGTTGATAATGTATAAAGATGACTTAATTTATTTATTATTTGATTTAATAATTGCAAGTTTTTGTTGAAGACAAAAAATACGTAAAAAAAAAACAAAAGGGGTGGTAGATAACATGTTGATGAACTAGATATTTTTATTATTTCATCTTAAATTTTTTATTCGGTATAGATTCTTATTTTGTTTTAAAACATAACTGATCATGATGAATAAAAATAACTTATTTATTATTTAATTTAGGAGATGTAGATTCTAAAAAAAAAAAAAAAAAATTTAAAAAATATATTAAAAATAACATTTTGATCAATTATTATTGGAAAAAAAAAAGATAAAATTGGACTAATAAAAATTTTAGCTGTCCTTATGGACAAGGGGCGAGAGAACAGAGAGGGAGAGAGGATAATAAGTTAATGGTTACAATTTATTATATATAAGTTAAATATTATATATATATATATATATAAATCAACCTATTGAACTAATAAATATAATTTTTTAGAAAAATAATATAACATATGCCTTAAAAAACAAAACTTAAATAAATTAAACTATAAAATAAAAAAAATATTTTCTTCAATTATTTTTAATTATGTAAAATAAACTACGTAAATAAAAATATATATAAGATTGAAAAAATGTTAAATTGAAAAAAATTTAGAAAAAAAAAATTAACATAATTAAAAAATTTGTTTAACTAATAAATATAATTTTTTTTATAAAATGATATCACATATATCTAAACAAAATTTAAAGAAACTAAACTGTAAAATTAAATTAAAAGACAATATTTTCTTCAATTAGTTTTAACTATAATTAGATTATTTTATAGTCTATAATAATATTTAATATTATTTGATTATTACTGTTTCACTATTTTTTTTAGTAAATTAAACTCTTAGTCTTTTTTTTTCCCCTATTTTTATATGTATGATATTCACCTTTTAACAATATTTCGTATTGTTGCTTTTATATTTTATACTAAAGAAAACAAAGTTAAGAAGAATGAAAAGAAAAACTCGTAAAGATATCAATTATTCAAAACATTCAAAATGTCAAAAAAAAAAAAATATACAAATAATAATTAAGTATCCACATTAACAAGTATATATTTTGTAACGATTCGACTTTTCAGACCGTTAACTAGTTTACTTATTCTTATTTAATTTAATCTTAACACTTATTTACATTTGATTCTAAAAATACAGAAATTTAATTTTTTTGTAAATTTACTAAAACTTTTAACTGAAGGAAATGGAAACTTCTAGATGATAAATATCCTATTCAAATTCGTATTTAGAAAATATTTTAAAAACTATAATTTCATGTAAATTAAAGGAAAGAGTCTAAAGTCTTTTTCCTTTAAAGTGCTCATACTAGTTTAGTAGTATTAAAACATTATAACATAGTTATAAATATAAGCGATACAAAATAATTTAAGAAGTCTAAATGTAGAAATTAAATTTATGGTGGTATGTTACTCCTTTCCTTTACTGCCTCTGCACAACTTCGTCTGTCCATAAGAACATCTAAGTAATAGGCTGCTTACCCGCATTACCTACAGCACGAACACACGTACGTATAAGCTTTCACTCAGCAAGTACAAACAACATTTTACAAAACATTTTTTAAAGTCATATCATCACACGTAACATCAAGAATATTCGAAAGTGCATGTGATCATGTGTGTTCATTTATGCTTTATTATATACATGTCTTGTCTACTTAAGGACCCCTATATCGTTACTCATATGTGTACAACCAATGGGGAGTTAGAGGAGCGACCCTCTAACAACCTCTAAGGTCATATTTTATAATTTTCGTTCTTATCATATCCTCTCACAAATTGGAGGTTGGTATGACACTTAATCCTATTTTTTATTTGCCTTATTCTCATTAATTGTGATAATGTGTAGATTTACATATCACTATACATTATCATTATGACATAATTATCTGTAAGGCATGCCGATCATATCAATACAAGAGAAATTATACACATCAAATACTTAATCAAAGCAATACGTATAATTCATATACTCATCACATCATCAAGTCAAGTCATAGCAAACGTAACGTATTAACAAAGAAAAACATTTTGTTTCATACTGTAGGTGAGGTTTGTACTTACTTGTCTTATGTGCTTAAACTCCGGATTGTATCTCTTACTATACAAATTTGAGAAATTGTCCTGATTTAACAATATCTCATTATTAGATAAAATCATAGTTATATTACTTTATTCAATTATTTTATAAACTATAGTGAATTTAATTTACTTATATCATAATTAACCTTAACAGTTACTTCTTATTAATTATTAAGTGTTAAAATAAATTTTTATTAATTATTATTTAATTAATTTGATTTAATTAATCAATAAATTAATTAATTAACTAATTAATTAAGTAATAGTTAATTATTACCTTAATTAATTGAGTAATTATAATTAAATTATATAATTTTAATTGACTTAATAATTCAATTACGTTACTTAAATATTCTTTATCATATAATAATTATTAATTATTAATTCTAATAGTAATAATTAATATTTTGTTTAACATAATAATTAATGTTTGATTAATATCTAGTTAATCATCCCTAATTATTTTGATGATTATATCAATGATTAATGATTAATTAATCTCTAATTAATCATGTATTATAGTTATGTAGTTGTTTAACACAATAATCTTGATTATCATCCACTACCTCTTATAATTAATTAATTAATTATTAATCAATTAATTAATTAATTACTTTATTAATCACATTTGGTTATGTATTAATTAATTAATTAATTAATTAATTAATTAAGCAATTAATTAATAAATCAATCAAGGTGACAAGGAGTCACCTAAGGGTATACCTCTATTTTATTATTGGACTAGTCCAATCCCCTTAATTATGTTCATTTAGTTGGGCTAAGGTAATCTCTTGGTATATGCCCAGTAACCCTCTAGTATACTTTATCTTAGCCGATTAAAACTTGTTATTTAATTTATAAAATTAAGGTTTTTCACATTATTTGGTCATATACTTACAATCAACTCATTTCATAACTAGATATATTCATATGTTATGACTTACCATTATGTTACATTTTAATGTTTAATCGTTTTATCGGTGTGTGATTTTAACTTGTAAGATTTATTTAGATTTGAGTATAATTTCATTTTAGACACTTGATGACTTGTTGATAAGTTTGAACATCTAATTTCTGTCTTTATAATTTGTTTTTTTAAGATATCAAGCATTTCAAATATTAATGTGGATGTTTTCCTAAGTGTCATGTAGTAAAATCTCGGATTACCAGATTACAATACAATCTTAAGAGATTTATTAAAATTTATGGACATATCCGTTTTAAACGCATGATATCTCATTTTGAAGCTTAAGATATCTACCTTACAGTTTCAAGTTATTTCCTTTAGTACTTGAGCATTTCATACCACAAACTTAAGTTTTGTCACTGTTGGTCTCACGTTTGTACCACAAGTCCAGATTCATAGGTAAGATTAGAAAAATCATAACAATTTACTTACAAATCCAAATAAGACAAAAAAAATAGGTCATTGGAAAGCTTATAATGACCCTTTTGGATGATAAAAATAATTTTATAAAAAGTTATGGTTTACTGACTCAAAATCTACAAAACCCGTGACTAGTATAGGGGTTCCAGCAAGAATTTTTGGTTCGTAGTCCAAACTAGTAAAATTCACCAAAAATTGAACATTTATCCGTTCAAGGCGTATGATATATTATTGGAAAGCTTAAAGAATCTAGGTTTTAGTTCTATAACTTATAATACAAAATTTTGAGTCTAAAGGGTTTGGAGTACAATAAACCCGTGGCTAGTTCGTACCCCAGAGATCTATTTTCTCCTTAGTTTTGTGTCACAATTTCAAATGCACATAACTTTAGACATATAAAAGAAAATCAAGTGATTCCAAAGTCTAGAATGAAGCTTATTCTCTGTAGAATCTTAATATATAATTTTTTTTATACTAACGTTTCTAATACATGCTATATCACCACAACAACCATAAATTTTAATAAGGTTCTTATATCTTACCGAAATGCTCCATAGATTCTTTAAGATCTCGGATTTCCAAAGTCCTTTTCAAAACTTTTTCCTAGGTAAGAAGAAGTCTAACATTAAGATCATAACTAAACATCATGCTTTAGTTCTCCAAAAATGACTAAAACACGAAGAATACCACTAGGTTACCTCTAGTAAAACGTCCTTTAACTCCATTTCACACTTCTTCAAACTCGGTAATGGGTTTGCTTAGAGCTTGAAAAAGGAGGGAGGAGGGTGCTTGAGGGGTGTTGGAGATGGAGAATAGCATTGGTGGTTCTTCTTGTTGTTTTGAGCTTGGTGGTGACTAGAGAGTTAGGGTTTTTGAGCTTAACTTGTGTAAAAGCAAAATGAAGTGTTAGGAGCTTATTTTCAGCAAACTTTTACCTTAAGGGGAGCTGTCTTTTGAGGGGTAAAATTGAAAAATTTTTGGCTGATATCCTCCTTCATTGCCGCCACTTCAAGGAGGGTTTTTGGGGTGAAATTTAGTTCAACAGAGTGGAGACAAAGGGTCACTATCACTTGTCTTTTCCTTAGGTCAACTTGCCAAAATAAACCATGCCATCTCTTATATGAAGTTGCATGCATGCACCACTTTCCCTTTCACTCATTGATTCAAATTTCCTCTTGTTTGCTTGACCCAAAATTCGGATTCCTCTTTGGCATTCTCAATTTTATTTTGTTTTTCCTTCTTTTAATTTCCACAATTGATCCAAAGTTGTCATCTTTATTCTCATCTATTGGATCTTCCATCCATATTCTTATCATAAGTTCTCATTGATCACTTATCATCCAAAGTTTGACTATTGATTTACCTAGGATCCCGTAACATAAAATCTATACCATTGATTTCAAATCAAGCACAATTTTTGATCAATCTTCCACATTTGGATTTCCAAAGAGTAAATACTAATCATTCATCTTCTATCTACGTAACACATTAATTTCCCAATCACCCTCTCAAAACTTAACTATTGGTATGATCAAAATAAATACAAAAATTATTGAATCGACCTACTAATAAAAAATCGGGGTTCTTCCCAAAAATTAACATTATCCCACTAATACGACATAATTAATTTTTTGTTTAAATTTATATGTCGTTCAACTTATCTTTCATGTATTTAAAATTTCTCATTTAAATAGAGAAACTCGGCGTTATTAAATGATCGACATCATCACACCAATGATACATATGCAGTCATTCATGATCTTGTAATTTAATATTCATTAAAATAATTCATTAGAAGTATATTAATGAAGAAAATCCATAATTATAATTCATGAATTAAGTTTATGAATTTCTAGGGCATCACACAGTTTCCAAACAATCAGTTTGAAGAATTAAATACAAAGATTATTACTGATTTCTGAACTAGATTTATTTAATTATTTTTAACTTATGACACTGGTGAAGGAACATTAAATCCATATTCGGAGGATTATAATTTACCGTCAATTCAAAAAATTAATTTCTTCATCTTAAATTCTTTCTTTATTTTTTTTTTTTATAGAATTATAAATTTGAAGAAAATTTTTTACTAACATTTTTTTTTGTTTTCTTTTTTACATGAATTTTTTACTCAGATTTAAATAATGAATATATTGATATTAGAGATTGTAATTGTGTACGTTAATATTGTGGAGTATTATTTTAGAAAAATAAACAAATACAAAATATATATCCACCAAATTTTTTTTTATGTTGTCAAAATGAAAAAATTATAATACCTTTAAGGAAAAAAAAAAAAAACACCACCAATTTTAGATGAACTATTAAATTATTACGGAGAACCTTTAAGTGTGAATTTCAGGAAAAATATTGGTATTTATAATTCTATGTTTGCTGTTATTTCATTTAGAGTAAATATTTAATCAAATATTAATAATTCATCATGACCATATATTTTTAATATTAGTGGACAAATTCATCACCTAATTGGATCTTTACTTCCAATTAATAATAATTCTCTAAAATTCGTACAATTATATATTTATGATATAGAAAATGAAATTCAAAATAGAATAGCAACATTTTCAAATAATAATTATTTAAATATTTTAAATCATATTATCATTCAAAAATTAACTATAATGTTAGATGAAATAAACAAATTAGTTCAACTTTTTAGAAGTGTCAGAAATATTTATAAAAACAATCAAATATCATCAATGAAACTAAGATTAATTGGAAGACGATAAAGAGATAGTACACAATATGATCTTCCAACTTCAACAGATATAGGTGGTTTAATTGTTGGAGATTTTGGTCTGTGAGAAATGTAGGGATATTATTATTCATAGTCAGTCTGGAGAATTATAAAGAATTAAGAAACTTCGTCTATCTTATATGGCATTGCAGTATCCATTATTATTTTTTTTAATGGAAAAAATGGATATAAAATTGATATAAAATGAAATCCAAATTTTATTGGTAAACAACCGTTAGAAATCAAATATCAATGAGATCATTTTATACTTTTTAACTTCAACAACGATTACATGAGAAATACATTATTTAGAATTGGATGGCTTTTCCAAGAATATATTGTAAGTAGTTATGTTTCTATTGAAGAAAATCATTTAGATTATGTTAAACAAAATCAAAATAATTCAAAATCTGAAATTTACAAAGGTATCTAAGATGCTATAATAAGAGGTGATATGGACGCAAAAGCAATGGGGAAAATAATTATTTTACCATTATCTTACACATGGAGTCCAAGATATATGAATCAGAATTATTAAGATGCAATGGTGATTTGTAGACATTACGAAAATCTTAATATATTTTTAACATTTACATAGAATCTCAAATGGCCAGAAATCAAGATAAGTTTAAATATAATCCCAGGACAAAAATATGAAGATAGACCAGATATTATAAGTAGAATATTTAAAATAAAATTGGATCATTTGTTAAATACAATAAAATCAGGTAATATTTTTGGAGCTATAATAGCAGGTGAGTTGATTTATTCTATACAACAAAAAAATAAACTATCAGTTATTATTATAATATTCTATTAAAAAATTCAGACCTATACGTGTTGGAGTTTCAAAAATATAGTTTGTGGTGGAGTTTCAAAAAATATTCTATTATAATAAATTAAAAAAAGTATTATTGTTATGTTTGTGTTTTTCCTTTTTTGTTGCCTTTTTTTCTTTTTTAGACCTATACGTGGTGGAGTTTCAAAAATATAGTTTGTCTTATTATCATATGTTATTTTAGTTACATCTTGAATATAAATATCATAATACTACATAAATAGATAAATTTATTTCTACTGAAATTCCAGATCTAATAAAAGATCTTTTAGGTTATTAAATTATAACTGAATATATGATACACGGACCATGTAGATATGCAAAAACAAATGCAACATGTATGAAAAATTCTAAATGTTCCAAAAAATTTCCAAAACAGGTAAAAAAGGAAACAACTATAGAAGCAAATGGTTTTGTCTTTTATTGTTGTAGAGACACCAAATTTAATGTTATGAAAGAAGGAATTAAACTTGATTATAGATATGTTATTCCATATAATCGAATATTATGTTAAAAATATAGTACTCATATTGAATGTTGAAATATGTTCCCAATATATATTAATTAATAATTTATTTAAATATTTAATAAAAGGTCCAGACAGAATATGAGCTGTTATCGAAGATAATATTATCACTGAAAATAATGAAAAAACAAATTACAAATAAGTCGATAAAATAAAAACTTATCTTAACTATCGATATATTACACCTTATGAAGCAATTTGGAGAATATTTGAATATTCAATCCATCATAAAAATCCAGTTGTTCAACAACTTTCTATTCATTTACCAAACATGCAAAATATTACATTTAATAAAAATCAATAACTTCAAAATATAATACATCAACCATATATTCAAAAAATAATATTAACAGAATGGATGAAAATTAATAAAACTAATAAAGATGCTCAACAACTTATTTATACAAAATTTAATAAAAATAAAATCTGAACTTATTGACAAAATGGTCATACTATATGAAAAATATTTTGTATTTATCCAAGTTCTGATGAGTTATATTATTTAAAATTATTATTAAATCATCAAAAATGTGTAACAAGTTATGAATCACTTCGAACTGTGAATAATATTATTTATCCTACAAATCAAGTAGCTTGCTATGCATTAAGTTTATTATGAGATGATAAAGAATGAGATGAATCAATAAAAAAAGTATCATTTTGGTCAACATATACTTAACTTGGACAACTTTTTATCATTATATTATTATTTTGTAATATTTTTGATCCAACAAATTTTTTTCAAAAACATTAAAAACTGATGTGTGAAGATATTTTATATAAAATAAGACAATTATTTAATAACCCAAATTTTGAAATCCCAGAAAACGAATTATATAATTTCATATTATATAAATTAGAGAAATTATGAAATTTAAATTCATCTTCTTTATCACATTATAATCTTCCACTTCCTACTAGATCATTAATTAAATATTTAAACAATAATCTTTTAAGAGAAGAGCTTTATTATGATTTATATAAATTAAAAGAAGAAAATATCAATTAAGTACAAAATTTAAATTAAGAATAAAATTTCATTTATAATGAAATTTTAGAAGCGATTAAAAACAAACGTAATAATTTATTTTTTATATATGATTATGGAGGTATAGGAAAAACTTAATTATGAAATACTATTATTATTAAAATTAGATCAAATGGTGAAATAATATTAGCTATAATATCATTCAGAATAGCATTATTATTATTACCAAAAGGTCGAATAACACATTCAAAATTTCATATACCTCTTTTAATTGATGAATTCTCAACTTATCAAATTAAAAAATCTACTCAATTAGCGAATTTAATAGAAAAAACCACATTGATTTTATGAGATGAAGCACATATGACTAATAAATATTGTTTTGAAACTTTAGATAAAACAATGTAAGATTTAAAAAACAATTTGAATCATTCTTTTGGAGGAGTGACAATTATATTAGGTAGTAATTTCAGACAAATATTACATGTTGTCCCAAATGGTACAAAAGAAAATATTATTAATATAACAATAAATAATTCTTATCTTCAGTCATATTTTTGTATACTTACTTTAACAGAAAACATGTGATTAAAGAGAAATAATTATTGTATTGAATAACAAATAGAAATACTAATTTTTCAAAATGAATTTTAAATGTTGGTGATGGAACGGCAAATGATATAAAAGATCCAAAAAACGAAGATGCTACTTGGATTGAGATACACAAAAAATATTTGATACAATATAATATAAATTCTATTGAATGTATATCTACCATAATATACAATAATTTTCATAATAATTTTTAAAATATTAATTATCTAAAATAACATGCGATTATTACACTTAGAATAAGAAAACTGATGAAATAAATAAATAAATAAATATTATTTTTGGTACCTATGATACAAAAGTTTATTATAGTTGTAACCATAATATTTCATCATCTGGAAATTTTGAAAATTAAATATTTTATATTATCCTAAATTGTTACATATTCTTAACTTTAACGATTTATCTCCACATGAATTAAAACTCAAGATTGAAATTCCTGTTATATTGATATAAAATCTTAATCAATCAATGGGTTTATGTAATGATATAAAAATGATTATTACACAATTAACAAATAGAATTGTAGAATGATGCATAATTAATTCCGATGATATAAATGAAAACGTTTATATACCTAGAATAGAAATGACAATACGTGAATCAAAATGACCTTTTGTTTTAAAAACATGATAATTTCCTTTACAAATTTGTTATGCAATGACAATAAACAAAAGTCAGGGCCAATCTCTAAACAAAGTTGGATTATATTTAGAAAATAAAATTTTTAGTTACTGACAATTATATGTTGCTTTATTCAAAGTGACTTAACCAAAAGGTTATATATTTTAATACATGATTCAATTAAAAAAAAAAATCCAAATTGTGTTAAAATCATTATTTACAAAGACATATTGCACAATATTCATCAAAGATGACAAATTTATGTGAAAAAATGATATAATATTAATTATGTTTTAATTTATTTTACCACAAAACAATATTTCCAGTTTTCAAAATTTAATACATATATATATTCTTGCTATTTTATAGAAAATGTTCAGTCCAACACGAGTATTAAAGACAGGGGAAATGCATCAAACCATATGTGCTTAAGTGTGTCGACTATGGAGGAACACAGACTATAAGATTGGATGATTAACAAGCCTTGACTGCTTATTAGTTGACAAACAGGTAACTCAATTTATTTCTTATAAATATTATACAACTAATAAAATCCATCTCAAGTTATTATTTAGTATATAAATAATAATAATAATATATAAATATGTATTTTTTTTTAATACAGGATGAACAATACACGGTTTTATTCATGCGAAAGGATGCTGAATTTATAACGAATAAAATACAAGTAGCAATATATATGAAATCAGTAACTTTTTCATTACAAACAACAAAGGTATAAGATTGTTTCTCGTGTAACAATGTTGCAATTCGTAAGATCCAAAGTTTTAAAAAACATTGAGGAAGACATACCAGAAATATCTCAATACAAATTTAATTTTGTGAAGTTCGATCAATTAACATCAAAAATCGACATCAATGGTTTAGTTATTCAAAATATCATGTAACTACAAATAATATATTATTAAAAATATGATTTTAAAAATCTCAAAATTTATTACTAATAAATTTATTTTATTCAACAGAGAAGAAACACTTAATGTCACTCCGTGGGGAGAAATTAGAGAAAACTTTGAGGAGCATGCAATTCAAATAATGTTTGAACCAGTCGTAATAGCAATTTCAGTAATGGTGACCAAACAATATATGGATAAGTATATATACAACAACTAAAAATGATTTTTCCACTATCCTAAATAAAAAGTATTAAAATTTTATATCATTAATCATTAACTATTATAATTATATACATATACAGGTGAACTTTATGTTGCAAGTACCACTGGTACTTTATACTACCTTGATCCAGACATTGTTGAAACCAAAAAAAAAAAAATCAAAAAAAGATATTATAAATTTTTACTCATAAATTATCATAATTATTTATATTTATTAATTTTAATAAAATACTAACTTCATTTAATATATTAATTTTCTATAGATTCAGTCATTCTATCTAGTGAATTGATTTTGTTGCTACATCAACAAAAAAGCCATTACCATTAGAGGAACAAAAAACTGTGAACCGAATCACAATCACAATCACAATCACAATCACAAAATTTCAAGCTCTAGATCCATATCAAAATCAGGTAAATATTTAATTATAATGTATAAAATATAAAATATAATTTAGTCAACATTATTAATATTAATTTATCCAACAGAAGACAAAATTTACTATTAAGGTGATCATTATTGAACTTGATACTCACCAAGGTTGATTCTATAATACTTGTCCAACGTGTTACAGACAAATAAAATAATCAAGGACGTCATATTGGTATGACAATCATAGATATCTAACTATAATGTCAATTACTTAGTAATATACTTTATCTCTAATGTAAAAAAATAAACATATGTAAATACCCAAGTGATTAAAAATTAAATAAATATTAAATCTTTTAAAAGTACAAAATTAATGAACAAATCGAAGACAATACTGGAGGGATGAACATTGTCATGTTTGAAAAAACTATGCAATCATTAATAAATAAACCTTGCTTGATACTGATAATTCAAGAAGAATACACTGATCCAACTGTTATTCCTCCTATCCTGAACCAACTAAAAGGCATATAAAAAATATTTGTTATCTAATTTCCCCTTAGAGGTGCTTTTATCGATACAGTTATTGTAAAAATCTTTGATGATGATGTGCAACTAATGTTATTACCTGTACCGACAACTAAGCCTTCTGAAAAAATTCCACCAGCGTTAATCTCCTATGACCCAAAGACACCCTAACGAGGAGGCAAAAAGATAGCAAAAAAACAGCTTACTTTTACTGAACCTATTATTGAAGAAGTAGAATCAATGTATATTGTTATTTATATTTCATTTTCAATTTTTAAATTTCCATATTTAACATATATATTTATATCTCATAAATTATTACCTAATTAAATATATTATTATTTTAATCCTCAGCATCGACCTCCTCCGTCGCAACTTCAAATTGTATCTTCAAGTGATCCATAAAAAAAATGAAAAAAATACCAGGTAATGTTATTTGTTTATGCATAGTTACATATTAAATTAACAAATTTATTTTAATTCATATATCAACCATAAACATCACTTTACTAAAATATAGAAATGTTTTTATTATAATAGATCGGAGGAGAAGACGAAGAAAGTTAAATATAAATGACATCATTCAATTGCGCAAGAAAAAAAAAATTCATATTTGAGAACTTTATGTATGTATAAATATAAATGTATATCCATACTAATATATACAACTCTGACATCTTAATATAAATTTGAATATATAAAAAAAATTAAATCCTTAAAGTTATTGTAATTATATTATCTTCCTTAATCAACTACTTTAATGTATATTATTTATTTTTATTCTTTGTCTTTAACTTTTTTTTTCCTCATTCCGTGCAACGCACTGGTATTAAACTCGTTAATATACTAGTACGAACACAAGATGCATATAAATCCTGTTAGTCTTTGTTAATATGTATAACCCGCTTAAATTAATATGTTGAATAAAGAAATGATATAATTATCATTCATTTCACATAATTATAAGGCGTTTAACATATTTAATGATCAATTTATTTTTTCTTAAAAAAAAAAAAAGAAAAGAAAAGCGAGTTTTAGTTTTAAATTTTAAAACTCATGTTATTTGTATTTGCTTCTCACTGTTGATGGATCAACACTTCGCAAGACTCATGCTGGTTGCGTTTTTACATCCAATCTCCATGTTCCAAATTCCTATTTTGTTTCACAAATTACTCTGAACTTGTTATCAATAGGTGAATCGTGTGACCTAGGTCATAAAAATGGGGAAGGAAGGAATTACTAAGTACATAGGACTCACCATTTTGAATTGGAAAGAAAAATGGAAGGAAATTTTTTTGACCGAACAAAAATAGTGTGTAAAATAAGTATTTTGACCTTAATATCTCCTCACCTTCTTATTTATATAAGGATATAATTATAAAATACATTATTTAAGTTTTTCTTTTGTCTTTTCTATTTCATCTACCAAGCTCCCTGATATTCTTTTTTTATTTTCCTTATGCTGATATTTTTTTTCTCGTTCCTTTTCTATCCTTAATTCATCCTTCCCCCAAACATAGCATAAAAGTACTCAATGTAAATAACCCTTATTATTACCATTATTTCATTTCTTTTAGTCATATAACCCTTATTAGTACTATTATTTTATTACTTTTTATTTATTTATTTTTTGATTTTTTACATTTTTATACTCTATGTTTTGTTTCTATTCAAAAAGTATATCATTCATTTTGAAATCTTATATTTTTATACTATCAGATTATATTTAATATTCAAATCTATATCTTTTCTTGGTCAACGCATATTTTGACCTAAAAATGTCCAAAATATTCTTAAAAAAGCTACAATTTAGTTTATTTACTTTTTTATACCATGTATTTTGCTTTAATTCAAAAAGTATATTCATGCATGCAAAGTCACAAATTTTATACCATTATATTAGATTTAACAAATAAATGACTTTTTATCGACCTACACTTTATTATGATATAAAAATACCAAAATACTTTTAAAAGAAAAATGATAAAACAACAGCTCTAATTTTCTCAATAAAAAATTTAGACTTCTCAACACCACCCTAAAAATAATCCAACTTTTTCCCACCCTGCTGCCAGGCACCCATTCCAACCTTACCTTAGTTTCTTTAGTTGTTAATTTAAATTTATATTTTTTCAATTATTTTTTATTTTTGATTTCAAGGACAGTTTGGGTATTTTAAATGAAAATTAAGTGTTGATCAAGAAAATATATTTATTTATGTATTAAATGTAATCTAATAATAAAGAAATGTAGAAATTTAAAATATACAGCATACTTTTTGAATAAAACAAAATGCAAGGTATAAAAATATAAATAATACTAAATTCTGCTTTTCGTTTTAAAGTAATTTGGGCATTTTAAGGTTAAAATTAAGCGTTATCCAAGAAATGATATATATTTGTATTTTGAACATCATCTAAGATATAAAAATGTAAAAATTCAAAATGTAAAGTATAATTTCTGAATAAAATACGGAGTACAAAAATGTAGATATCTCTAATATTAACATGTCAAGCTCGAAACCATGTGAAGTAGTGTAAGGAAAGATGGGTAAAAGACTAGTGAAGGATGCGTGAAGTGAAGAAGGGAGTGGCGGTGGAGTTGTGGCACGTTTACAACTCTAAATATAGACCGCACGATTACAACTCTAAATATAGACCAGGCTAAACATGCTAGCTTAATCCTTGCACTTTTAGCATGAGGGTGGGCCCGACCTGGACCTCACTTTTGCACCCGACAGGCCAGGCCAACCCTTTCACTTCAGCCTAGTGAGCTGCCTGACCTGCCTAAAGTTTATTTTGTATTTTTTAAAAACAATATGTGTTTATCATTTTAAAATCATTATATATAATATATATGCTAAGATTTAAGATTGTTAGGACATATGACTATGTTAATAATAATAATAATAATAATAATAAAGCATATGGCAGTGGAACACCATATTATCGTATTACATTGTTATAATATATTATTTTTCCTTTTTTTTTTTAAAGAGTTCATGGCATTTTTTTTTTTTAACTTCGGTATTTCACTTTCTTCTCCTAATTTCTTGGTTCCATATCCTTCTCTCTCTCTCTTTTTTTTTATTTTTTATTTTTTTCAAGAGCCCGTTTACCTGGTTCAAATTTAAGCTCGTTTACCCAATACTATTTTAAACTGGCCAAACTTTAAGGCAAGAGCTAGGCTTATTTTTTGTTAATCTGGGGTGGGATCCGACTGGGCCAGCCAAATAATTGGGCTAGGCTTGTCACGGTCCGTTTTTTCCCTCCCGCCCATTAGGATCAGGCCAGGCCAAGTTTAGTAGAATAGCATGGACATGGCACGTTTAAAAGTGGGTACGACACAATACGACACGACACGAAACAACACAGTTGTCAAATGAGTCTAGCTTCGCACGTTTAATTAAGTGAGCCATGCTTGACGTGTTTTTTCAGCACGAAGCACGTTAAGGGCACAATCCATTAAGGCATAATACGAGCACAAGAAGGGGCACGGAAATGACATGACAATATAACTCTTTCATTTGATAATTTTAACAACTTTAATATAAGACTTACGGTGTTTTTGACAATTTTCATATGAGACTTGTGAAGATTTCTTCTCCTTTGAATTTTTACTTGATAAGATTTTCATATGTAGTTTATTAGTAATAATTTGCTTTGTTTTTGTTAAAAATCAAAATTTTTTTTTTAGTGTTTGAAACTTTTTTTTTTTTTTTTTTTTAGTTTCTTAAAAACGTTTAGTATTGTTCACGATTAGGATATGGATACATGACATGTTTATAAATTGACCATAGTCCGCGCTTGGCACTATAAATTAAAAATGGACAGGACATGACCCATTTATTAAAGGTTTATTTACATAAATATATAAATTGAAGATTATGGTTTAAAAAATGTCCATTTTTTTATTTATTTACATGAATGTCTAAATTGATACTTATAAAGAATATATTACCATTTCATCAAGAATTGAAAATAAATAAATTAATAAATGATAAAAAATGAAAGAAAAAAATATCTAAAACATTTTAGATTAAGCAAATCTTTCATTGAAGGAAAAAAAAAAAAAGGGATCATTTTACTTAATTTATTATACAGAAAAAAGAAATATTGGTTGTATGACATATAAAAAAATCCATTATGATAAATAATTAGTCATTAAGATAAATTCACAACTAAAATATTAAAAATGATATTATTAAGAAATATTAAACTTCACAACTAACATATTAAAAATGATATTATCAAGAAATATTAAACATTTTATTAAAGATATCATAATGATATACTAATTATTGTAAAGAAAGAATATCATAATAATACAGTAATATCATAAAGAACAAAACATAGCACATTTTTTTTCAAAAAAACATAATGATCTAGTAATTACCACAAAGAAATAAATAATTTCATATCACATTTAAACTTTAAAAGCAATCTATTTACATATATATATATATATATAACTTTAGAAACTATCTATTAAAACAACATCAATAATAATATAAATAATAAATTATCAAAATAACGTAATAATTATCATAAAGAAGTTAAATCATAGTAAAAATTCTTTCTAAGAAACATAAATCATACTTAAGAAATATGATTGTAAAACAACAAAAAAAATAAATCATACTAATAAGCAATAATTGTAATAAAGAACTAGTAATTAAGATTAAAAAAAATGATAAACAAATAAGGGAAAAAAATAATACATCTAATGAGAGAAAATGATGTTAAGTATGATAAAAGGACAAAATAAGTAGTACAAGGATTTGTTTCTTTCAAAATAAACATTCACTTAATATTATAAAAAAATAGACATATTTTAAAATAAGATTCTAAAATTTGACATGTATAATTATTTCTTTATTAAATGAACTGATACAGATACAACACGAAATACTTATAGACTCAAAATAAATAGGTTTCTTTATTAAATGAACCGACACATATACAACACAGAACACTTATAGACTCAAAATAAATAGGTTGGGCCAAACCGAGCTAACCTGTTTGACATCTCTATCCCAAACAGTGATCCAAGGTGGGCTAGCAGAGAAATGAATATAAAGAGCATAAAATAAGAGAGGCATATTCTTTCATTTTTACTCTCCTACCTATTGAAAATTTGAACCTACTAAGATGTAACAAATACCTCGGACATGGGACAATGAAAAGCACCGTTCAGGACAATACCAACATGGAAGAATAAAAAGCCACGCTAGACTTCCCATTCAAAAAAAAAAAAAAAAAAAAAAAAAAAAAAAAAAAAAAACACCCATTGACAAGACAAATGTACATCTAAACGACCAAAACTATTCATCATAACCAAAATCACCATTCCCCAACGCATATTCTCAATTGAGGGGAACCCGGAAAAAAAAAAAAAAAAAGTCTATAGACAACAAAACCTATAGCTTTAAATTCACCACTATACATCCCAACCATCCTTCCTGTCATTAAATTTCCACTTATGTGCCGCCAAATTTCCGTACATCTCGGAGAACTTGCGTAGGCAGTCGCTTCTTTTCTGGTAGTGCACCTGCGTATTCCGGCTGATTGCTGCGCCAGACAACTTGGATGTGTCTATAGCCCATTTTGGTCTCACATACTCTACTGCCCTACCAGAACTTGCATTTACATACAAGTAGTTCAATAGTACATCCTCACAGTTAAAGTATTTGTCCACCACTTCCCTACCTTGCCTTGCTTCTTCGCTCCAATACCTCCCAAAAGCTGTTTTACCATCGATGAAAGCCGCCCCTGTGAGGATCATGTTGTACCCTTTATTCTTTCTGGCAAAACTTTCACCCCGATACTTCAACCGGCTTCCATGGATGAGCCGGGGATAGAACCCCACTATGCGATCAGTATGTTGACGCCATACTCTGAAACCACGCTCGAGGTCGTCACAAGTCATCATAATGTCATCGTCAAGCTCAAGAACAGCTCGTGTCTTGATCGCTGAATCCATCTTGAAGCGATTGTTCAGCGAGTTCTGCTCCTCTATTCTGATCCTAACGGGCACTGTGGAGTCAAAATCACTCACTTCAGGAGGTGTTCCCTTGTTCCACACAACAACAATTTCCCTGACCGAAGAACATCTGGAGTAGTGCTTCACAAACAATTTCAAATTCCAAAGCCGTGCTTCATAGGTCATCGTCAACAAGGTGAACTGTGAGTACTGACCTTTCAACGGATACGCTTCTTCAGCACCACTCCCACCGTAGATTAACTTAACCCCGGTGCACATCACTATAACTCCAACTGTGAAAATTATGGCGAGAACTACTCTTCCGGCACATGTATTAGGCCTAATCCTCCCTCTAAGGTATGAAGCTGCTCTGTTCAAGCGGCTGCAAAACCGTCTCACTTTCGAAGAGAACAAGTAAGACCTTTCCCATGACAAGAATGCATCACTTCTCTTCCCTGAATTGTGAGCGCACCAGTTAAGGGGAATGATGCACTTCACAGCTCCAATCAAAAAACCCAATAGTGCAACAAGTAGGAGAGCAATTGCAACCGAAGAACAACCAAGAATTAACCGACGAACTGAATCCCCAGAAGGGACTCGGTCTCCGTCCATTACTGCAATCCATTTACCATTACTTAGCTCCTGAACATCTAGTTGATGGTAGCGAGCGCCGTTCCAAGCATTCCGACCCTTTCTTGGCTCTTCTAGGCCCAAGGGCACTTGGACTTCTTTGTATTCATCTTTGGTAAGAACCTCCACCCTGAAGACCCTTACTCGTTTTCCATATGTTTCGCCGCAGTCTTGACCAACACGATAAAGATGTCCATTGTAAATAAAAGGCCTGCCACCATTACGAGCCCCAAAGCTCTTGTCTGTGTTGTATATAGGATTCTTCTTATGTTGTTTCCAAGGACCAAGAAGCGTGCTGCTATACCAGATTTCTAATTGTCCATTCTTTTTGGTTCCGAAACCGCTGTGGTCAGAGCCAAATAGCCAGTACATTTCATTGTACTTGATTATAAATGAATCAACAAGAGGTTTCTTCATGATAACTTTCTTCAATCTCCATTGCAGGGGAAATTTGACGGCTTGGTACAGACGAAGTTCTCCTTTTTCACTGCTCTCAGGCATCATATATATCTGAAATACGCAAGGAAAAAATTGAATTTAGATAATTATCTCCTATGCATGAGTTCCTAAGCCCCAAAACTCAACCTAATGAATTAATTGGAACCTGTAAGTTGCATAGGAAAGAAATTATGACTTACGTTGTCATGGTCTTCAAAAACATACGGATAAGAAAGATGCCACTCCTCATCCAAGGCTATGCCCAACTGTTGCCATGTTGCTCCCCTATCGGTACTTTTTGCAACTCCAATGTCTCCTTGCATGGTTATTGAATTCTTGGTCTCGTAAAACATGTAAAAAGAATCACCCTGGAAAGAAAAAAAAAAAAAAAATTAAGCGGAGCCAAATTTGTAAATAATTATGTTATTTTTCCAATGTGACGTGATAAATTCGAACATACACAAAATACAGAGGAAGGAGATGCATAACTACGTCTACGACTTTCTAGCAACCTAATTAGTCAATTAGCTGGTCAATATAGTGGGAGAACAAATGAAAGCAGAAGAGAGAGAGACAGTGGCGATTAAGAGTATAAACCAAAAAGGATGTGGTTCTTAGTATGCCACTTTTCAAAGGGAAAAAAAAAAATGGAGGTATACGGCGATCAAGAATCACAATCAACTGCAACCAACGGAAAACTGCCTCATGACTTATGTTTCTTTCATAACAATAGTCTTTTTCTGAGAATTATAATATATACACTCATATATATACATAAATGTGGCCACCACAAATTGTCGTATAATTAATTAATAACCATGGATGCGCCGGGATTAGCGCTATTTTTAGAGTCCACACTGGTATTGTGACTCTTATCTTTCTATTGTCATCAGGTTCCTAAAACATCTTTATCAAGGAATGGACCAGCAGACTATCTTGTGGTGTGGCTTTGAAAAGGGTCTCGTCAAGACGGAAAAACAAATCCCCTCCATGAATGACAAGCCAATTACAAACAAAAAAACTGGCTTGGCTTAGGACAAATCGGAATATTACTTGTACATATTTAGCAATAATATTTTCAAAGACTTCGGCTCAAATATAGCAATAAGACTTGTCAAAGTTAATAATTGATTTGATATGTGAGTTACTGTTCGGTAAATTAGACACGGCTCCAATGTTATAAAGTTGTCCATATCTACTACTGAAAATTTCTAATGTGGAAAATAAAAAAGGTCTGTTACATAATGGCTGACGTTTAACTTGGAAATCTTATCTTCTTAAATCAGTAAAAACTACAGCTTTATTCTTGAATTTCAATGGGGGCATTTCTTGCTCGGCAATATTTAATGCAGTACCGCCTCGCTCAACCCACGAGCGCTTGAGGTCAATGGATAATTCTTTTGTAATTATTTTTAATTCAAGAAATTAAATTTGACTATTCAACCATGGTCCACCTCGGCTGTCAAGCATTGCCAACCAGATAATGAATAAACTTTGAAAGGTTCTAGAACATATCCGACGGCTTTTCTCACGGGGACGAAACTTTTGGTTTTATCCAAAAGGGAAACTATGTCCCGAGAGGAAAATGGTAAACACCACGACTCATAGTCGGGATGTCGGGATATGAGAGGAGGGCGGGCCCCACGTACCTACTCAACCGAGCCAGGACTTGTAGAAGTGCTCATTTCCGAAAGAGTAAAGTCCACACCAGACATGTTCGCAAAAAATTTAATATGTGGATTGGGACTGTCAGGACCTTAAAAATAAGGTGGGTCCCACATCTTTACATCCCGACTCCGGAGTCGGGATATACAGAAGTACTCTTATCCTGTAAGAGTGACTGACTTAACATGTTAAGCTATATATTAGAATCTCCCCATAACCAGTTCATTTAAAAGTCTCCACGGGTTGACTTCGAAATCTTCTCCTTTGGGAGCTTTGATATTCTTTTTCTGAAATCCCAAATGACCAAAAGAAACACAAATTTCATATCACCATAACTTCTCTTACTTTCAAGGGGCTTGTATATTTAATAACGTTCTGGGATTCAACTTCACAGGACCACCCACCTAGTAATTTACCAAATAACAACGACAAATTTCCTTCCAACCAATATTACATACATGTATATTTATTTATATAATTCATATAAAGCAAACTGGCAAAGACCCATTTCTCCTCAAATCCTTATCTTCAGTACTGGATAGTGACAGCTACAGACCCAAGTTTTTATTTTTTATTTTTTTCTAAAAATCAAACACAGAATCCCAAAAAATTCAAGGGCATTTTTGTTAATTAAATCATTTCACACAACTACTCAGCTTTCCCCAGAAAAAAGAGAGAAATTTCAGAGAATTTTACCTGAACATAGAGGAAAGGATCAGCCACAAAATTACTTGGGAAACCAGCCTCGGATACCGATGCGCACGTCACCACCGGATTCGCCACCGGCCATGCCGCGCTCTCGTCTTTCCATACATTCTCCTGTTCGTCAATCACAATCCAAATCAACCAAATATACATAAAATATAATACACACACACACACACACACACACACAAAATTAAGAGAAAAAGAATAAAAAGGGACTGACGGATTCGATGGGTTTGAGGGAGAAGGGGGAGTCGCCGAAGAAAACGCCAACGGACCAGGAGCCCTCATTGTCGTCGTGACAGCCGGACGACGAGAGTCCGGCGATGGTACGGACGCCCGGCGAGAAGGCCAAGCGCGCGTACAGCGTGGCCAGCGATCCGAACAGGGCGAGGCAGGCCACGAAGAACACGAATCCCGATGAGAACACCAGCCGCTGCAGCACCAAGTGGTGCTGCTGCTGCTGCCTCCACCGGCACCAGCACTTCATGCTGGCGTGGCAGCAGCTCCCTCCTCCTCCTCCTCCTCCTCCGCCGCCTCCGCCTACGCCGCCGCTGCCGGTTCCGTTCGCTGCACCGCTTGCCGGGCCCACAATTGGGTTCGACCCCATCTCCGAGTACACAAAATTCATTAAAAAAAAAAAAAAAACCGCCCAAGGGACTAAAACGACGCCCTTGCAGCTGTTGTGATTTCAGTCTGTGCTCTGAATCTTTGAGTTTAAACCGGAGGAAGACTAAAACGACGCCGTCTTAGGGACGCACGGCTGCGTTGCCGTCGTCGCCGGAGATATGGTGGATTCGTCTGAGATTTTTTTTTGGTAATGATTTCTCACTCTTTTTGGAAGAAAAGTAGACGGACCAACTCTGCTGCGAGAGGTTGATGAAGACGAAAAAAAGATGATGAAAAAAAAAAAAAAAACCAACGTTAACCCCAATGTTGGGGTGTGAACATATGTATCTATATGTGTATATGTGGGGAAGTGTGTTTACAATCCAGTGGTGGTGTGTATATCATTTCATTTCTCTTTCTTTTTCTTGCTTTTTTCCTTCCATGTTTGCTACACGCGGAGAGAGCTTTTATAGACCCCCGATGGGGCGTTCCACGAGCGGAGAGATCGCGTGTGTAACACACTCGCGGCTTGCTTAAGAAATGTGCCCACGTAGGTTTGCGATGCGACGCGTGGGGTTTCGATGGCGAGAGTGGATCTCACTTGACGGGTTTGCGTCTGTGTTTAACAATTCTCTTTTCTTTCTTCCTTCCTTCCTCTTCGGTTTCGTTTAAAATTTTATTTTATTTTTTTTTGGGTGTTGTTTCAAATTCAAATAAGGCTTGCGGATGAACATTTGGTCAATTAGCGGGAGTGGGGTAAGAATTGCTTCCTTTTTTTTTTTTTTTTTTTTTTTTTTTTTTTTTTGTGGGGGAAAAATGGGTGAGAATTGCATTGAAGATAACGTGGATTCGACCTATTTTATTTTTTGTGCAATGAAAGTTTAGATCAGCAATATATGAAATATAATTAATGTTCCCAAATAAATATATATTTGAATTTACACAATAAATTTCAGAAAATTATTACGAACATAGTTCAGTGATGATATAAAGATGAGATATTTACCACAAATAGGGTTAGTTATGCATACTTGACATGGAAGCGGGAATTTGATTTTACATGGTTAAAAATTGTCAAGATTTTTTTCATTTTGAACAAGATGTGGAGATTTGAACTCTAAACCTTATTTTGAAGTCACATGTAAAATTACTACTAAATCTGTTATCATAATTGTCATGATTTTTGAGATAATGATAGACATTTCAAGAGTTAGGTTTTTCTTTTTTGCTTTTTAAATGTTAGCTTGTTATCACGAGATACATACAATTTATGTTGCAATTTTTATTTAGTTTGATGGAATTTATTTTGAGTTCAAATAACGTTACAAGAATTATTTTTAAGTTCTTAACAAGTAAATGCATAGGAATTAAGAAAAGAACTCAGTGGGGATTTTGTAAGACAGATATAGGAATGAAAAAGAGTTCATCTTACATATCCGACCACATTATAAAATGTAGTGTCCAAATACTCATGCTTTTATATTCCAAATAAAAATACGGATTAAGGGGTGTTTGGTGAATAAGTTTGAGTTAAAATTTTAAGTTTCAATAGTAATTTTTGTTGACTTTTCAGAAAAGATAAAATTTTTTTTAGAAAAGATAAAAAACTTTTTCAGAAAAAGATAAAAAAAAATACAGTTTAATTTGAATTAAACTCAAGTTTCAAATCAACTCTAAGGGTTTAAATGGGCCGTTTTACGGTGTCAACGGCGTTTCTAGTAAATAAAATTTTAATAGGGCATCTCACTAGGTGATTATTGGGTCCACTAGAATAAAGGGGGACCAGAATTATGTGCTGCCAAATTCTGACTAATTTGCCTTTTCTGGGGATTCATAGCTCATTGAGTTTTCTAAACCGACTTTATTTGTTTTAACTTTTGACATTCTATAAATTAAAGTAGGTGTGAGAATTGAAAGGGTACATTCTTTTACCGTTTGAGATAAGTTAGGAATTACGGTCACTTTTATTTTATTATTATTTTTTCTTCAACCAATTTTATTATAAAATTTTTCATCATAAGAGTTATCGGCGCCTAAAAATGCTTAAAAAGTAACGTATCAAGATATTCTACCAAACTATGGTAAAATGCCAAAAACTTTCCAAAACTTCTCAGTACTTTTATTAGGATACCGCCGATTCATTAAGCATCATCGACTTTTAATCCAATTACATTGAGCTAAGCAGACCATATGGTATATATATATATAAATATGATATTCATATACATATATTTATACATATATTAGTCCGAAATTAGATATCATCATGGCATTCCTGTCATCCAATATACTCACAAGGACCAATAATTGTCATCCCATACAAGATCACTCACAAGGACCAATAATATTCTCTGCTTTTTTATTTTTTATTATTATTAAATTTTTTAAGTTTATGACATACTTTTTTTCTTAGAAACTTTTTATGGAATCAATGCATGGTTTGACACTGTAATGATGTTAACTATGAACAGAGATGCTTTAGGTTTCGTTTGGATTACATGTTAAATTTTTTTAAAAAAATTCTTATTTTAAATAAGA
Organism: Ficus microcarpa; assembly: GCA_025413485.1. Lineage (NCBI taxonomy): Eukaryota > Viridiplantae > Streptophyta > Magnoliopsida > Rosales > Moraceae > Ficus > Ficus microcarpa. The sequence continues at coordinate 10,289,122 of CM046378.1, forward strand.
TGTTGTTTGGATATATGTAAAAAAAAAAAAAAAAATTTGAAAGCAAAAAGTTGTTTGAAATAAAAAAAAAAGTATTGAGAATAGTATATCGTGAGAAAATTTCAAAAAAAAAAATGTTTTCTTTTTCTAAAATGATATTTTACAAAATAAGTTTAAATATAAGATAGTTTTTCTTTTCAAAATAAGATAATGATAAAAAAAAGTTAAGACAAACACTTTTTTACAAAAACTTTTCAGTTTTAGAAATTAGACATGTCATCCAAATATAATTTCAATAATCTATTAATTATTGAAGCATATCTCTACTTTAAATCTTTCAAAGAAAAAAAAAAAATATATATATATATATATATGAGTTAATTTCAACAATAGCACATGTGAGAAAAATATTTTTAAAACCAGCACCACTTTTATTTCCTTTCATTACTAGCACTGTCACGTCATTTTTTCTTCTGATTTGTGGGACCTAGAAGTTTTTAAGGAATGCCAAATTCCGAGATTACCCTCGCTTCCCACCTGCCCAAATCTCCCTCCAATGCCCTAACTTAATTTCAAACCATTTCCAATATTTTAGAGAAAGAAACTCCCATTTGGAGAGAGAAAGAGATCGAATGAGAAAGAGAGACCACCACCCATAAAAACCGTCGAAAACCGCTCCATAACCACTCGAAAACCGTTCAAAACCATCGAAAACCACCACCAACACTCTAATAAAGCTTTTCGAACTCTGTAATGGGTGAAGAATCTTCTAAAACCACTTAAACCCATTCAAAAATTCTTGAATCTTCCATATCCAAACCCATGAAGATGTCGGAGAAAAACATTACTCCCGAAAAGAGGTCTTTCCAAGTAATGGTTTCGGCAGAGAATAGACCACCGACGGAGAAAAATCCTAAAAAACCGGCACTAGAGAAAAATAGAAGAGTGCCTAAGGAAAGGTTGAAGAGAAAGTAAGGGGAAATTGAAGTTAAGGAATCCAAGAAGGCGAAAAAGAGTCCTAGAAGAGAAGAAGAACTTGGATGTTAAAGAGGTAAAAATGTTGCATTTTCAATTAGTTGTTTAAAAAGTTTGCATTTTTAATATACATTTGATAAAAATATGCATTTTTAATGAGGACATTTGCATTTTTTTTATTGATTATGTAAAATTTTTTCCATTTTTTGTATGTGTTTTTGATTAGATTATGCATTTCTAATTGATTGTTGAAAAACATTTGCATAAAAAATGTAAAGTTTGTATTTTTATTTAATTTTGTGACATAAACTAAAAGTTTGTTGGTTTGGTATCTGGATATTGAGAGGAAAATTGACTATATTGGATTTTATAAATTTTTAGTTATTGAAAGTGTTTGGATTTTTGTTAATATTTGTTTAATTGTTGATGACATTGAAAAATACGTTTATGTGGTTATTTATTTAAGATCATGTTGTAATTTTACCTATAGGTCATTTTTATGATGACTTGCTATCAATTTAACTACTAAGAGTTCTATTATTTCCAGCTGGTCATATTTATGATTACTTGTTGGTAATAAATATAAATACTCTCTTGTGATACCATTACCACATGTTCTGTATGTTCAATGTGTACCGAATACTGAAATTACCTGTGTAAAAATAAATGCTTTCATTAACATTGCAGAGACTTGTAAAAACTTGAAAAAGTAGTTGTCACCCTAACAGTGTCAGGAAGTAATATGGCAGCCATGCATTAAGAAATTTCTGAAGTTGAAGACGATTGGCTGGGCTGGGCAGGTATTGTACAACCTTGTAATGTGTTTGACGAATCACTAAGAATGTGTGATGCTCTGTGGTTTGAGATTGGTGAAGACTTGGGTAGATTTTCCATCAACGAGTTCTACCAGATAACTAACATGAAATGTGTAGGGTTTACCCATCCAGCACCAGCCGTTGATAACCTATTAATGAGGAGATATTTTTCTACATTACGAGCCGTGTCGAGAGAACATTTGGAGGTGCAGCTGTCGAATGCAAAATTTGACAACAACGACGATGCTATCAAGCTTGGCTTACTGTACATGATATTTTGCATTCTTCTTGCAAATGCAAATTCCATGAAGATAGACTCGAAATATTTTGTCCTAGCCGATAACTTGGAGGAATTCAATGCTTTTCTGTGAGGCATGCTCTCATGGGAGGCAACCCAAGTTGTAATATGTAATGTAATTCAAAATAGGCTGTATTCAAAAAGAAGATCATTAAAGGAGGCTGATAAAGTACATTATAGTATCGCAGGCTTTCCTCATGCCTTACTCTTTTGGGTAAACAAGAGCATCCCAACAATAGCAAGCAAATTCATTACCAAGCACGTTGAGGCCAATCCTCGCATGGTGTCATGAACCTCCGTGGATAATGTAAAGTTTGATACTGTGATGTCGGCTTTAATCGCTGTTGGCGAGAACCAGATAATTTCTATACAATATTATTATTACTGTTAGTCTCATTTATAAATGTTAGTTATTTACAAAATGACCAGGTGATGATTTTTGTAATGACCATATTTCTGCTAGTGTTAATACCAGTGTTGTCATTAATATAATGACTCTGTGATAATTTTTATAATAACCATACTTTTGTAGTGTCAATACCAGTATTGGTCATTTATATAATGATCGGATGATAATTTTTATAATGACCATATTTTTATTAGTGTTAATACCAATGTTGATCATTTATATAATTACTGGGTGGTGATTTTAGCAATGACCATACTTTTGTTTAATATTGTGTTAGTTATTTACATAATGATCAGGTGGTAGTTTTTGTACTTACCATACCTTTGTCAATGTTAATACCAGTATTGGTTATTTATATAATATCATGTGGTAATTTCTTATTGAATCAAATGTGTACAGCCGAAGTATTTTGTGATACTGTCAACTGACGAAGAGTTGAAGGAGCCATGTGTTGCGTACCAATATTTGAAAAACCCTACAGTTGTGCCTCAGACACCTCGTAAGACACTTGTCAAGCAACCTAGTACCGAGACGAACTCCGAATGGTTGGATTTTTAAAATGAAATTCGAGGAAAGGTCGATTCCATAAATAAAAAATTAGAGGAGCTGAAAAGTGGACAAAAGAAGTCCAAGAAGCTCCTGCGTAGAGTTCTAAAACTGTTGTATAACCTTAATAACAATGTTAAGGGGAACCCAACCACTGCGTACCATGTGAGCTATAGGCATAAGAGAAATGTTTAGAAAAATGACTTGGATGCCACAAAGACTGATTCTGATGATGTCTGATTTGACCCTCAAGATGATGGCTTCCTCGACTCTAACATCAGTGTCGTTGCGGATAAATGTGTGAAGGTAGCCATGGATTTCTTAAATGCTAAGAAGGTGATTGTTTGTAGTTGCTGGTAATTTGTATGATGACCGCTGATGTTTTCCCCTTTTGCACGAAGACAAAGATGAAGAGAAAGAAGATAAAGAAGAGGATGAGGAAAAGGAAGAAAATGAAGATAACGAGCGAGAAAATGAAGAGGTAATTTTGAAATATTCTATGTCGGGTATACCTTATATGTGGATGATCATTTCTGTAGTGACCCATGATAATTGATTGATATAATAATGACCAATTAATAATTTATGTAATAACCCATAGTAAACATATACTAATAACCAACTGTTCATTTCTGTACTGACCCATGGTGAATGATATAATAATGATCAATTGGTCATTTCTATAATAACCTAAGGTAATTGATATAATAATGACCAACTGATAATTTATGCAATAACCAATTTGTCAATTTTGTTATTGACTAACTGGTTATTTTTGTAATGATCCATAGTAATGATCATTGATGTGTTCCCTTTTTGCAGGAGGAGGGAGATGAAGAGAAAGACATTGCAAAAGATAAAGATGATAAGGGAAAAAACGATGAGGTAATCTTGAAAATGTGTGTTGTGTATATCTTATACGCATATGGTTATTTCTATAATGACCAATTGGTAATTTTTATTATGACCTAATTGTAAAATTACATAGGAAAAGTATAAATAGTACAAAGAAGGAGAGGAGGGAGAAGTGAAGGTAAATGAGGAGGAAAAGTATGAAAACGGCAAGGAAAGGAGGAGGAGAAAAAGCCTAAAGCAGCTAAGGAAAAAGAAGAGGGAAAAAAAAGGATGAAGAAGTGAAGGGAAAAGAAAAAGAGAGAAAGAACGAAAAAGCAACCAATTAATAAGAGGAGAACATAAATAATCAAGTTGTTACTAATTTCTGTAACAAACAAACATAGTCATTTTGATTGTCAGCTATGAGTCATAATTTTTTCACCTGTTTGATATTTGTCATTTATAGATCCTTAAGCAGAAGAGATCCAGACTTTCAAGACTTGGACAAAAGAGGTCCGAACTTCTAATTGAGAGTGGCTCAGCAACCCATGCTCCGACGAAGGTCATATTTTATGCCCCTCCCATGAGGTCTTTTAGTTGAACCTCTTAAAGAGAACCTAGAACAGTTTAGGGTGTGGATAAAAAAATGATTATTGAAGAAGCCTCCTCAAAAATAATTTGATTATGATGAAGAAATATCTTTTTGCTTTGAAAATGATATTTAATATTGTCCTTACTAATTTAATTATTTTTTTTAGGAAACTGCCTGCTTTATACATCGCAAAGTATGAGACGTTGGACAAACCCCATGACCTCGGATTTATGGCAGTTAAAATAAAAGTTGGTTTTATGAATTGGCAACCACTTCTATGTGGCTCTGGGATGAAGTAAGTAGTTCTTTTTTTTTTATTATTCATTTATTTTTTATCATATAGTCAATTTTTGTTAACCTTATGTGAAGTAAGTAATTTTTGTGCTGACTATACTATTTTACCTTTTGTTTCTAGTTTGTGTATTTAGCACATTGACGTTGCATTCTACTATTTGAGGAAGAAGATCATACATTTCCCGGGACTGCTACAGCGAAAAGACACAACAGTAGATACGTTTTTTAGTACTAAAATTGGTGCATTGTGCTTCGTTTACAAGAAAGCACCAGTTAAATTTGATTGGGGATTGTGTGATTCTTTAATGATGATCATACTTAGCGTGTCTATCCAATGCAATTTGTCATAGTTTGAGGTGAACACATTGCTAATCCCAATACATTTGCAAGATTTGAAACATTGGGTTTTAGCAAAACTCGACCTTTTGAATTGGATCATTAAATTGTATGACTTTCTTAATCATGAAAGCCCTTACAATTACAAGGTTCGAAAAGCATTAGAATGTATGTCCAAGTTTATTCCAATGCTGGCTGATATGATTGTTTATTTGAATTTAACCAAGGAACTCTCTGGGAATATACCCAATACATGTCACCATTATGCAAGATATTCCTTAACAAGAAAATAGGTTAGTTAATGTATTGATAATGTATTCCTACGACCTTCTTAACAGTAATGATAATGTGGTTTGTGATTCATTCTCATTTGTAAACCGTGAAACATGGGTGACTGTGGTATTTTTACTATTAAAAATGCTGAATACTTGAAAGAAGGGAGGGACCCTCGTTATTGGTTTATTCATGGATGCTTGAATATGTTTTGGGAGTGGCTAATATGTTATCTGTGATCTCATGCGAATAAAAAAGTTGAAGACAATTAAAAAAGTGATGAGGAGGTGTATATAATAGACTTATAAATAACCTTTTTTTTTCCTGAATCTTTTTATATTTCCATGATGTAAATAGCCCCATTATATTCTTTATTAGAGATCATTTTTAAAGTTTTAGAACTCCGTTCTAGTAACATGTAATGGTTATATGTTTTTTTTGAACTTTTAAATATTTTTTTATCAAACCATTGGCACTGAGGTCATAATAAAATTGACTTAGTGGTCATTATGAAAATGATCATTTATGTTCGACTCTCAAATGTTAGGCAAATCCAAGTTTTTTTTTTTCATTATACACAACGTATGACAACTCCCATTTGTGTTTTAGAACATCTGTTTTTACATCAATTTCAATATATTTTCTATTGATATTGAAATCACAATGAAATTAACTTGGTGATTATTATGAAAAATGACCATTTGTATTTAACTTCAAATATTAGACAAATCCATGTTTTTTTTCTTCCCATTATACACAACGTATGACAATTCTCATTTATGTTTTAGAATCCATATTGTTACATCAATTTTAATATATTTTTGTTTGACACTGAGGTCACAATGAAATAAATATGACGGACATTATGAAAATGATCATTTGTATTTAACTCTCAAATGTTAGACGAATATATGCTAAGCAAATTCATATTTCTTTTCCATTATATACAATGTATAAAAACTACTATTTGTGTTTTAGAATCCCTGTTGTTGTATCAATTTTAATATATTTTCCATTGGCACTGAGGTCACAATAAAATTGACCTAGTGGTCATTATGAAAATGATTATTTGTATTTAACTCTCAAAAGTTAAGTAAATCTATATTAAGCAAATCTATGTTTCTTTTCCATTATACATATGACAAATCCCATTTGTATTTTAGAACCTCTGTTATTACATCAAATTTCAATATATTTTCCATTGGCACTGAGGTCACAATGAAATTACATGTTAGTCATTATGAAAATGACTATTTGTATTCAACTCCAAATGTTAGGCAAACATTATCAATCATAACACCTAAATAAGAAATCTACAAATGTAGTATTTAAAATTAATGATATAAAGTTATAGCAAATTATGCGTAACTGCGGATACAAAATAGTGATAAAACTATTACATAATGGTGCTCTAAGATGTGAAAGATTTTTGCGACCTTGGTTTTGGGCCTCTGCATAATGATACTGGGTTAGTATAAGTTTGTCGGTTATGTCCATAACCATGACATCTGCTACATCAAATAGTCTCTGGTTCCTCATTTTGGCCTTTTGGGACCATACTTTGCCTTGGGAGGATTGATAACTTGGGATTTGATTTCTTGAGAAACATCCCAGCCCTTCGTATTGCCAATCAGATGAACTACAGGTTCCTAGGCTGCATAAAGAGCCTCTTTCATGTAGTAATGGGAGCAATAATTGTACAGATTAATTTGTCTTAGTTACAGACGGCCATAGCATAAGGACAAGGAATTTGATCCACCTGAAAGTGTCTATAGGTACAGGTCCTTTATCTCACATCCACAATCCAGATTGATCAACCTTGTTAGTAACGGCGTACTCAAACAGATCAGCTAGCCAAGCCTGTAAACAAATGGAAGTTGAACATATTAGTTTTTTCAGAGTCATTATCAACATTACTGCAAGGTCTATATAAAATTATAAAATTACCAATCATTACAAAATTTAGTATATACTGTAAGTCATTTTTAGTAGTTGTCACGTACCATTACTATTAGTCCAAATAAAAACTGTGTGCGAAGAAGTTTCTCTACCTTGGGGACCAATTTCAATGTAAGTTTCAGATCTTTTTCATGTCTGTTGACAAACTATCTTTGTAGTAGTTCCCTTAACCATTCTACCAAGAATCTCACTGGCATTAACCTGGCTTTTCGATCCATATTATTCAATGACTTGGCAATGTAAGTTGTCATGATTGCGTACCTCTGTTCATTAAAGTATGCTCGCGACCCTTTTTTAGGATCTGCTTGCAAAAGGTATTGGTGCATGTCAGGGTTTTGATTTCGGATGGATTCCATATAATGCTGGTGCTTGTTGACAAGATACGCTCTCGATGTATCATCAAAATAAGTCTTCATAAGGCCTTTGAAATCTTTGTACCCCATCTTCAAGTTTGCTGCCAAGTGTTGAACGCATATCCCGAAATCAGCATATAGAAAGACAATGCTGGCTATATGTTCGATACCCTTATGCTTATCAGCCATAATAGCAAAATATTCTGCATGCCTATTGAATCCCTTAGCTTTCAAAAAACCATTTCCATGATTCATTACTCTCCGACGAAAAATCCCAAAAGTGAGTGGAAATATAGAGCCATTTGCATCATAACCACAAGCAGTATGCAGCGTTCCTCTAAACCTAGCCTTTAATGTTGATCCATCAGTCACAATTACTAGACGACAATGAGGCCAACCCTGTTTCAATATAGCTAAGCACATGTAGAAGCATTTTAAACTACTTTCTAATTCGGTCTCAATGTAAAAGTCAGATCTATGATTTTTTTTTCTCAACCATTTCAACCCAAGCAGGCATATCTATAAAGGGCTAAGAAAGGTCATTAATAAAAATTAATTATCATGTTGTCGATATATAAGTTACCATGCTGGTCATTAAAATAATTACCATGGTTAGTATAGAATTTACTTTTGTATGACTTTGCATTATCGTCTTACAGGCTGGTCAGTGTAATTTCCTTCCTTCGTCATGCTCTTAGACAATTGAAAGACACTCCAAATTTATCCTGCACGTCCCGCATTGTTTCCTGAGGTCTATATGAGGTATTACTTGGATCTACGTATTTTGCCTTCACACACTCCTCGATCATCCAACTCTTAGCTTGACGATGATGCCCTTGAATGATTTCAATAGAGCAAGATGGACATCATCGTACCTCTTCACAATAAACAATTCACTACCCTTCATCCTAGTTGCACGTAATTGAAAGACACTCCAAATTGATCCTGCACGTCCCGCATTGTTTCCTGAGGTCTATATGAGGTATTACTTGGATCTACGTATTTTGCCTTCATACACTCCTCGATCATCCAACTCTTAGCTTGACGATGATGCCCTTGAATGATTTCAATAGAGCAAGATGGACATCATCGTACCTCTTCACAATAAACAATTCACTACCCTTCATCCTAGTTGCCCGTAATTGCCATGAACATTTCTCATTATCCATACATACCACGTGCAATAAAGTAGTGGTCGACCTTTTTACATTGAATTAGTACTGTTTACTTATGGCATCGTGATGAAAATGGTATTGCAGCAACTTTTTGCTATCAAAAATATTATTTACGCACATTGTGATAGGTGTAAAATCAATAATGACTATTGTGCTAGAAAAATTGTCACTACAAAGTACATAAACAAATTGAGTTCTAGTTCTATTGACAATAGATTGGGCTCCAATGCTTCCAACGATACTCTTCTCATTTGAATCACGAGCAGCTTTCTCAACATTGAATTCCTTGGCATTACAATCATCATGATTCATACCTAAGTCATTGTTCAAGAGTTGATCTTACTCTTCAAGTCCATCTTCCGTATGTAAATCCATACCTATTATAAGAGAAGGGATATGAGGAGGGATAAGAGAAGGGATGATAAGATTGTTAATAGCTATAAGCTGCACAACTTCATCATTCTGTCTACCATCCCTAGAAGGTTGCACAGGTATGTGATTGCTTTCCCTTATCTCAGGTGGTATCGCTTTGGCTACTAACTCATCCAATATATCGACGCTAATTGGAATTTGCTAAGAACATGAATATCCTTCTTCTTCAGTAGTATGTAGAAATTAACGTCCATGTTACACTATATCATCACAGGAGGCATTCTAGGTTCAATGACATATATTATGACTATAGTCTTCTCTAGGCCCCTCATTCCCATAACACTCCTCATCAACTCAAGAAGACCAACATAAATTACATTAAGGGACACCAATATTCCCTTTATTTCACTACCAACATATCTCGAAGTCCATCCCACTGACCTTTATACTTGATGAAAACACAAATCTCAGCCATTCATAAATGAAATAGCAGGAAATTAGTCAATATCATAATGTAATTATAGAGAAAGGGAAAAAGATGACAGATATAGAGAAAAAACTCATATATTATGGGTGGGACCAGGGCTGGACGGGAAAGTGGGAAACTCCCATTTGCATAAGATCTAATTATATTTTTCTATTATAGACAATGAATGGCGACTTTAATTTATATTTTAGAAGCCCTGTTGTTACATCAATGTCAAGATATATGTATCACACTATTAGCACTGAAAGGTCATAATGAAATTGACCTGTTGGTTATTATGAAAATGATCATATGTGTTAAACTATCGAATGTTATGCAAATCTATGGATTTTTTTTAATAGACAACATATATGAATCACACTATTAGCACTAAGAATGTCATAATGAAATTAACCTCTTGGTCATTATGAAAATGACTATTGTGTTAAACTGTCAACTGTTACACAAATATGTGTTTTTTTTTTTTTTCCATTATACATAACATATGATAACTCTCATTTGTATTTTAGAACCTCTATTATTACGTCAATGTTAAAATATATTTATCACATCATTAGTACTGAAAAGGTCATAATGAAATTGATCTATTGATCATTATGAAAATGACTATTTATGTTAAACTATTAAATGTTATGCAAATCTATATATTTTTTTCGTTATGGATAATATAACTTTCATTTGTCATTTAGAATCCCTGTTGTTACTCCTGTTAGTTATTATAAAAATGACCATTTAGGTTAAACTATCAAATGATATGCAAATATATATATTTTTCATTATCGTCAATATTATAATTACTGTTTGGTAAAAATATTATTGATTGATTTGGTCATCATTATGTGTTTACCATTAATATTGTTGAAAATTTTTCAGAACGAGAAATATTACAGTAAGAGACCAAAAAAACACAGGAAATCTATTTTACTACCCACAGGTGCTACAGGAAACAATAGATGTTGCAAGATCTTACTCTCAAAAGTTTAATATAGTCATTTTTTAGATTATAATTCAAAATGCAAACTCATTTAAAGCATATATAAACAACTCAAACCAAAGAACAAGTAGCATTACCTTAAATTTGTACCTGATCTAAGCTAGAACGAGGCTGATGGAAAGTGGGAAGAATGGCAAGTGAACTAGGAGATGAGCTGTCAACTTCGGTTCAATTATGGTGAGGATAGAGAGGTTAAGGTGAATAGAGTGAACAAGGATGGGGAGAGGTTTGTTGGACTTAGAGTGAAATAGCTAAGCTCGGATATTCAACAATGGTGAAGAGAGAGTGTGCAAGGCTAGGGTGAGAAGAAAACAAGGGAAGAAAAAATAAGAAATAGAGAGATGACTTATTTATTGTGGGTTTTGGAGGAGGCAGGGCAGGAAAGTGGGAAAAATAAAGGGTTTAGGGTTGGCTGAAAGCATTTCTGACTTTTTACAACTACCTCAATTAATGTTGATGACGTGGCAGTGCTAGCAATTAAAGAAAATAAAAGTGTTGCTAGTTTTAATAATATTTTTCCCACATGTGCTATTTTTGAAATTAACCCATATATATATATATATATATATAGACATCTACATTTGTCTATAATGATATACATTTACAAGCGAAGATAAGAGAGAACCAAAAGGAATTATTCTAAAATAAGAATCAATTGTTCGAAAAGTCACAAATTCTGCCGCTTTTAAATAGATTATTCTATAATAACAATCACATTTATTTTTTTTCTTACATCTAATATATATATATATATATATGTATGCATAAATAAAATTATATCCGTAGATTTCACGTCCTTTCAAGCTAATGAAAAAGTTGGCATTCGTAATTTTATATTCAGCGTTTCAGTACCAAACAGAAGAATCTTATAGACCATCACCAAAAATGTTATTTATGCTAATGCCAAACAAAACCATCAATGCTATTGGCCTTTGATCATCTCAATCGAGATCTCTATTACGTCGGTCTCTTACGTTATTATGGAATTTTTATCTCAAAAAAATCATAGATTTTTCATCCACATCCATCTCTTCAAAGATCACTAACTTTCATCCGATTTTTTCTTCGAAGTTTATCTTGTGTATATATACGACTTTATCTGAAGTCTGATTCTAAGTTCACTCATTGAACATCATTTCAATAAGGTTAATCTATTAGAAAGAATATCTCAAGCCTTTTTAAACTCAATGTCAACTCCATTTCTAATTAATGTGAGTTTAGTGTTCACACACTACCAATAGAAATTTATGACAATATATATATATATATATATATATATCTGAATAAAATAAAACAACAAATCAAATAATATTTGTGTCTAAGTTGTTGTTGACGTTTACATTTTAGTTGATTTTTTTTTTCATGGAAACATTATTATAGTTGATCTTAAAAGATTAGAAAAGTAAACACGTGAAATTGTTCAAATAATTAAGTTCAAAATCTTAGCCAAAAAAAAAAAAAAAAAAAAAAAAAGAAAAGAAAAGAAAAGAAAGTGGAAAAAATGTTTCAAATAATTTCTAGAAGTTTTGGTACTGATTTGTCAAACTACTTCTTGTCTCTTGATTACTCTGGCATGGTCTGAAATCCGGGTCATTTTAACTTTCAAAAAATCAAAAACTTTATCTAGGGGAAATAATTCCTCGGACCAATTTTGTGGCCTAGCTTGTGAAGGTTTCATTTGGGTTTGGGGAGTTGGGAAAGAGTAAACTCTACTCTAATACCTGGTTGAAGCATATTTTATTCGGAAAATTTTATGACAAGTTTTGAAAGAATAACTTACTAACCAATGAATCAATAGGCGGTGTAATAAAATATTTACTCTCTCGATTAGAGGTTTTGGATTTAAGTTGTCACTGTTATAGTAATCGGGGTATAGGAAAAAAATACTTTAAAAGGTATTGATATATCATGTGGAGAATCTCCTCCACCTAAGATTATCTATACGCCATCCTCTAGCCAGATAAACCTCTTTTAAAAAACAAAAAACAAAACAAAACAAAAAAAACCTTCCTAAAGACAGTTATATTCATTAGATTCTGCTAAATTATAAAACTTTTAATGTACTGAAATTCTTATTTATTTAATCCTATAAAAATTAGTAGTATTCAGGGTGGTATTTAACTAGTGCGGTTTCTTTCATGGAAAAATTTAAACGAAGTTTAATGGTTCTCTTTTGACTAATTGCAATGCTGGGCTGAGGCAGGTACATTAGGACACCAGATAGAGTAAGTCCACTAGTACAAAAAAGGAAAGAATTGGGTTTAGAATAGGACAAATTTTATTTCCCAAATTGTTGGTCTTATCACAAAATTCTCTCTATATTTTAACTTGTAATATTATTTTCCGAACTTCAAAATGTTTGCGAATTTCCCCATTCAGTTAAATTTTTGACGAAAAAATGCACTAACACCCGTTAGCAACATGAGTTAGGGTATTAAACGTGAAATTACAAAGTTACTGTTATAAATTGGTTTAAAAAGTAAATATTTCGGAGTGATTGTCATTTTTTTCATATCTTTCTTATGCATAACTTCATATTTTTATATTTAATAAGATAACGAGTGTCACTTCATAATTTCACATTTAATATCTCCAACTTACGTTACCAACAAGTGACACATGTGATTTTCCGTCCAAAATTTAACTGGGAGAATTCGTAAATGTTTCAAAATTAAGGAGAAACAATATCATAAATTAAAATTCGGAAAGTATCTTGTAATACGACTTAAAGTTTAGGGAGAAAAAAGTTAAATTTGTCTTAAAAAATATATAGTCTAATTTGAATTTTTCTAGTTGGGAGGGACGAAATAGGCTCTGAACAACAGATGGCAATTTGGCTTCAAATTTGAACCAGAAGCCACCTCCCTGAAAATATTATTTTTATCCCTGAAAATATTATTTTTATCCCTCCCTATATTCAACCTATATAAGGTTTAATCCCACAAATGTATTTTAATGGAGTCCAAAGGAACATCATTAAGGAATTGACCATTCCACGAAAAAGAAAGTTCAGAAAATGACAAAATAGAGCCAAGAGGTGGCTACGTTTTTTTGGAACTCAAGAAATGCGCATCTTAGTGGAGCTTTTCATTCATTCATTCATTCATTCTTTCTTTCTTTCCTCCTTTCTTTTTTCTTTTTTTTTTTTTAAATAATAATTTTGCCTATTCATTGCAATCTAATCTTTTTTTTTTTTTTCTTCTTTGAAATCATAGTGCCCTCATACTCTTATGTTGTGTCGTTTTAAAACTCAGTGAAAACGCATTTAAAACAATCAGATGTCGATGATCAGTACATGCTCTCGAGAATAATTTAAAAATTTTGTATTTTTGAATCAAACCAACACTTCCTATATGAGAGAACAATGGACGGACATAATTAAGGATTTAAATAGAGTGGAGCGGTTTTAAGCCGACCCGCTCTGCATAACCCGCTCCATTTAGTATATGGGTGCGAGGTGGGTCAAACCCATCGGGTCAACAACCTGCTTACATTAAAAAATACATAATCCTACTCATTTGTTTATTCAGTAAATGGGAATTGTTTTTAAGACTTTTCTTTTTCTTTTCAATGTCTCAAAGATTTTTTACATATAAAAATATCATGTTGAATAATGAAAATATTGAAACTATGTCTGAGATTGTTGTTCGTGAAAAAATCCAAATATGAAAATATCCATATACTTTTTATTTTTTATTTTTTATTTCTGTCTTGTCCTTTACTAAAGTGTTGAGAAACAATATTTTTACTTTCCTGTAAATATTTTTGATAAGTAATATCAAAAAATACTTATTCATAAAAATTGCATTAAAAAAAAAAAAGACAATACTTATGAGTTATATATTGAAAAACAATCGAAACATATATAAAACAAAATACACTCTCAAAACATGCATACGTTAGATGACACAATCCATTAAAAAAAGAAACAAGAAAGAAAGAAAAAGATGGTTAAGCTTAAAAAAAAAATATATCAAATAAAAGATGCACATAAATGATGGAAAAGTATCTATTCATGCGATTAAAGTTCCTATAGCAATAGACAAGAACTAATTTTATGCAATTAATAGTTGTTTGATGAGTTTCATTTAAATTTAAAAGAGTTTGTATTACAAGTAGGGATTTACGGAATGAGAGGAAAAAAAAAATAGAAAAATGAAAATAGCAAGAGTTTTTTTTTTTTTTTTTTTTTGAAAGATAACTTGAAATGAGTTGGTTAGGAGCGACCCGTTCCATATATTGCAGGGCAGGACTGTTACCCATTTGACCAATCTCATTCACATCCCCAGATGAAATCCTTTAAAAGCTAAAACTGAGCTTTCATTCAAAAACCAAATGAGGGCTCTCTAGAAACATCACTCGCACTTATTTATGTCAAAGTTGACAAATTTGACAATGCGTTGTTTCATTTTCTGCAATAAGATAATATATAGGATTATTGATTATTATATATGGGGTCTAATCATAATCCTCATTAATATTATCAGCATTGAAGAAGTTTTGTATTGTGATTGTAAAATGAAAAAGAAAAGGTAAAATTCTTCCAATCGATTAAGGAATAGTTCCTTTTTTTTTTTTTTTTTTTGGTTCATAAATATTTGTGTGTATGCATGAATAGTTTGCTATAATTGGGAGGGAAGAAATCAAGTACATATATCTTTCCACACGCAATGTAAATTAACATTTTTAGAACCAATTGGAATAAAGAATTCAAACTCTATATCGCATTATATAGTGAGGTATAAAATTACTGCTAGATTTACATACACAATCACATAAAAACAATATTTTTCTGAAAACTATGTTTAAATAATTGCACAATTTGGGACGCTTCTTGTTTCCATAGCCAATTGTACAACTTTTTTACATGCCCCTCCATTATCATTCCACGACTAACAATGGCATACATTATGAATATATGGGATAAATACTTTAAAGATGAACATGTTCCCATTCAACAGTTAGGAATTCTTAATGGTATCAAGCCGGAACGTTCAAATCACGGTTCGAAACCAAATTTAATTTAGACGTGGCAAATTTATTGAAATCTCTAAAAATGAAATTCTTTACTTGGCTTGGTTGATTTACTTTTGTAGCAAGTTATATTTTTAACCTTACGATGCATTATGAAACAATTTTTAATATATATATAAATATATGTGGTTATTTGAAGGGGAATTAAAAAAAAAAATTTTGGCGTGGACTTGCCAATGGAGAAAATAATTTTCTAGCTAAATCTATTTTTCTTATTTTCATTATAGTTATTATTTTTTTTTCGCTAAAGAATGTGATTTGTTTTGTCTTGTAGAACATCATTGGGAAGGAAAAAAAATGTAAAAATAAACCCAAAAACACGACACCACTAGTGTTGTATAGTGGGAATCACTTTTTCACTAAAATTTGGAAGTTCACATATTTCAGTTTCATAATTCTCACATTTGATTGCAATCTGTGGGGCCAACCTAAATTTTCCACATAGCATGGTTGGGATTGTTGAGTGTGGAGCCGAATCAAGAAGGAAAGAAAAAAAAAAAAAAGAGGGTGGAAGCGCTACAGTACCGGTAGTGGCTGCCACAACGCTGGACCTGAGTGTCGTAGTGATGTGACATGGAGCGAACGTCTTCCTGGAGCGCCTCATCACTAGTTTCGAGCACCACAGTGTTGCAAAACAATGTTTGGAGTGCCGTAGTGCCAAGGAAGCATCGTGGTGCTAGGTCGGTATTAGGTCGTGAATTATATTGGTGCTGAAAGAAGATCATTTTTGGGGTTTTTAATTCTTTTCTTGTATACCTATAAATAGGAAGGCTAGGGTTAATTTGTATAATTAAGAGAACTCAATTGGGAGGGTTTTAAACACTGAGAGTGATTGAGAGAGATTAGAAAACATAATCGAGAGTTTGTGTAAGTGATTTCTCTTGTAATCTTTAATCTTCATCATCATCCTAGTGGAATCAGGAATCTGCAGCGGCAGAAATAGGAAGTCGTCTTGATTTCGGGCGAACCTATATAAAAATTTGGTGTCTTCTTGCCTTTAATTTCTTTTGCAATTATTCGTTCTTGGTGTTCTTAAAACTAGGAGGTGCCTATCCTAACAACTGATGTCAAATCTTTAAGTTCAGATTGAGAATGATGGCAAGCGAAGAAGGGTCGGCACTGAGTATCACCAAATTTGACGGTTCGGATTTTTCTTCTGGAGGATGCAAGTCAAAGACTATTGCAACAAAAAATTGCATTTGCCCTTGGGTGGTAAGCCTGTAGGCATGAAGGATGAGGAATGGAATCTCCTTGACAGACAGGTGTTGAGGGTGATTCGTTTGACATTGTTGAAGAATGTGGCCTACAACTTAGTGAAAGAGAAGACCATAGCAACAATGATGAAGGCTCTGTCAGACATGTATGAGAAGCCATCGGCCAATAGTAAGGTACATGTCATGAAGAAGCTCTTTAATTTAAAGATGCCTAAACGTGCTTCGGTAATAAAGAATCTGAATAAATTTAACACTATGTTGAATCAATTAGTCTCTTTAGAAATTAAATGTTATGATGAGATTTGTGCCCTAATCCTCTTGGCTTCACTACCCAATAGTTGGGAACCCATTACAGCGGTTGTTACTAATTCAATTGGGAATGTGAAATTGAAGTTTGTTGATGTTAGAAACTCTATTCTAGCAGAAAAATTTTGTGGGAAGGATTCAGGAGAAGTCTATCAAACTCGGCTCTTAATGTCAAGAATAGGGGGAGCAAAAGCATTCCAACAGGGGCATTGGAAATAGAGGAAATTCAAGAAATGGAATAAGCAAGTCTAGGAATGGTAGAAATGTGGAGTGTTGGAATTATGGCAAAGACTGGCCACTTGATTTATTGCCCTAGTTTGGTGTGTGCTTGGTTTGCTAGATCTAGGATTTGTGTGGCTTTAAATCTTGCTTGATTTGTGTTGATCTTTGAATGATTTTATGCTATAAAACTTAGGTTGTATGTCCCCCAATATGTGGCCGAAATCTGTCCTTTGGCAGCTAAGAAAGCATGTTAGTTTTAGGGTTAAAATTTGTGATGCTTGTATGTGTTATATGCAAGATTAGAACCAAAGCAACCCTAGGTTTATGATTTTAATTTTGGGTTGCATGGACTGTATGAGATGGATTAAGGGTTTGTATGGGACGTTAGAAACGCTGTGTGTTTGATTCGTAAGCTCCCGAAGTGGTCGGTCGAGTTAGATTCGCGAAATAGGACGTAAACCGGACGTAAACCCAAAACTGCCAAATTCGGATTAGAATCTGGCTAGTTGTGGAAAAGTGAAATTTTAAGGCCTTTAGAGGCCTAATGAGGTAAAACTTACAACATGAAAGTTGCTCGGAACAATTTTTACTAAAAAGCTACGCAAACAGAATCTCGAAATGAGGCTCCAATGACCTCCGTTTTTACCAAAACCCGTAGCTGATCCCCAGACCCAGTTTTCACTCAGTTTTTCAAGGTCAGCCGTTTTCAAACGAAAATTGGTACTAATACAGGCAGAACTAGATTTTTTGCAAAACATGAAAGTTTTAGAATTTTTCGAGAGCTACAACTTTTATGAAGACAAGTTTTCCAGATTCTCGACGGATTTTTAAACTGGGCACATTTTAGGGAAGGTGCGCAGGGAATCCGAAAATTCCTGCACCTTAGTTTTACAAAATGTTTTCTAAAAACTGTAAAGTGTTTTTAAATCGTTATTTTAACTACAAAAACTGTTCCAAAGGCAGTTTTTGACCTTAAACGACATTTACAAAGAGTTATTTCAAAAATCGAAATTTTATAAAGAGTTTTAAGGATTTTTAAGTTAAATCTTTTAAAAGCACAAAAAGTAAGAAAATATAATTTAAGATGAGAAAAATGAAGTTAAGGTACGAAAATGAATTTCTGTAATTAAAATTGGTAATCAAGCAGATTACGGGCCATAACCAGGAATAGGACCGAGTTACTAGACTTAGTTTGAAAAGCCCAGAATTGACAAGGGTTGACCAGTAGTTGACCAATTGTCAACTTTGGTTGGCCTAACAGTCAGTAAGAGGTAATCTTAAGGGTTATCCAACATAACCCTAAGGTAGACCAATAATTTAGAAATGGGCCAAGAAAAGTGAGTTAAGGAGATTAACCCCATAAGCTACGATAAGAGAGTGAAATCCTAGTTTAAAGAAGCCCAATAGTAGATCAATATCTAACCAAGAGGTTATCCAACGTAGCCTTTGGAAGGGATAATCAAGTTCAAATTTCTCCCAATCAGTATAAGGCCAAATTAGACCAAGATAGATATCAGTAGGGGACATACAATTAGGTTTTAGTAGGTATGTTGGTTAGGGCACCGACATTCTACAACAATAAGCAAAATCTCACATATGTCCTTTCTCAAGTAGGAGAGGGCTTGTAGCTGTACTCCAAGACAGGACAGCGACAGTGAGGACATAACAAAAGAGGTAAGTAGAACTCCGCCTACAGTATAGGCTCTAGTTGATGCTTGCCAAAGTAAGATTAGATGTATGCTAGGGGTGCATGTGAATTATGTTCTATGTGCTGCTTTATGATTCGGGCGATGCTATCTGTGTTTAGCTGTGCCATGTTTATGATTGAAAGATGTTATTGAAATGACATGTAGAGTTTAGAAAGCATGTTAAGCATGATGTGAATGCTAGTATGATTTAGGACTTTGTGACATCACGATGCATGTTCACTAATCCCTATGAGACTAATAGACTCAAGATTGAGTTAGAGAAAAGATAAGAAAGAAAGAAGGCAAGCGAGCTTGCCGGTGTAGTACCACCCGTCCGAGGTCGGGTAGAACTGTGGTGTGAGTTGGATTGGGCTGGCCGCCCCAACCACTCAATAGTTGCGCGCCGGGTACGAACACCAAGGTAAGGGCCCTAAAAGAAAGATAAACAAAGAAAGTAAAGATGAGCATAACTGGACCATGCATGTATAAGCATTGTTAGGTTATGCAATTATGAATGATGTTATGAATGGTTATGTGTTCTTTTTATGTTAAGATAGAATTGTATACGATATGGTTATATGTACGTTGCGGACGAGACAGTTGTACTTGCTGAGCGAAAGCTCACTGTCTTACGTCTATGCTGTAGGTAAGCAGCCTGCAAGCAATGCATAATACAAGGTGGCGAGGCGTGGCGTGGCGAGGCGAATTGTGAAATCGTGGGATATTAATGCCACTACGTGTTTTGGAAAAATTAAGTACTCAGTATTATGTAAATATGTTTATTTAAAGACATCTTTTTAAGTTGCATGTTTTAATTATGTATAAAAAAAAAAATTTCCGCTGTATTTTGGCCTATAAGTAAGTATATAAGTAAGGTAACGGCCTATGCTAGGCGGGTCGTTACATAAAGAGGATGTTTGGTGCATGATCTAGTACCTTTCCTAAGGGCAATGGGTAAATCAACAGCTGTATTTGACTTAACAAGAGACTCTAGATTAGACACAATTTTTTGTGGTTCGAACAGAGAATTACTTGACTGAGCTTCATTTTCCAGATTTGTCATTGGCTTAGGCTTCTAGCTCTACTTCGGATTGGGAACTTTATCTTCCTGTCTTGGGTACTTTTTCTTATAGAATTTCCCTTTAAACTCAATTCCACCTTGCCTCACACACATCTCGTTCTCTTTTCGAGCTTCACTTTGTAATGGCATGGTTAAAGGACCAGTATCCCTATTTTCACTATTTAAGACATCCTTAATTGTTCCATCTGCTTCAATATTATCACAATGCTCGGGCCTTCTCATTTCAAAAATGGTTTTAGATTCTTTAACTTTATTAGATGTATCATTTTGACTCATAGAATGCATAGGAACAACATCATAAATTAACAAGTCATCATTCAAATCTTTACTTGATGTCTCTCTCTGAAGATGAGTGTTCGAGAAAAAAAAGGTTTGTTTTCAAAAAAAGTAACATCCATGGACACAAAAAACGTTCTTGTGAGTGGATCAAAACATTCGTATCCCTTTTGAGTGGAGGGATACCCAACAAAAACATATGTTCTTGCCTGGGAATCTAATTTGCCCTTGTTCTGTCCATGAATGTGAACAAACGCTGTACATCCAAAAACTTTAAGGGGAAGATCATAAGTGAAATGTGAAGAAGGAAACCATCTCTTAAGTTGCTCTAGTGAGGTTTGAAATTTTAAAATTTTTGTAGGCACTTTGTTGATTAAATATGTGGCTGTCAGAATTGCCTTATCCCACAGATATTTTGGAATTGAGGTTGAAAACATTAAAGACCGAGCAACCTCCAAGAGATGTTTATTCTTCCTCTCTACAACTCCAGTCTGTTGTGGAGTGTCAGTGCAGAAACTTTGATGAACAATGCCATTTTCGGTTAAAAAAAATAATCCCTAAGATCTAGTTAAAATATTCTTTACCATTATCACTTCTGAAAACCTGAATCTCTGTTTGAAATTGTGTTAATATCATGTTGTAAAAGTTTTTAAACACAGTTTCAGCTTCAAACTTATCATGAAGTAAGAACACCCAAGTAACACGTGTGTGATCATCAATAAAAGTAATGAACCATCTCTTTCCTGTTATTGTTTTAATCTGATATGGCCCCCAAACATCACTATGAATCATAGAAAATGGTTTAGTGGCTTTATATGGTTGAGTAGAAAAAGAAGTTTGACGATGTTTCGCAAATTCACAAATCTCACACTGAAATAAAGATGGATTTTTATTGATAAAGAGTTTTGAAAACAAGTGTCTTAAATAATGAAAACTTGGATGTCCTAAACGATAATACCATAACATTATTTCACTCGAATCAAGAACAGAAATAGAATTGAGACAAGTTCTCCAGGATTGCCTACTTGAGTCATATCCAGTGTCAAAAAAGTAGAGTCGACCAGCATCCTTAGCATTGCCAATCGTCCTCCCTGAAATCAAATCCTAAAACAGACAGCCAGATGACGAGAAATTAGCTTGACACTTTTGATCATGAATAAATTTACTAACTAAAAGAAGATTACAGGACAATTTAGGAACGTGAAGGACGTCATGAAGTGTAAAATTGGATGAGATAACAATAGACCCTCTCCCGGTCACTGTTGAAAAAGTTCCATCCGCTATCTTGACTCTTTGATTCCCTGCACATGGACTATAGGAAGAGAAAAATTTAGAACAGCCAGTCATGTGATCTGTAGCGCCAGAATCGACTATCCAAGAGACACTTGACTCAATATTAAGACATGAAGACAAAAAATGGTTACCTTTTAGGGGGTGTTTGGTTGAAGGTAATCAAATGTAATCAGATACCTGACAATCTTTTTAAAGTAATCAAATTCCTAGAAATATTAGATTATAGTGTTTGGTTTGTATGTAGACAATTTTAAAAGTTAAATGGATAGTTGTCTAAATTATATAAATTTTAAGATTACCATGATATTTAGATAGGGGGTAATCTGAAACCCAAGGGGGGAGGTGGGTTTCAGATTACCCCTTTATAAGGGGATCTGAAACCCATGGGTTTCAGATTCCCAGGTATCTTAAAATAAGATAACCTCATAACAAACATGATAATCTTAAGATTCCTATTCCTTTATAAAAGATTACCTCATACCAAACACCCTCTTATGCCACGCAATAAGAAGGATTAGGAGGATTAGGATTGACAAGGTTTTGGGATTGAAGGATTTTACAGATTTGCTTTAACTGTTCCTTTGTGAATGATTGCACTCCTGAAGAAGACTCTTTCTCTAAATCAGTAACATTAGCTTGGGAATTCCAGTTGTCTCCTGGTTGTTTTTTCTTCTAATTAGCAAGCTTGTCATGGATCTTCCAACAAGTCTCAAGTGTATGCCATGGTTTCTTGCAGTAATCACACCACGGTTTCTTGCTACTTCTTCCCTCATGATCACTACTTCTCGACACAAGAGCGGACCTTTCAGATTCATGCCCAGTCTTCCCAATCATCACTTTCCTTTAAGCCTCTTCTCTACGTACTTCAGAAAACACTTCTCTAAGGGAGGGTAGTGGCTTCCTTTCGAAAATGCGACCACGGACTTCATCTAACTCTTGGTTGAGACCAGCAAGAAAACTGTACACACAGTCATTCTTTTCTCTTTTCTTATGCTTAACACTATCAGCCGAGGACTCCCAATCATCATCATAACACATATCTAATTCTTGCCACAAAGTGACAATATCGTTGTAGTAAGTAGCAACATCACGGCTGCTTTGCTTGGAACTCCATAGCCTTGTTTTCAACTCAATTATTTGAGATGAATTCTCTAGGTCAAAATACATCTCTCTAACCACTTTCCAAACATCCTTTGCAGTTGGTAAAAACATGTGTGGTTTGGCGATAGATGGTTCCATAAAACTGATCAGCCATGCGATAACTAATGAATTCTTAGATTTCCACGTCGCCAACGCAGGATCTCCAATGGTTGGTCTCTCATGTTCTCCCGTTAAATAGCCAAGTTTTCCCCTTCCATTAATGGCTAGCTTTACGGATTGAGCCCACTCTAAAAAATTATGGCCATTAAGTTTCTGCCCTGTCAATTAGAAGGATGAAACAGAGCTGAAAAAATCATGGTTGTTACCATTAGTGCCACTGCTGCCACTGGGGATCAGGCCACTGTTGTCGCTACTATGATTTCCTCCTCTTGCCGTCGATTTTGCACCGCCCTCAGATGCAGGCAACCCATCTCCGGCGGTCATGGAAGGCCTCTTTTGGCCAGTCATGGCTTGGCGGTAACTCATCTATGCCCAACCATTTTCTGAACCTGTCTCTGATACCATGTAAGCATGTATTAGGCCTGAAAAGAAAAAACTCTTTATTTTTCTGCTTTGATTAAATCAATACAAGACCTTTTATAGGAAAAAAGAAAAAGACTAAACCCTAAACTACTTTTTAAAAATAGCCAAAGAACAACTTTCCTAAAAATAAAACGAACAACTTTCCTAAAAAAAAAAATATTCCTAAATTACTGGCAACAAACTGTCAAAGGAAAAATATGTGAAAAAAGGTGCTTAAAAGGTTTAACATGAGTAATGTGAAGCCTGTGAGTACTCCTTTGGGTAGTCATTTTAAGTTGTCAAAGGAGCAATCACCAACTACCTAGCAGGAATGAGACCACATGGCCAAGGTGCCTTATGCTTCCACTATAGGCAATCTCATGTACGCCATGGTGCGTACTAGATCAAATATTTCACATGTAGTGGGAGTTGTACGTAGGTACATGAGCAATCTGGGCAAGTAGCATTGGGAGGCAGTGAAGTGGATTTTCAGATATTTGAGAAGTACTATAGGTTTAGCTTTGTGTTTCAAGAAGTCAGACTTTATTTAGATGCTGATATGGCTGGAGAATTTGATGGCAGAAAAAGTACTACTGGTTATGTTTATACTTTGGGTGGCACGGCGGTTGGTTGGGTTATGAAGTTGTTGAAGATAGTTGCACTCTCCACCACTGAAGCAAAATATGTAGCTGTGACTGAAGCAAGTAAAAAGATGATTTGGTTGCAGTATTTCCTAGAAGAGTTAGGTCACAAGCACAAAAAGAGTGTGTTGTACTGTGACAATCAAAGCGCTATTCACTTAGCAAAAAATCATGTATTCTGTGGTAGGACGAAGCATTTATAGGTGCGTTATCACTTCATTAGGTTTGTTTGAGAAGATGGGATGTTGGTGCTTAAGAAGGTTCTTGGGAGTCTTAATCTAGCTTATATGTAGACAAAAAATGTTCTAATCGAAAAACTGAAGTTGTGCACAACTTCAGTTGGAGTTCTCCTTTGAGGCGTCTAGAGTTGGTGCCATTCTAGTAGAGACGTGTTGCTTGATTAGTCTCCAAGTAGGAGATTGTTGAGTGTAGAGTCAAATTAGCTTAGCAAGAAAGAATGAATGAAAAAAAAAAGGGTGGAAGATTTGCAGTGCTGGCATTGGGCGCTGCAGCGCTACAGAGGTGAAGTCTGGAGTGTTGCAACACTGCGACATGGAGCGGACATCTTCCTGAAGTGCCTCAGCATTGGTTCGGAGTGCCTCAGCATTGGTTCCCAGAGCCACAATGCTGCGGAAAAATGTTCAAAGTGTTACAATGCCAAGGAAGCACACCTCGGCACTAAGTCGGCATTAGGTCTTGAATTGGAGCCGAAAAAGAATCTTTTTTGGGGTTTTTTAATTCTTTTCTTGTATACCTATGAATATG
This sequence comes from Ficus microcarpa, assembly GCA_025413485.1. Lineage (NCBI taxonomy): Eukaryota > Viridiplantae > Streptophyta > Magnoliopsida > Rosales > Moraceae > Ficus > Ficus microcarpa. The sequence continues at coordinate 10,313,995 of CM046378.1, forward strand.
AAGGATAGGGTTAATTTGTATAATTAAGAGAATTCAATTGGGAGTGTTTAAAACATTGAGAGTGATTGAGAGAGATTGAGAAACACAATTGAGAGTTTGTGTGAGTGATTTCTCTTATAATATGTAATATTCATCATCATAGTGGAATCTACAGTGGTAGAAACAAGACTTAGTCTCCAATTTGGGCAAACTTGTATAAAAATTCGGTGTCTCTCTTGCCTTTAATTTCTGTACTTGCAAACCTACAAGGGGCACTTCGGAGTTCAAGCCAAACAGTGATTATGAAAATTCCATGATATTGCTTTAGAACATCAAAATGTGTCGCATTTTTAAGTGAGTCGTTTGAGATCGTGGTCTCAAGTTAATTGATAGTAGTCTTGATCCCAGAATACTAGATGAAGCCAATCAATATAGATTATAGATTGATTCAAAATCTTATTCAAATCTAATGCTATACTTATATATAGGTATAACGCAACTTTGAGTATGGAAGTCAAAGGGATCAAATAAGAAATGATACTATGAAATTATGATAAAATATATATGATCAATCAATATTTGTGAAATTTTAAAAATAATAAGATGAAATGGTTTGATTCTCTTATTTTTTTTTGAACCAAGGTATCTATGAATCAGGGATTCCTAATGCATTTAGACACAAATAGTCCAACTTTCCATAGAACGCTTCTAGGTCAACCACCGAAATGTGCTTCAACGAATGATATTTTGAAGTCTAATCTCACTTCGACAAAGTCAGTGTTCTTTGGTGGTATCGATATCCAATCTCAAAAGGTTTGATTTCTAACGTCAAACGAACATGTATCAGGCTCTCGATCTTCTACGAATTAAAACCCTCCCAACATGAATCAATATATTGATTTTTTTTCTCTAATTGTACAATTATAGATTTCGTTAGAGGTGTTCATCGGATATGATACGTCCTATTTTAGTAGCATAACAATCGATCTAATCAAAGTTTAGTTTTTGAAAATCTCATCAATCCAATCCGTTAGTAATGTAATATCCAATCCAATCCAATCCAATTACGGTTGATTGGATTGATTGGTTGCGCTTAGACCTTTCTATTGGACTTTGTATTATTTCTTCGTATTTGTCTATTTTCTTATTCGGTCTATCTATAATAAGTAATCTATTAGGTCTTTTTGATATAAATGACATATTAATTACATACCAAATTTTAAACAAGAATTATAGGACATGAAAATGTGTAACATAACATGTTAGGTAATTAGAAAATGAAAGATTGATTTTTATAGAGTTAATATCATATTCTGTAGGTTTTGAGATTTTTTATCTTGAAGGTGTATGAAAAAAAAAAATTTGGGCAAGTTATGTAAATCATAAACATAACTTTTTTTTTTTTTTTTTAACATAAAATGTAAATAAAAGTTGGATTGGATTAGATTGGGGTTTTGGGGGTAAAAAGTACATCTGATCTAACCTTTGTCAGTTTCCAACAATTGACATCCGATTTAATATAATAAAAGTCAGTTATTTATAAAAAATGAGTTGGATTATATTGAATTAGATTGTATCGATCAGTTTCATCAGTTGATTAGACCTGATGAACACCCTTATTTCGTAAGTGATTACTATTTTTTTGGTGAAACCGATTGAAAAGAATGTATGGAGGAGAAAACAACTAATCGGCATCATTGGCGTGACCACCATTCATTACTTAACCCCAGACAGCAAGTCTACGAACTTTTGTTAGTCGATGCATTGACTTCCTGTATTTCCTTTCTTTCTTTCTTTTTCTTTCTTTTTTCTTTTTGGGTTTTTCAACTAAAAAAAATTAAAAAAAAAAAAAAAAAAAACCAATTTTCATACACAGCTCTCTCTCTTTCATATTCTGGTGCTCTACGACTGATTTTCTTTTTGTTTTTTTTTTTTCCTAAATAAAAGATATGGTGATGGTCTCGTCATTTCCCGTTTCAAAATACCACGTAGGTAGGATTTACACTCCCTTAAGTTGGCAAAGGATTCGAACCTCTGACCTTCTGATTAGTGAGATCCTTAAGGTCATCTTTCGTTCTAACTGATCCACTCTTGCATGAGCCTGTGATTGATTTCTTGTCACAAAAGGTAACCACCTTATTTTTGTGTAAAGATTTGCTTGCCATTCTAAGCCTATGTTTGGTAGAGTCAAAAATAGAGACAAAGGTACTTATCAAAAATAAATAAATAAATAAATAAATAAAAAGAAATGAAGTTGAATGAGGGATTCTAAAAAGGAAAATAAAATCTTAAGCTGTTTTATAGAGTAGAAAATGAGAAGGAAATAAACTGTGAACCTACAAGACCCATTGTAATTCAGTTCCTCCAACTTTTGGGGGGGGGGGGGAAGGTTTGACATAAAAATAAGTCGTAAATTAACTATTTTGATCTTAATCTCTCGTTATGTTCTAATTTATATGAGGATATAATTCTAAAATACATGGAATTTTCTTTTCTTTTTTTCTCTTCTACCAATCAACCTTAAGAAAAATCTCTCTCATTACTTTTTATGGTGGTTAAATTGACACATCCCCTTGACTCTCTCACATCCCACAATTTATCGACTCCTTTAATTACAATATTATATATATATATATATATATACATATATATCAAACAAAATGACATGAAAGGACACTATTAAATTATGTAAAATAAAACTTTATTATAGAAAAAGAAATTCAATTATATTCCCCTTTTTCTTTTTTTCTTTTTTCCTTTCCACACAAACCTACATGTCAAATCCCCAAATAAACAATTTAAAAATCACCCTAATTTTTACTCATCGATGAGTATTCCAAAAAATTACATTTAGAAACGTTAATATTTTTTAAGTAGTTTTACAATTATGGTTTTTTCTTCTTGTGTTATGCCTTAACATCTATGTAGTTTGTTGGCATTTTTTCCCTTTGAATGTTGTCGTTGATATTCTTGTTGGTGTACTGTTCATCCAAGGGGTAAAAAAAAAACTCCGTAAATTGGCTTCTAATTTAATTACTTCTTGTTTTATTGTTTGGCTTTCTTTTTTTATTCAATTGTTGATACCTTACATTGGAATTTTTTTTTGTTGTATTATATATTTTTTTTGTTCGGATATATACATATAAATATGAATTTATTTGTTTGCCTTTAGGAAAAAATTTTAAATTTAACCTACAAAGAGAGTGGAGAAATCAATTTAAACTTTTTTTTACATGAAAATAATCAATTTAAAATTAATAAAAATGTTTTTAGAATGAATCTTAGCCATAATGGGAGGGTCTATTGATACCCTCCATTTTGTTTGTCCTATCCACTTTCAAAAATCATCTACAAAATAATTTTAGAATTAAAAAATCACTTGTTCCACCCCTTAATTTTCCCAAAATACTTAATTATTGTTCCAATTAGCAAGAAAGATAGATATATATGTTGATTTTGCACGCGTAACAAGTTTGACTTAATATTTTGTAGCTACTTATCGGATTGTTGTGCAAGAGCTGGATTGGATCGACGAATCGAGTTTATTTCTCCATTCCTTGTCTCGCCAGTTCAACAGAATGTAGATCGCGCAGCCTACATTCGAGAAAGAGCTGACAATATCATCCGGATCATAAGGGACGTACCAAGGGGATGGCTTGTTCTCATGCCATATAACAGCGGCCAACATTGGGTATTGGCTGTTATTAATCCATGGGATGACTCCGTCCTCTATTTTAATCCTCTTGGAAACGATCCAGGTGAAGATTTTCAACAGCTAATTACGTTGTAAGTATAACTTTGATGTTTATAGTTTCATGATTTGACATTCCATAATTGTTGTTCCTTCTGTATTGATATTTGTTAAATTGTTAGGGCACTAAACGATTGGAAATTGCTGGTGGGACAAGGAATAACAAGGCGATGCAACTGGAAGACGTTGATTCAGACTGCTCGATGCCCGATACAGCAAGGACATGTGCAGTGTGGCTATTTTGTCTTGGGGTTCATGCGAGAAATAACGTTGAACGTCGATGGACTTGCCTCACTGCAAAACAAGACTTCTTATACTGAAGCTGAATTGAATTCGATTAGGCAAGAGTGGACTACATATGTCATGAGCCAGATACAGAATTGACAAAAACATATTAAGAACAATTTTGTATAGCACGATTTAGTTCAAAATTTTGTATAGCATTATTTTATTCTTTGTAATGTAATTTTTTCATGTCATGAATGAATGAACAGGAATGAACAGGAATGAATGAACTGGTATTCAATTGAACGAATAAATATATATATATTTTTTTATACGTTAGAATCTACCACGACGGTTTTATGAAAAAACAGTCATGGAAATAAGTATACCACGACGGTTCATTACTAGAACCGTCATCGTATGTCAAATACCACGACGGTTTCTTTCATAACCGTCTTGGTAATCTTAACTAACACGACGGTGGTCCACAAAACCCGTGGTGGTAAGACTTGTACCACAACGCTCTTTCATTGAGACAATCGTGGTAGATCGAGTTACCACGATGGTTTCCAGTCAGAACCGTCGTGGTAGTTGGCACTAATTTACAATTTTTTACCTTATTTTTTTCCATATTACACGATGGGTAAATAACCGTCGTGGAATCTGTAAAGATTCCACGACTCTGGATTTCACGACTGTTAGAAAACCGTTGTGGAAATATTACCACGATGGTTAAAAACTGTCGTGGTATCCACATTCTGTAGTAGTACTTATTCTATTATCAGATGTAAAACGTAAACATAAGGACAAATTTCAATTTTCCCTCCTAAACTTTAGGCCTTGTTACAAAACACCTCCCGAACTTTATTTTGTAACATTTTTTTTCCTCAAACTTTGAAGCATTTACAAATTTTCCCCCAGTTTAATTTTTGATGGAAAAATGTGCGCAACACTTATTGGTAGCATGAGTTGGGGGGATGCTAAGTATGGAATTACAAGTTGACCTTATAATTAGGTCAAAAGAGTAAATATTTAGTACTGATTGTCATTTTTTTCCATACTGTTATCTTATGTTTAACTTTGTAATTTCATACTTAAAAAGAGTAGCAAGTGTCGTCTATACTGTCAATGCATACCACTTTGTAATTTCATATTTAATATTGCTACTAAGTGCGTTTATTTGTATTTAAAAAAAAAAAAAACTAAACTGATAGAGGAAATCTGTAAATGTTTCAAAGTTCAAGGAAAAAAAAACAAATTAAAATTCGGGGGTTATTCTTTGATAAGGCCTAAAATTCACGAGGAAAAAGTAAAATTTGTCCTAAACATATATCTCATGCATACAAACTAAATAAAACAAAAAAGTTGAGAAATATATAAACATTCAAACCTATATTTTAATATATATATATATATATATATGTATATATAGAGCTGGATGTAGATGTGAAGATATATAATGTACACATATATAAAGGATACCTAGATATGTGAAAACAAGACAATGACTTTTGTGGCAATGGAATACAGTAATGACTATATACTATCAATATCTGAAGTGTGTGTGTGTATATATATATTTGGTTGAAACATCTGAAAGTATTTAACATGTGGATAAATGTACCCTTATTTACATATATAACAAAGCAGGCAATGGAATGTCGTTTGCCGTGTAACACATATGACGCACTGATAAAAGTTGTTTGTTTTCATTTTATGGTCCTTTATTGGCATTGCTCCAAGTCTCTTTATTCGTCTTGAGTATGTCAAAATGATTATGACGCACTGATAAAAATTGTTTGTTTTCATTTTGTGGTCCTTTATTGGCATTGCTCCAAGTCTCTTTATTCGTCTTGAGTATGTCAAAATGATTATTTTGTAAGGTATGATTGCTCCTAGCCTCTTTATTCGTCTTGAGTATGTCAAATTAATCTGCTTTTAATTGGTTTGATTTTTTTTTTTTTTTTGGTTAGTCAAGTAAATTTTATTGGTTTAATTGGTGATCCTGATTGAATTACATAGCGAATTCTGATATCTCTCATCGATTAATTTAGGGCAACATTAATTAGTTATAAATAAGATGTGAGTCGTGACAATGCATTAAATTTAGTGTAGCAGTCACAACAGAACCAAATCCGCCTAATCATTCGAGAGAACGAACGTAAGATGAGATAAAGTACTCGTGCCAGTCTTGCCATGGCAGTGCCCTATTTTTTTTTTTTTTTTTTTTTCCTTTCAGAGGGTGTGAATTGAATTCAAATTTTAAACTAGAATAGTTGTGCTTATTTTTAAAGTTTATAATTTACATAATTGTGAATTTATAGTATGATTGTTTTTTGATATATATATATATATATATACATTTTTGGTAGAAGTACGAACATAATCATCCTGAAAAAAAGTACGCATATAATCTTCCTTAACAAAAAGCACATACATAATCTCTTAATATGATATAACTCATTAGATTTCGTTGAGGCCGGAGGCTGGCTCAGAGAAAGATGGTGAGGGGTTTGAACATGAATTTCTAGATTTAAAATTTGTGCATGTTTTTTTTTTTTTTTTTTAAATAAAATAAAGTCAAAGATTTCAATCATATAATAATAATAATAATATAATACCTGGTTAGGACTAGCTGGGTTCTCAAATTCAAAGTCTACGAGTATTTTTATATCTATTTAATAAGTAGAGCCATAAAACACATACTATTAAAAACCAAAAAAAAAAAAACAATCATATTAAAAAATCATCTAATCTGATCATAATCATATTAAAGAAAATTACATAGAATAATAAGAGAAACAACATATGATCCATATTGTTATTTTTTCTAGACAAATTTTAAGTTTTAATAGTTTTTAACTATTATAGTTCATTTTTAAGCAAACGCACAACTTCAAACATTCACTTATTTCCAATCAAAACACTGTCAAAATTTCAATTGGATTGTACTTAAAAAGAAAAAAAAATGCTCTCACGTTCTTAGTGTCGGTGCATGGGAGTAGCTTAGTTTTTTTTTTTTTTTTTTTTTTTTCCTTCGTTCGTCGTGTGTGTGTCGTAGTGATTGAGATATGACAAGGCACGATACAACTCTTTGGACCCAAAATTAAAAAAATGAAACTCCGCTTTGAATTCCTAATTATCCAAAATTTAAAGCAAAGGGAAAGAATATCATACCCACCACCAATTAAATTCAGATAATTACTGAACTGAGTCGACTTTTCTTCTCTTTTATTCTCGAATCAGCATGACACCAGCCGTGGGGTACTGTGGGGGAAAAAGAACTTATGGTAAGGTAATGTCACAAGTTGCATGAATGATTAAAAAAAATATAATATGCTCTTATCATAGTTACACGGTGCGTAAATTTGATAAGAACTTCGTCATTATGGGGGGTAAAATTTAAAATACACACACACGCACACACTAGTTTGTAGCAGTGCCTACGGCACTTGTTTACTTTAGGTAAATACCTTGATTTTTATCGCTAATTAAATGAGATAATGAAGGGATTAAAAAAGTAGCAAGAATTTTTTTTTTTTTGGCTGGAAAATTAGTAAGAGAATATATGTTATATAATTTATGGTTACTTTAGAAAATTTCGAATACAAGTGCAAAATATTAGAGATAATTTATGTAGATTTAAGCATAATAAATGCGTAGTATATGTACAAGGCATGAAAAAAGTTAAAAAAAAAAATGCATGATATACTCACATGCATTGAAATAGCTATGTTTTTTTTTATCCGGTTGAATCACTTGCATTGAGGGTTTCACTGCAGTAAAAATACTAAGTAATTCATGTTTGACATTTTTGTAGGCCATAGGAAAAAAAGAAAAAGAAAAAGAAAAAAGAAATTGAAAAAGAAAACAAATAGATAACACTTATAAAATACATATAAATCTTTTAAGATATTATAATGATTTAATTTATCAGCAATATGCTTCATTTAAAACAAAAATGTAAAGGTTGTGAAATATTGTAAAAAATGACTCAGATGAAGATATACTCTTGGATGTTGATTACTCATAAAGAGTGGGGAACAGTTTCACAATCTTGATACTGATTTCTTGGCATAAGATTTTTTTTTTTTTTAATCTTCATGTTTATTTATTTTGTCAGTTTCTTTTCCTTTAGAAATATTTGAAGATATTTCTTATCAACCTAAATAATGGGTTGTGGGACCCCATATCATTTGGCTGATTTTAAAATTACAAGAAAACATCTTCTATGTGTGCATATTTATTGTTGATGTACAAGGCATAGAAAAAGTCCTAAGACAAAAATAAATTGGTATAAGAGTGAGATGTGAGCAAGTGTGAGATCATAGAATAGCGAAGTGGAATTATATAATCCGATGGTTTTAAAATAAGTGAAGAAAGAGTAGTTTGAACGCAAAAAATGCAACTCTTATTGAAACTTCTATATAATGTTATAGATATAGATTATATATATATATATAAACACAAACACACACATATACACGCACAAATACAAGATTAAAAAAATTTTAAAAAGTAAAAAAGAAAAAGAAAAAAAAAGTAAGCGTGTAAGTTGGAACAAAAATTTTTGTCTTCTTCTACCTTCTTCTCCTATCTATATATACTAGCATGGGTCACGTGCCTTAGGCACGTGCCATATTTGTGCTTATATATACATATATATATATGAATTTTAAAGGCTGTACTTATATATATATATATATTTGAAGGCTGTACTTATATTTTTTTTCTTAGAACAAATTATTAAAAAAATAAAGAAAATTTTGTTAAATTTATTGGAAAAATTGATCCGGTATCAGAGTTACGGCGCAGCGGAAGTTTTAAAATATTATGCCATTTCAGAAAAGAAGCTCATGATGTATATAACAATAAATTAAATTCATGATCAAGCGTACCTTATTTCTTGGATTCCGGAATTGCTAGAGCGTTTGATCAACGTGTCTTCTCTACTATTCTCGAGTTCCACATCTCAGAGTGTGTGTGGGCACACGTTTTATGAATCCAAGCGACTGGTAATACTTTCCCAAGTCTAGATCCCTCCTTCTCAATTTCAATGATACTCGTTGAGAATTTGATCCATCTTCTTTCTTCAAAACTACAAAACAGGAACCGATTAACCTCCTATGAAAAATTATCACTCGGTTTAACCTTCCTCACGGTTTTGATTCAATGGAATTTTCTTTCTTTTTCTCTCTCACAAGATAGCCGAATTTCTTGATGTGGAAGAAACACAAATTTGTTTTTCCCTTTATTTAAAAAAACGTTTTTCCCAAATAAGAAAATCAAATCATTGTTTTTCAAGAACTCCTAGCCTTTATATAGTATTCCAATCCTTTTCAAAATTTATCTCCTTCTTGAAAAATAATTAATAATTGTTTTTCTAGATAAATTTTGAACCAAAAGATCATACAACTTTAGGGTTAGATTCAGTGAACCTAAAAATAATTTTTCAAGAGGAAATCACTCCTCAAAAATTCGGCCACACTAAGAGATAAATCATGATTTGTTGTTCAAATTTTAAATCAAGAATCTATACTAGTCAAAAGATCCTAATCCTATCTAGATTCAAACTTCTTTTAAACCTTTTCGAATTTAAATAAGATTCACATATTTGAATAAATATTTTCCATAAACATTATCCATATTAATTAATTTAAATCAATGAAATATTTCAAATTTTCTTTCCTCACAAAAAAACCGTGCACCTCTTTAATTAGGAAAGAAAAATCCATGAAATAATCTCCATTATTTAAACCAATTAATAATTTAATGTTATGAATATATTTAAACAATTTTGAAACAAAATTTTCTTCCCTCCACATAATTAAAAAAACGTGCACCTCTTTTAATTAGGAGAGAAAAAATTTTGTTTTTCAAAATTCAAACATAATCTTATTTTCAAAATTCAAATTAACCAATCACATGTTGACAAATCATTTATCTACAAATTTCACATGTCCAATCCTTTCTGGATTGCATGTTAGAGAGTACCATGTCTTAATAGACATTTCTAAATTCATTTACAATTTACCGATCTCATTAGGAACAAATCCCGAGACGCTTCGTGGAACTATATGAGCTAATAGAGGGACCCAATGGAAATATATAAAGAGGCTCCTATAATTGTGAAAAATTAATCCCAGATTAATTATCCATCAATTATCAACTTTAAAACTATTCCACTAAAAGTTTGAAGCTGAACTCTTGTTTACATACCGTATTACAAAAGCTCTCTCACGTAGTGCTTCTTCCATGATTTATTCATCGCTTGCTTAATCCTCATATGTTATCCATGATTGAATTAAGGACTTTTTCCGTTTTATCTTTTCAATCATTTTAACTTAAAGTCCAATTATTCTCCATTGAAAGAATCACCAATTGTAAAACCATACAATTGGTAAACCACCAGAGAACACAAAGTAAACCGATGGCCAAGATCTTATTATACTATCTTTCAATCCCCGAATAATACCTTTAAGTAGATAACATTTACTATCGTTAAGATAGCTATGGATTCCGTATCTATGAATCTTGATTTCTCCATCCATAAGTCATGCACCCAAAACACAAGTATGTTGACCATGAATTAACAGTGTCTCACCTTTAATGCATCAAAGTACATAAGTCATGGATACGAACTCAAGTAATCATTTCAGGATTTAAGATTAATGCAGGATGATAATCAAAGTATCATTGATTCTTATAAATGGAATTATTAAACTGAATCAATTAACACTTTAAATCCAATCCAATGTCATACCTCAATACTGGTATACATTAAAGTTTCTCCTCGGAACTTATCCGATGATCAAGACAAACCATCCCTCCAAGGAAGTAGACAACATTTACAATCTTATCATGAATAAGATCCCCAAATCTTATTCCGTTGATTGCGGACTATTTATTTAGACTGTTATCAAATTATCACGTCTTCTATGCATACCCCGTATACATATGGTAATTCGATATATTACCAACAGCCTAGGAGTAATTTATGTTTGCTCAAAATAATCATATAATCAACAAATGAAAGTAAATAGAACACAACTTATTAAACATGAATAACTTCCTCTTATTAATATCAAAATGTCATATTTACAGAAAATCCTTAATATTGATTTTCTATCCTTAGGGCACATATAGATCCCAACAAAATTAACTATGATAATATTAGACTATGTTTAATATCCACCTATTACTTTTTGAATGAATGAAAAAGTTAAGGAATTATTTCTTGTTTGTTTAAACTTTTATTACATTATATTAACTATCCATATTGATTTTATTTAGTAAGATTTTGATTGTTAGAAATAATATTTTATGAGAAGATCAACTTTTTTGGTTGAAAAGTTGAAAAAACAATGTAATTGCCTATTTTAAATATAGCATATATTTACGAAAGAAAAAATAAAAATATATTTTGTGAAAAACATTTAAAAATACAATATTTTGAAATAAATAAAAAAAATTATGATGAAAACTGTACTTTTACATTATTGGAAGGAATTGTTACTTGAGTCATTAGATCAATTTTTTAATTGTTTGATCTCTGATTGAAAGTAATTTTGCATGCTGCACTACTAAAAATTAGGTTTTACACAACGGTTTTTGACCATCGTGCAAAGTTTACAGGACGGTTACAGAACCGTCGTGTAATCCACCATCGTGGTAGATACCACGACGGTAATATGAACCGTCGTCGTATCTCAATTTTACACGACGGTCAACAACCGTCGTGCTATCATGTATTTAAATACAAAAATCGTAGTGTAAAGCGGACTTTACATGACGGACATAACGAGGACCGTGGTGTAAAGCTGACTTTACATGACGGACATAACGAGAACCGTTGTGTAAAGCGAACTTTACACGACGAACATAACGAGAACCATGGTGTAAAGCTGACTTTACATGATGGATATAACGAGGACCGTGGTGTAAAGCGGACTTTACACGACGGACATAACAAGGACCGTGGTGTAAAGCGGACTTTACACGACAGGCATAACGAGGACCGTGGTGTAAAGCGGACTTTACACGACGGACATAAAAAGGACCGTGGTGTAAAGCGGACTTTACACGACAGGCATAACGAGACATGGTGTAAAGCGGACTTTACACGATGGACATAACGAGGACCGTGGTGTAAAGTGCCACTTTACACGACGGTTCTCCGTAAAACCGTGGTGTAAAGTCCACTTTACATGACGGTCAGGAGTGAACCGTCGTGTAAAGTTTCGGAGTGAACCGTCTTGTAAAGCCACGGTTCTCTTGTGAAATGGCAAAAATCAAGAGACAATCCAAGATATTAACAACATTGATCAAGGTAAAAACATACCAATTATTATATATTACAAAGATTACATGTCACAATTAACGAATTCCATTACATGACCACACCATTCACCCCTAATCAAATCCAAATCATCAGAAGTGAAAAATTCTTTACTTTCAAGTCCGTTAATTCCATTCAACACTATTTCCCTCATAAAACTTAAAATGAGATAACCACATTCAACACTTCCCTCTTGGAGAGGACAAGGCCGGTTCGAGATTTTCGTTTTACAATCTCGTCTCTTTTTAATTCCTTCGCCGACCATAATCTTCCAACCCGTTAGGGCCCTAGCAAAGTGGTAAAGTTCAAACTAATTAAGATGCATATATTTAAGATTAACAAAAAAAATTAACATACTAATATTGACTTACATGTAAATGAGTTCAGTAAAATCGTCGCGTTTCTTCTCTCGAAGATGATCAAAATAAAGGACAAGGTCCTCCCAAGGGTCAATGACTCCCAAAACCCAATGTCTGCCTCTGTTATGTGGCACAAGAAAAAGCCGTCCTTTTGGTGCGTCCTGCAAAAATGTTAGAAGATTATCGGCTCGCTCTCTCATGCCAGCATCTTCAGTATCTACACGTACTGGTGAAATCAAGGTTGGAGACACAAAAACAAACTTCTCTGCTTGCCCGTTAATCCTACATAGTTCCTCCAAATAACTGCATAAGTGTAACAAATTTGTTGTTAAACCTAATAATATGGAAGAATGTCCAAAAATAATATATTCAGAGATAGATTGTCGTACCTCATGTAGACTAATATACAATTCGCATTGATTTCTTGTAAATTAATGAACTCATAAATATCGTCGAAGCTCAAATGGACAGGCATCTGAAAACCCATGATCGTATACGGTATTGGAACCTCTATCTGATTACCTTGACGCATGAAATTATGTGCATAATAAGCCAAAGGCTTCATCGCCCTGTTCATTTTAATAAATTCGAACAAAAGTTGTTGTTGCACAGCCTGTTGTACCTCAGTTCGAGAGTCAATGGTATTCTTTCCAACTTGTTTTTGGCGTTTTTTTCTCGCAACTACTGGGTCAGGAACGTGACTAGGCCCTCGACTTGCCTTGTTCATACTTGTGTCGATCTCGACCAATGTTATAGGCCAAGCAACAAACCCATTAACAGCATCCTCCACAGTGGTTGCCTCGTCCGTCGGTATAGGTAATGCTGCTTTTTTTAATTTTGGCACGACGATTGACACTCGCACGTTCCCTTCCCCCAATGGAATCCCATGCACTATATCAGTTGGAAGGCTCCCTAGCCATGCTCTTCCAAACGCAACAAGCAACTGTCCACCCTGAACTTCATCGAAGATATATAGCTTACACTCCTGACTGTCGACCGGCACGGTTGTCGGATCAGTCACTCCATGTTGTTTTTCTTGGACAGAGCAACTAGCCTTAAAGCTGTTGTGTTGGTCCACCGTTGGCACATTGTTGTTGGGATCAAACGCCGGCTCCGCATTTTTGCTCGCACATAGACCACGAACCAACGCCTTTAGTTCTTCAATTTCACGTCTCATTGATAGTACTTCATTATCTTTGCTCGAACTTCGACCCATGTTGAAGTACTGAGAAGGCTTTACGAACTTTGATTGGCCACGGATACGTCCTCTGTGTTCGGGTCTAGATAATGCGTGCGACAATACATCACTAGTGCCAACTGATTCGAAAGTGCCTTGGCTCTCCTGTGTGTTAATACTCCATCTACAAGATAATTAACATAACTCATTTCAGCTTAAGGGTACGTTGTAAGTATAGTAGTGCTAAATAAGTCAATGTTAGTTAGTAAACTTACGATCAAGTCGCTTATATTTTTACATGCTGGATCTTTTAACTCTCCATCTACGCCTGTCTGTTGCTCCAGCCACAAAGCATCTCTTTTTTCCCATTGCCCAGTCTTCTTATGCTGTAATATAACATCGTTACTATACATGAGAATATAATGTTCTAGAATCAGCATACGATTTAGAAGAAACAAAACTTATTGACATACCTTTTCCTGGTCGAGCTTTCTATATCCGTCTCGGCCTCCTCTCGATGAGTATTCGTGGTTCGCTCTTATTTCGCTGCCACGATTCGAAATTTGTTGGAATTGTGCGGATGTTCTATACTGAACGAATTTCGCCCAATCCTCTTCTTCTATACTCGGGTAGTTGTCAATAACATTTTGAGGCCGTTTCCACACACTCTCCTCGGATACATATTCCTCCATAAACGTCTTGTAAAGATCATATCGAAAATTCTTTGCAGCTTCACCGCATGATCTTAAACAAGCCGTACGAAAGCTTTCATCCACGGTGAAAGAAGTAACAGTTTCTTTCCAAATTATTTCTTTCAATCTGTCTAAATCACGGGATCTCCAATCTTGTATCCATATTGGAACATGCTCTCGAGCGAGCACACTAATCCAGCTCATCAATTCATCCCCGTGCTTCCCTTTCAGTTGTCCTTTCTCGTCAAATGTGACTTCAATTCGTTCACCTTTCTTCCTTACTACATGAGCACGTTTTATTAGAGTTGCCCTTCGCTTTCCATCGCCTGTTGGATTAAACGGGTTTCTCCTTCGTGCTCATTCCTGTTTGGATTTTTCCATTGTATCTTATTCGAAAAAAATCACCTATTTATTGCAACACGGAAAAAAAAAAATTGAACCCGTCATGTAAGTTATAATGAAAACAAATTTTCTTTCACTACGAAGCACACATTTCATGAAATTTGTAGAGCAACGAAAAATTTACACAAACAAATCGAACAAATTCTAATATATGACTTGTAATTTTTGTAAAAAAAAAAAAAAATTTTGAACAAAGTTTTTAAAAAAATTTTACAGAATTTTTTTTAATTATACAAAAATAAAAAAAAATTTCTGGTGTGGGGGCACCACCCATAGGCACCCCCACCCCCAGGGGCGCCTGGAGCCCCCACAGGCGCCTGACGCCCCCACGGCGCCCCTGGGTGCCAGCAAGTGGCGCCACTGGCGCCCCCACAGGCAAGCACAGGTCGCCACGGCGCCCCTTGGTAGCTGGCGCCCCCACGGGTGCCAGCAAGGGGCGCCAGTGAGCGCCTAGCGCCCCCACGGGCGCCAGCAAGTGGCGCCCGTGGGCACCTAGTGCCACGAGCGCCAGCAAGGGGTGCCATTGGTGCCCCACCCAGGGGCGCCTGATGCCCACCCACGGCCCCAGACGCCCCCACGGGCGTTGGCCAAAGTTATGTACGATTTAAAAAAAAAAAAGAAAAAAAAACTCATTTCGGTATTTGATCGAGCATGTTGTGGGCGGACAAAATCCGGGTTCATAAATGTGGGTATATTCGGTCATCAATCCCATTCACAAAACATAAAATACAAAAATGTGTGATTGTTATCATCAATCCCATTCACAACATAAAATCCCATTCACAAAGCAAACAAGAATACAAATATAACCATTGTGTGATTGTCGTCGCAAGAAATGGGATTGAGGGTGGAGAAATGTCACCTTGGATTTTTTGAAGAAGATAAATGTGACGTTGAGCTTGGAGAAAAAATGGGAACCACGGAGGTAACGGCGGCGGCGGTGGCGGCGGCTTTACCGGACTTGGCGGAGGGTGGCCAAAATTTGGAAAATTTTGGAGAGGTTGGAGAAATGTTTGTAGGGGCGGTTTTTTGTGTGGGGAAGGGAGAGTTTGTGTATAAATAATGTGTTTTCACGCGGATTTCGAACAAGAGATTTGAAATTTTAAACAAAAAGGAGACTTAAAATTTGAAATTTCGGGCTATTACACGACGGTCTTTAAATGACCGTCGTGTAATCCCTAGATTACACGACGGTCAAATGACCGTCGTTTAATCCAGGCTTACACAATGGTCAAATGACGTCATTTAATCCAGGGAAGAGGTAATAACTTGGTAATTGCGAATCTCACATCCCTCGTTAACAATCCTCGCAAGGCAAGAGGTAATAACTGTTGCATCAAGATATGACAATCATGTGTTTTCATTCCAACCAACCTCAGATCCTTCATCGACACCAACCTTTTGAAGTTGGAAGAATACCCGTTCGGCACTTTTACAGCAGCGAGCCACTCACAAAACTTTCTCTTTTCTTGTCGTGACAATGTGTACTTTGCCGGTGGTAAGTAAGTGGCATTCCCTCTTTTCGTAGGGATCAAGTTAAATCTAATATTCAAATCCTGAAGATCCAGCCGTGCCTTTTCACCATCTTTGCTCTTATTAGGAATGTCAAGCAACGTGCCCATTATTGATTCACAAACATTTTTCTCAATATGCATCACATCCAAGCAATGACGAATATAAAGCGTCCTCCAATATGGAAGTTCGTAGAAGATTGACCGTTTTTTCCAAGGTCCATCAACCACCGGATCCTTGTAACTCCGTTTTCGTTTCCCGAGCACCACTTTCAAATCCTTAACCATCTCGAAAACGTCTTCGCCCGTCAAAACCCGGGGAGGGATTCTTTCATCCGTATTACCATAGAAAGCCTTTTTTTGTTTGCGGTATCGATGATTTTTTGGTAAGAATTTCCAATGACCGAGGAACACGGTTTTCTTACCATTCTTCAAGCGGATGGAAGATGTTTCTTTCATGCAAACGGGACAACCGATAGAACTCTTTACTGAATAACCAGATAGGTTTCCATAAGCGGGGAAGTTATTAATTGTCCACATCAACATTGCACGGAGTGTGAATGTCTCTTGATGGTAAGCATCTCTAATTTTGAGCCCCTTTTCCCACAAGATCTTTAGATCATCGATCAGCGGTGCCAAGTACACATCAATGTCATTCCCTGGTTGTTGAGGATCCGATATCAATAAAGTCAACATCAAGAACTTCCGCTTCATGCTCAACTTCGGTGGGAGATTGTAATTGACAAGTATGACGGGCCAAGTACTATGCCTACTACTCATATTACCGTGTGGGTTCATTCCGTTCACTGACAAACCAAGACGTAGATTCCGTGGTTTCGCACTAAAGTCAGGATGGTCGGCATCGAAGGTCTTCTATTGTGGTGCATGGGCTGTATGTCTAAGCATGCCATCTTCAACACGTTTATCATGGTGCCAAGTCAAATTCTTAGCATTATCGGCATTACGGAATAAACGCCGCAAACGCGGCACTAGAGGAATGTACCATAACACCTTTGCCGGCACTCCTTTGCTATCATTCGTTGGCTTCTTGCCCTTCTTCCATCTTGACTCCTTACAAACAGGGCATTCATCCAAATCCTCATACTCATTTCGGTAAATGGCGTAATCATTTGGACAAGCATGAATTTTTTCATATTCCATTCCTAAAGTGGTCAACGCCTTCTTAGCTTCATACATACTAGCCGGTATTTTATTATCAACCGGTAGAACCTCTCTTAGAAATTCTAAAAGAGCCGTGAAATTAGAATTTGTCCACCCTCCCGAAGCTTTCATGTTCCATAGTTTGACTAATGCGGACAATTTCGTATATTTCCTACACCCGTCGTACAAGAGTAACTCGGCATCATTCATCATTGCATCAAATAACTCCGGCCGATGCACAAAGTGTTCTTCCAAATCATTAACCATATCAAACAAATTATCTCCTGCTTCTTCATCAACAACGGATTCTTTTCCTTTCTTCTTCGTAGTTGGAATATTCAAACACTCCTCACCATGTAAATACCATGTTTGGTATGAACAAATAATCCCACAGGCAAGCAAATGTCTTCTAACTTCATCAACTGAATGAGATCTATGATTTTCACAATCCACACAAGGACATCGAATCTTATCATTTTTCATGTCAGTTTTGGCAAAGGACAAAAATTCTTCAACACCATCTCGATATTTTCTAGTCAATCTATTTGCTCACATCCATTTTCGATCCATTTCCAAGAACCCGACCTAAATCGAAATTGAAGATCATACAAATTTATTCAACAATAAAGATTTCTCCACTTAAATAACATACAACATATTAATTAAGCTTTCAAATAATTTAACAAATCAAACTGTAAAAAATAAAAGAAAAAAACAAGAATTTACCATTAATTTAGATATTTATATATATCGACAATAATTTATCAAAATAAATTTAATTAATAAGTCAAAAGCGGAAGTAAATAATCTCTACTTACAAATAATTACTATAATAGATGTGGTAGTTATGGACCGTGATAGTTGAGGAGATCTGGTTTCGCATGCCTTCAGTTCTGTAATTTTTCACGGCAGCGGGATCTGTAATTTTTTTCACGGCTGCGGAATAGTTCTATCCAGATGAGGCAAGAGAAAACAGGGTTTAAAAAAGCAGGAAGATTACACAACGGACACCACAAACCATCGTGTAAATTTAGAGATTACACGACGGTCCCCTAGATGACCGTCGTGTAATCTCAACCTTAAACGACGGTCACCAGGTGACCGTTGTGTAAGATAGCACAACAGGGAGATTACACGACGGTCCCTGAAATCGTCGTGTAAGCCACCCAAAAGATGGGGGCTTAAACAATGGTCCCAGGGACCGTCGTGTAAGGCCCCGAAATTGGGGCCTTACACGACGGTCCCTGAGACTGTCGTATAAGACCTAACAGATGGGGGCTTAAACGACGATCCCAGGGACTGTCGTGTAAGGCCCCAATTAAGGCCCAAGAAATTGGGGCCTTAAACGACAGTCCTAGTGACCATCGTGTAAGGCCCCAGAACTGGGCCTTAAACGACGGTCATTGGGACCGTCGTGTAAGGCCCAAAAATGGGTCTTACACGATGGGCCAAGGGACCGTCGTGTAAGATCCAAGGCCTTACACGACGGTCACAATGAACCGTCGTGTAAGGTCCCAGATTACACGACGGTCCCTATGGATCATCGTGTAAGCTTCTCCTTTTGTTATAGCTTACACGACGGTCCCTGGTGACCGTCGTGTAAGGTTTGACTTTACACGACGGTCGATATGGACCGTCGTTTAATCCCCATAAAAATATAGGCTTACACGACGGTCTATAGGGACCGTCGTGTAAGTTTTGATTACACGACGGGTTACGGAAAACCGTCATATAATCCCCGTCGTGCAATCTACCGTTTGTAGTAGTGCTGCATTCTAAATTTTAACATATATGACAAATTAAACTATTATAAATTTAATTTAGTAATTAATCTTAACAGCATCTATGAATAGAATAAAAGTACAGTTCTTATAATTAGTCATGACTCAAAAAATATACTAGGCAAGCAAGATTTTGCTCAATCTTTAGAGGTTTAAGTAAAACAGATTTTGTAGTTTGATCGAAACACATAAAAATACATATAAGATTTGAAGAAAATAACATTGAGAAAATTATTTTGGTGGGAAAAAATTAAAAATTATATTAATTTAAATGTCAAATATGATTAAATAATATTTTAGAAGGTTGTTTGACAAAAAAAAAATATACATATATAAACAGTGACATATTTTTTTTAAAAAAAGTTGGATTCAAAATAAAATTTTCGATAATATATAGGAAAATATTTTTAAAAAAAAAGTTTAGATTCAAAATAAAAATTTGAATAAACAAAATTTAAAACGTATGAGATTAAAAATCATACAAACGAACGAACAAACAAATTATTTATTTAGTTGTACTACTTTTAGAAAGAAAAATATATATATTTGAATTCATTAAAGGACAAAAAGGTAGTCGAAGTGCAAAAATAATGTCTTAAAATTGAAAGGAAAAGCTTGGTAGAAATAAAGGTTAAAGACTATCAAAAAAAAAAAAAATAGTAGTATGTTAAAAGTATAATACATGTGCATATGTTTGACTATATGGTAAACGTGTTGGAGGAGTTAAAAACAAAAACTGATTGGTTTGAACTTTAAAAAAAAAAAATGGTTTGAGGTGTAAAAAAAAGCATGAGGTGTAGGAAGAAAACAAAGCCATGTCGATTAAAAATAGACCATTAGATTAAAATCAAATGAAAAGCTAATGGACATGAACTATTATAGAGATTTAAAAAAAAAAAAAAAAAAAAAGCAAACAAGTTAGAACAAAAATTTTGTCATCCCCTCCCCCCCCCCCCCCACATCACCACTTCTTATATATAGAATATATATAAAGAAATATAAATTTTTAAGCTTATTTTAAAAGGTTAAAAAAAAAAATCAGTTGGAACCTTCGTCCCTATTCGGTCTTAGTGGCTCAACCACTAACGTTATGGGTAATTAAGTCGAGCGAGTAATCATGACATACTCCTGCTTTTGAAAAATGCTATCTTATTTTGGTTCCAAGTAGTGATACTTGGATATTATATTGGGATAATTAAGTCACGTACCACAAAGATTTAGGTTTGGATTGAATTGTGTCACAATTTAAAAACTATTATTGAATATGTCATAATGATGATGTCAGAAATTAAATTTAAAATTCTTTAATCTATTTCTATTTCTCTTTCTCTCTCTCCCCTGCACCTGACAAGCTGAACACCGCCCCCCCCCCAACCCCTCCGATGACCACCTCTCTCAACGCCTAATCCACCGCCGCTAGCTCGGATCCTCCTGCCGATCTAATGTTTGATTGTGATTTATCCCAATGCTAATGATAACTTCGCATCATTGCTCCGGCTTCTACATAGTCACAAGCCGATCTTCTCCATGCACGAGCCATGGCTGCATGGCTTTCTTAACTTTGCAACCCAAGCTCAACGACTTAGTGGCTAATATTTAAAAATCATTGTACTAACATGACATAAAAAATTAATACTACATTAATATGACACGAAATAAAGCTAAATTAACAATAATTTATGTCAAAAACGGAGAATTTGTGTTATATAATTGGTCAATAGATGAAAACAAATTTGGTTATTTAGGCAATTTTCTCGAACAAAAATCCAAACTTCAAGATCCAAATGATAAAATTACAGTTGAGGTTTTATTTTTCTTTTTTTATTTTTTATTTTTTATTTTTTAGTACTGCAATGTGTAAAGAGCTGTTCTATTACATGAATTATATATTACAATTCTCGAAGTGCATATCAAATTCATGAAAAGGTCACATTCTCTTGAACTTGCAGAACAAGTGATTTATAATGAAGATCGTGTTAAAATAAACTTCGTGAAAAGTCTGTAAATCTAAAACATGTCTTGCCAGCTGATTTAATTGTTAGTTTTCTTTGAATATTTTAAATTGAGATTCTAATAAAAACATTCACCATTTTATATTACGTTCTATACATATTATTTGCAGTCGAATCAGATGCCAAAGCAGAAATAATACTTCAGCTTGCAGATTATACACGCGCGTATGCACACACATATATATATAGATCACTTTCCTCACCTACTTTGCCATTATTCAAGATTCCAAAAGCCCCATCAAATTTGATTGTTTTGAATTTGGGATTATTCTGAGCAATAGTAGCTTTAGACATATTGGAACGGTAACACAGGAAGTTTCTTTAATCACCTCACTTTTAGTTTGGACACAAAGTACTGCAGGAAGTTTCCGGGAAATTAAGCAGGAGATAAGAGACACCTATAGTATTAAAAGATGAAATAATACCAAATGTATAGATGTATACATTCATTACATCTATATGTATGCAAATATATATATGATATACATAACGATCAAGTATACCAGTGTCATAGTCAGATCATCTTTAGTCCAGGTCGGCCATTAGCAATATTTAAAATGTAAAATTTTATAATCAAGAATCTTATGTTGCATAGGTACCCCCAAAAAAAAATGTCATAATGTTAACTATCAGAGACAAATAGTTTAATGGCTAAGTTTTACAGTTTCGAAGCTGTTTTTTTTTTTCTTTTTTAATATTTATTTATTATTCTTCGGTTAAAATATTGTTTTTGAAAATGTTTGAATGTTATGTTAAAAGAGGTTTAGTACTCTAGAAGAATTTTTAGTCAAAAGTCATAAATTATGGTTTCTAAAATAGCACTTACTAATTGATTTTAAAATTTGTATTAGAGTTTATAAGCAAGATATAATGAACTTAATTGTAACATTATTATTACTTATTAACCAAATTTAGGATCAGTTTGACTTATTAAGTTTTTTTAAAGACAACTTAAGTTCAGAATTCTATTTTTATCTTAATTGTTCGATCTGTGAGTATCCGAGTTACCGTGCGACAACTATGTGGTGTTCGATTGAATTCTTAACATGAACAATCTGCATAAAATTTATCGTTAGAAATGTTATACTAATAAAAAAGTTATTTTCTACAGGTAATGTAAAATAAAAGGTCTCTCGAAAAAAAAAAAAAAGTGAAAAAAAAAACTAAAACAATTGTAAAACTCTATCGAGCAGATCTAAAAAAAAACTTATAACAACGCAATTCAATGCATTAACAGACTAGTTGTACATGTCCTATTTTTGAATCGAAAATTATCAAAGCCTAGTCAAATTTAATAAGTTATTAGAGATGTATAATAACAATCTCATAACGGAAAATGAGATTCGATAGTATAATATACTTGATTTACTTGTTATAGATC
Source organism: Ficus microcarpa (assembly GCA_025413485.1). NCBI lineage: Eukaryota > Viridiplantae > Streptophyta > Magnoliopsida > Rosales > Moraceae > Ficus > Ficus microcarpa. Next base: position 10,336,764 of record CM046378.1, read on the forward strand.
ATTCTCTTATCAATGCCGGCCGGTGCCATAGTACACTTGGTTTTATTTATTTATTTATTTTTTTTTTTTTTTTTGCTATAGTATAGTACACTTGGTTTACTTGTTTATATTTCTTGGATCAGAGTTGAATTTATCGATCTCAATTGTCGTTTACAGCAAAAACAGAGAGATTTTTTCCCCCCGGCAAAAAATTTGTTATTTTCTTGGACTCCTACATGGAGAGGAGGCACACAGCGGAGACTGGGACACGGCCGCCTGGCTAAATGGGGAGTCGTAGCCCTCTAATTTTTAATTTGTTAATAATAATAATAATTATTATTATTATTATTATTATTATTATTATTATAACGTACTTCATGTTTTACGTTATTAACAAGTATAATTGTCTTAATAGTTGTATTATTATTATTATTTCTTCTTATTATAACGTACTTCATATTTTACGTTCTTAACAAGTATAATTGTCTTCATATTTTACGTTATTAACAAGTATAATTGTCTTAATAGTTGTATTATTATTATTATTTCTTGTTATTATAACGTACTTCATATTTTACGTTATTAACAAGTATAATTGTCTTAATAGTTGTTTGTTTGAAGAACAACCTATAATATAAATAGTTTTATATCACAAATTATATATTTTCTAGATAAGTATATTTTAATCCTATAGTTGAACGTCATTAATAAGTATAATCATCTTAATAGTCGTTTGTTTTGATGACAACCTATAATGTAAATAGTTTTATACAATATTATTAATAAGTATAATTGTCCTAATAATCGTTTGTTCCGATAACAATACATAATGGTTTTATATCACGAATTATATGTTTTCTAGATAAGAATATTTTAATTAGATAGTTGAACGTTATTAATAAGAATACTTGCCCGTTTGGTGGCACTCTCATTTATTTGCAGACAGCACTTTCAGGTGGCAGTCTCTTGACCTTTACGATAGATGGATAAGTCATTTGCCGTACAAGGCTTGACGCTAAACTACAAGAAAGCCCTTCTCATTAAATGTTATTAGTAAGTGTAATTGTCTTAACGGTTGTTTGTTTAGATAACAATCTATAATGTAAATAGTTTATACCACGAATTATATATATTTTTTAGATAAATAAATATATTAATCACATCGTTAGTTAAAAACAGTTTCCATAGCTTAATAAACAATCTAGAAGGGTTATAGTTTATCGTAAAGTAATAGAGATATTGATGAGATAGGAACAATGCGTCTAGTTGGTTGTCAAACTGGCCTAGTTTTGTACATGCAATGCATATATATATATATATATATATATATATATCTGTGTGTGTGTCTGAGTCGTTTTTTCGTTTGTCAGCTCCCGTTTCGTCATGGTATCATATCGTCCATTTACTTACAAATATTTATATATATAAATGCCTATACATATTTGATGACAAAGCAGGCAGTATTTATATATATGCACGTATATAATATATATATATATATATATTATATAATAAAAGAACATGTATATTACTGCCGCTGATTCCTTTTTTTCTATTTTACTGCCGCTGCTTTCTGGAGAGGCATCTGTTTATGTATTTGTTTTTTTTGGCGGAGAGCCGGTTGTTAAACCTTTAATCGTATTAAATAATTATTCTACCTGATAGGATCTTCTTCACATATTCTATAAATCCAAACAGGAAAGTTCTCGTATAAGGTTGTTGATCTGTGGAATCCACTTGTTTCTTTGCTTTCAACTAAAATATTGTTTGAGTTTAAGCATAGGCAAATGACCTAGACATTTAAACATAAATTAATGTTTCATTTAAAAAAAAAGATTATGACGCCACATATTTAACATTAATTTTCTTGATCTTTTAGTAACTACGTACTCATTTGAAAAGTCAACTTACCAAATCCGAATTATGAAACCAGAATGTACTGCTGTGTCCTATCAAAAAAAATGTACGGATTTGGTGGATCCAAAGCAATTAATTAAGTAGATAAACAACTACTGTGTCGTAAGCTTAATAAAGTAAGTTCTAGTTTACGCCAAAACAGCTACTTTTACATATATATATATATATATATATATATATTTATCAGCCTTGAACCTGTCAGCAGGGTGAGAGTAAAAAGAAGTGAATTTAAAGCTCTCAAATTCGAAATTTAAGATTGTATTTTGATTTTGATTTAGTACATTTATACATACACCAACCTTATTTTGAACCTTTTTTTTTTTTTAAAAAGCAAAACACGTATATATTATTATAGTGTTATCTTGTACACAAGAAAATAAAGATTACAAGTGAAATCGAACTCACAATTCCATCGAAAACCCTCTCTGACCACTCCAATGTCATTACACCACGTTGATTAGTTGGAAAAGAACTTCAGAAACAACAACCATACAAACACTAAAAGATCGTCAGAGAAAATTATATATGTAATATATATATATATATAGATAGATAGATAGATTAGACAACAAATATAGAATGAAGACTAACCTTACATCATCACTGATTTATAAGGGCATGTCAGTCCGACGTGTGACTTATTGTTTGGTTTTCAAAAGTATAGTTAATTTGACGTATCAATCTGAAATCTTCTTCTTGATGTTTTGTAGAGGCCAAGCCTTGGAATTAATGTATGTTTGTTGTGGAGATAAATGAAAAGAGTTTATCCTTTATATATAGTAGTTAATTAGTTAATTCAATGACATTTCATTTGCTTTAGAAGAGGAGGATTTTTAATTTAAGATGCAAATGACATGTCCAAACCAAAATTATTTATATTGGGACAAAAAGAGAACAACAATAATAAATATTTAAAGACATGTCCAAACCAAAATTCTATATATTGCGGCAAAAGAGAATAACAACAGTTATATCTAAAATAAAAAATAAAAAGATAAATAATCATGTATTGCAAGTATTATCATTGATCATTGCCGATAGCCAAAAAAACAGATCGAAAATTGAATAACAATAATTATATCTAAAAAAAGACATAATTATGTATTGCAAGCCATTGTCATTCGTCATTGCCGATATCCATGGAAACAAATTAAATTTGAGACTTTTAAAAGGCAGAGTTTCATCTTAAAAAACCTATTTTTTAAGCAAAGTGACATGAAGGTTCATTATTGTTTTTATTCTTTTATGATATATAGGATTAGGTTTTCTTCTTCTCTCTCTCTCTCTCTCTCTCTCTCTCTTAATAACCCGTAACAAAGAACTCTAGCCAAAGTTTGATATTCAATAACATGTGATACTAAAAAAAAAAAAAAAGAAGAAAAGTAAATGTTACGGAAAAGGCATATGCTTAATTAACTTGACCCTCTAATTTTGCTGTAATTATACCTAGTTATTGTTAGGTATATGATTCAAATTCATTTTTGCACAAGTTGTTATTTGGTTAGTTTGCAAAATTATTAATTTAGTGTCCCATTGAGAGCTTATAAATTGGTATATTTTGTATAGAGTTTTGTGTGGTTAGAAAAATAGAGAGTATGTACGTCTTCTTTTGAGAGAAAGTTAGAAGAGAGACAGGTAAAAGGTATAAGGGGTTTTGTGTAACGACTCATATTTCACTTTGGTACGCCATTTTCCACTTTGGACCTCATGCACTTACGATTTTGCTTTTGAGCTCAATCTCAAAAGGCCTCATACTATCAGGGAGGTATTGGTCATTATGATTGTATCAAAGCCAATACCCAATTGGAATTGTAGCCAACGAGGACGTTAGATCCCAAGAAGAGAGATGATTGTGAACAGTCACTAGACCCTACAAAGACAATGATAAGTTATATAGTCCCACATCACTTGAAAATAAATTATGTGATGATTCATAAGTAAATGAACAATCTCTTAATGGTATAAGGCATTTTGGGGCTAAGCCCAAGAGCAAAGCCAAACAGGTATGAGGCCCAAAACAGATAATTATCATACCAAGGGAAGACATGCGGTGTTACATTTTGGGTAGAGAAAGGTTGAGAGAGTTTGTTGAGTGTGTAATTTTGAAAGTGTTAATGAATTTATTCTCTCTCTCCTGTAGATATAGACAACTTTACCAAACTATTTAAATTCTTTTATCTTCTCTTTTATTTCGGTTTTGGTTTATTTGTTAGCTGCACTTTGGGTATAGGAGTGTTTTCCCAACAATTATAGTACTTGTAACAAACATCACAAAAAGTATTTTGGTTTTCTTCTTTTCCAAATGGAAGAAACAAAAAGCACAACTTAGCTATTATTAAGTTATAAATTAGGAACATTAACCGAACAATTAGTGTAGTATATGCGCGGTGATATCATCATCCTGGCATGTTAATCCTTGGCGATAATATCCCAGTTCCTTATCCTAGATAAGACTTTGTCATGCTCTCATGATCATTTTCTCATGAATTATCATAGTTTACAACTTAATAATTAGCCATGGCTGTCAAGTTTTCATTAGTAAAATGGCACTCGCTGTACGCGTGGACAAACAAAGCAAAAATAATTATAAATAATTAACTATTTTTTTAAGGTTTTATTTAAAAAAGAACCAAAAAGATTAAGAGGCTAAAATAAAAAAATAAAAAATAAAAAAAAACAAATATATAAAATGGACTAAAACGAAATTTTTTTTTCTCCTTTGTATTTGTTATAGATTATTGGTTAATAAGACAAGGTCTCTAATGTATATCGATGTTAGACAATATACTACGAAGATTTAACTAATTTTAGTATGCAGTAAAAAAATCTTGTTTTTTTTATTGATCATTATGACTTTTTTATTTTAAAAAAAAACATTTTTAAATTTTAAATTTGAGAGTTAATATCTAAATCCTCCCTTCCACCGGCTGAACTTACCTAGATTAGAAAATATTTGTTTATGTACTTAGAGAGTTTACTACACTCGAAAACATTATAGTGTTATATAAAAATTAAGTACTACAACTTTAGTCATTGTTTCAAACTATGTGTAGCTTTTAAATTAACGTTCAATATATATATATATATATATATTGCTATAGCTAAAGCCTAAAACCCTAGCAGTATTCATGATGTATAACCATCTATCAATATTCTTCTTAATTACAAAGTACTCATTGGATAAGCACTAAATCATCGCTTTTTAATTGATGGATAATAATTGGTGGCGTCATGAAAGTCTTATTAGCTGATATATATTCAAGGCAAAAGAAAACTAATGGCAGCAAAACGTTCTATTTCCATGTTTTATGACATTTTTTAAAAGATTTAAAATGAGAGATTAATTAAGACTATGTCATATAATAAAATTAAACGCGAAATAATTGCCAGGTTATGTTTATAATAATTTGTATGCTCGTGTTTCTTATTACAAACTGATTAATATATTTGAGTACAAAACATCTTATTACACATTACACAATAACATATATATAACCATTCATGCTCACATACATAGCCACAACATAGCTAGGGCGGCGGACCAATTTTGACTCGCCACTTCATGAAGAAAAGGTGCTTAACTTTTGGATGAATGATGAAACTAATTAATACGTAATGACAAAATGAAGCTGAATTAATAATGTATACCTAATATGTTTCTAATTTTTATTTTTTTGTTAATTTTACGTGTCATCACTCTCTCTTCATAAAATATTATTATTGGAGGGGTTGGTGGTATGGTTGCTTGTAATCTCTATCCCATTTCATGTTCACACCTTATATGGCATTTCATCATCACTTTGATAAATATTTAATTAATTTGAAGGATTACGCAGGAAATCTGCTATGTCCCACTCCTATTTGATTTTGTTCTTTCTCCCTATTCATCTTTCCAATTGGTCGGAGGATTACGTAAGCTTGTAGTCAACAATTGTAGATTTAACCAAAAATGGTTTAAAATTAAGGTTTCAAATTAACCCCTTAATAGATTTTACCCAAATAATGAATTAGAGATTTTTTTTTTTTTTTTTTTTAGTATTGAATTAGAGAATTATTACTAAACTAAAAACAAAGAGAGTCTAATATATAAGAATTTTATGATAAAAGGATATCTCGGAGATCCTCATGTCTCCGAATCTAGTAAAAATAGAAAAGTGTTAACCACTGTGACCATCAATTGGATGACAAAATATCATAACCTTGAGCATCACAACTAACAAACCATGAGCTTAAAGAGTTTTCTTCGAAGCATAGTCTATGTCAACACAATATTGATAGATTTTTTCACGTAGTAAGACTCCGATGCATAACCTGGTAGAAGTGAAAGCCTCAAATAGAACATTTTTTTGTCACCATATATATGCGGTTAAAAAGGAGGGTTAGACGTTGGGGACATGTATTGAAAAGATGGTTACTACTTTTTGTTGGTAAATTTGAATCATTTAGGAAAGTGTTCATTGTGGGGGTTGTTGTTTGATATTCTTGAAATGTGTCATTCGAGAGGCCTATATAGATTTTATATCATCTTGTTAGCTTTGTAGAATATTCTATGAGTTATTGACAAACACAACTCATGTCATCTGTATTTGGTGTCGAGTCATTGTTTTTAAATAAATTGCAGATAAAACAAAGGTATTTGCTTGTTTTTCCTAACTTTTCCACTCATGCTAAGGTGGAGTAGTCTCTTTCGTGGTTCTGTTTTAAAAGAAAATTGACTCTTTGAGTATTCGTAAAAGAACCCCCTCAATTATTTTGATATAAAGGGTTACATCAATAATGTCGCCCAATTGATAAATGGTTGACACTTTTTGTGGATGATATGTGATGATATAGTCTTTTTGTTAAATAAAGTTTGGATTGATAGCACAAATAGGCCCCAAAATTTAAATTTAACTTTGTGACTCCCGATTTAATTTAATGAGCAAAAAATACTTAAATTTATATTTTAGTGACAAAGATTTAAAGCGGAATAGTCAAAAAGGCTCAAATGACCTCATTCTCTAAGGGTAAAACTAAAAAGGAAAGTATTGCAATTTACATAGACCTCCTTCGGTATTGTTTTGAAAACTTTTTTCACGTTTTTTAATAAAAGTTTTTTTGAAAAACGATTCTAAAATAGAATTTGTTTTACGCAAAATCAGAAAATAAAAAAACAAAAATAATAAGTTGGTTTCGTTTTTTGTTAAAGAATGAGAAAATGAAGTTGTTTTTCTGATTCGTGTTTTCATTTTCTGTTTTTTTTTTTTTTTTTTTTGGTGCAAAAGACATTTGCTAAACCTTGTACACCTGACAAATATTTTTAGAAATATGCACAAACATAATATTTCTTCTCCTTATACTCAAACCAATCTCTCTAAAAATATAATCAAATATAATTTCAGAAAATATCTCAAAGCTATTCTCATTTCTATTATATATTGAAAATAAAATCATTTTTAAAATGCCCTCTAACAGGACCCCATTTTCAACAATAAGGAAATAAAATAACACTTTACGTCAAACACAAGAAAAAAGATAATGACACCACCTTGTGCATCAAACAGATAACAACCACCTCTGACTTGGGGGGAAAAAAAAAGTAACTTTTTTATTTTTTATTTTTATTATAATTGCTCATTCAAGATTCCTCAAATCAATTTGCGTAATCAATTTCTTCTTAATTAAGCAAGCATAACTATTTTCACTCACATGTATTTGATTTCCTTTGTCTCTGTCCTTTTGTCAAAGTTTTCTCTCTATCCTGTTTATTTATTTATTTATTTTTTCCCTCCCTTCTTTCTTTTTAATGCTTAGTTATTAAGTCTTTTAGCTGCTCGTACCTCTTTATTTATTAGCATAGCCAGGAAAAGAAAATGCAAAAGCTAGGACTATATTTGTCGTTTTTAGTCAAAACAAACCAAGTAGCGATTAAATATAGAAATTGATCGAGGGAGGAAAAAGTAAGCAGAAATAATATAACCAAATAAGGGGAAAAAAAAAAAAAAAAAAGGACAGAGAGTTAGGAAGTCATGGTTTTAGTCTTTTAGGACGTGTTTGGCATGCTAGATTGGTACCGCAAGCGTGCGTCGTGGGTGGGCGGCTATCGGCCTGATGTAGGGGCTTGAGGCGGGGTGAGGTGCGTTGGTGGGTGGGACATGGAGAGGTAAGATGTCGGTCGTAGGGAAAACAGGGGGCGGTGGCGCGGCATGGTAGCTCAAATAATGCCGGGTGCCACAACTCGCATGCAGTGGGGCAGCGCTACCTTTGGAGAAGAGTTTCTATGGGGCCTTAAGAACATAGTAGGCAAATTGAGGTTGGAAAAGAATCAAGAGTTGAGATTGGAGCAGTATGATTTCGGTGGTTAAGAATAATTAATCTTTTTATTTAATTTGATAGATTTAGTCAGCTTATTTGTAATTTTCTTCGAAAAAATTGTAACGTGAGTGACACATGATTTATTGCATCTAAAATTTAATGAACTTAATAAATTGGACCACGATTGCAACTAAAACTTAAAATTACGGATATTTTCTAGTAGATGCTCTTACTTCTTGGCGATCAAGGATAGAAGCCAGGGAGGGCAAGCCTTCTTTGTTGAGCATGAAAAATAATCTGGTAAATAATCCAGATTCGGAGCTTGTTAGGTTCCTGTGATATCTAATAGATTACTGATGGTAATATATTAGATTACCAATTTGACCGGTTGGGTAATTATGGTTGATTTGTAGGAAATAGCTCCGGTTTTTTAAGTATAGAATTTCAAAAATCCTAATAAGCTGAAAACAAAAACATGTCTGCTTAAGCAGTTGTTTCCACTATTTTCTCTAGACCATACTGTGTTGTCCATTCCTCAAGTTTGCCCAATTTGCTATCCATCCAAACAACACTAATTTCTGAGTTGATGGGCCAAATGACCCACAGTATTAAATTAAAAGATAAGATCTTGCTCAGCTCAGCCTTGCTGATTTTTTGGGCCACACTAGCCCAAGGTCCAATGGCACTCACCAACGTGAATCTAAATGCAACATTAGATGATTAGGTAAACCTAGTATTGTAGATTAAACCAATACTCAACTATATGATTCATTTTTAATTAAAAAATATTATTAAACTATATGATTGAAGAGAGAGAGAGAACTATATGATTGAAGTTGAGTTTCCTAGATTGTAATTATTGTTGTTGTTTTTTAAAAAATGTGCAAGTTGGTTAACCAACATTGGAAGGTGCAGAGGTAACCCTATAAACACATCAAAAAACAAAAAAACAAAAAAAAACAAAAAAAACAAACAAACAAAAAAAACAAAACACACATTGAGAATTGACTAAAAGAAATTCAGAGAATTATAATTGCAAGCTATTTAATAAGATTGCAGCAGAAAAAGTGAACCTAATTTTCAACCGCTAAATTTTATCCCCCCAAAAAAAAATGTCGTACGCTAAGTAATAAACTGAAGAATTATTTTAGAGAGAGAGAAAGAGAGAGAGGTTAAACTAAAGAAGGGACTTGACACTTAATGAAACCAAAATAAAGAACTTAGGATAGGTCATAGTATAACCGGAGACATTCTATTAATCATTAACGTACTGCAGGCATAATTCTATTCATTTTTGTTTAGAAGCGTTTTGCAAATGTCTTTTATTTTGGATATAAATATAGAAAAGAAAAGTTTTGTAGATGGTGCTAAGATTATTTTTGAAATTGTGTTGGTTGTATTTCTCAAAAGAATTAATGGTCCGAGAATACGAAAAAGTGGTGAAATAAGTATATGAACCCTAAAAAATAAATTTGAAAAGTGAAAACAACTTGAGAGGGCATTTCTTAATTAAAAATGTTAAAGCAATTTTTTTTTTAATTTCCATTTTTAACGAAAAATGATATCGAATCCTATTTTGAAATCATTTCTAAAAATACATATCGCCATAAGCGAAAACATTTTCAAAACAAAACCAAACAGATTAGCGCCCCAATACCTTTTGATTGATGATCTAAGCAAATTAACAGTAGTTGTGTTTGGACAAGACCAATATACACATGCCATCACATGCGTCTCAGATTTCATCCAGACAACTTTAAAAAAGTGGACCTCTTCCTTTTTTTTTTTTTTTAAATTGAAAATTTATGTCTTGCCTTTTTCTTGTATTTACATAATATCTCTTTTTTTTTTTTCTTTTTTTTTTAACTTTAAGCCCTTTCTATGTAATTAGTTAAGAAAAACTAACGACTCTCTTTTTGAAAACAGCATGACGCGCTTTAGTTTAATTGCAGCTCACGCAGGGGGAGTCCCATTTTCTTAGATCTTCCGAGTATTTACATGTTCCTACTCTCTTTCCAATATTTTTTCTAAGGTTTGCGACAAAGGGAATACATTTTGACATTTGAGAGGAAAAGAGGGAAAAATATGAAAATAGAGAAAAATCAAGCCGTTAAAAGAACTTTTTGGTGTGAAATGTGAGGTAAAAACATCAAGATATTGAGCAAGAAAAATAGCTAATAAAATACATAAATTAAACAAGAGTAGAATTTTATTTATTTTACTTGCGGACTTCTTTCCCTGTACATAAATTTCTATTCTTCGTTAATTTATATGTTTTATTAGTTACTTTTCTATCTCAATTTGTCGGTATTTATACGGTTATACCTCGCATTTTACAACACTTTCTTTTTCTTACTCATCTACAAATTAAAACACTCCAGGCTTTGAACCCGTCACGTTCGATCCAATAAAACAATGTAGTCTGGAGATTTTGTGGTCAAACAATGAAATATATCTCCAAATTAGCGATTTAGTTCACGGGTTGGAGTGGAGGAATTTAGAGAAGAGCTTTAATTTCTTTTTAATAAGTAGATGCATACATTAAAAAAAAAAAAAATCTTAGTTAAGATAAAGATGTCTAGCAGTAAAAAAAGAATAATAATAATAATAATAATAACAAATAAATAAATAAATCGAGGTATGAAAAACTCAAGAAAAAGGGGAGAACAAAAAAAAAAATGATTCAATCCCAAAAAAATATCTCTAGAAAATTTTCTCAAGAGTAGTAAAAGAGATGTAACGAAGTCAAGTGAAGAAAAAATTGAAGGAAAAAAAAATGCTAAGTGAGTTAGGGAATGTTGAAATAATGTAGAACAAACCATAAGGGAAAAAAAAAAATGAGAGAGAGAGAATTCTTTTTACCAGCAAGATTTTTTGTACAGTTTATTTTGATAAATCAATAAATTAGGTATGATGAAAATAATGCTTATAAAAGGCGACGTTTATGAAATTTTTATTAAAAGGTATTTGCATAAAATTTATAATCTGAAATTACCATTTCATTCTTTTTTTTTTTTTTTTGGCCACCCTAATAAGTTATATTTTAGTTCCATTTTGTGATATTAATTTTTTCAAAATTTTCAAATTTTCTTATATTTCGGGAAATTTAATTTACAGAAAACTCAAAAACATTGTCAAAGCTAAAGACAGAAACTCAAATATGCAGCTACAATGCTGGCCAATGGAACAGATATGTTGTCATCAACTACCTCTGAAATTGGAAGAGATTCAACAACTGTAGCCACCAATGAAACCAGAGCCACTCTCTGTAGTGTCAATGGCCAGTCCAATATTGAAATATCCTAGTGCCGAGTAATAGTTCAGCATCCTTCAGTGTCGAAATTGGATTTCATGTTAATGCCGATTAATAATCCGGAAAAATTTTAAGGAATTTTGACTACTTATGATTCATGATCGAGAACTCACCCAATAGAAACTAAGAATCCAAAGAAAAACATGGATACGCTGCCCGCCCAACTCTTTCCTTGGTTATAAGGAAGTTTCATCAACCCAAATCTTCTTCCTATTATGTCAGCAACACCTGAAATCACCAAAAGAATTAGTTGAGTGAGAGGTGCATGACACAGCGGAATTTGGAAAAAGGTTGAGGTGTTACCATCCCCGCCAGACATCATGGACAAAGCGATGACACCTACTGGAGATTCTCTCCAGAAGACAAGCGCGCAGACGATCAACATGAGAACGTAGTACAAAGGACCTCTGAGCAACTCCCTGCAAGTGTGAAAAAACCCGAAGCTAAACCCCCTGGCAATTTCTCTGGTATGAAGAAAAGGAATATACAGATTCATGATTGAGCAATGGAAAATTTACTCAGGATTTCCCTCTCGAGTAACAGATTTTATGAGTCCTTCGTTGGACACCAGTGAAAGGCCATGGACAAGAAGCCTTGCGCAATTCACGAGAGGAACCAACAAGGCAAAGTAGCGAGCGTTCGCTGAAGTGCTATTCTACCATTGAAACCATCAAATGAAAGTAATTAAGGAACCTCATATTTAAACCATTGGCAAGCGAAGACTATACGAATTTGCTGGAATGACAACATTAGAAATTAAAATTTGCATGATGACCTTTTCTAATTTTACACTGAGCGATCTGCAAGGCGCATAGTGTAAATTCAAGGCATGCTGAAATCATTTTGCAAAACAAAAAAAATTTTTTTTTTTTAAGTAACTATGCAAATGAGATTTCTCATTAAGTCATTTTTACAAAACGCTCTGCAAAAGTAAAGATACATGCTGCCGGGATATTTGAACAAAAAGATAGGGATACCTGAAAATTGGCCAGGAAATCATGTAAAGCAACCCAGATAGTACGTGAACCAGCTTTCTACTTAAATTCTACAGTCATTTATTCATAAAGATTAATTGTCAGAAACAAATAGATATGAACATAAGTAAAATTATATGGAAAATATCGTTAGAAAACACATGATCTTAGTCCGTGATTCTAAGACTGGCTATTTTTTGGCAATTGTACTAATTTGCATTCTAGATATTCTGGAATTGTGTATTAGCAAATTCCCCAAGTCAGAGGGATTTTATTTAGAAGAGTTAGTTTTCTCTTTTGTATAAGTTTCCTATTTTTTCCCTTGTGTACATAGTGTGTATAGTGTGTGTATGGCCCTGCAGTGGCTTGTAATTTAATACAATTTTATATAATTCTCAGTTTTTTACATGGTATCAGAGCTGGTAAGGCTCAAATTTCTCTAGGAAAATAATTTGTCTGCTTGGCCTTCATCGCCGAGTCCTTTTCTGGCCTTCATCGCCATCTTCTAGCCTCCATTGCTAGTTTGTTTCTGTTCCGGTGAACCTGTCGTCCTTGTTGTTTTCCTTGCCAAGAATCTGTCATCACGTCTAACACTACAGCCTCCTCTCCAACTAGTCCATCTGGGAGATAACCTCGAAAGAAAAAACACCACAGCAGTTACTGGAGATCTGCAAATATTCAGGCTGCATATAGACTAAATGGGAAGAACTACTTGAAGTGGTCCCAATTAGTCAAGACCTTTTTTAAAGGAAAAGGGAAAATTGAGTCACCTTCCTTGGGACTAGACCGAAAGAAAAGAGAACTCCAGGCTTTGACGCTTGGGATGAGGAAGATTCCAAGGTAATGTCATGGTTATGGAATTCAATGACTCCGAAGATTAGTGACACCTGCACATGTTTCTACCTACTGCAAAGGACATTTAGGAAACATGAGACAGACCTACTCAAGAGATTAAGGTAAAAATTGTTGTTATTAAACAAGGCAGTAAATCTGTCATAGAATGTGCCAATCTTTTGCAAAATATATGGCAAGAGTTGGATCATTATCAGGCTATCAAATTGAAGTGCTGCGAGGATGCAGCAATTGTGAAGGCCTTTATTGAGAGCGACAGAGTCCATGACTTTCTTGTAGGTCTTAACAGTCGAATTTGATTAGGTTAGGGGGTTCAGACATTGGGAAAAGACAAGATACCATCTCTGAATGAAACCATCTCCATTATTCGAGCGGAGGATGAGCAGAAGAGGAGTTATGCAACTTATGCCCAAGCCTCAAAACTAGGAAGCATCTGCTTTTGTTGCGGATAATGGGAAGAACCAAAGGGTAAGTCCAGGAACAATCTTTGATCGCCAAGAACGGGAGAACAGAAGCGTCTAAAGCCTTGAATAGAGACAGCAAAGACAATCTCTAGTGTACTTACTGCAAGAAGCCGAGGCATACCAGGGCCAAATGCTAGGAAATTATATGGTAAGTCTACTACAGCGAGCCAAAGATTGGGGACATCGAAGGAAGACAGCAAAGAAATCAAGGTTAGGCTCATGTAAGCACAACAAATTCAGAGGACTGCACCAGATCAGGTAAGAATTCAACAAAGAGGAGACTGAGAAACTCAGAGGACTGTTGAAGATGTTAGAAAAGCCGAAGTCCAATTGTGCCTGTTCCTTGGCACTCTTAGGTAAGTCCGTCATTCCTTTTGCGGTTAAAGGTCTCAAATGAGAGTCCCATCATAGATTCTTGGATCATTGATTCAGGGGCCACTAATCACATTACTCATTCTTCATCAAAATTTAGCACCTATACTCCTTGTTCAAGTAGTAGGAAGATTTCAGCTGCAGATGGATCACTCACCACAATAGCAGGCTTACAGGATATACAGATCAGTCCACCGTTTGTTTTAAAAAATGTTCTTCGTGTTCCTAAGCTTTCTACTAATTTAGTGTCCATTAAGAAACTCACCTATCATATGAGTTGTCAAGTGATCTTTTATCCTACCCATTGTGTATTTCAGGACCACGACACAGGGAAGAAGATTGGACTTGCTAAGGAGAAGCACAGACTCTTACTTTCTTGAAACACCAACTGAACTCAAAAAGTGTCAAGAATAATCTACCTCTGTCTCTCCTTTCCTCCTCAAATAAAGGACACAATATGGCTCTACCGTCATTGTCTTGGTCATCCTTCATTTGAAGTTTTGAAAACTATGTTTCCTCCTTTCTTTAAAGGAGTTGATGTCAATTTTTTTTTCATTGTGATGTCTATGAATTTGCAAAACACAAACATGTGTGTCTTATCCAGCCAGCAATAAAAAAAGCTCTATTCCTTTTTATTTGGTTCATAGTGACATATGGGGTCCCTCTACTATTCCAAATGTAACGGGTTCTAGGTGGTTTGTCTCTTTTATTAATGGATTGCACTAGGGTTGCTTGGATTTTCCTACTTAAGTATAAATCTAATGTTAGTACTATCCTTCCTAGCTTTCACAATATGATTTAGAATCAATTTCGGTTGAAAATTAAAAAATTCCTACAAGATAATGCTAAGGATTACTTCAACCAATTTTTGTCTCCTTACTTCCAAAAAGAAGGAATAATTCATGGTCCTCATGCATTAATACCCCTCAACAAAATGGAGTTTCAGAAAGGAAAATGTTGAATTACTAGCCACAACCCAAGATTATTTCCAACCGATTTGTAATACCAAAATATATTGGGGAAAGGTTGTTCTTACAATTTAGCTGATATCATAGAATAGAGCTGATTTCGGGTAGTATCTTTTCAAAACACGGATCCTTAGGTTATTTGGTTTTTTATCTATTTTCAGAGTTAAGGAAATTTACACCTGACGGGTTTTATGGAGTGAGATTCTCTCCCCCAACCTCGTATATATTATGCACGTTTCAATGAAATAATAGAGGGAATTATTCACAAAATTCCTCATGGTATCAGAGCGCGTCTTTAAAACCTCAATTAACCCAAAAAAAGGGTACAAATGCTACACCCACCTGACCAAGCACAGCATGGCCACAGAAAAGTCCTCTTCTGACGTTACCTCCAACCCTGAAGTTCCAGTCATGGGCAACAACAGAGCATCAGACAACAGCCTTCTTCCCTTTACAGGCCACAAACTGAATAGGAACAATTATCTTCAATGGTCCTGTAATCAGTTATGGTGTTCATCAAATCTTGCGGAAAAGGAAAGGACGATTACCTCACTGGTGTTGCTGCCTCACCAAAAAGGGAAAGATCCGAAAATTGGTCCTGCCCCACGAAGTCCTAAAACTAACATGGCAATGTCCTGGCTGATCAACTCAATGGAGAATGAAATTGGGGAAGCTCCTTCTCTACAGCACTGCAAAAGAGATATGGGATGCAGCCAAAGAAATTCTTCTCCAGTAATGTCAATACCTCAAGAGTATTTGAGGTTGAAACTATTTTCCATGAACCTTTCACCAACAGGAGAACCTGAGAGTCACTCAATATTTCACTGACGCTTACTCGATTGGCAGCAATTGGATGCATTCAAAGAACACAACCCAGGAACGCCCCTTTACCCACTGTCTCACGTAATGGAAGAAAATATAGGCAAATTATAGAGAAGAAAAGATTTTTAAATTTCTAATGGGACTAAACAAAAGCCTCGATGAAGTTATCGAGGAATGGATATTAGGGACGAAACCTCTACGAATATCTGGAGAGGCTTTCTCCGAAGTTCGCTGTGAAGAGAGTAGGAACAAAACATGGGAGATTGTGGAGTTGCCCCTTAACGGATCCTGCAACAGAAAACTCAGCCTTTATTCGTCAGAGGAACCCAGCAACAATGCAGCGACAACTCTTGATACAAGAAAGCAAGACCTTGGTGTGATCATTGCAAGAACTTAGAATGGAGTCATATTAGACATGTGTTGCAAAATACATGGGAATACCAGTAAGATTTTTGCTGAGCCGCTAGATCTTCCTTTGACAACAATGTTAAGAGCAGGGGAAATCATGCCGTGATTTGGAGAAGGCACTGCAATTTACGGAATCTGATCCATTCACTAAACTCTAGAGCAACTCAAAGTGTTACAAAAAATGTTATCACAATTGGTCAGAGTACAGCCACCAATCCAATTGGTTTGACGAAGGTCATTAGCTCATAAAGGTAATTTTTTAAGTGGGACTCTTACCCGTTGTCATAAACAAGCAAAAACTCGGATGCAATCCTTGTTGATTGTTGACTCAGACATCCAACATATGATGAGGAGACAAGTAGTCTTTTCCACACTTACACTCCGTCCCAAGAGTGTTTAGCAGTAAGAATTGCAGATGGATCTCTATCCAAAGTGGCAGGGACAAGGTTCTATTGTTATTTCAAAGGACCTAACAATAGATTTTATTCTTCATGTTCGGAAGTATTTGAATTGCATATCTCTTGTCAAGGAGCAGGAACTCACTCATGATCTGAATTGTGTTACTAAATTTTTCTCAAAAACATGTGAATTTCAGGACTTGGATTCGGGAAGCAAAAGATGACTTGGCACTGTGCTGAGAAAGAGATGTACTCAGAGGCTCTAGTTGGAAGCTTAATGATGTCTTGCTCATACAAGACAAACTCACAAAGCAAAGTGTGTTGAACATAAGAGTCAGTCTTGTTCCATGTCTATTAGTTCCAATTCATGCATGATCCAAGGGAAGTTCATGTACAGGCTGTCTATAGAACTTTACACTATTTGAAAGCTAGCCCTGAGAAGGGAATTCTATGTTTAAAAGGGATGCAAAGTTGGTGCGTGAAGCCTACACAATATGCAGATTATACAAGATCACCAGTGGACAAGAGATCTACTTCAGGTTATTGCATTTTTCTTAGAGGCAATGTTGTCACATGGAGGAGCAAAAAGCAGAATGTAATGGTAAGGTCTAGTGCCGAAGCAGAGTTTAAAGCAATGACGCAAGGAATATGTGAAGCTACTGTGGTTGAAGATTCTCCTTAAGGATCTGAAAGATTGAAAGGGATGAACCTATGAGACTTTATTGTGATAATAAGTCAGCAATTAATATTGCACATAATCCAGTGCAATATGACAGAACGAAGCATATTAAGATAGATAGACATTTCATAAAGAAGAAGTTAGACAGTGGTCTAATTTGCACACCGCATATGAGTCTACTGGAAATCAGCTAGCAGATGAGTTTACAAAGGGACTGAACCGCACACGATTTCAAGAAGATTATTTCCAAGCTGGCAGTGGAAGATATCCATTTACCAGCTTGAAGGGGAGTATTGGAAAACACGTGATTTTAGTCTGTGATTCTAAGACTGAGCTACTTTTTTGGCAACTGTACTGATTTGTATTCCAGAATTTTCTGGAATTGTGTATTAGGAAATTTCCTAAGTCAGAAGGATTTTATTTAGTAGAGTTACTTTCCTCTTTTTGTAAAAGTTTCCTATATTTTCCCTTACATGTACAGAATGTATATATGGTCCTGCAGTGGCTTGTAATTTAATACAATTTTATACAATTCTCAATTTTTTACAAATACAATAAAAATCATAATCAATTTCCTTAATCATACTAAAGCTAGCTGCAGAATGACTCATCAATTTTGCTTTGCAGCTTCGTGCTTGGCAATTCCAATTAAATTATTCTCTTAAATCGCTTATTGAGATGTGAAAATTTCAATACAATCACCATTCAACCATCTACCAATAGCATGATGTATTTGCAGCCAATGGGACCACCTTTGATATACCATCTAGAATTGAAAGAATTCAAATTGAATTGAGAATCGAAAAAAAATGAATGTATGTTTCGAAGAGACAAAAATGAGTGCAGTAAGAATTCAAAAGTGAAAAAAGGGATTTGGATTTGATTTAAATTGAATTAAATTGAAGTTTTGGATTCAAAATGGTTTGTCAAACATTTTTTCTTTAGGCGGGGAACAATAAGAAACATAAAAGACATAAAGTGGGAAAATGAGTTCAATCTGTTGCCCCTTCAATTAAATTTTGACAGATTTTAATTGCTTAAAAATTTTTACTAGTTTTAGAACTTATTTATTTGGTTTTATTGTTAAATTTAGATGACATGGCAAATAAGGAATGAAATGACAGCTAATAAGACAAGAAAATGCAGACAATAGATCTGTAGTCGTGGGAGTATAGTTAGAAAATTATATTATTAGTTAATTTCATTTTTATTTCGTAAATTTCAGGTCAAATCACATTTTCATCTCTAACTTTTAAAACGTCCCAAAATGAGTCTTCAATCTACCAAGTTATCCAAATAGCCCTTTTGTTCATTTGATTGTTAAAATCTTGACAAAAAAAGGTATTAGTTCCTTTTTCACTATCTTCTCCAACACATGTAAAATATGATAAAATAACTCATACTAAATCACACATCATCCTCACCACCTTTTCTTGTCGATATTTACCGTCGAATAGACGAAAAAGCTTAATTTAAGATAACTAGATAAATCGAATATTTGTTATGCGACGTTTTGAAAGTAAGGGATCAAAGTGTTATTTGGCTTATAATTATTTAATTTGAGAATTAAAAGGGTTTGGATTTCCATCTTAAAAGTAACCTATTAAGTGGAGTAGTCCGAACACTATTATATATTTATTATTGTTGTTAAATTTTTACAATGTAGGATTTGAGTTCCTTTTAACCCTTAACACATTCCTGCAAGATAGTGCTCTTTTTGGAGTCACTAATCTTGTATTGGATCCATATATAATGCATAATTAAACCCAGCAAAAACGGCAAGAATTCATGCATGTCATGATGCCTATACCTCTTTTCGGTTGCGCGCCTTCCCTTCCTTCTCTTCCCCTTTTATGTTATAACTCTTATACACACACACACAGAGATATATGTATATAAGAAAGGTTTGTATCCGGTATCAAGTAACATCCGACACTTATAACTTTCTGTTTAAAAACTTGCAAACATAGTAATTACTTCCTATTTAGAACTTATCATGTAACACCAGTAGAAAAATGTGATATTAAAATCGCTTGATAGGTAGTATAATGTACCACAAAAAAGTTGCAAGTGCCGTATCGAATAACAACCCTCCCTATATCTATAATATAGGAAAGATCTTTTATCTAGTGGGCAATATATTTATATATATTCAGTTGTATTTACTATTTAGAAACTTGTAACAACCAGTTAATTTATATATAACTTCTAATTTAGAATCTTATTACATAGTACAATTGGGTGTAAACAATAAACATTATTGAAAAATATTATATTGAAATCATTTGGTTGTTATAATATCCATAAAAAAAAAATTATAAAAGTTTGACGCACAATTTTATAAGGATGCTGAATAACAGTCCATCCTTTTACTATATATATATATATATATATATAGTTGATAAAACACAGATAAAAAGGCCTGTGATTTTCAAGTAAGATTCTAACTTTTACCACCCCTCTTTTACCATTCCTCTGGGTCGTGATTATTAAGTTGGGCTTAGTCTATTGGTTTATGCTTAGTGATCTTCTAGGTTGTCTTTTGATGTTGGTCTATGTTGGGCTCATTTAGTATTTTTGAATCAAGTTTTCAAGACTTAGTTGACCATACACCTATATTCAATTATTCATCTCATTATTTACAATATTACTATGTTATATAGTGTCAAGTCTTATTCATTACTTATGCTTAAGTCACACTCTCTCTCTCTCTCCTTTTTTTTTTTTTTTTTAAGTTTCAAAGTCTCAATGTTGTTGGATTTTAACTTGTAATATTTTAGTAACATTTGTGTATTAACGCCATTTTCGACACTTGAAAACTCATTGGAAAACATAGGAATTCTAGTTTCAGTATTTATGTCGTGGTTCATTTTGATTTTTGTTTTGAAAGTATTTGTTATTGGACGTTTCGAAAGTAAGGGATCAAAATGTTATTTGGCTTATAGTTATTTAATTTGAGATTTAAAAGGGTTTGGACTTCCATCTAAAAAAGTAACCTATAAAGTGGAGTAGTCCGACACTATTATATGTTTATTATTGCTGTTATATTTTTTCAATGTAGGATTTGAGTTTCTTTTTACCCTTGACACACCCCTGCAAGACAGTGCTCTCTTTGGAGTCACTAATCTTATATTGGATCATGTCATTCACATGAAATTTGTGGATTTTAATACCATGTTAGATTTCAGAATTCCAAAGGATTAAGTTTTCATTTTAAAAAATCAACCTATCAAGGTAATGACTCAATACCCTCTTATGACTATTATTGTTATATTTTAATCATGTGGGACTCTTTTTTTTTTTTTTTCTTTTTTACCCTCAACAATAGATTGGCATTAAAAATGGGACTGACCCTTGTAATTAAATTGGCAAATGATTGAAATTATTTTATTGAGTAGGAGCATAATTATGATTTTCTTAATTAAGTGGCGACAAAATTAAAACGTCACTTTTTGTGTGGGAAAAAAATAAATAGTTTTTTTTTTTTCATCAAATGAAACAAATTTCAAAATCTGAGTGGGCTCCACCTAGAGCCATCGTGTGCGGCCGGAAAAAAAAATCCTATGGACTATGGTCCCCCCATGATGGACAACCTGGAATTAGTGCACGCCAAATCTATATTTCTTCCATGACTCGGTTTGCATGTTGTACTTTTTCTATGAATCAAAAAAAATAGTAGTCACTTGATAAATTCTCCATCGGCCGGGAGTGGAGAGATGGAACGACTTATAAGTGTTTATGGATTCTCTTCTAATCAATAATTGTCTAGAAGTTATAATTTAGTGGTATTTATTTATAGATCCGGGGGAGTTTGGTGGAATAGTTTGAGTTGAGATTTTTAAGTTGGAATAGTAAATTTTTTTGAATTTTCAGAAAAGACAAAAAACTTTTTGGGAAAAAGACAAAAACTTTTTGAGAAAAAGACAAAAAAAAGTTTGAGTTGAGTTGAGTTGAGTTGGTTTACCAAAGAGGCCCTTAATTTCTCCTTCTGAAGACACTTTGTGGTCAAATTGTCAATAAGTTTACGTGTTGTACTTTTCTTTCGGTACCCAAAAATTTTTTCCAGGGAAATAAATTTGGGAAATCTATCAATTTATTTCTAGGTGACAGCCCTTTTTTTTTTGGGTAGTTACAACCATTATCCGTAGGTCTTAAATTTCATTAATTGGAAGATATTCTCAAAAATTGAAACGTTGTATGGAGCCACAAAAGGTCCAGCCATATTTATGAGCCACAAAGAGCCTAAAGATTTTGGATATTAAAAACAGAAAAAGCATTCTTCTATTAAAAAAAAAAAAAAGATATTATTTCTTTCCTTGCTAATTAATTAATTAATAATAGAAGGGTTTTTTTCATAAATAATTCCTAAATTATACACAGTCTTTGATTATTACCACACTTTCAAATTTATACAACACATTATTTTAAATATTCGTAAATAATTCTTAAATCATACACTCAGGTTAGTACCACACTTTCATTTTTATACGGCACATTATTTGATCAATTTTTATGTCGGTGCTTTGTCAAAAACTACAGGAAAATTAAACAAATTCACATCAAGTGAGTTTAATTAAAACCTAAATTCGTGATTAAATATTTTTAAAAGAATATGTATACCTATTAAATGTTTGATGATTTACTTCTAAAATATTTTTAATTAAAGAATATGTTTAATCACATAAGTTTTATTTATCAATTTGGAAGGGAATATGTAGATCTAGGATGTTTAATTGCGTTATATATTATTTTATGAATGTACAATTTACTTGTAAAATATCTACAATAGAGAGACAACTTTCTTCCTAAAAAATATTTAATTATGGTTTTATCCATGAATACAACTTTTGTGATAAAAAAATTTTAATTATGTCCATTTTTTTATTTTATAAAATATTGACAGAACGGGGCAGTAATCAAAAAATGCCAATTCTCAATTTGTAAAAATAAATCACATTTTGGAGAGAGAGAGAGAGAGAGAGAGACCTGTTGGAGGAGATTGCGCTGCGTGAGACCATCGAAGCCGAGGACGAGGCCGTAAGCGCCGGCGAGGACGGCGGCGGAAGCTCCGGCGTCCCGGGCGAGCTCGGCGGCGGAGGCGACTGGGAGGCCAGAGAGGCGCCGGCGAAAATCCGGCGGGCGGTAGAGGATGCGGAAGCGAACGACGTCGTACGACAGCGGCGGCGGGGCAAGTAGAGGAAGTAGCGGAAAGGGAGAGGAAGGGCGGCGCAGGATAGAGAAGGAGGAGGCGGAGAGGATGGGGGTGAAGGATAAGTGGCCCATGATAGCAAAATCCCTTCCTTCCCCGAACAGAGAAGGGCGTGAAAACGGAGTAATAAATGAAGAAGGTGGTTTTGGGTCTTCTCTGCTCTCTCACTTGTCGTCTTTGGTCTTTAACTCATTTTGGCAAATACCGCCAACCAGTGTGTCGTACCACTTGGCGGATATGTTTTTGTGGGGGAGTGGGACCCATGTTGCCTTTTGATTTTATTAGTCCGATTAAAAAATCGACATCGTACTGACTCAATTTAAATGTAGTACTTACTCTGTTTACGTGTGGATCGATAATTTACGTATATTTTATTAATATTTTTAAATTTTTATGATATTTTATCATTTATTATTATATTTATACTTCCGTAAAAAAAATAATATTTGTGAAAATTATTGAGGAAATTTAGAAGTTAATTTTTCATAACTTTTAAAATACAGAAATTTTTATGAAAATATCAGTAAAAATGTAGATTTTTCAATCTTTAATTATTAGACTTTTTTTTTTTGTTTTTCAAAACCATTTTTTTACATTTAAAATTTGACCTCAAAAAATAAAGTTATTGTACTTCAATCAAAAACATTTTAGGGGTATGGGTCATATTAAATAATAAAATTGCCATTGCTTATGGTGACAATTTGAATTGAAGTTTTAAAAATGTTTCGATCAGAATTGAACTGAGTTTTAAAAATGAACTGCTTGGTTGAAAATGAATTATTTGGAGTTAAAAAGTATTAAAAACTTAAAATGTGTTCGGAAAAACAATAGCAATATGGATTTTATTTCGTACTTCTTGTCATTTTATCCACTTAAAAAAAATCTTATTTTGACTTCAAATAATAAAATAATAAACTTTTAAAATTTGAGTTTTTTTAATACGAAAAATAGATATTTGAAAATGTGAATAGTTAAATTGGTTTATTTTAAAGAAAACGATTTTTAAAAAAACTTTTCCAAAAATTCAACCGCAAATGTCCCAACCGACTGAGGAAAGGATGAATCTCTTTTATGAATCTTATTCTGTGAACTTGCATTTTTATTAATGTGGTGTTGAATACCATTGTCACTTCTCCGTAAGGAGCTTTTAGATTTGTAAAATCTCTTTTATAATACCATTGTATTTTTTTAGACTTTTAAAATTTGAGTTTTTTTAATACGAAAAATAGATATTTGAAAATGTGAATAGTTAAATTGGTTTATTTGAAAGAAAAAGATTTTTAAAAAAACTTTTCCAAAAATTCAATCGCAAATGCCCCAACCGGTTGAGGAAAGGGTGAATCTCTTTTATGAATCTTATTCTGTGAACTTGTATTTTTATTAATGTGGTGTTAAATACCGTTGTCACTTCTCCGTAAGGAGCTTTTAGATTTGTTCTACTTTGTTGCTTACAATTTAACAGATTCTGCCTTAAAAAAGGGGACCTTTTGTAACTTTTTTAAGAGCTAGAGTTATTTAAGCTTCGAGAAAAAAATAGAGACCAAAATATCATAAACACAATAGTTTAAGGATCAATAGAGTGAATAATGCTCAAGACTAACATTGTTCTACTCTACTCTATAACTTTGATAGTTCCTTCAATAAGAGATCAATTTTTTTTGTCAGATCTAATAACGTGTAATACATCTGGCAAGCGCAAGAGATTAAAAATGATAATTAACCAAAAAAAAAAAAAAAACTTGTAGTTTCAATCACGTTTCAAAAACTCACACCACTGTTTTTTTCCCCAGAAAAAAAAAAAGGAAAAAGCTTACACCACCTTGCACTCATTTTTGCTAATATTATAATGACACTTTATTAATCGAACTTCATTAGAATTACACCTTCTTAATCGTTAAATTTTTTACAATTTCCTCCTATGATGATAAAAACCCACCTTAATCCACTAAATATACAGAGAATAGTAACTTTACCGCTTGAACATTATACAACCAACGTTTTTTTTATGGACATTTAAATTTTGTCAAATGCTTTGTTTCGTTTTGTTCTTTATTATTTACTTACTATATTCTCTCATATTCTCTCTAAGAGTCATCTTATCAAGATTTTCATTTGCTCCTTTTTTTTTTTTTTTTTTTTTTTTTTGGGCATCTTCTCCAGCTCTCTTGAATAAACAAAGTTGGGAGTTGTGAAACTAGGGACTTCTAAAGAATTGACTTTCATTTTAAAAAATTCTATTTGCTATATGCTTTATATATCCATAGTTGTTTTTGTTTTTTTGGGGTAAGGAGAGAAATTTAATAAAATAGAGGCCATGCCAAGTGTAAGCTGTACCAAGGGTTCTTTTTTTTTTTTTTAATAATTTTTTTTTTCTTTAACCATCAAACATAAAATTGTTTTTTAAGTGCTGCTATCCTTTCCTTTTGCTAAGAAAATTTTTCTGAAGTATAGTCTCAACATAACTTACAATATTTTCAAAACAGTTTCAAACGTACACATATTAGCCTAATAGTATTTGTTTTATTTTATTTTATTTTAATGCTAAAGGCTTGCTCCTTCTAGATTGGTTACATGGTTTACCTAACAGTAAATCGACACCATATGTCTAACGTTTAAATAATTATTCAGAGGTGTTTGGTGAATGAGTTTAGTTTAAGATTTTTAAATTTCAATAATAATTTTTGTTGATTTTTCATAAAAGACAAAAATTTTTTTCAAAAAATACAAAACTTTTTCAGGAAAAAAAAAAAAAAACAGTTTAACTTAAGTTAAATTTGTATGCCAAACAGGTATTAGTTTGCTTTTTTTTGAATAAGATATTCGAATTAGTTTGCTTGCTCCTTATAGATTAGTTACTTTTACTATCATAATGGTATGAGTAAATATATTTATATGTTCTTATACATAACACTGGTATTATTTCCAAAAGCAAAAATAAGTAATACAGTTCTAAGAGATATAAAACGAAGGGAGAAACTAAAATAAAAATAAATTAAAAAAAAAAAAGAAGACTTTATAATTAAATAAACAGACTGAAAAAAGTTGGGGCCAAAAAACACGTGCTTGTTTGGATACAAAGTTCAAACTATGAGTTTAAACTAAAATTTTTGTTCTTTTCCTAAAAAATTTTTTGTCTTTTCTCAAAAAAAAATTTTTCTTATTTAAAAAGTCAACAAAAATTATTATTACAACTTAAAAATCTTAACTAAAACTAACATACCAAACAAATGATCAGATTTTCCTCAAAGAAGAAGAAAGCAAAAAAGCAAAGAGAGAACATGTGTGTTGGGAGGATTTCATTCATACTTGGAGACGAGATATGTTTCTCAAGCTATTTTCAACGAGTATAACAAGAATCATGGAGATCTTCACATATCGACTGGACCGAACGGATTCCAAACGTTTTGATCCTCAGAAGACGGGGAATCATGGAATAAAGTTTTCAACTTTGGTGCTCCAGGTTGATCTTTCCCAAGAGGGAAGTTCCAAAACGAGTCGGAGTTCTGCATGAATATGTAGAACACAACAGCTGAAACCAGAAACAGTCCCAAGAGCAGCGCGTAGATCTGCCATTCTGCACATTTCACATAAAGGTTTAGAAGAGAGATGTTTAATAACAAACGAAAAAAGTACACATACAGAGACAGAGAGAGAGAGAGACCTTTCCAATCTGCAGGGACATTTAGCTTAGTCACCACAGCCCCCCATTCATTAGAAGTAGTAAGAACAACCCTGAAAATACGCATCGAAATTAAGAACCCATATCGAAATGGCCTAAATTGCATCGATTAAAGTTGTTACTTTCACATTCAAAAAACTCTTTAGCTTCGCAATCGAACATTTTAGATAAAACTAGGAAAAGATATACATGAACTTCCATTTAAGGAAATGTTAAACCGCAGAACTAGCTTCATACTGCAAGTGGCAACATTCAATATCCACCCGCCTTAAGCATTAACTAGCATCTCTTAACTGCGAAGAAATACCATAAATTCCATAGAACATAAAATATTTTAGAGCATCTACACTAGGTTTGGCAAGAGGGACAGAAAATAGGAAGGAGAAGATAAAAACCCAGGTGAAAAAAAAATGATTTAAAAAAAAAAAAAAAGAACTAGCTTTCTATTCAAATATAATTCACTACTATACTTCATACAAAGTGCATGAGTTGTAATTAAGGACAAAATGGTTTTTTACACTCATTTTTTTGTCAAAATTCTCTCTCCCATTTTCTTTCCAAAGTTGTAATGATTCAAAAATGGTAAGCCCCATGGATTTTCAACTTCTATCCTTCCTAATTTCCTCTCTACCAAACAACCTAACATTCTTTTTTCCACCCTAAAACCCCTCCAATCAATTCTTTCTTCCACTTTTCTACTCTACCAAACGTAGCATAAGGGTAATAAGTAAGAATATAAATCAGTGATTAGCATGTCCGGTTGGTCTTACCTTTCGCTGGGACAAAACTCTAGTGTTTCGATACATGTACCCAGGTGTAGCCTTTTACTCCAGTGGCAAATCTCCATTTTCTTTACATCAGCTACACATACATCTCCGTCTTTGCTCGCCCTACAGAGGTTAAAAGTTCAAAAAAAAAAAAAAAAAAAAGGGTTCAAAAAAAAGGCTAAATGGTAGAAAAATACGAAAAACCTTGACACTGATAAAAGCTAAGTTTGAAGTTTCGAGTTCTTACAGAGCGAGATATTTCCCATCCTTGCTGATAGACATTACAGAAGCAGGTTTTTTAAGTAGCCTCTTAAACCCAATTTTATTCCAGGTACTTATATCCCAAACTGCAGTGACTGACTTATCACCTGTTTAAACAACAGAAATAATTTTAGAAGACTAAAAGATCAGACAAAAACATGTACATCATTAACTAAAAGAAGGAGAAAAACCTTTCTGAACGGTGCAAAACAAAAATGGTTTTGTCCCATCTTTGGAAAAGCGACATAGTTGAATCTTTTCATCCTGCAAGAAAGAAAAAACTGTAAGACACTATAATAAGAGCTCAATCTGCATACTAATAACCAAAATATAGCTAAATAAGCATACTGGGTTGCGTGTCAAAGTTGTCACTGGAAAGCCATCTTCGGTCTTCCATATTCTTGCAGAACCATCAGTAGATGTTGAAACTAAGAACTCCGAGTCAAGGCTGGAGAGTAAAAGGAAGGACATGATTAGATTTGGAAAATGATAATATCTCTTCCCAGACACTTCAAATCACAAAGAATTGACGAATGACATTGAAATTTCATCCATAAAGATCTTTTCCAAACCTTATAGATAATATCCAAGTGCTGAAAAAACTAAATCATGTTGTTGTTTCCTAGTTCAAACAGATGAAAATCATTTATATTTTAAGCTTGCTACAAATACATCATTTCGAAAAATAAAGTGTACCAAAAAAGCAATTTCAAACATAATAGTAATTTGTGTCTTGAGGGGAAAAAAAAACAAGTAAAAAAGTGTTCCAACCTAAAATCCATATCCCGAACGGATTTGTGTGCCTTCGGTTCATCTAAAATAACTCGAAGGCTTGGCCACTCCAAAATTCTTAGATGTCCATCCTATAGATGATAATATCAGGGTACAAGTCAGAAGACCCGGAACAAGTGAAAACATTTCAAACAGGCAATGTGAGAAAGTAGATATTAGAAATTATTCAGATGACAGATTATTCCTCACCTCACCACCAGTAGCAAGTTTAGAACCATCAACACTGAAAGCTAGACGGTTCTGTGGACCAACACCTAGGAGAGGCTGTAGTTCTTTTGCCAAGAGCTTCGCATTTGATTCTCCACCATACAACTCAATCAATCTGCACATTGAAAAGAAAAAAAAAAAAAAAAAAGGAAAAAAGTCATCATACAACATCGAGATCCTTTATAAGTTGTAGAGACGGCTTAAAACATGAAAGCAGAGAACCGGGTAGTCATATTTGAGTTTTATTCAATTTCCAGAAAACAAGGCAAAAAAAAAAAAAAAAAGAAAGAAAACTCACAAGTGATCAAATATATATGAGGCAAGAAAACGGCAAGTTAACTTAAAACGGCATCTACAATTATGTGAGTATATATTTATATATATGTTTTTTTTTTTGGTTTTTTTTTTTTTTGTTTTTGCCAATTTCATGGCCTTCCCTACATAGATTTATGCTTCGTTTGGCATTTCAATTTAAATCCAATTAAATTATACTTTTTCATCTCAATTTTTATCATTTCTGAAAAGTCAACAAAAATTATAACTAGTTTTTAAAAAAATCAGCTAACTCCAACTTAAAAATTTCTTCAACAACCAGCAAATCGAACACAAGCTTAGTGCCCTTTATAGTTGACAAAAGAGTTTTAGTATTTTGCACGAAAATATAGAGACTCACATGGCAAAATGAGTAACAGATGGTCTTGTGGTCCGTTTGATTCGTAGTTTTTGGAAAGTAAATATGAATAGTAAATTCAAATTTTATGAAAAAATATTGTTAAAAAAACTATTTAATAGTGTCCATAAACAGTCTCCCGAAGGAGATTCAGACAACTACATATTTGCAAACTTTGTCTAGGCAAAGTCAGTTTGCTAATTTCACTTTCTAAAGGTTATCATTGTCAGCGACATAAACCATATTAGACACCCGAAAAAAAAATTAATAATAATAATAATAATAACTCTCTCACCCATTTGAACATGAACCATAACTTGATCACCCCAACAAAAAGGGAACGTAATTTTTTCGGCCAACAATTGTTTTTATTTATAAAAAATAAAAAAATAAATAAACTTACTTGCAGCCAGTTTTGGATGTGGAACAAACGACGTCGTCTCCCGTCGGATGCACGGCAATCGACACAGGATCACCTTCCACTTCTTCAAGCACATGCGTAAACTAACACCCAAAATTTCCACAATTTTTCAAAAGACAATAACGATAATTTGCAGTTTCCAAAAATTTCACTTTCCAAAAAAAAAAAAAAAGAAAAAGAAAGAATGATAGAAAAGAGAGACATAGAGAGAGAAAGAGAGAGCAGACCAGAGGAGAGGAGGAGAGAGAAGTGGTGATGGGATCGAACGAGAAGAACTCGATCACAGAGCGCGTGGTGGAAGAATCCCCACGCGCCGACCTCCCGAGAACCACCATGTTCGAGTTCTCCGGTCGCCGGATCCACGACCCGCACGTCACCGGACCACCCTTCTCCGACGCCATGAAATCCGATTCCGATGAAGAAATATCTGAAAAACGGATAAAATTTGACAAAACTCAGTTTCTCTCTCAGTCGTCTGAGAAAGGAAAATGGGGAAAACGTTTCGGGATTTATAGAAACGACGAGGTACAAGCAGGCACAGCGGGAGAGTAGAGTTGGGGGGGGGGGCGGCCTGGTGGTTTGACGAAAGGGTAGGTCCCACGTGGCAACAAGGAAAGGTCATCGGGACGGAGTGGGAGAAGATTACAACAATGTCCATGGTCAACGCCTTGTGGGGGGTTCGTACGGATATTCGGTTAGAATATCGCGTGTATATGACAGGAGCATCCTTCGTTTCCCACCTTTAACGCACGCAATTTATATGTTGGTGTCATCGAATAATATTTTATCATCAAATAATTACAAATGAACTAAAATGACCCTATCTTATTTTCTAGTTCTTTTTTCAATATTTGTTCGAATTTTTTTTTTTTTTTGACATCTCTAGCTTCACTTACTGGCACCAATTGATAGTCGTCAAAAAGATTCTATTAAAAATATTTTTTGGATTTTTCATTATATTTTTTATTTCAATAAAAATAACCGATTATTTTCGACTTTACTCACCAATGTCATTCGTCGAAGATATTCTATTATAATACTTTTTAGATTTTACAAAGTATTTTTTTTTTAATTTTAACAAAGATAGTCGAACATCTTCAATTCCTGTCACCAGAAAGATTCTAATTGAGTATTTTTTGAATTCAAAGAGAAACAATAGTATAAAATTTTTTTCTTTATTTGTGCCTCCACCAAATTCAAATCTCGGATCCATCACTACCTATCTTCATTGATTGTCAAGCCAACCTGTTGGAGGATATTGGTCTTCACATTTGTTGTGACTTTTACAACCCTGGGCGACAGAGATCGAAGAAGTGACATTGGAGTTAGGATAAGGACTGAGATTTATTTTGTATATTTATTTTAATACATTTCAAGTTTTTGCACTATTTTTTATATCATTGAATTTTTTCAAAAATCCTTCCCACAAATACACCCTCAAAAACAAAGTCTCCAGATGTCCATCAAACAAATTCTAACAATAATAACAATAAATAAATAAATAAATATCTTACATATAGAGGGAAAATCAAAATCCCTAGTATGTACATTTCTTTTTAATATACTTTTGAAGATTTACACTTAACATTTTATAATAAAATTAGATATACATTTATTGCTATTCTATATCGACAATACATATATATATATTTTTTGCTAAAAATATATATATAGTAATTGACTTAAATAGTCTCCAAACTTTTTAAAAGGTAACGGTTTGGTACCCTTTTTTTTTTGTCATGATGACCCTAAACTTTTATTTCTTGGCTATTATAGTCTTTTCCGTCTGATTGCATTAAAAAACTAACAGAATGGTCGCGTGAGAAGCATATTTTGTACTTTTTAAAGGAAAATACCCCTACAAAGACGAAAATTCCCTTATTAATATCAATTAAAAAATTTTAAAAAAAAAAGAAGAGAAAGCTGAATTAAAATCAAACCTAACCCCCCCTCTCTCTCCCCTCCCCTCTCCCACAGGTCTAACGCCAGCCGTCTCTCCCTCCCTTCCCTTCCCCCTCTAGATTCGGTACCGGAGACTGAGAGATTGTCTCTCTCTTTGGCCCTTCCCTCTCTTCCCTTCCATCCCCTCCTCCCTCCCCCCTCCCCCTTCCCCCCAACAAATCCGACGCCGGACCCCCCCAACCCCCAGATCAGATGCTAGCCGTCAAAGACCGCCCTTGTCCTCGAATGCCCCCCGCCCCTCACAACCCAAATCTGGGTTTGCTAGGAGCCCTCCTTACATCGTCTTCTCCATCACCGAGCCCCCGCCTCCATCGACGAGCTCCCTTCCACCTCCCTAAAACCTGTGACTCTCTTTGTGCCGACGTTGGAAGAGAGAGACATTCTAAGGTTTTTTTTTTTTTAATTTTTGTTTATGGGTTTTTTTTTTGTTAAAATAAATTTATTAGTAGATTATTAAAATGCCCATCATAGTAGGTTGCATATTTTGCACATAATGTATTCTATCAGAAATTTAATGATTTTGGACGGAAATGACTAAAATGACCAATAAAATAGGAGTTTAAGGTCATCATGATAAAAATAATAATAATAATAATATAGGGACGAAACCGTCATCTTTTAAAGAGTTCAAGAAGTATTTAGATTAATTAATCAAATATTTATTTAGATGAAGATAAAGAAGGCCAACGGGCTTAAATCCCCTCCCCCCCGCCCCCCCCGCCCCCAAATTTTAGCCTATAGATTTTGTAAGATTTACATGTAGCCTGACAAGTCCCCCTTAACTTTTTTTTTTTCCCCTCCCCCTTTGAGAATCTATTTTGGTACAAATTTGCATATAGCTCTCTTTCTCTAAAAATTTAAAAAAAAAAATCATTTAAACTAAAGGTTAAAATCTCCAAGCACTTAAGAGCGTGATTGAATATAGCACCAACATTAACACTTAAAAAAAAGGAGGAATTTATTTCTTTTGTAAAATGGTAAAGATTGGACTAGATAATTGATAGATTTTCTTTTTAAAAAAATAGTAATCACCTAATTTATCCGTTTTGACCATCAAAACAATTATAGTATTTTAATAATTGTTGGGGTTAGACTTCGTCTTCCCATTACATCATTAGCCTATGACCGTTTATCAAATGAACAATCGATTCTTGAGTTAAATTTACATTCAGGCCGGATCCAAATTATGGAGTTACTCTTTTTATAATTGTTGATCGTTCGGTTAATTAGGACGGACCTAATCTATTAACTTAGCTCGTTTTGTCATATAACTGTGATCGCTCATTTTCGAATGTCGAACAATACATGATCAGACGAACAGTAAATATACTACGAGCCACGAACGATGTTTGGGCCAAAACAAAGCCTTGATCTCTACCCATCGTTCATCATTCGATCTTAATAAAAACTTTTAAGGGAAATTTCCCTCAACTATCAGGCTCATGTTCAATGATGATGAGTCAGATCCATCGTGATAACTGACAATCCCATGAATATCACAACATAACTGCTGAGCCCATGATTTATAATTATATCTATTCTGACAATCGCCAAGTCAACTACATAATTGACCTTCTTACACGTGTCCCAGCAGACAGGAGCAATAACCGCTCACCACGAATTTCGGGTTCAGACCCACGATTCTTCTTCTATAAATTGAGGAAGACCCTCCTTTAGACAGGGATCCTTTTTTTTTTTTGGTCTGAAAACTTACTCTTACGCTGCCAAATTTCTCTCAAAAAGCTTGTAATACATTGTACTGTAAAACATTCTTATACAGTAAACGAACCACACTCTTAAAGGACGTAGTATCTATTCGGCGAACCTCTTTACATCTTGGTATTCCCAGCACCTACAGTTTGGCGCCCACCGTGGGGCTCTTGGCCATCATACATCGGAAATTCATAAGCATTCATGGCAGATGAACGAGAACACCAGGAAGAACTTCCCCAGGAAAGTCCTGTCAATCACCCAGAGGCCTCAACGCCAAGAGACAACGTCCAAATTGCAAATCTAACGCGATTGGTCGAAGATCTCATGCGAAAGCATAACAGCCAACAAAGCCAAATGGAAAGCATCAGTGCTGAGAACCAAGTTCTCAAAAACCAGTTGATGGTTGTTAATGCTCAGGCCGCGTATTCATACTATTACAACAACCCATACACAGGTTATTCAACAGGGGTGAACACTGGGAGCTAGCAGCAGGCTATGCCTTTCTACCCCCAAAGAGCAAGAAACACCACTCACAGCCCCGTAGCTCCAATGTAACTCCAGACAAAGCCAAGGAACACAACGACGGGGAACGAAAGGCGAGCACAGCAGCAGCACCAGTACCAGCACCACCAGTACCAGCACCAGCAATATCAACAACAACAACAATAGCAGCAACAACAACATCAAACAGAAGAGTTCGATTCTGTCCGGCGTTCAACGCCCGACCTATCACCATCTCTAGAAGGTACCATTCCGCAAGGGACAATGGATGTCGAAGATATGATGAGAAATATCATGGCTACGGAAATGAGAACGTTGGAAGCTCAGATGGAGCAACGATTCTCTTCACAGATTTACAAAGCCACCACATCCACTCTCGGGTTTGATGATCTCGCTTGTGGAGTCTGAGAGACGCCCTTAACAAAGCGGATTACCAACTCCATCACTCCGAAATTTGGTAACCTAACCTTCCCCGGGTTCGATGGGATGTTGGACCCACATGACCATCTGTTCCAATATAAACATGTCGTGCAATCAACGAACATTCCGACTGCAATGCTCGACGACATGATGTGCAAGCTTTTTGCATAAATTTTGAACATTCCGACTAAAATATTTGTGTTGAGAAAAAAATAATTAAATTTTTATAATAGTTAGCCTCCTTTTATAAAAATTCCTAGTTTCATCCCTGTATATATACGTATATTTTTCGTTATTTATTGAGAGGATATTAGTTGGTTAACTCCAACAAAATAATTCTAATTATTTGTTTTTTTTTTAACGAAAAAAATTCAGTTTTATTATTCACATCTATAACTCTACCTTAAAATTTTAAATTTTAAAAGTTCATAATTTTATAATTATGTCAAAATGATTTCTTTTTTAAATTGCATAAAATTCGAAATGAATGAAATAAGATTTATAGTAATATTTTATTTCTGAATGCATTACAAGTTTTTACATTTTTAATTTTAAACAATTTATTTTCAACCAAACGTATGATTTCAAAACTCAACCCAACCAAACCACACTCTAATCAAAATAAATTCAGTTCTCCAACTTAAGCGGACTAACCAAATGACCTCTAAAATTGTGTATGGTGTCCCAATCTAATGTCAATTATTAATTTATTTAGACCATATAAGTGTCGATGAGTTTTCTTCTTATCAGCTATTATCAAGAAGTTGTAATTTAATTGGATTTACTCATGAATTCTGAAGGCTCTTGTGATTGATCTATCTGATGAAAAGTTGTGTGCTGGTTGTTGTGTGCACGCAAAATATAGATTACAAATTGGCACATGCTATTGTCCTCTCGAAGGATGGTCTTTCTCAAATGTGGCAATTTAGTTGGTTGATTATGTGTAAACAATTGTGGTTATAGAATTCATGTGGCTTGTTTTTGGCAAATTTAAATATCTAGACTCTTTTTCAAGTTTCAACCGGCTATTGTGGGTAGGGAAGAGCTGTAACCTAGTAAATAAGTGATTCATGATACTGTTTGGTACTTAAATTGCCATTTCAATATTTTTTATCCCTTCATTATTTAACGTGAATATCTATTGTCTTGTTCTTCAAGACAACATCATAACATGGACTATAAGAAAATAACATCAAGGCAAGACCAATATAACATGAATAATATTTTTGGATGAAACTTGTTCAAACAAGTTGATCAAGTTAAAAAATTATCAAACATATTTAACGAATACAATTTTCACTGCTAAGCAATGAATAAAATTCATGATTAATTAATGTACAATAGTGCTTAATGAGACATTGGTCTATCGTTTATATAAATGCAGAGTGGTTAATTTAAGATTAGTATAAAGAAATGGAGCATCACTTATGTCATCCTTAAAAAAATTTAAAAAGTAAGAACGTGAAAATCCATAAAAAGTAGACAACAAAATATTGATGACAATACTGTTAATATAGAAAGAGTTCTACCTATTAGGCAATAATTGCACTTGCTAACAAAAGGGGGATTTAATCATTTAAGGTTACGGCAAATACACGATAAAACTCTCTCAAACTCTCTCCAGACCTCCAAGCGCACCTGTCATTTTCTTCCATCATTTATTAGGAGATCAACCAGTTGTTGGGAGACCTGATTTTATTTCCATGTCATTGCCATTGGTGTTCTAGTTTATTTTGAACTCAGTTATACTTTACGGTTGATTTTTTTTTTCCTGACAAAATCAAAAAAAATAAATAAATAAAAATTATAATTAATTTTTGAAAAATCAACCAATTTCAATTTAAAAATTCAATTTCGTTTTCAAACTCAACCTGAATACTAAAAATATTAATATATTTGGACCGAATCTCTACATAAAATGTATTGTTCATTCTCACTGTTGGATTTGCTTCATCCATGTAGTGTACGATTAATTAATAATTAGGAAAAATTTCATAAATTCCTCCTGAATTTTGTAATTAATGTCAATATACCCTCTGAACTATGAAATGTATCTATTATACTCTATGAACTTTAATATATGTGTCAAGTTGTCCTCTCTGTTAATTTTCGTTAATTTTTCCATTGTCTTTAATGTCAAAATGCCCCATAAATTTTACTTTTGTGTCAAAATACCTCATAATCTTTGCATTTATGTTAAAATACCCCTTAGTCTTTAATATTTGTGTCGACCTCCTAATCTTTATTATGTGTATCAAACTGCCTCATTTATTTTATTTTAATTATCTAACATTGAATACTTGCTTAATAATTATTAAATTTTTTAGAATAGGTAAAAAAAATTATTTTTTTAATAAAAGAGAATGTATTTTTTTGCCCCCTATTTTTAATTTTGCTTATTTTAATTCAAATTTACATTCATTTTAATTTTCTTTAACAAAAATAACTATATAACTTATGTTCATTACTTTATTTTCGTAATATTACAATTTTTAGTTTAATTATGACTAATAAAACTGTAGCAAAATTTACAAACCGATCATTTTTTAATTAAAAAATATAACTAGGAATGTATATAATAGTAAATCTACGATACTTATTTTTATTATGGGTTTAAGCAAACACATAAATGAAATTTGTTATGACTATATTTTAAATTATATAGGTCAAGTAAACAGTATATTTGAAATCCAAATCCTGCATTGAGTCATATCAATTATGATTACGCATAAGTAAATACATAGCTCAAATAAACTTAAATTAAAATAGGTAAAACAAAAAGAATATGTTAAAAAATATGCATACCCCTTTATTAGAATTAAAAAAAAATATTTTTTTATGTGGTAATTTGATATAAATATTAAAGACTAGGGAGTAGTTTGACACAAATATTAAAGATTATGAGATATTTTGACACAAATGTAAAGAATATAAAGTATTTTGATATAAATACAAAATTAAAGAAGTATTTTGACATAAAGATAATGGATACCTTGATACAAATATTAAGGGTTCGTTTGGTGAATGAGTTTGAGTTAAAAATTTTAAGTTTAAGTTGAAAATTTTAAGTTTGGGTTGAAAATTTTTGTTAGATTTTTCAGAAAAGACAAAAAATTTTTTCAGAAAAAAATAAAAATTAAGATAAAATAATACATTTTAATTTAATATAAGATAACTCACCAAATAAGATATAAAATTTAGAAGACAGAATAAGTATATTCATAATTTAAGAAATATATAAGAGGTGTTTGGTAAATGAGTTTAGTTTAAGATTTTTAAGTTTCAATAATAATTTTTTAGAAAAGATAAAAAATTTTTTTAGAAAAGATAAAAATTTTTTCAGAAAAATATAAAAATCATGATAAAAAAAATATAATTTAATTTAAAATAAAATGAAGAACAAACGCCCCATGAATATTAGTGACAAAGTTGACGGGATATTTATATATTTTTCCTTAATAATTTATCATTGTCCAAATATGGCATTTTCTTTTAGGATTCCAAAAGGCAATCCCAACGTCTGAGAAATATCCCAAATCAAATGCCCAAAAAGCAAAAAGATCCTCGTCCGTGCACTATAACTAGTTGCTCACTCAATCTCCGTGTAAAGCTGCTGCTTCTTCTTCTTTCTTCTTCTCTCTGACTCTCTCTGTCCCTGTGTTGCAGAGTAGAAGAAAGATATTTTCAGTTTTGGCTTCGAAAATCGGAACTTCAGCGACATGAATTGCCTCCAGAATCTTCCAAGGTCATTTCTTTCTTTCTTCTTCTTCTTCGCATTTTCCTTCAATGTCGATTCTCTGTAAGAACAATCTCTTTTCTCCGATTTCAGATCCTCCGCTTTTCCTTTCCGGAGCTCCGATTTCCCTCGGACGAACAATTTCTGCTCCGTCAAAACTCTAGTAATCTCTTCATTTTTGGCTACAAATGGATAACTAACTTTTTTTTTTTTAAAACACAGATTGAATCTCATTCTCTGTAAATTTTGTGTAGCGAGTGACTGCTGATCGTCGCCGAACTATGACGATCAAGGTAACTTTCCAGTTTTTGTGTGTTCTTTTTTTTTTTTTTTTTTTAAGGAATTTTTTAGTTATTTATATGATTAAAATTAGTATTAGTTAGTGTATTACTGTAGTTGCAATATATTTTAGCCATAATTCCACACTACTCCACTGTAAGCAGAAGAGTTCGAATCCTCAGGTTGAAAAAAAAAAAGTGCGGTACCTACTTTAATGAATGGTAGCTTTGTCGTACATTTTGATTGAAATTTTAATTTCTTGTGTCTCATTTTATCAAGTTTGATTAAGTATGGAGATCGGGTAGGATTTGGAATTTGTGTTTTTGTAGGGAATATTTTATTTGATTAAGATAAGTTAAGTTATTGTTGGACCTGCTTTAGTGAGTGGTAACTTTCTTGTACAATTTACTATCAAATTTTAATTGTTAATGCCCACATTCTTTCAAATTTGTCGAAAGTGTTTTACTTTTGTGTATTTTTTTAAGGAATTTTGTTGTTGTTTATTTAATTAACATAAGTATTAGTTAGCCGTGGTTCCTACTTTAGTAAGTGGAAGCTTTATGGTCAATTACTACCAATTTTTAATAGTTTGCTTCCTGGTTCTTTCAAGTTAGTGCTGTTGTTAGTCAGCCATAGAATTTCCTTTTTTCTTCTTTTTGTTAGTTTTTTGGAATAATTGGTTGTTGATCAGATCCTTAATTGTATTTATGAAGCTATTAGTGACCTTGTTAAGCATGTTATATGGAAGGTTTGTGATTTGTGTGTAGGCAACTTCTGGTTCCACATCCAGTGCCGAGATCGGTGGCAACAACTCTGATCTTAAGGAGGAGAAATCCGAGGTTTATAGTCACAACATGACAGAAGCTATGGGTGCTGGTAGGCTCCGTCGTTTTGTGCTTCTATACTCAATATGATAAAGCTTAAGGTTGTGTTTGGTAAGAGGGAAAGAAAATAGGAAGGAAAGAAAGGTGTATAATCTTTATACTGAAAGATTAAAATTGGAGTTTGTTGAAGGATATGAAATCTCTCGGCCTAATCTGTTCTCCTTCTTCTTCTTCTTCTTTTCTCTTTTTTTTTTTTTTTTTTTTTTTTCCCTCTCCCCTACCAAACAACCTTAGGTTTTGAAATCATTCATACTAATCCTACCAAACAAGCTTTAAGAGTCAACTTCGTGGTTTTGCTTTGCATGTGGATTTTGAAACTTGGTGAAATATAACAATCTAGAATTTTGTCTGAGTTCCTTTAAAAAAAAAAAAAAATTGTGTGAGTTATAAGTGTGTTGTTTCCTTGATGCTAGCTTTGATCTACATAATGGCCCAACTGTGGGATGACTCATTAGTCAAGCATGATCCTCTTGCGTTTTGTGTTGAATTTAGGATTTTTACTTATCATTTGGCATTAGCACTTGTGGTAATTTTAACTAATCATCGTCCATTTCGCTGTAATGGATGCAGTTTTGACTTATAGGCATGAACTGGGGATGAACTACAATTTCATTCGCCCTGATTTGATTGTGGGTTCATGCCTACAGGTAATCTGTGTTTCATAAGTTTATCATTTAGATCTTTCTTAAACGATTACCTAATCCTTTTTTCCCTGCTATATCACAGACTCCTGATGATGTTGACAAGCTTCGTGCAATTGGAGTGAAAACTATCTTTTGCTTGCAGCAAGATCCAGATTTGGAGTATCCTAAACATTTTTATTTTTTGGTTATTTATATGTAAGGTAAAAAGTTATGTGTATTCGGATGTTTCGGACAATTTCTTACAAGGTTACTTTAGCCATGAAAAAAATAACTATGGATCCTTTACTTAGTACTTCCAGATATTTTGGGGTGGATATAGGAGCAATTCAAGAGTACACCAAGACTTCTGATGACATTGAACACTTGCGTGCTGAAATAAGGTTAGTAACTGAAAAACCGTCTTTGGTTTTATGAAGTATGATTAATTTGTTACTTGTCATGAAAAGCCAAAATCAGTTCTTAATTTTGACGTAGTTGTATGGTAATTATGGTTGGATGTTTTATATTCGCCTTTCTCGCCTGTTCATTTTGTTCATTTACTTTTCAAATTTGTAATGTTTGTGCTCAATACTTTTGTTTTATTTATTTATTTGTGTGTGTGTGTGTGTGTGGTGTGTAGTAACTTTGGCTGTAAGTTACAGTTTTAAACTTGTTTGATGCTTTTTCCAATAGCAAGGTTATTAATTGAGCTGAAAACAGTGGACTATTACATTGTTACTATAGATGCTTAATCCTGTACAATTATGAAACAATTTTCTTACATTACATATGTGAATCTGATTATCGTAGTGTT
This sequence comes from Ficus microcarpa, assembly GCA_025413485.1. Lineage (NCBI taxonomy): Eukaryota > Viridiplantae > Streptophyta > Magnoliopsida > Rosales > Moraceae > Ficus > Ficus microcarpa. Next base: position 10,377,142 of record CM046378.1, read on the forward strand.
CATTAGTTTCTACCATTTTTGGTTGCTTCTGCCATGTTGTAGACAATATTCAGAGATTTTGAACTGTTCCTAGTTGGCCATGAGGTAACACAAAATTTTAATAAAAGCATTGAACTGTACTTTTGTTATGTTATATTAGTGTGGCTTTCTGTCTGTATTCTTGTTTTTCTTCACTTTTTCCAGCAGGCTAATGTTTGATTTCACAGAGACTTTGATGCACACGATTTAAGGATACGGTTACCAGCTGTTGTCAGTAAATTACACAAGGCCATAAATCGAAATGGAGGTGTGACTTATATACATTGTACTGCTGGACTTGGGAGAGCTCCTGCTGTTTCAGTATGCATCTAGTTCCTTTCATTTAATCCTAAGTTTTGTTATCCAGCATATGGGATCTTTATTTTGCAAATTCTTATTATCATCCTTAATAGTGAATCTTTTTCCTTTCATTTCTGTGGCAAGCTTAAGTTAAATACTGTCATTTTACCAATTTTTGATCAACACTTTTAACCAGAAGATAATTAGTGTATGAATCTGGTGAAGGACTAATAACAAGCACTGGAATACTTAGTTTACTTGATAAAGTGGGGATGGAAATGGAATTGAGTTAAGGTAGAAAGTTGAAATGAAGCCGAAGTTGTTGAGGAACAAGATTTGGGTGTTCAGTTAGGAGGAGATAAGAAGGCAAAGCAAAATGGTAGTTGATGATTTCGTGCTGGGCGCAGTCCATGATTTCCATTGTTGATATTGAATTGCACTTGGGGCGGTTGGCGCAGTGGTGGAATAAGTTGGTATCAATCCTTAGTTACACAACACACCGTTAACTTCTAAAAGATATTAGAAGGAATGAAACCTTTGTCTTTGCTGTAATGGAAGAACAATCTTCTCTGTTATAAAAAAACTTTACAGAGCAGTTTACAAGGGCTAATATAGCCGAACAAGGAAGGAAACAACATTCTACAATCAAGGAACTATTACCAGAATTAGACTATCCAAAAATAAACAAAATATTTACAGTTAATGCTAATTGCTAAAGTCACGGCAATCCTAACACTCCCCCTCAAGCTTGGCTATAGATATTAAATAGTCCAAGCTTGTCAATCAACTTCTCAAAGGTAGGCTTCCAGAGACTCTTTGTTAGGATATCTGCAGCTTGGCTTGAAGTTGGAACATACACGATACACACAGTTCCATCTTCAATTTTTTCCTTGATAAAGTGACGGTCTACTTCAACGTGCTTTGTTCTGTCGTGATGAACAGGATTGTGTGAGATACTAATGGCAGCTTTATTATCACAGTAAAGCTTCAAGGGTTCTTGTACAGTCTGTCGTAGTTCGTTGAGCAGATTTTTTAACCACAAAGTCTCGCATAGACCATGAGCTAAGGACCTTAACTCTGCTTCTGCGCTACTCCTTGCAACCACAGTTTGCTTCTTGCTACGCCACGTAACCAAGTTGCCCCACACAAACGAACAATATCCCGAAGTCGATCTCCTATCTGTATCAGAACCAGCCCAATCTGCATCAGTGTAGATCTCAACTCCACGATTTGAAGCTTTCTTGAATAATAAGCCTCTTCCAGGGGTTCCTTTCAAATATCTCAACACACGATTAACAGCCGCCATATGCTCCTCGGTGGGTGCATGCATGAACTGACTTATATAGCTCACTGCAAAACCAATATCTGGTCTTGTATGTGATAGATAAATCAATTTACCTACCAACCTTTGATATCTTCCTCGGTCAACTGGAACACTGTTGCCTTGGCTATTGAGCTTAACATTAGGATCCATAGGCGTTTCTGCAGGCTTGCACCCTAACATTCCGGTTTCACTCAGCAAATCAAGGACATACTTTCTCTGTGAGACTGATATTCCTTCTCGACTTCTAGCGACTTCCATGCCAAGAAAATACCGAAGTTTACCCAAATCCTTCATCTCAAATTCGGCTGCTAGACCTGCTTTAATTCGTGCCAACTCCTCAACATCATCCCCTGTTAAAATAATATCATCCACATACACTATTAGAATAGCTACTTTATCACCATTATGTTTGAAAAACAGTGTATGGTCAGCCTGTGCTTGTGCATATCCGTGCTTCTTGATTGCTTTCATGAAGCGATCAAACCACGCCCGAGGCGACTGTTTAAGTCCATACAAAGACTTGTGTAGTTTCACTACTTTGCCTTGGCCTCCTTGACTGAATCCCGGTGGCAGTTCCATGTACACGTCTTCCTCTAGTTCTCCATTCAAAAAAGCATTCTTTACATCTAACTGTTGTAACGGCCAATCTCGGTTAGCGGCAATAGACAAGAGAACACGAACAGTATTAATTTTAGCAACTGGAGCAAAAGTTTCCTGATAATCCACACCATATGTTTGTGTATATCCTTTTGCTACTAACCTTGCTTTATACCGTTCAAGAGTACCATCTGAATTGTACTTAACAGTAAATACCCACTTACAACCGATTACTGTTTTATCCTTTGGTTTCTCCACAACGTCCCATGTCTTATTTTTTTCTAGAGCCCGAATTTCTTCTAGAATAGCACTCCTCCACTCCGGTTTCTTCATAGCCTCATCAACAGATTTCGGGATCTCCACACTTGATAAGTTTGTCACAAATGATTTAAATTGCCCACGTAAATAACCATATCCCACAAAGTTTGAAATGGGATGTTTTGTACAGCCTTTAGTTTCCTTTTTCAGCATAACAGGGCTCTCCAAATCCTGTTTTCCTTGACCCGAATAAGAGGCAGATTTTTGGCAGCTTAGAGTCTTGATTTCCTTTTCCACTTTTTGTTTTTTCTTCCGTGAGTAGGTCAACAGATCCTTTTGTTTTGGTGTATTGGTAGACTCAAAATTGGAACTTGGCTGGACAGTTTTGGCAGAATCAGGAATTTTAGGCAAATCACATTTTTCCCTCTCTATTGTTTCGGTCAAGGACTGATTTGAGATTTGAGGAGGATTTTCTATTTGAGGAGTAGAATCCCAAAGATATTCCCAAGAATTAAGATCTTTGTCCTGATTTTGGAAATTGGCTTTGGTATCCGAATATGGTAACATGGCTACATCATTTCCAATTCTAAAATGTTCCCAAAAATATGACTCACACATATTCTCCCCCTGAGGCAGATTTTTAGGGAAAAAAGATTGATTTTCAAAGAAGGTCACATCAGTGGAGACCAAATACTTTCTTTTTTCAGGACTGTAACGTTTGTAGCCTTTTTGGGTTGGGGAGTAACCAAGGAAAACGCATTTTAGAGACCGAGGATCAAGCTTGGAACGATTGGGACTTGGAACATGTACAAAGGCAACACTACCAAACACACGGGACTCAAGGGTAGAAAAGGTTCTATACGCTGGATAGAGTGAGGAGAAATAATCAAGTGGTGTTTGATAGTTCAAAATTTTGGAAGGTAAACGGTTAATCAAATAACAGGCCGTTAAAATAGCATCCCCCCAAAAATGTTTAGGAACATTGGTAGAGAAGAGCAAGGAGCGAGCAACCTCTAGCAGATGTCGGTTTTTTCGTTCGGCAACACCATTTTGTTTTGGTGTGTCAACACACGAACTTTGGTGTAAAATGCCATGATTTTTAAAGAACTCTCCCAAAATAGAATTGAAATATTCCGTACCATTATCCGTACGAAGTATTTTAATTTTTGTGTTGAATTGTGTTTGAGCCATTTGGTAGAAATCTTTAAAAATCTTACATGCGTCAGATTTTTCTTTGAGGATATACACCCAAGAAACCCATGTATGATCATCGATGAAGGTTATAAACCACTTGTGAGATGCTAGAGTATTAACTCTCGAAGGACCCCAGATATCACTATGGATTAACGTAAATGGGGATGACGGACGATAAATTTGAGATGGGAGGAATGAGCGTGTATGTTTTGCTAGTTGGCAAACATTACATTGAAAAACAGAATTTTTATTCGTGAATAGGGAAGGGAACAGTTTTTTCATATAACCATAACTTGGGTGTCCAAGACGAAAATGTAATAACATTATTTGTTTCTCAAGAGACAATGACGAAAGACACACTGTAGGATAAACATGACTACTCACGGGCTGAGCAAACGAAAGGAGATAAAGTCCATTAAGAGCTCTAGCACTGCCAATCCTCTTCCCCGTCTTCAAGTCCTGAAAAACACAAGAAGATTTAGCAAAATTGAACACCACAAGGCAGGTCACTTGTCAATTGACAAACTGAAATCAGGTTATAGGTTAAATTTGGCACGTGTAACACATTTTGCAAAACAATGTGAGGAGTTATTCTAATAGTCCCTTTGCCTGCTACAGTAGAGAAACTGCCATCAGCAAGCTGGACCTTTTTTTGGCCAGAACTAGGAGAATAGCTTTGGAAAAAATGAGAGTTGCCGGTCATATGATCTGTAGCACCGGAGTCGATAATCCACTGCGCACCTGAGTTAAGCATGGCTGCCATAGTGGTTTCTGGTGTACCTGATTGTGCCATGAGAGATGTGCTGGATGCAGAGGAACCAGAGATAAGTTTGCACAAATGGTCAACTTGTGATTTAGTGAAGGTGACAGTGCTAGAATGGTCAGCCTGAGGTTGGGCACCCTTTTTTTTCAGACGATTTGGCACCCAGTTCTCTGGCTTGCCGTGGAGAAGCCAGCAAGTGTCACGAGTATGATACGCTTTATTGCAATGGTCGCACCATGAATTGTTCTTCTGGGAATTAGGCCGAGAAGAGGCTGAACGAGTTGCTGCTAGTGCAGATGAGTCGGCTGAAATAAGAGCAGAGTCGCCAAGCATGACTTTTCTGCGGTATTCCTCGCGCCGAACTTCCGCAAACACCTCATCAATGGACGGTAAAGGTCGAAGTCCGAGAATGCGGCCCCGTACCTCGTCAAGATCCTTATTCAAGCCTGCCAGAAAATCATAGACACGATCCTTTTGGATGAATTTCTTGAAGAGAATAGCATCTGCGGGATCTTTCCAAGGGATGGACTGGAATAGATCAACCTCCTGCCATAACTTTCTCAAGGCACTGAAGTAATGGGTGACATCAAGATCACCTTGGCGAAGATTACGTGCTCGGTTTCGGATCTCAAACAATTGGGAAGAGTTGTCCAAGTCCGAATATGCAAGAGCCACAGCATCCCATATCTCCTTGGCGGTGGAATAAAACAGGTACGTTTCTCCGATATCATCCTCCATGGAATGGATTAACCATGCCATAACTAAGGAATTATTTGAATCCCATGTTGTGTACGAGGGATCATCCACCGGTGGTCTAGGAGAAGAGCCATCAACGTAGGAGATTTTGCCTTTTCCTCTAATCACCATGGCAGCGGAGCGGGACCATTGCAGAAAATTTTTCCCGTTCAGTTTTTGTGTGGTGATTTGAAGGGTATGAGAAGTATTTTCAACAGTTACAGCCGGAACAATTTTAGAGCCCGATTGAGGAAAAATTGGTGGTACCTCAGATTCGGAATCTCTGCTCATTCCCGACATGGTTTTGTTCAACTTGCTAATACCCTTTTTTGCTCTGATACCATAAAAGATATTAGAAGGAATGAAACCTTTGTCTTTGCTGTAATGGAAGAACAATCTTCTCTGTTATAAAAAAACTTTACAGAGCAGTTTACAAGGGCTAATATAGCCGAACAAGGAAGGAAACAACATTCTACAATCAAGGAACTATTACCAGAATTAGACTATCCAAAAATAAACAAAATATTTACAGTTAATGCTAATTGCTAAAGTCACGGCAATCCTAACAACTTCCATATCACGGCATGTGATAGTTCTTTTTCTTTCACATAGATGAAAGATTTCCTTTATCTTCTGTGATGAAAGGTTCATTATTAATTCTCTAACATGTTATTTGACTTTCGATGACCGAAAATTTACTAGGCTTGGTTCTAATACCACCCAACATCTCTTCCCCCACCCTTAGGCCCAAACTGAAAAAAATGAATTAAAAAAATACTGAAATTAAAGACACTGTGGCTTGCAGTGATGATTAGGATATAGATGACATTTTATTCTTAATCACATGAATGCTTTGTCCCTTCGTTTTTTTAACATGCCAGTGTGTGCTGAAAGGTTCTTCTTATTACAGTTGGCGTACATGTTCTGGGTCCTGGGCTACAAACTTAGTGAAGCTCTGAAATTGCTGCTGGTAACTTCCCTTTTCATAATTTATTTTGTTGTGTATAAATTATGATATCGATTTTATTCTCACAATCCTTGTGTAGGCCCCTTTTTGTTCTAAGATGGTGAAAGGGGACTTAAATTCTCTGAAGTATCTGCATTTTCCTGATAAAATGATTCTCTTGTAGAGCAAACGCTCGTGCTCGCCTAGATTGGATGCTATAAAAAGCGCAACTGCTGATATTGTGAGTTTTGTCTCGCTTCTCTATTATTTCATTTGTTCAAGAAACTTCGAATTGTGCTAAGAGCCCCTCTTAGCACAATTCTTATGATGATTTAGTAAAATACTCCGTGGTTTTTGTGCTCATTTCTCAGTGCAATGTTTTTTATGCTGCTTTACCATAGGTAGTGCTAAGAGCCCTTCTAGCAAAAATGTGGAGCTAAATCACCATTAACCTAGTAAGATAACAGGAAATGGACTTATCTTTCGAAGAAAAGGTTCCTAATAGTAGTGGTACTTAGACAGGATGGCAGTTCTTAATCATATAAGAAAATGAGCTTTAGTTTCACCTCTCTAGAGAGTCGTGAGTGCTCATTTTTCCGTAACCACATGTAAAACCCTGTACAAGATGGCTGTACAACCTGCGTCTTTTTATATCCAATTTTAGTTTTGGAGACGATAGTAGGTTTTCGGTCTATGTCTTGTTTCTGTTTTGGTTTTGTTTGTTTTTTGTTGGACTCCTTATCCTCTGTTTGTTTGTACTATTTTTTTGCTATCAATGAAGGCCATTGTTTCTTGTGAAAAATCCGAGATATAAATTTTTATCGTAGTTTCATTGTGGGGGCTATTACATGGTAAGGTGCTTCAGAGTTTCTGCTAGTTTTACTATTTTTTTTTTCCTTAGAAATAAATAAGTGACGGCTCCTAGCACCTGTTCTTTTTATTGCTTCTATTTGTCATTCTTCTTCTTTGCTTTTTTCTTCTATTGCTAAAGCAACATGCAGGAAATTGAGAAGAAAAAAAAATCAACAAAAAATTGTATTGTAATTTTATTGCCGTAGAAATACGGCTTGTTGAGAAATGTATTTTTTTCCTCTTTTTTTTTTTTTTTTTTTTAAATAAATACTCTTTTTGCCTTTTGTTATAGATATGCAAAACCAAGTTAACTACAAGCTCACATTTGTTGTTACTAAAAAAGCTTACAGGCCTGAGAAAAAAACCTGTTTCCTTGATATGGAAGAACAACGACTGCTCCACGGTGGAAGTATCTGGACTTGATATTGGATGGGGGCAGGTAATTTTCGTTCTCATGGTTGCTTAGTATACATTCTATTTACAGTACTGCCTGGAAATTAACCTCCTATCAGACCATGAGTTGGAATGAGAGAATGGTCAAGAAATTGAACTTGCTGTCTCGTTTGATGATGATTTCATCTATTTTTCTTCCATCATTTTTTCAGAGAATACCACTAAAGTTTAACGGGGAACAGGATCTGTGGATTCTTGAGAGGGAACTGCATGTAAGTGAAACTCTATTCTCTAAATCTGTTAAGTTTCATTATGATCAATTTTTGGAAACTTGTTCATGCAGTTTATTTGTTTTATTATTTTAGTACCTTTTTTTTTATACTTGCATTAGGCGTTTCTGGATCATGAGAAAACAGTGTGATGGCTCCTTTTCTTTTCTTATTTGTTTGGGTTCAAGTTTAAGTGTCTTGTCTTACTCCTGATTCAACAGGAAGGACGGTATGAATACAAGTACATTATCGATGGTGAGTGGACATGCAACTCGTCCGAGCTAGTTACCTCTCCCAACAAGGACGGCCATGTCAACAATTATGTTGAAGTAATTTTCAAAAAATCTAACCTAGTTAGAGGAGAATTTGCTCTTGGTTATTTATTGCATCTTTTGGAATCGATTTATATGACCTAGTTCTTTTACGATCATCCATTCTCTCATTTTCTTGTTATTATAATCCAGGTTCTTGATGACAATCCAAGTAGTAGTGCTGGTGCTGTCCTACGAAAGAGGTTGTTTGAGGAGGATTTCGATCTTACGACCGAGGAAAGACAGAAGATAAGGCACTTCTTGGATGCTTATCCAGATGATGAGTAGCTTAAACATTCCTTGAAATGGCTTTCGAGTATAAGAAGTTAAAAGCACTCTTCAGAAAGCAATGCCCGACAGTCTCTGATGGGAATGTAATACGAAAAAAACTCTTCATGTAGATTAGCAAATGATTACAGTTCTTCTCACTTATAATCACCACAGATGCTTACCTTTTCGATGTGAAGAAACTAAGAGTAGAAATACTCCGTACTAAATGTTAGACGGATACGATCATGTTAATAGTAATAAATGAAATTGATGTTACTAAGGACTCTTTAGTTGCATCTTACTGTGGCATAAATATTCTCTTTAGCTGTTGCTGTGCAAATAGCCTTTGAGAATGATGTAGCGGAATTGGGTTCTTAACAAAAAAAAGTAAATAAGACCCTTGTGGTCGATCTGTTTTGTAAGATATGCATGTGTACACTTGCTTGTGTTAATACCAAAAATAGGTAGCCATTATGGCGAGTCCCACATCAGCAGGGAGTAAGGATTTTGAGTGGTTTATAAGTGCTAGGAGTTTTCTTCCGGTTAACAATTATCCAGAAGTTATAACTTAGTAGGTCTATTTATGGATCTATTTCGTTCCTCCTCCTGAAAACTCTTGTGGGAAAAAACTTGATCTCAAGTTTGATTACGCTAAACTCAACCACGGCACTTGATCTTGCCACCTCGTTCGGCTTCTTATTTCTCCATGGCACCATATTACCTCTAAGGAATGGTGCATAGTCCGCAATTGTGTAAGATTCCATGCTAAGTTGTTTGTTTTTCTTGAACAAAATCCCTCTTCTCGGCATTCACTTGAGCTAACGAAGAATGCTGTGCATAAGTTTGATAAAGAAATTCATTCCATCAGCCATTACGCTAAACTCAACCACGGCACTTGATCTTGCCACCTCGTTCGGCTTCTTATTTCTCCATGGCACTATATTACCTCTAAGGAATGGTGCATAGTCCGCAATTGTGTAAGATTCCATGCTAAGTTATTTGTTTTTCTTGAACAAAATCCCTCTTGCCGGCATTCACTTGGGCTAACGAAGAATTCTGTGCATAAGTTTGATAAAGAAATTCATTCCATCAGCCATTACGCTAAACTCAACCACGGCACTTGATCTTGCCACCTCGTTCGGCTTCTTATTTCTCCATGGCACTATATTACCTCTAAGGAATGGTGCATAGTCCGCAATTGTGTAAGATTCCATGCTAAGTTATTTGTTTTTCTTGAACAAAATCTCTCTTCCCGGCATTCACTTGAGCTAACGAAGAATTTTGTGCATAAGTTTGATAAAGAAATTCATTCCATCAACCATTATGCTAAACAGAACTACGGCACTTGATCTTGCCACCTCGTTCGGCTTCTTATTTCTCCATGGCACTATATTACCTCTAAGGAATGGTGCATAGTCCGCAATAGTGTAAGATTCCATGCTAAGTTCTTTGTTTTTCTTGAACAAAATCCCTCTTCCCAGCATTCACTTGAGTTAACGAAGAATTCTGTGCATTGCTTGTAAATGTCTTTCGTTAGGATCTTGCATAAATTGACTGACAGTACTTATATCAAAGGCTATGTTTGCTTGGTGTGAGACAAATAAATTGATCTTCCTACCAGCCTTTGATACATTATTCTATCCACTGCACTGTCATCTTCTCGACCCAAGTTGTGATTTCTTTCAATTGGTGTGCTCACTGCCTTCACATACTTATTTTTGAGAGATGAAGAATACCAATACCTTCTTTGTAGTGTACCCACTTAAATCCCCAAGAAATACTTCAATTTTCCAAGCTCCGTAATTCTGAATTGCATGGCTAATCATCGTTGAAGTAAATGTGCCTCATTCATGTCATTTCCGGTTACTAGAATATGATCGACATAAACTATTATGTTGTGTTTCCCACTGAGATTGAATGCTTTGCAAAGAGAGTATGATCTCCTTGACAATGCCCTAGTGCTAGCATGACTTTTGTGAAGCTTCTAAACCATGCTCTCAGAGATTGATTCAATGCATGTGCAGCTTTGTTCAACATACAATTTGTTGTCTCCAAATTTTTCATCAAAACCTGAGCATTTTAAACATTGAAGTGCTGCAAACACCAATCAAGATTAGCGGCGAAATATGATTAGTATTCATTTTTACTACCGAATATGTATCCTAAATCCTGATAGTCCAATTAATCTATCTCGTAAAGTCTGAGTATACCCTTCTGCACCAAGCCTAGCCTTTATCTCTTGATAATAATGGCTTTATATTTCGAAGTAAACACCCCTACTTACACCCCCATTGTTTTCTTCTCGTTAGGCAAGTTCACAATTTCTCAAGTGTTGGTCTTCTCTAATGCACTCATTTCCTCTCCCATTACTCGTAACTAGTTATTAGCCCTAGGTGCCTCATTTGTTGTTTGTGGAATGCCCAAGGATATGGTGGTGAGACAAGCTTTGCATTGAAGGGAAAACTTTTGGAAAGACGGTGTGAAATTGGGTGTTCGTAGCATTTACGGGCACCTTTTCTTTAAAATTTAAATTTTAAAAAAAAATTCTTTATTCAGATTAATAGGCACCATTGTGCGGACTTGTACATACCACACAAACACAAATATAAATGCTTAACTTTAGGCAAACAATTAATCAATAAGTTTGGCATTAAAGTTTGGAAATTTTAGGACCTCGTATGATTTCACCTAGTACACCATTATGTGTTCATAATTAAAATTGTGGGGGAAAAAAACTATTGACAACTACACGTGCTCCCACAGCCCTTGAAATCAAATCAAAACCTCTGAAAAACTCAAAACTCCCATTTACATAGTCAAAAGCCATTCAGAGCAAAATAAAAAGTAAAAACTAAAGATTAAAAAAAAAGCTCATTGCAAATGGGCACGATGTGGAAAATTGTGGCCACAAGAACAAGTTTCAGTTGTTGGTGATGTTGGATACGCTTCTGTTAACTCTCTTCATCAACGAGGATGGTTGATCCATTTCCGATGCCAACGTCCATCAGAGATGCCATCTCATCATCAAGTAATATTGGCAAAGGAGAACCCTGATGAATACAAAGGATCAAATTACTTGCTGTTAGGGAAATTCAGGGTATTGGTAATCTCTTCCTGTTTCCAACTTGTCATTTCACATGGTTAAGGATGTTCGGCTTACATATATATATATATATATATATATAGAACGAGAGAGAGCTACACTATAATCTTCAGATAATATGGTAATGGTCAATACGAACAAATTGTGCGAGCGAAAACAGACCTCTTCTTGTAGAAACAATTTCAGCTGAACAGACTTCAACTTGAAAAAGCTTTCACAAAGGATTTTTAGCTTGCCAACCTAATTATGAAAAAAAATGTACGAAATGAAAAAAAACCAAGGCCATGCCCAAGTTTGATCCTGGACAATCTCCTAAAAGAGCCAACAGAAGAAGACTCATATTTTTCTGCGATAATATTGAATAAATAAATAAAGAAAAAGATTGGAGATAAACCGTTGTGGTGCCCGGGAGTTTCTTTGTCAATGGGGCTTTCTCTCCGATGGATGCTCCAACACATTTTAGAGTGACAGCTGTATAAGTTATATAACAGTTTTACTCTTCCGTATTCATTTTCAAGACTGAAAGAACCTGGAATCGAAATGTGAAACTCTTACATAGAAGTCCCGATGCCATTTTCTGAGGGCCATCTGCCCCAGTTGAAGGCTTTTCATCGTCAATTCCATGAAATTCCTTGAGCTCAGCAAACCTATTCATGTAAGGGATTACAACTTAGTCATTGATTCAATACTCATCAATTTTGGTGTTGACCGCTGTAGTAATCACGAAACCATTCAGGGACAGATGGTAGATACTTTTAAGAAAATAACATTACCTAGGGTGGAGCTGCAGGATGTCTTCTAGATTGCCTTGCAACTTCGACATGACTAAACGGACATACCTTCAAGCAAAAGTAACTTATGAGGCAAAAGGAACGTCGTTGTTTTAGTCAGTAGTTGGACATAGGAAATTCGGATAGCACTGAGATTCCATGTTACCAGCAATTCTTAGAGATTAAAAAGGATTGCAACTTGAATCACAATATTTGACCGAATATCATGGGAATAACTCCTTGTTATTCACCTATTAGTACTCGATAGCAGTACAAATAAAACTTATTTTTGTAATAGAAAACGAACTGACTTATTGGTAAAAGTAGTATGAAAAGTATCATGATAAGAAAATCCCAAAATTTTAGGCTAAGAGAGCTGATCAAATCTCACAAAAATGGTTCCCTACCAGTAAATTTTTGTAGTCCTCTATGTTTAAGGAATTTTGGCCAACGGTCTTTTACTGGATATGCAATATGTGATTTATGTATAACTTATTTCTTAAATAAGAGTAGCTCTGTACGAAACATAAAACAATAAAATGGAAACAGTATTCCATCCAATAATCATGAAATTGTTCGTAAATCTGAAATTCATACCTTCATGGTAAAAGAAAATTTTGTTCTCCACAAAAATAAAAAAATAAAAAATAAAAGGAGAGATCAAGCAAGTCAGAGAAATCTTTAAGTGATACATTCAGTTATTAAAAAAAAAAAAAAAAAAAGGATTATGGCAAAAGAGATCAGCCGAAAGATTTAAGTTGGAAAAGAAAACCCACCGAATTTCCGATTCTTTTCTTTCACGGTTGCTAACCTGCAAAGCACATAAATTGAGTCCATCATATTTTCATATTATTGTGACAGGGCAGTCATGGAAAACATAGGATACCTCGCTCCCGTTCAGAACTTCAACTTTTGCCAAGCGTGCAATCAAAACAAACCTCGGAATACCACCCCTTCCAGGATCAGTGATTGGATTATCAGACAGCCGTATGTCCTTCAATTCACAAATGGACTATAAGTGGACTGTATTCAACAATTTTCCGAGGCGAGAAATATCTAAAAGTCACAGTTAGCCATCACCTGCTGAGTTTGTTATTAAAAAATAAACTTTGGTCTTTCCGTTTACATGTCGAGTACCGAAGTGCATAGAGAAAATGTGAAAAGCAGATACAAATTTAGTAACTGGAATAACAGTAGAACAAATAAATATGAGTAATTATAGCAGATAACTTGATTACTACTACCCACATCCTCATGCTGGTAATTGCAACGTGCTAAATGTATATCTCCAAAACTCATTGCAAATTCTTACCACTAGTTTTGGAAAACAGTTTAGCGCGTCAATAGAAGCTGGATCCTCGAGATTGTTGGCACCTAGAGTATTTCACAACTAAACAATGCATTACGACCACTAACAAAAATAATAAATAAGAGATGCCCCAAGTTCTACTAAAAGAGTCCAGAAAATTTACCAAGTAGAAGGCAGCGCAAATTTTGAAATGGCTCGTCACTTTCCTCATGCAACTCACAATCACTTGAAAGTTCATGAATCATATCATTATCAGGGTAAAAGATGCGGTTCAAATTGTTTTTGTTTAGATGAAGCTGCTCCAAGCTGAATGCATGAACCAAATTGTAAATATGTCAAGAAAACTTGACAACTACAGAATTCTCAGAAGAGAAAATAGCCATACAAAACTTGAGGTGGAAACACTCTGCATTATTTTCTTCCACTGAAAGGAGAGATCAGAAATAATGGTAGTACTACTGCTAGCAGTAGCAATAAAATAAATAGCCAATTGCAGGGGAAGGAGATGGCAGAAGCGAATACACCCCTAAACCGCATTCCCCCGTTTGTTTAGTGGATGATAGTAAAAATACTAGAAGAAAGACTTGTTTTTAACCTTCTCAGTTGTGAAAGTTTCAAGATTTCGTTCCAATCAGCTATACAATTGTCTTCCAAATTCAGAAGCCGCAAAGAATCAAATCCCTGAACTGTCAAGGATGATGGAGGCTGGAAGGTGAAAGAGAACAACAGAGCCATGCAATCAAAATTCAGGGTGACTCCGAATTAAAGTGGAAATATACACAAACGAATAGCAAGTAAATACTATATGTCATCCACATACATCTATTGTGCTTATTTTATTTCCCATAAGATGTAGTTCCTCGATTGCGGGCAGTGACTGTTTAAGTATTTCAACCTGCCACGTCAAGAAACAGAATTTAGCAATTTCAAACTGGAAAAGGAAAGGGGAAAAAATTATTATTAATTTACAAATATTAAACAACATTTAAACCACCAATCCCATGAATTACTCTCTATCAAAGTTTCTCATACGATCTGATAACATCTTGTCTCACTGACTGAGAGAGAGAGAGAGAGAGAGAGAGAGAGAGAGTATAAAATGAAAGGGAGATTCAAGAAGAAAGAAAACCTTTGTCCAATTTACATTGGTATTGTTCAAAACTAAGACTCGTATGCTTTCTAGTTGGGGCAGCTGGACAATATCTTGCGCCATTAAATTGTAAGATAAATTAAGCGCTTGAAGATTCAGCAACTCTCTACAGATTGTGCCAACATCCTGCAAGAACACATCAATACAGACATGCAAAAAGGTTATGACACCCCCAACAAATATTGAGAAGTACAACAAGACGATTGGTGTATAAACTCATTGACCAATGTAAACAGAAAGTTGTGATGCTAACATGAAAACTGCCAAATTGTTGCATTATGGAAAACAAATGGTAGAATGCAAAAGAACTAAATTCAAATGCCAGGAAAGCGCACCAATTCGTTTAGGATTTAAAAAAAAAAAAAAGGTTTCTATGACTAAATTACAGAACATGTGAATTGAAAGGAAAAGTTGCCAAATACTCCCTCTAGTTCATTTTTTTCCCTGATGAAATACTCCTTTAATTCTACTAAAATGTAGAACGAGAACATATTCAGTTTTGTTCATCATAAACCTGCTTTCCTCTTATGTAAAGAAAACAGATTAAATGGCGTGTTGGCGGAAACATACCTTCCAGTCTGATAGCAGATTTCCAGTCAAATCAAGCTCCTTTAAATCTTCAGAAAGAGGATTAAAAAGTTATGGAACAGCATCAAGCACACGTGCAGAATATAGCAACAGAAAGCACATATAGCCAATACATCTTATCTAAAATAAAATACAGCGCAAATACAGACAGAAAAACGTAGACATAAAAGTATGAACATTAGAACACATTTCTAAAAAAACCATTATTGGATTGCCAAGAGTCTCCTCGTTATGCAAGTAGCTCTAAAAATTCTGTGGTTCAAATAAAAAATAATGACAAGGTGAGATTCAAGCGAAGAGAAAATACCTCCTATCATGCAGTCATCAAACAAACCTAAATATAGGGTAATATGGCCTTGTTACATGCATATCTCATTTTATATGTATCCTAAAAGATATATGATGCAGATAGGATTCAAGCTACACCAATGATAAGACATTGACTAGCAATAAGTTTCAAGAATTTTAGGGAGGAGACTTTCTCAATGAGAAACAAAACTCTTTCCAATCTCGAGAAAGCCAGATACATAATCAGGAGGGAAATTAAAGGTTGAATATTAAACCACTTAGACCCCAAAAAGGCGTAGATTTACACTCAACTATGATGATTGGTAACTCATAGCATGTCAACAAAACCTCGAACATCTTTACTTATTTCAACTACTACCGTTATCTAACTAAAACAAGCCTTGGCCTTATAAAGTACAAACTATGAGTGAGCAATTCTTCATCATGTCTCCTTAATATCGAAGTTGTCTACCATCAATTATTTTCAAGCCTCTGAATCAAAACAAAACCAAATCCACTGAAATAAAGGACAAAGTCTAAACCCAATTACTTACTCGGCAGGACATTGCCAATATCACCAGGGGATCCAGGAGACCTAACTCCCAAGAACGAAAGTGATGCACCGGTCAACTCCTCAAACCGACTTAGTTTATCCTGAACTTTATCTTTACCCACTAGCTGGATAGATACGCGTTTGTTGCTCGCTGAAAGAACGTACATTTCATCTGCAACAACACAAGTAGTTAAGTTGCACAAACATGAACCAAAATTTTTATAAGTTTTGCTGACATTTCTCGAAAAATAGCATATGCCAACCTTGGCCTCTAATATCTCCTATAGATCAACGTCCTAGAAGTCTCGGCTCCATTCACATTCACATTTAGGCCTTGCTAGGTAACATTTCCATTCTTTGTTTTCTCATTTTTAAGTAAAACATAGGTGAAAATCCTTGATACCATCCCATTTCCCGTCGCCTTCATCGGGACCAACCAATAGAACGAAAAGAAATTAACTCTAGCCGTCCCGGTAAGAAAAGATAAAAAAAAAAAAAAAAAGACATCCCAACCGCCGCACCATAGTAATTTTCGACATTGATTAAGAAAATCTCCACTGTTCTTTTCACTTCTAAACGCCCAACAAATAGAAACCAGTACACTCAAAATTCCAATTATAGTTCAACATGAACATTAAGCAAAACAAAGAGGTTGTATATTCCGTGTTATTTTCAACAGATTTCCCGGCAACCAAACAGGAAAAGCAAAATGAGCGATCAGAAAAAAAAAAAAAAAAAAAAAAAAGAAAAAAGTTTACCCTCTTCTTCTTGAGTGGAGTCGCCTTGGTATCGGAGGCATAGAGCTTGAAGAAGAGAAATGCCAGAGCTGAGAGTGTGGGGTCGAGCGAAGGAACCGGATCGCTGGGACTTGGCGTGGAAGTATCGGACGCCATTGATGGAACCGTCGTGCTTGCCGTCGCCGTTGTCCCAGTCGACTCCGACCCAGATGCCGGAGTAGCCCTGCACTGGCCCCACGTACGTCACCGTTCCGATTCTCCGGAAATCTCCAGCTGAGTGGACTCGCTGGCCCAGTTTGAATTCGCTCTCTTCCATCTCCTTCTCCTTCCTTTTTTTTTTTTTTTTTTTGGAAGACACCCCTCAGTCTTTGAATTTAACAGTTTAACATGCGGGGATGAAAAAAATTGAGGGCTTCTTTGGCACACCATTTCAACCAACTCAACTCAAATTTTTTTTTGTCTTTTTCTCAAAAAATTTTTATCTTTTTCTCAAAAAGTTTTTTGTTTTTTCTGAAAATTCAAAAAAATTTACTATTCAAACTTAAAAATCTCAACTCAAACTACTCTACCAAACTCCCCCTGAGTTATGTTTTGAGCGACTGGAATTTAAAAAGTGTGAAAGTTATTTTTTTCATTTTAAAAAAGTATTAGTAGACGTTGTTTTGTTCCTCACAAAATTTAATATAATTTTTATTAAAAAGACTTATTTAGACTTAGTATGTTTTTTGATACATAATTTAAATATTAAAATTACAATCTAATTTTTTTCTCTTATTTTTATTATTCATGTAATTTTATAACTTAAATTTAAAAGTACATAATTTTATCTAAACAAATTCAATTAAAATGATTTTTTTTAAAATTACAAAAAATTTCAAGAGGAATAAAAAAATTCGATATCAATATTTTTTTAATAAAATTATTAAAAATGTTTAAGGTGACAAATGAAAGATACATTGTAAAGATAATTAATATCTGGGGAAAATTATAAAGAACTATTAGGGGGTGGATGGTAAACCATTCATTTTCATCTCATTTCAATTTTTTTTTTGTCTTTTTTCTAAACAGTTTTTGTCTTTTTCCCAAAAAGTTTTTTGTCTTTTCTGAAAATTCAAAAAAATTTACTATTACAACTAAAATATTTCAACTCCAACTAACATACCAAACACCCCCTTAGAGTTTATAAAACTAGAGACGCCAAAAGAAGAATTTTCAAAAATCCAGCGGGCTAAGCCTCCCTCCGCCCGTTTTGCTTTTATCGGGAAGGAAAGAAAATGGGACAAAAATAAAACATATAAAAGATAGAAAATTAAATTAATAGAGAATATTTTGATTTTTGTTTAGGTTATTCTGTAAAAGGAAATGAAAGAATATAGAACAGTTGGACTATTTTGTCCCCTTATTAAATTATTTTAATTTTAAAAATAAGGATAAAAAAATATTATAGGCATTATTAAGTATTATTAATTTTTTCGTCAACATTGGAGAGATAAAAATAGGTGAATTGACATTTCTCTTTTCGATAAACCAAACATATATTCATGTAAATTGGAGTATATTCATGTAAATTAGTCATCCTCTATTATTATTTACATTCGAGAATTTTACAAATATTTCATATATTAGAAAAGACGTTTTTCATTATCCTCCCAACCAACTGAATCCGTTAAAAAAAAAAAAAAAAAAAAAAAAAAAAAAAAAACTAATGCATCCGAATCAACTCACACTACTGCAATGAATTAAAAACCAGCTACTCAAAGTAAGAATAAATTACTAAGAGGGTGTTTGGTGAATGGTTAGTTTGAGTTGGAAATATTTTAGTTGTGATAGTAAATTTTTGTTGACTTTTTTGGGAAAAAGACAAAAACTTTTTAGGAAAAAGACAAAAAAAAAAAGTTTGAAATGAATTGAAAATGAGTTGTTGCCAAACAAGTCCCCCTAAAGAACGATTTTAAAGGTTAGTGATTTTATTAGTGGAATTTAAATTTCAGTTTATATTGGGTAAACGTTTTTTGAGTTTAACACTTCCACATTATAATCACGAATTCTACTTAAATTGGAAGATTAACAACAAGTATCTTACACTGAACAATATCTAAAGGCATTGTTAATATTAATTACTAATCATTAATAAAAGTAGCTCCACAATATAAAATATCGAACGAGAGTAATATTAAAAGGGGACAATATAAAGCATTTTTCTATTATGCTAACAACATCTTACATTTAGAGTCATGTTTACTTTTGCATCAAACAGAAAGAGAAAATGCGGCTAGTCATTCACTTTCTTATTTAATCATGTGAGTTACTTCTAAAATGTGACATGAGATTTTAGTGATTCTCACATAATATAGGAGAATAAAAATGAGATTGTCAATTTTACATCCCCCTTGATATTGATTTTTTATCGAAAAGGAATACATGTCAAATTTATTCATTTACCCTTTAACAAGTTTCAATGTGCTAATAATAATATTATTATTATTAGTATATATAAAATGATATTTTTAATAATTACATTAGTAAGATTAACATTATTATAATTAGTAAATACTACAAACAGAATCAAATTGTTTTACCCTTTACATCAATCTAATAGGCAAATAAACGTTACAAAGGGAATCAATGATCTCTTTTTCCTATTCCATTACTTTGTTTTTCAATCTTATTACTTTTCTCATTATATTTCTGTACGGTTTAGTAAACATATCCTTAATTTAATCAACATCTCAATATGAAAAGATATTGAATATCATTTACAACTAATCAGGTCCACTTTTATTAAAACATTTCCTATATCATTGTCATGTCAACTACTAATTTTTGACATTTGGAGGATAAGAGTGCTATTCAATGAAGTGTTGTTTTTTAGCGTCAAATTTTGTGATGAATTTATATTGTCAATGTCAAATTTAACATTGAGTTCTCTCTTTTCGTTTTTTTTTTTTTTTTAATTAAGGTAATTACTACACTAAATTTATTTATAATTTGTTTAAATCATAACAATGATGACGACAAATTTAATATTAATTTTTATTTTTTATAGCAAAAATATATCTTGTGTTTAGTTTATTGGTTGAAGATAAAATTTTTAAGTTGAAATTGATTAACTTTTTAAAAATAATTCTAATTTTTATTGAATTTTTAGAAAAAAAATAAAAATTAAGATGAAAAAAATATAATATAATTGAAATTAAATTAAAATGTCAAACAAAATAATAATATGTATATAAATAAAATAGTAAATGTGTCCTTAATTTAATCAATATCTTAATATGAAAAGATATTGAATATCATTTACAACTAATCAGGTCCACTTTTATTAAATCATTTCCTATATCATTGTCATGTCAACTACTAATTTTGACATTTGGAGGATAAGAGTGCTATTCTATGAAGTGTTGTTTTTTAGCATTAAATTTTGTGATGAATTTATATTGTCAATGTCAAATTTAATATTGAGTTTTTTTTATTAAGGTAATTACTACACTAAATTTATTTATAATTTGTTTAGATCATTACAATGATGATGACAAATTTAACATTAATTTTTTACTTTTTATAGTAAAAATATATCTTATGTTTATGTTTAGTTTGTTGATTGGAGATAAAATTTTTAAGTTGAAAATTGATTAACTGTTTAAAAATAATTATAAAATTTTTATTGATTTTTAAAAAAAAATAAAAATTAAGATGAAAAAAATATAATTTAATTAAAATTAAATTAAAATGTCAAACAAAATAATAATGTTTATATAAATAAATATACTGGATATCGTCTTAATAGTGATGTTTGTAGCACGTCATGGTGGCGCCAAATATTATTTTTCTAAAAAAAAAAAAAAAGTAAAATAAGGGAACAAATAAAAAAGTGAGATTTATATTTTATAGTTATTTTTTAAGAAGTTTTTAATAGGAGTTTTTTTAAAAATTAATTAAAAGATTATTTTTTAAAAATAATTAATCAATTTCTTTCAATAATAAATTAATAATTAATCATATAATAATTAATCTGTGTGATTTATGATCAATCATAATATAAATCATCACATTCATAATTAATTATTTATTGATTAAATCTAAAAAATTATAAATAATTATTTTTTTAAATTAAAAATTAAGCTATCAATTATATGATGTGATGAAAAAATATCACATAATCTTAAGAGTTCGGTGAACCAATTGATTTTTTTCCTAAAAAGTTTTTGTCTTTTTCCCAGTTTTTTAAAAAATTCAAAAAAATTTACTATTGAAACTTAAAAATGAGTTGAAAGTTGATTTTTTTAAATTTGAGTTGAAAAAAATAAAAACTTTTTTAATTTTTCAGAAAAAAATAAAAATTAAGATAAAAAAATATATTTTAATTGAAAGTGAGATTAATCATCAAATAAGTCATAATTTTTTAAAAATAATAAAGATATTTAAAAAAAAAAAAAAAAAAAGGGAGTAAGTGACAAGGGACGGAACGCGCAAACTTTCTTTTTCCCACTTCACAAACATTGACAGGAAACAAGGAAGGAAGAAGAAAGAAAATCCAAATCCTTCTCTCTCCCATGCAACCTCTCACTCTTCACATCTCTCTCTCTCACCTCCACACTTGACTGGCTTTCCGTCACTTTCCCGGGAAAATAAAAACTAACCGGAAAAGCCCTGGCGCTACGCAATGGGCAGAAACTCCTCGCCTTCTCCAGACCACACTTTCGACGGCGAATGGGAACGCCTCCGCCGGCGCCGGCTCCTACGATCTAGGTTTCCGCTCGATCCGCGACCGCCTGCGCTTCAAGCGGAACCCTAACCCTAGCCATAACGGAGACAGGGCCAAGTCGTTTGCAGATCGTGCCCCGCCCGTGCGCGGCAGATCGCACCACAACGGCCGTTTCAATCGCAGACGCTTTCTGTCTCCGTTTCTGTTCAAAGGAAAGTCGGCGTTCTATTTGGTGATCATCTCCGCGGTGTTCCTGTTCGCAATGGCGTCCATGGTGTTGCAGAGCTCGATCACGTCGGTGTTCAAGCAGGGGAGTGACAAGGGGAGGTTGCTGAGAGATGGCTTGAGGTTCGGGACCACGCTGAGGTTCGTCCCTGGGAGGATTTCGCGGCGGTTGGTGGAGGCGAACGGCCTCGATCGGTTGCGCAATGAGCCGAGGTTTGCTGTTCGGATGCCGAGGCTTGCTCTTGTGAGTGTTCTTTTACTTTTACTTTTACTTTTTTGTTTTTCATAATCTGGATAAAATATTTGGATTAGTTTCTGAATTTAGGATAAATTTACTTTCCTTATTTTTTGGGAAATTGCTACATTCTATTTATAGGAGTAAATTATTAGTAATTTTTCAATGATAGATCGAGATTTGGCCAGGATTGAATCAATTGTAGCTGGCCTTATCTAAAGTTCTTGTGATGGTAGTGATTCCTGGTGTACCAGTCATGAAAATTTGCTCTTTATTTTCCATTTCGGAAGTCAGATTTTTGAAGTTCTTCCTTTTTTCTATCTTCTCTACTAGACAAGTACTCACTCTTTTTCTAAAAAATTATTTTAGAAATCATCTAATAATGGTAGTTTAGAAATGATTTAATGATTGAAATCGTTGTTATACATCGTACGAATACGAATACGAATACGAATTATATTGAGGAAGAGCTTTCGCTATGTAAGAGTGTGATTGAATAAAGTGCAGTTGGCAATTTTGATTGTCTGAAAAGATATGACTGATGAGTTGCCATTTGCTTTAGGATTTCTTTAAGAGAACTCTATAAGATTTGCTACATGGTTAGTATGTTGGCATTGTGGGGTGGTTGGATTTGAGTGACTCGATTAACTTGTGGTGGCTCATATTATTTATGCTGTTTAATTTTCAACTATTTGACCATAATTTAGAGGATCAAACTTCAAAGTGCGTCATGAAAAATTGTCAGGGCCAAAATTCAGTTCCTTTCACCTTCATGTAAATGATTTTGGAGATCTCGGTTTAGATTTATTTTTTCATCATGTGCCGTTGTCTACAAAGAGGGATCATATTTGAATATTGTGAATGCGTGGAAGCATAAGTGTTTTGCTTGTTGAATCTTAGTGGTGGCTTGTTTGATATCAGGTATTAGGAAACATGAAGAAAAATCCACAATCGTTGATGTTAATTACTATGGTGAAGAATATACAAAAACTTGGTTATGCGCTTAAGGTAAGTTCTTCTTTTATTACTCATTTTTTCAATATGTTGCACTTCATCTGTGTAATTGACTGCTGCAAAAATTTAACAATTTGATGCCTTCTCATTAGAATATTTCTTATGAAAAAAATTAGATGGTTTATGAGTAATTTTATGTCTTGACTGGTGGTTTCAGCTGCCAGGTTTGAAAAGCTCATCTAACAATGCCTATTTGACAGATTTTTGCAGTAGAGAATGGAAATGCACGTGCAATGTGGGAGCAACTTGGAGGCCAAATTTCAATTTTAAGTTTAGAGAGTTATGGCCATATGGACTGGTCAATGTATGTTTTCTCTTCTTTTCGTATTATAGATTACTTTTTTCTTTTTTTTTTTTAATACGTCATTATGTAGCTTGCCTCTTGGGGTTTTAGAATGTCTTTCTTTTTCTTTTGTTCTTTTCCTTTTCTATTTTAGAGATTGAGAATGTTCAAAAATTTGGTCGAAAGTGTTGAAATATAAAACTATTGTTGGCCCACCTCCTAATAGCTTAAGCTTTTGGGAGGATTGGTAAACTAACATGGTATCAGAGCAAGAGGTCCTGAGTTCGAACCCCTGCAATTGCACTATTTAACCCCATTTATTATCATTGTGTGTTGGGCCTTTAATATGTTTCGGGCTTCTTATAATTTGTGTTGGACTTTCAAATTAATATTTGTCCGCACGTTTGCCCATTGTCTGGCCTGCACGTGAGGGGGAGTGTTGAAATATAAAACTATTGTTGGCTCACCTCCTAATAGCTTAAGCTTTTGGGAGAATTGGTAAACTAACAGAAAGTAACGTATTAGTTCTTTGGTTGGCAACTCTGGGCAAGATGATTGGTTATTAGCTTACTTGATCTGATTATTAGCATTATGTATCTTTGCAGCTTTGAAGGTGTACTTGTGGACTCTCTTCGATCAAAGGAAGCAATTTCAAGGTGGGTTCGTTTGCTAGTCTCTTTGTAGAACTTGGGATTTTGCCTTGCATAGTTGCATGCACCGACTAGTTTGTTAGTAGTTGATTTCTTAAATTCTCCTTTGTTAATTTTTAGAAAAAAGACAAAGTCCTGAAATAAATCAGACAAAAGAGAGATAGGGTAGTCTCTTTCTGTTTTTCTTACATTACGATTGTTATTATATTGTTTCCAGTCCTGAAATTAATTCCATACAAGTTACCAGCAATCGCTAAGAGTGTGTTTGGTAGGAGAGAAAAATGAAAGGAAGGGAGGGGTGGAGGGATTAGTGGAAGGATTTTGACAACTATGGTTGTTTGGTAGGAGAGAAGATAGGAAGGAAAGGATTAGAGGAGGGACTTCTAATCCTTCAGAAAGTCTCAATTTTAATCTCCTCCAAATTGGAGAGATTTTTGGAGGGATTCAATCTATCTTATTGGTTAGAGATAATATAGTCATTTTACAAAACAAAACTATTTTTTCCTTTCCCTTGTATCTCTATACCAAACAAGAGAGATGATTTTTGCTTTCTTTCCTTCTTGTCATACCAAACATCATGAAAGAAAGGACCTTTCCCTCCTTCCCCATCTCCCCACCTAGGTGATCAACCACTCCCTCCTTCCACTTTCCTCTCCTCCTAACCAAACATAGCCTAAATGCTGATGAGCAATGCCTTGAACTTTGTGCTTATAAATTATACAGATTTGATGGTGGTCAATGAATTCCCCCTGAATTTTTGTATTGACATTGATGTTTACATTGGACTTGCATAGTTGCCTATATTTTCTAAGCAGGGGATTTTAAGCATGAATGGACATGTGTTGGGCTTAGTTCAGTAGTTGTCACTCAACAGAGACATTAGTATCCAGAGACAAGCCCTAGCAATTTGGATTTTGATGAAGTTATTATGTGATTGTTTGCTGTTGGTTTTCTCTCTCCCTCTAGTTCTAGCCAAAGAAATATTAACATGTTTGTTTTCTTTAAAGATTAAACGCATTGTATTTTATGTTTATGCAGCCTCATGCAGGAGCCTTTTTGTACAATCCCATTGATATGGATAGTTCAAGAAGATGCACTTGCAGACCGTCTTCCCGTGTATGAGGAAATGGGCTGGATGGACCTCATTTCTCACTGGAGAAGTGCTTTTAGCAGAGCTGATGTCATTGTGTTTCCAGACTTCAGTCTGCCGGTAGATCTGTTATCTTGTTGAAAGTTCATATTTGACTTTGTTTCGGTAGTTATTTTATTTTGTTTCTCAAAATATATCTTTTTCCTGTATCAGATGCTATATAGTGCACTTGATTCCGGAAACTTCTTTGTCATTCCTGGATCACCAGTAGATGTTTGGGCTGCCGAAAACTATGTCAAGACCCACTCCAAAACTCAGTTAAGGATGAAGTATGGATTCAGCAACGATGATTTTTTGGTTCTTATAGTTGGAAGTTCAACCTTCTACAATGAGCCAGCATGGGACTATGCTGTGGCAATGCATACCATAGGACCTTTGTTAATAAAGTATGCTAGGAGGAAAGGTCCAGGAGGGGCGTTTAAATTTGTTTTCTTATGTGGTAATTCCACTGATGGATATAACGAGGTTTTACAGGTAATCCATTGTAAGATACGCATAAGAACTTATGCTGTTGCTGAAAATTTTGATTTTGGTGCGTGCGCAATCCATGCCAAAAGTGGGTGATGGTTATTCCCCTGAAATATAAGTTGCTTTACCCTTTTTGATGTGATCATTTGTTACTCATTTTTTAGTTTCACTTGGTCTAGACTCTGGATATCCATACCTCATTTATATTTTTTAATTGGCTACTCCTTGGCGACTTGAGCTCAAGAGTGTTTGGTTGGCAAACCAATTGGCTTATCTTTAATACTTGAGTTTTGTGCCTATCTTTCTTTTGTAAATGTTTTGCAACTTGACGTAAACTATGATTCTAATAGAGACATCTACCAATTCTGAAGTTTGTATCGCAAACTAGTTTTTTTTTCAAATAACATTTCATGATAGCATAAAATTATTTGCAAAGGGGCATTACAGAGAAATATTATGAAAACAGAAGACCGAATTATAGTCAGAAGATGAAACCGGCTCGTAAGAATTTCATTGTTTACTTGACCTTTCTGATTAATCTTCTGTGCGTTCAACTTGCTATGAACATTATTTTGTTTTCCTGCCTCAAGGGTGAATTGATTTCTTGATTTTTTTATTTTAATTTTTTTTTATGTAGGAAGTTGCTTCACGTCTAGGTTTACAGGATGATTCCTTGAGGCATTATGGCTTAAACAATGACGTGAAAAGCGTGTTATTAATGGCTGACCTTGTTCTTTATGATTCCTCCCAAGATGTACAAGGTTTTCCACCATTACTTATCCAAGCGATGACTTTTGAAATTCCAGTACTAGCACCTGATTTTCCCGTCTTGAAGAAATATGTGAGTTTATTTCAGTCCTCATTTTGGATACCTAATTTTAACAACATGCATGATTATTATAATAATAATTGTTAGTATTATTATTTTTTGTTTTTTTTGTTATGTCATCTTTAAATTAATTTAAGGACCTCTTGAACTACAGGTAGTTGATGGAGTCCATGGAATGTTCTTTCCAAAACGTAATCCTGATGCTTTACTGAAGGCTTTCTCACTGCTGATTTCAAATGGAAGACTTTCTAGATTTTCTCAAACAGTTGCCTCCTCTGGAAGACGGCTTGCAAAGAACATCCTGGCATCAGAATGTATATCGGGTTATGCAAGACTTCTGGAGAGTGTGCTCAATTTTCCTTCTGATGCTTTTCTTCCAGGGCCAATTTCTCAGCTTCATCAGGGTGCTTGGGAATGGAACTTGTTCCAGAAGGAAACAGACTTGAGAGGAGATGAAATGGGAGACATTTCCCAGGGGAAATCTGCTGCTAGAAGTGTTGTTTATGCCCTTGAAGAAGAGTTCGCATATTCTGCAAAGTCGAAAAACATGTCCGAGGATGGAAATGTGAATCTGGAACAAGATATCCCAAATCAGCAAGATTGGGATATTTTAAGGAAATTGAAAGCTCTGAAGAATATGAGAGGTTAGAAATGGAGGAGGTATGGTATTCTCTTGGTTTAGATTAGAATGTCCCCATTTGCTGGATTTCTGCCCATTTTATTTATTGTTAAATTGTATTCTTGAAACAACGTTTCAAACAGTCAATTTTTTCCCTTTCACCTGTAGCTTGAAGAAAGGATGGAAAAAGATGCTGGTGTATGGGATGATATATATCGTAATGCTCGAAAATCTGAAAAACTCAAGTTCGAGGCAAATGAAAGAGATGAGGGAGAGCTTGAGAGGACGGGCCAGCCAATATGCATTTATGAGATATACAGTGGAGCTGCAGCCTGGCCATTCTTGCACCATGGTTCTTTATATCGTGGGCTGAGTCTTGTGAGTAGTTTTTTTCCATGTTTCCAGTTCTATACCTTATTTCATCTATTTCTCCTCCTTGAGTTTGTATGAATTTTATATGAAAAATTTTTGGTTTGGACGTGGTGTTTTTAGCGACCTAATAATCGAAGCACTTGAAACAATTCGAGGGCTTTTGTTCCTGCAGACTGGGCGAAGTTTTGGCGCCTGAGTAGGAAGTGGGGGGAAAAGCAGAATGAAATTTCCATTGAGGCACCCACAAGCAATCATTTCACTATTTCCATCTTCCTTTGTAATGATTTCAAGTGGATATCTAATCTAGTTCTGGTTATCTTACATTTATCTGGCAGTCTGCTGGAGCACGGAGGCTGAGTTCAGATGACGTGAATGCAGTTGGTCGGCTTCCCATTCTAAACCAAACGTATTACCGGGACATACTCTGCGAAATTGGAGGAATGTTTGCTATTGCAAAAAAGGTGGATAACATACATGGGAGACCTTGGATTGGATTTCAATCATGGCATGCTTCTGGTAGGAAGGTATTCTTTTACATTATTGGAATTTTCTTTTAAATCAATAAAAATGAACTAATCCACATAGCTTGTGGGATACAAAGTTGGGGTAGTTTCTATGAAGTGAAAGTTTGAAATAAAGATGCAGCTGAACCTGATAAAAAAAAATTATGCTTTTATATCTATGTTGAGATCATCGTTTGGATGTTTTCTTACATTTCCAGATTATATATTGATATAAAATTTCCCCATTTTTGATAACGCAGGTTTCATTATCCCGGAAAGCTGAAAATGTTTTGGAAGAAACTATACAAGAGAACACTAGAGGAGACGTAATATATTTTTGGGCACGTCTGAACATGGATGGAGGCGTGACAGGAAGCAAAAATGCACTTACTTTTTGGTCAATGTGTGACATCTTAAATGGAGGATACTGCAGGTACGTAATACGTCACATCAGTACTGGCTGGAAACTGTCCTTGTGTATAATACAGTCAATGGCTGCTAGTATCTTCGTTTGTACTTATTACAATATATAAAAGGAACATAATACTTTTTGTGAACTTTGATTTGCTCGGAAGGATAATTTCCTTGCTTAAAATGCATGTAGAACGGCATTTGAAGATGCATTCCGGAGGATTTATGGCTTGCCATCGCATATGGAAGCTCTTCCTCCCATGCCTGATGACGGTGGTCACTGGTCTACGTTGCATAGCTGGGTCATGCCGACCCCTTCATTCCTGGAGTTTGTTATGTTTGCCCGGTATTATTCATTGGCTTGAGATTTTAAATGTCTCAACCTACAACATTTGATGTTTAGTAGTGATAATTCTTCCATTCAAAGGTGCTTCTAGCTGCATGTTATCGAGACCAAAAACTGAGATTTCGTAATTAAACTGCAGGATGTTTGCTGATTCTCTTGATGCCTTGCAAGCCAATGTCAGTGAAGGAAACATCTGTTTGTTAGGTTCTTCAGACATTGAGGTTAGTCATATGCTGGCTCTTAATAGTTTTGTTCTCTGGTCCATGTACTATTTTAACATCCCTTATTCTTAAATGATGAGCAGAAAAAACATTGCTACTGTCGGATGTTAGAAGTCCTTGTCAATGTCTGGGCTTATCATAGCGCACGGAAAATGATTTACATAGATCCGCACTCCGGATCTTTGGAAGAGCAACACCCACTTGAGCAACGCAAAGTATTTATGTGGGCGAAATACTTCAATAACACCTTGTTAAAAAGAATTGATGAGGATTTAGCAGAGGCTGCAGATGATGGTGACTATCCAAGTGAGTCGTGGTTATGGCCATTAACTGGGGAAGTGCATTGGCTAGGTATATATGAAAGGGAGAGGGAACAAAGATATAGGCTAAAGATGGACAAGAAAAGGAAAACAAAAGAGAAATTACTTGAAAGGATGAAACATGGATACAAGCAAAAGTCGCTCGGATGATAGGAAGGAAGCTTGCTGTATCCGAAAATGGTTGAATTCTGTCTCACAAATACTTGACTTTGACACTGCTATTGAGACCAACTATTCTCAATGCCGGAATCCGAAAGTGACCTGAGGATTGAGAACATGGTCAGTTCTTTCTAACAGCATGACATATATTCTATATAAACAGTTTTTCTCCTTTACGGGACTGGATATACACACTAATTGACATTGACGGGTGAGAAAAGCAGCTTTCCAGCAATTGTGGCTCGCCGACATTTGGATTAGTCTTTACCTTGTCATCTCAAGTGGATAAGAGGATGCAGAAGAGTTCTCGAATAAGCCAACACTATTGAGTTTTTCTTTTCCCTATTCAGATCCATTAGTTTAGTGTGTAGAGTATTATTCTTTTATTACTCTGTATATTCTTTGGAAATTTTTTTTTTTTAATTAGAATAAAGATATTATACTCATTTATAAGAAAAAAATAAAATGAAGAAGAAAAAAGCTGATTTAGCTTGAAAATTTCCAACAGTTCATTTTGTATTCGGTTCGGCACCCATGCAAACGGACTTAACCTAATGGTATCAATCTGGGCCAGTTTAGACAAGTTCCAGCGACATTGATCCGAGGTTGCTGGAGCCAGCAACCATTCAACCTTGTGAATTGTGATCCGATTCACACGATCTTGTTTGGTGAAAGTCTTGAAAGGAAAGCAACAGACTTTGTGGATCAATTGCAGAACAATTTAAGCTAGAAAAAACCTGTTTTGGATTGTGTGCCTAGTATATTTAGAACAGGGGGAAAAAAAGTTCAAAGTTTTTTGTTTTTGGTTTTTAGGCTAAGAAAGCTCAGATTTAGCAAGAGGATATTCTCCAAAGAAATTAAAACTTCTGCTTGCAGTTAAGTGGGAACTTTAGCAGTTTCTAAACCCTACTACTACTTTGACAAGAGGTCTTAAAATCAAGCTTAAAATTGTTAAGGTTTATTTGTGCTACTAGTCTCTGATCTCCTGTTGCATTTGGGATTTCATACTTTTGTCTATAGCATATATGTCCCTAATGTTCGTGTGGCAGTTTGGTCCTTTTCTCCAATTTTTATTTTCCACATGTTGGTCACATGCCCGGCACATGCGCCTATTTGCAAGGGCATCTCGAGAATTAAATGGAGTTTGCCATTTTGTTCTTCCAAATCTCCTAGTCTCGCAATCAGAAATGGGAAATGGATTTATATATATATATATATATATATATTAAAAAAATGTTTGGTTGCTTTCTCTCCATTTTTGAGGCCGGCAGATTTGTGAGACTAGGAGGAACAAAATGGTGGGGTTCGTTTTATTCTGGAAAAAGTGCCTTAGGAAATTGGTGTGTTTTGGTCATACGACAACTTTAGTAGAAAAATTACACAGAAGAACTCAACAGTTACATATACACATCGTTAACAACCGCTAATGGTGTTGCGTAACAATTAAAATGTCTTTCCTTCTTCTCCTTCTAAGACATTTAAGGTTAGGTCTTTTCTGTTTTATTGGTGAGTCTTGAAATTTCTATTATAGATGAAGGAGATAGAGACAATGTCATCGACAATTTTTCGGTGTTTTTTTCCCCTCTCTAAAAAGAAGAAAAATAACACGTTGAGGTTTTTAAATTAAAAATGAAAAATGAAAAATGAAAAATAAAAAATAAAAGAGAAAATAAAACCTAAGTACAACAAATGAAGAACATTTGCTACCCAAAAGGGAAAAAAAAAGGCGGATCATTGACAAATAGGTGAAGTTGTTATTGGACGAATCATGGTCAAGAACTCTAAGAAATTATACCTTATTATGAAAATTAGAGCGATGATACATATTATAAAAAGTTTTATAATAAATATCATGAATGTCAACTGTTTAAATTCTATAAATTTTGTAAAATTGAAAGAATTATTTTGTCCATACTGTTAACAATTTAATTTTTAGTTCATAATAAATTGTGAAACTCTTCTTCCACGATATGAATCATTTTTCTAAGAATTATACCTATCTTTGTTTGATTTTAAGAGAAGAAAAGAGAATAATAAAGGATCCTCCTATTCATAAGTTTGAATATAAAATTCAAATACTACAAAAAAAAAAAAAAGTATTTGTCCTCTCAGGGGGTTTCCTTGATCCTTGATGTTTGTATACAAGAATTTCATAAATTTGATACCTTCTTTTATTTATGTTTACTATAACATTAAAATCGTTATTATTATCAATTTATAATAATTAAATTATCAATTTTAATATAAAAAGGATAAAATTATAAGGAAAAACTCAAAATATTGTCCTCCACCTAATTTTCTCATGCACTTGACTCAGAATTTGGGCCTCCTGGGCCCATTCTGTTCTTATCGGGCCAGAAACCACGTAGCATGTCTTTATAAATTTGATATTAAAAATAACAAAATAATAATGATGCACCTCCCGCCTTCAGAAGCTCCGACCAATTAGCATAATGTCTAGCCTTTTCTCTTGTTCCAATTGAACTCACTCACTGTGTAGGGTTTTTTAGAACCCAACAAAATCCTAGTCTCTCTCTCTCCCTCTAGAGTTCTGGTCAGGTAATTCTCCCATTTTCATGTTCCATACTCTCTGCTTCTCTGCCTTGAATTCTGAATTCTAGGTCCATTTTCTTTTTCTCCTAATTTTGCTGTTTGGTTTCATAGTATTTGTGGGCAGTGTCGGTTGTAAATGCTTCATTTTTCCCGTCGAACTCAAAAATCTGGCTGTTGGGTTTTCTTAGCTTTAGCTATTTTGCTTGCAGGGTGCTCCTTTTTTTTTTTTTTGTTCCTTTGGACTACTTAGTACTAATGGGATTTTATGGTGTTAATTATGCCTTTTCTTGGTGGTCCGGGATGTGGGTTTTTCTTGCTTATGAGTGTGTTCAGTGTAATTTGGACCAAAATGAGTAGAAAAAATTAAAATGGGGGTAATTTTATTTGTAGTCTTAGTGGATATTATTGTTGTTTTTTTCTGATTCGCGGGTTACACAAGCGTCTTGTTGTCCTAGGTCTTGGAAAAGGACTTCAGTTTAGATTTTTCTGAGTTTTGGATTTGTGGATGTTTAACCTTTTAGAAATACGCCAGGTTTGTTGTTAAATAAATCCATTTTAATATTCTGTGGTAATGATTGCGTTGCTAGGAGTGCTCGTCTGTACCCAAAAAATAATAATAATAATAAAATAAAATAAAATAAAATGTTAATTTAGAGTCTCATCTAAGCGTTAGGTTGATGAAAAATGTTTAACTTCCTTGCTTGATTTTGAATATTAGCATGTTGAATAGCATTTGAGTGTTAAAATTTACGATTGTTCTCACCTGGGCACCTTTAATTGTAGAGTTGTTTCCACTTTGCCACTCGAACTTTAAAAACTCCCACTTTATCCCTTAATTTTGAATTAATCTTACTTAATCTCTTTGGTTATGATATATGTTAAATCAGATGGAAAAAAGGAGGGTAGTATGGTCTTGTTGTCTTTCTATTAGAATTTTTGTTAAAACTAGTGGAAAAAAGATCATGTCATCGTACTTAACTCCCACTTATTCCCACTTGTTTTTAACAGAAATTTTAACAAAAGGGTGGAACAAATTCAAAGTTCGGGAGGCAAAGTGGGAGATTTTAAAGTTCATGGGGCATAGGTGATATTGATCCTTAAAGTTAACACTAAGGGGATGTAAACTAACTTGTAATAAAATATAGTGGGAAAGGAAAAGTGTTGAAAAGGAAAGAAGAGGTACAGGGAAGGGATTTCTGATTCCACTTCTAGTGTGTACTTATCTATTAGGAAGTAGAATTAGAAATATTCGAATTCTCTTTTTAGTAGTAATAGGATTCCTAGAAGCTTAACTACTAAACTAAACTGTTCCTTGTGCATATTATGATTAGTCAAAATATAATATGGCCGTGAAAGTAATTTTGTAGATTATTCAAATGGAAAGGAAGAGAATACCGTGAGGTTACTTAGGACTGGCTTTCCCTTTTCTCATTTTGTGCATCGTTGCCTCCACCATATTAGTTTCCCTCATTTTATAAGTAAACACAAGAATAGGTGGGAAAAACAAACACTCCCTCCTTTTTCGTTTCCTGTTCATGATAAATAAACATATCCTATGTGTTGCAACTGGATTTATCTTTTACGTGTCTGAGTTGGTGATTGGTGGTCTAGCTCAAGGCTATTTATTGGTCTTCTGTTGGCTAAACGTGTGGCATATATTTTTGATTTTGCTATTTCAAAGGTTATTTCATTTTTTCCTGGCATTGGATGTATACACTTTTACTAGTTGTGAGAGTTTTTATTTTTTATTTTTATTTTTTCCAGTAAAATTTATCTGACTTCTCTTCTGTTTTGTGAAGACTGGAGTTTAAATTAAAAAGGTGGTCAACTATCTGAATGTCATGCATGCGGTAAAGGGTGGTTGGGTTGGGCAAACTTTTGCCCTGGCTAAAAGCAATGAGTCTGAAGGAAGGAAGTCCCGGATTCGGCGCTCCAAGGAGGAGAGAAAGGCAATGGTTGAATCCTTCATAAAGAAGTAATTTTCTATTTTGTTCCCTTCATTTTAAGTTTCAACTTAGTATACACTTAAGTAAAATTTGAGGAATTTTACTTAGATAAGTGGCATCAGCACTGTCCCTTCACTCACTTCACATGAATTAGCTTAACTCAACACGCCCTGTCATTTATGCTTTTTCTGATGACTTACTTTTGTAATGGATCCTCGTTCTGCTTGAGATTATATGATATTGTCTGTTCATGGTTTCTTCTATACTCTATTCTCTGCTACTTAAACATCATGGGCTTAGTTGGCTCCGACAAGACTTACAGTAAAACCTGTGGTCAGCTTCTCCAGCGGCTATCTGGAATCTCAATTATCATTTGTTTTTTGTCGTGACCTTGCTCTCAGGTACCAAAAGTTAAATAATGGGAATTTCCCATCACTTAATCTTACCCATAAGGAGGTTGGTGGGTCTTTCTACACTGTACGAGAAATTGTCAGAGATATAATCCAAGAAAATAGAGTGCTAGGCCCTGCTAAGTTGACTCAAGAGAAGAGAAGCTCCAGTCAATTGGAAGAAGAGCCATTGGGTTCACTTGCTCTAGGACCTCAATATTCATTGACAATTGACTCACAGTTGGTAATAAATGAACATCAAGGTGGTGGAGAAGAACTAAATTTGGTTTTCGGTGAGCATTTTGCTACAGATGAGCAGCAAATTTTTGACAAAGCGAAAGTCATTAATGGTCCTCTGGTAGATGAGAAAAATAAAGGATTGGGTAGACCAAGTGATGGAGAGATGCAATCACCTGAGCTCATCGAAGTGGAGCTAAATGCCTTTGATAAATCTGTCGAAGAAGCGAATATAGTTTCTGATGGGCATTGTGTTTCTCCTGAACGTGATATAGTTGACAATACACTTATCATCAATGGTAGTCAGGTTGATGTGGAAAACAAAGTATCCGATGAACTGACACAAACAGAGCTGCAGAGGAGTGAACCTTTCAAGGCAGATAATGTTGAAGAAGAATCAGCAGCTTCTAGGTCCAAAGCAACGCCTGTAGCAGCAAATGTAATAGTAGAGACATTTCCATTGAGCTCTGTTACTAGACCGAGCAAAATGGATGGGGAGTCAAGTGAAGTAAAGGATATGGTTACTACTATTACCGAACAAGACCTTAGCAAGGTGGAGTCATCTGCCAGCATTGAAAGCTCTCAGACAGTGAGAATAAATTCCTCTGGGAAATCTAGCTTAATGGATGAGAAAGTACTAGAGGAACATGAAGATCCACTGCTGGAAAGCCCAAATGGCTCCGACGATGTTGTTAAACATGAAATTCAGGATTTTGCAAACCAAACTGTTCAAGCATCCAGTCATGATATATCGTCAGTGACCTTTGAACAAAGCCAGGAAATTGCTGGAGCTAAGGTGAACCAAGCCAAAACAAGTTTACCGTGGTTTTTGGTATTACTTTCATTAGTTTTTGTTTAGTCCTCTGCCCTAGGCTGCATTTGAACATGCTCGAACTAGTATTGCGCTTCTATTCAAGTTTCATTCTTTTACTCAATATTGGCTAATCTTTT
Source organism: Ficus microcarpa (assembly GCA_025413485.1). Classification (NCBI taxonomy): domain Eukaryota; kingdom Viridiplantae; phylum Streptophyta; class Magnoliopsida; order Rosales; family Moraceae; genus Ficus; species Ficus microcarpa. Next base: position 10,412,456 of record CM046378.1, read on the forward strand.
CTTTGGATGACATGGAATTGTTCTAGTGAAATCGTATGTATGTTATTTCTTGGTTTGAAGGTCAAATGTATAAGCTTATAAGTTCGTGTTTTGCCGTTATCGCTAATGCACTTGCAGGGTGTAAATGCTCCAAGTGGCATCAAAGCAAAGTCTACCGACATAAGTAGCAGTGTGAGTGGGCAGTCGAAAGCTGCAAAGGAGCGGATTGAAAATCAAGTTGATGTCCAACATGATGGGAACCCAAAGAAAAAAGAGAGTAACCCAACTTTAGATAGAATTAATCTGTGAGTAAATCTTGCCGACTCCAAGAACTTTGGATCTTAAATTTTTTCTGAGTTATTATTTTGGACGCCTAGAGATGTAAAATGTTGCTTTTTTCACTGAATTATGCAAACTAACATCCATGTATACACTCGTAAATTTGGTTCTAATTTGTTTTTCTTTGGGCAGTGAATCATGGGGAGGGGCATCCAAGAAGCCTGCGAAACCGAATGAAAACCCATTCTGGGCTGTTTTTAAGGCATGTATAGATGCCTTTATAAAGTTTTGGTCTGAATGACATTCTTAGAATGTAATGCGATAAATTTTGTGATTTCAAAGTCTATGTAAGTTTGTGTCTACCTAGATGAGTGATGCATGGTTTCACTAGGGTGAGCCTCAAATTATGAGTTTTCTATCTACAGATTGTCAATCTTCACTTTTTCCTACTTTGCACAAGTCTGCTATCCCTGTCAAATCTTCTGGCAGCGTTGCGTTGGTTTCATGCTTACAAGTACTTGCTTCAAGTTCTATAACGGATGCAGTTTCTGTTCTTGTTGGCAATAGAAAATGGTTCCAAAATGCTCATAGTATATAGTTTTTCAACCATACTGACATGTAGTTGAATCCAGAGAGCTCGTACTCGAAGAGAACTCGATTGAGATAAACTCATATGATACAAGGATCATGTTTGCATCGTTATTCTGTGGAGGCAGATTTGGAGTTCAAGATTCGTATCCGGTTGTATGTGTACAAGAATTGCGGTCGCACGCACACATTTATATTGCTGATTTGAATTTAGAATTTCGACAAAATCATTTCCTTGTTCTTATACGGGTCCTCCTTGTACTAACAATTGCTGTCTCACCTGTGAGTTTCTGGACCTTTTTAAAATATGAAAATAGGTTTAGGGAATTCACGTGTTGCTACAAATTCAAATTTTTGTTCACGATAGGTAGGTTTCACGTGAAAAACCCTTGGTCTGATTTTTCTATGAAAAAGTCTTTCTAGGAAAATGTTACTTTCAACTCTTTTGGAATACTATTAGAGTGGGTTTATTGATACTTTTCATTTTACTTTTCTCATCCACTTTTTAAAACCAATTACCATATCAATTTTAAGATTAAAAAATTATTTATTTGACCCCTTAATTTTTCTAAAATGCCCATATAAATAAATTATTTACTTTTTTCGTTCTCCCATTAAAGTCTAAATTCCTATTCATTTTTTCCTTTTTATTTTTTTTATTTTGTTGTTATTTTTTAATTTATTTTCAGTAGAGTATTTTTAAGAGAATTTTCTTTTATTTTGTCGTCATTATTCCTATTTTTCAAAAATTTTTGTAGTTTCATGTTATAACTAGTTTTTTGTTTTCTAAGAAATAACAAGTAAATGAAAAATGTGTATGCATGATGTGGATTATAATCAAATATATTGATTTGATTGGTTATTCATTTTATAAATAATTGAGAGAATTAGGAATTCACTTTGGATTGTGATCTTTTTCTAATCATTTAATTAATGTGTTAACCAAATTAATAACATTTTCAACTATACTTGTGAAATATTCAGTTTCATCAATATATTATCCTCAAGTTTTTATCATTTCAAGACGAAATGTGTCAAAGAAAAAGTTCATAGATTTTTATTGTAATATATAAATTAATAAAGAATTTTTATTAGATATCTAAAAAGGAACAAAGAAAAAAGACAAAAAATTTAAAAATAAAGATAAAAACAGAACATATTAAAAAAAATTGTATAGAGGTTTAGATTTAGTATGTGCAGAAAGAAGAAAGACAAATAATTTAGTTATTAGAGTTTTTGGGAAAACTAAGGGTTGGGATCAGTAATTTTTTAATTTTAAAGTTAATTTGTTAATGATATTAGAAAGTGGATGGGAAAAGTAAAATAAGGGTATCAATAGATCCACCCATATAAAAAATGTGAATAGTATCATACTAGTGGCAGCAGTCTATGGTTGACGAACGGTATCCTATGGTGTTATTGAAGGTAGTACGTCGTGATATCGAAAAGTTTTTTTATGATAGAAAAGATAATTACCAAACTCATGCCACGGGAAGTATCCAACCACGCAACTGGTTGTAACTGACCGTTGTACCGTCAGTTTTCTTACGAACTTTTAAAGAAATTAGTCTGTAAACGTGTTATGTACATATTATAGTAATTAATAATGTAGATTTTATAATTTTTATAGTTTGACAAAAACTTTTTTAGGTCTTTAATTTAGTATATTTGTTCTAATCTAAAAGTTAGCAATGAGTGGTTTTTGTTAAATTATATATATATATTTTAAATTTATCTTATCTGATAGTGTTTTTTTTTTTTTTTTTTTTGAGAGAAAAGATTCATTCATGTTTTATTAAGACAATATTCGTTTCAATTGCAAAGTAAAATAAACAAAATGATAACTTGATTAATAATGATAATATAGTATCTTAAGGTTTACATAACGATAATACATTATAATCTAAGATTACATAAGTAGAAATATATATATATATATATATTCAAAATTAAATTTGTTTTCTTCATCTAATGGTTCATTCCATTATCTAATTCATGGTCATTTTCTTCATTTATCTTCGGATGATCACATGTCTGAAGTCCACTATGTTTTTCAGCTAAATTGAGTGCTCCTTCCACATTTTTGAAGTTGCTTTGTTTAGCATAGCGCATTTTTGTGGTCTCAGAAAAAGAGCTTTCTGTACTTTTTTGGGAACTTGTTTGTCCTGTTATCCACTTGTTTGGGACACGTCCGATTGAATATTGGTTGTTGAGCTTTGCATTTTTCTTTTAACCCTAGTATGATGAGAATTTGCAACCTAGATCCTATTACTAACTGGATCTAACATAAAGATGATATTATATTTGTATCGATCCGTATTTTTGTCTTGTCTTGAAGCTATAATATAGACAATGACTTCTTCATCTGTAGATGCACGAATATCATTAAGGATGTTATCATTTTGAACCTGCGATGAAATTAATATTGTAAGTTTTAAAAATAATAATAGCAATATGAAATTTTATCATTTTGAGAGTTCTTTTAGCTTATCAAAAAAGTTCCTTCCGTCAATTTCTTTGCATTACATTGTAGTAACTTCTCTGCAGGTTGTCCATATACAACATGACATGTACCTGATGAATCCTCCAATTCAACATATGCTCGAGTTCTTCAAGAATCAGAAAATTAACAAAAATTAGATGTTGAATACAAACGAATAGAAATTAGTATTTTTTAAAAAAGTTGATACCTTGGTGTTGCTCTTGCTTGAGTTTTTCAGTAAGATGCAATCATATACTTCATTGTAGTTGGAATATGAGACTTTGTTGCATTTCTCACATGACATGTACCAAAATGATTGATCATGCACCTTGATGTTTAGTTTGACCTTAATCCAAAACCATTGTTGTTGTGACCAAAAAATTTAACTTGTCATTTTTAACGTGGGTATTATGATTTATGTATGTTGCATTTGTTTGTTGTGAAGTGATTATATTGAAATGTTGTTTCTATAATATATTTCAAAATATGCGTAAGCAACTATGTATGAAACATGCATGCAAATATTGTGACAGTGGCTACAAATAGAGAGACACAGGCCTATAAAAATACACACACACAAACACATAAATTGAAGTTGATTATTACTATCCTAATAATTAATTTTGGTACAAAAACTACTGAAAGGATAACGCGACAGCTCAAGAAATTGTTTTTTTTTTTTTTTCTCATTTTTTTTTTCGCTCATTCTAAAAACCGTTATGTTATGGTAAGAAATAATATTGTTTAAAAGTTAATTACCTTGAAGAACATATCTTGGATTGTTTTAATTCGTGTGATTTCGTTCAGAGAAGGAGAAGCCAATTCCGATATATGCTCATTGTAGCACTTTTTTGTTGTGATTTCATTAAGCTTTTCCATGTCCTCATTGACCGTGATTTTGTTCGTCGCATTAGAAAAATAGATAACAAAAATAGTTATTGTAGTGTCTTGATAATTAAAAATCATATCACATCAAATGAAGAAATTATGATATTAAAAGATGGAAGCAACGTGAGACTTAACATATTTTTAGATCAATAACTTCTTGAAAGTTTGGATCGATCAAGATAGAACTATTTGGTTTTCTAGATATGGATATTCCTGTAAGACATAAAATTATTAGTTTAAGTTCTCAATAGCATGATCAACCTATTTTAAGACAAAGATGGGCTAAGATTGGTGAAAGAAAAACTACATTGAAAAACAACAAAATTAGAAATAATCGGACTTACTGCTTTCTTGAAAAGAGGTCGGTACATAAAATTCCAACTTAGAATTGGAAGCTTTCTATTTCGGTTAGTTTGATGGACATCTTTGGTCTCATATTCATGATCATTTTGAATTCTCATATATTGTGAGGGGAACTAGCATCATTCACTAATAATTATGAACTTGCTACATGTGAGATATCAAATAGGATAGCTGCATAATTTCAGTAGATTAAAATTGTTCGAGCAAAATTTTTTGTTGTAATTTATTTCGCAACTCAAATTTGTCAAACACATTATCACGTTGTGATTGAACTTTTGGCCAGAAAGAATTGGTTACACACTCAATCATTCATAAAGTGTATGTACTTTGCAATAAGGAAAAAAATTAAAATAGATAAGCATGTCCCATGCAATAGTCTTGTTTATTCTTAGGATATCATAGAATTTTTGAAAAAAGAAAAAGACATTTATTTTCTGTTTAAAAGAAACATTTCCGTTCTTCTTCTTTTCTTCCTTTTCTTTCCCCAAAAAAATAAAAAAATCACAAAAAACACAAAAAACCACATATATATTCCCATGTTTGCAACAATAGGAAACATTACGTAACAAAAATAGCTACTTTCGAATATAGCTCTCTTAGTCACTTTTCCTCTTACAATTTAAAAAAAAAAACACAAGTTACCGTTAACATTAATATTGTAAATTTATATATACACACACGTATGCTCTGCAAAATGGAAACCAGTTGAGCCGAATATGGAAAACATGCATCTTCAAAAATTCAAAGAAACCAGCAAAGAAAAATTTGGGGAAGAGAAAGAAGAGACGAAGAGAGAGAGTGTACTTTGACGTATAGCTTGGCTGTGAAACCCAGACAAGAAAGAGAAGAAGAGTACTTTGAAAGCAATGGCAGAGAGAGAGAGAGAGAGAGAGAGAGTAATGGATAAAGATGGTGAATGATGTTTGGAAAACATTGTTTGGAAGAAGGGGGAAAAAGAAAAGAACTGGTGTTTGGGTTGCAATGTTTGGAAAAAGCGGTGAAAAAAAAGGAAAAAATATGAGAAAAGAAGTACGCTGTCAAGAAGTTAAAAACGACATTCATGAAAGGTCGTTTTAGACGACTTTGGAAGGAATAGTAACGAGGTAAACCTTCTCTTTTAGTATTCTTCCAATAACCAGAATATATGGAAAAAAAAAAAAAAAAAATCACAAAAACACTTCTTCCACCGGACAGATTGCAGAGAGTTGTGTTGAATAAATATGGCTTAAACTACGTGAGAGTTTGATCTATGTGCACTTTTAACGTGCAAGGAATTCAAATTATTTGGAAAAACCTAATGCAGAAACTGTACTTTTGTCATATGCTAAGCTGACTATAAGTACTATTACCATAGACGATGGGTTAATTTTTGGATAATTTCATTTTTGCTCCCTGAACTTTGGTTCTCTTATAATTTTACCCCCTAAACTTTGAAAACTAGCAGAAATGTTCCATGAACTATGAAACGTTATCATCTTTGCCCTTTTTGTCAGTTAAATTAATGAAATTGCTGATATGACAACAACTTAAGTTTAAATTAGTGAGGACAAACTTTATTTTTACCCCTGAACTTTAATACATTTCTAACTTTGCTTCCAATCTTTGAAACTGGTGTTTATATCCTTCAAATTTTAAATTGTTAGCAAAAATGTCCACCGAACTAGAAAAAATATCCATTGTTTCATACGTGGGTCATGTAAGACTTTACCTCTAAATTTTAGAACATTTGTAACTTTGAAGTTTGAGGAGTGTAAGCACCAGTTTTTAAAGTTTAGGGGACAAAGTTGTCCGAGTATTAAGGTCCATGGGAAAAATAAATTATCCTTGTTAAATTATACTGTAATTGTTGACATGTTAGCAATTCTATCAATTAAATCGATAGAAGGGACAAAGATGATAACATTTCATAGTTCACGGAGTATTTCTATCAGTTTTCAAAGTTCACAGGGATATAGTTATAAGAGTACCAAATTTCAAGGAGCAAAAATGAAATTTGTTTTTAATTTTTAACCAGCTGATTTACGATCAGAAGTAGTTTTGCATTGCATGTTGTAAATTTTAAACGTAAAAATTTATAAACCATTCTATTAAAAAATTAATTCAATAATTAAAACAACAATATATATCTATGGTACAAAAATATAATTCCTTTCATAAATATGAAATATTTGTTAATGTTTAAATCTGTTGGAAAGATGCAAAGGCACCAAAACATGCTAGTTCTTTGACAATAAAATACTAATTATAATAATTATAACAACCATGAAAATGGTTCATATAATTTGGCTTGTGATCTTTGGAAGTTGTCCTAACAAGAGGGAATCCTAGGCTTTTGATATTACGTGTTTAATTAGAAAGAGGGGCTTTGACTTCATTTCCATATCTAATGAAGACACACATGATCGTTTGCAAGGTGGCACAAATCTCCCGCTCAAAGCTGAAATTTGAATGTTTGTGTCTCTATATATGTATGTGTATATGCATATATATATATATATATATATATATAGGATCTGAATAACAATAGAGAATGGCAATTTTTGGCATATTTGGTACGTAGAATTTGCATGTCGACGTTGGAATCGCCTCGAGAGTCGTGACTAAATACAGTGTTTCTGCCTTTAGAATCTAGAAACGTGATATGCGACATCAAAGTAACGCTCTTCCTCTTATTATATTCAAAATTATTGTTGAACATGTTGTCCTTATGATTCAGCCATATGTACATATATATATATATATACGTACGTATATATTGTCTCTACGTGACATGTTGGAGCCGCACTAAATTTGCTCTACCATATTTATTTATATTTTTCATTATTGGTTCAAATATATATAACTCCCATGAACTTTTACGCGAGAGAAGAGAAACATATAATTGTTCAAAAAAAAATAAAAAAATAAATTAAAATAAAAAATTGAGGATCCAATCAATCCACCCTATTTGAACTTGATCGGGTGGGGTCCATCACCTGGAATTTAAATTTTCAGAACTCAATGTGAGTTGACCCATCCAAACAAATATATTTTATATGGTTATCCATAAATTTTATATTGGATTCATTCTCTTAGATTTTTTTTTTTTTTTGGTTTGTTCGGACGATAATATTGTCTTTAGAATGACATCTCACAGTTGAAATTACCCTAGGAGTATGTTTGATAGGAGAGAAAAGTTGAAGAAAGGAGAAAGGCAGAGGGATTAATGGAAATGTTTTGATATTTCGTGATTGTTTGGTAATTAAGAAAAGACAAAGGAAGTAATTAGAGAACAGAATCTAAATCCTTCAAATCACTCTAATTGTGATCCATACTAAGTTGGAGAGATTATTGGAGGCCAAACATCATAAGAGAATTAATAGATCCCTCTGTCATTTTCATTTCTCTAACCTAATAATCTACCGCTTCATCTATGTTTCTTTTTATTTTCTCTTCTTCCCAAACACGCACTCACTATGTTTGGTAGGAGGAGAGATGGAGCGATAGAGAGGTGGTGGAGATCAAGATCACAAAAAATCCTTTGTTTGGGATTGAAGTGATGAAGAAAGAGATTCTCCATTTGAGCCCACCAATTTGGATCCTCCCACTTATGGAAGGATTCAACAAATCCATCCAAATCAAGGTAAAAAGACTTTTTTAACATCCAAAATATATGATTAGTAAATTGTAAAATGGATACAAGGTAGTTATCTGAAAAACTATCACTTATTTTTTCAACTTCCCCTCCGTCTTACCAACAACACAATAGATTTATCTGATGCTCTCTATCCTTCACATGCCCATACTTTCAAACTTTTCCCTCCTTCCTCCTCTCCATCCCTCCAACCAAACAAAGTCTAAATCTTACCAGCAAAAAATAAAAATGCTAAATCTACACATTTGAAATCTTTAGCCATCTACTTCCTCTTTGTCAATAAAGGGATGCTAGACTAGGTTAAAACTTAGAATTAGATAATATGGTGTTATGACCTTCAATTTTTATTTTCATATTTTCGTTTGTTAAATTGAATCTTAATTTCACATTAGATTAATTATGAATTGAGTAGGTACCTAGTTAAATTTTCCATAAAGCTTAACCCACCCAACTTAATTTGAAATTTACATATACGTGTTGAGTCTAAATTCATATTTTCGTTTGTTAAATTGAATCTTAATTTTACGTTCTATTAAATAGCTAGTTAAATTTTCTATAAGGCTTAACACACCCAACTTAAGTTGAAATTTGTATGTTATGTGGTGAGTCTAATTTCTTTCATCCCCAAATTAAAAAAAAAAAAAAAAAGGGATATGTTTAGAGTAGTGCAAATAACATAAATTCTAATCCTAACTTTTGAGTGGATCGATATTTTTGACTTATTGGTTTACTCCAATTAAAAAAAAAATTGGGATCTATGTTCTTGAGGATTTATCCCCATCAGTACTCATATATATTAGATGGACCATCAAGTGGGTTCCACCTGTGGGACTTCAAAATGGGAATAAATCTCGGTTCGGACAGTTTTGACGGGTAAAAATATCTCAAAACTCACCCAATACATTCCACGTTCAAAACTTGTAAGCTGGAACTATAATCTGGCATGGAGGGGTGAGGACATGGTTGACCGGCCGGCCCCACTGGGAAAAAGTGAAAACATACGTATATATAAAATCTTAAATTGGTTATTTGATAGTATCCAACAATGTAAATTTCAATTACTGTAAATGTGAACTTCAGTTATTAAGAATATAAATTCCTGTAGAAGAAAATGAAACTAAAGTGAATGTGATTCCCTTTATTTTACATTTCTTTCTGCATGAATTTACATTCTTAGTAACTGAAATTCACATTACCGGATACTATTAAGTACCAGATTTAAGATTCTTTATATATATATATATATATCTTTGCAATTTCTATGTCTATGGTCTCTTAAAATTAATTGTGTTTTCATTAACTGTCATCTAGATTTTTACGTAAGTAATTTTTGTGAAATATGCACAAGATAATAGGTTTTTATAGATAGATTAAATTTTAGTTTTTTTTTTTTTTAATTTTGTTTTAGGTTCGATGGATGAATGACAATTTAGTTATTTACATTGAGAAAGACATTTTTGATACTATTGACAATGAAGTTATTCTGTAGAGGTATAAAAAAATGAGAACTCATCAGGTACAATTGAAATGTATTACTTGTTCTATAAAATTTCATCAGGAAAAAGTGACAGAAATTTTACTTGATTTTCATACTATAAATTTATAAGTTATATTTTTAGTTGTGCTCTTATTGAGCTCAGAGTCTGACGTCGTTCCTGACTATAATAACATTACAGAAAAGATCTCTACGATTCATTTGACTTTATGTATATAAAATTGAGTAAAAATAAAAAATAAAATAAAAGTGTTAGCAAACAAGCCCTACATGTTTATTATAAATGAAAATTTGATTCACATGTTCCTTCCCAAATGGATAGAAGTGCCATTTACCGAGAAGCATATTTCTGTGCATATAGAATAATTTATTTGTTTTCATGCAACTGGATAAGCCTATAGAAGCACCAATGAACTAATATATACTAGTTTCACAAGAAATGATTAATATTTTCAATACATTAACAATAATTACAGACCAAATATTTTAATATTTCGAGAACAAATGCTTTTGGCCTTATTTTATCATTTGCAATACAGAAGAGCATTAAATAATGGAACGTACATTAGGGTAAAAGAGATTCCTCACGGCTAATATATAAGATATAGTTGTCCTATATATATATATGAATGAATTTTAGTCAATAATATTGTGTTCTAATTTTCACTAATTAATGTTAATATATAGACATACATACATAAATAGATATATAGATATGAGTGTGGGCATTTTCCGAGAAACATCCTTTCCTCTCTTCGTTTGTCTCTCTAAATTTAATCGAGATAGTATTACTTAAAAAAGAAAAGAGAAAAATAATCAAATCAATCTTGCTTCTGCATGTTATTAACCTAATTATCTTACAAAATACATAGTACTATATCTGCGTGGTATTAATTATTCCATCTTTAGTATACATATAGTTGAACCCTGAGTATGCAGGTACCTTAGATATCGTATCCTATTACTTTTGTTCTTTTAAATTGATGAGCTATAACTGTACATAAATATATATATATATATATATATATATAGAATAGTGAAAGATATATACTTTCATATATATTCCTTACATATAAATCCATGCAACCTATTTTTAACCATTAGATTAAAATTTTTTTGCAGGTGTATATTCATAAACGTCTACGTACGTTTAAAAAAATTTACAGCATGTCAAAATAAAAATGTTCAATCATATTATAAATATATATAAACAATTAAAAAAAAAAACAGTTCTTATCGATAATGAAAATAAAAAAACTTTATTACAAAACCTCCCTTAATTAAAAACCTCGAAGTTAATGGACGATCTGCCAAAAGGTTTCCGCTATTAATATATTAATTATCTTGTCAATCTATTAATTATGATCCCTACACATTGCCAATGTGTAGAAGTAGTCCAAATTTTTTAGCCGTCTCGGAATCGTTCAACGGGAGAAAGTGGATGGATTTAGATAGGAATTCACATGTTTAAAATCTGAAAATAATTTTTTTATAATTATTTTTTAACAATAAGTGAAACTAATACCTTAAAATATAATGTCTAGCTTTCTATATCAGCCAAAAGTCTTGAGAGTTTAGGAAAAGATCTGTCCACCGAAATCATGTAAAGACAAACACACACACACACGCACACACGTGTTACACGAATGTGTATTTCTGTTTGTACCAATATTGGTCATTTAGTAAGGCCGAGATGAACTGAATATATAATTTAATTCTAGGACCAGAAAAGGACTGAGCTCCATATGATATATCAAGGCTATATAGTATATACAACTATATTCTATATACGTGATATTCTCAGTGGTCCAAATTATATATATGTACGCGTGTGTAACAAACATATATCTATATTTATAGTTCATAAATGTGGCTTTAATTCTATGATCAGAAAACAGTTTAGTTTTAATGGAATATAGTACATAGACGAGTAAGCTTCTGACCTCACCAACTCCACAACACAAAATTTGATATCTCATTCATTCGTAACAGATATATAGACCTATCAGAACTAAATTCCCTTAATTTGATGGTAATAAATTAAAAAGGATCTAGGCTGTTACAATTCTCATAAATGGTTAACTTTATTTCTATTTATTGTCTACAAAACTTGTAGGTAAAAACAAAATATATTAAACAATCACTCACGCATCTCATTTATCTTGGGAGTTACTCTCCTCCAAACTCGCTCCTTTTTTTGTTTTTTGTTTTTTGTTTTTTTTTTTTTTTTGGGTTTTTTGTTTTGTTTTGTTTTTGTTTGTTTGTTTGTTTTTTTATTTTTTAAGTCTATTCTTGTCCCTTCATGTTTTGATCAACTACTTTCCTTGATGTTAGACTTTTCTATTTCCCCTATTTATTTATTTGATAAGAAGTTATATTTTTTAAGTTGGTTACTCTTTAAGCTATATAGACATGTTTGATAGAGTTTTCGAAAAGCTATTTTTTGACTTCCTAACTTCAAAAAATAGTTCAAAAAGTATTTGTATGATCTGTCAAAAGTACTTTCTATTTTCAGAAAAGCTTTCATTCAAAGTCACAAAATATTACTTTTAACTAAAGCTTTTTTTAGTGAACTTTGAATTTTGTAACATTTTGAAGGAGAGAAGTTTTAACTTATTTGGAAACACATTTTATATAAGAGCTTTAAAAAAATTTTAGTATTAAAAACTGTATTATAACATGTTTACTAATTATGAGAAATTTTTAAAGATTTTGACCTATTAAAGTTAATATGGCTGCTTATAATTATTGAAAGTTATATAGTTTTTTTTATTATTATATATATATTAGTAATAAAAAAGTTATAGAATTTTGCTTCTTCATATTGACTAAAAAAAAAAAAAAACTCTATTAAACATGCCTTGAAATATTTAAAAGAAAAGGGGGGAAAAAAGAATTCCTAGAGTAGTTTTTCCCTCTATATATTTTTTGGGGGTGCAATTGAACATATATATATATATATATATATATATATATAAGTTTAAGCTATTAGAACGAGCGGTAAAACAATATTGATATAGATGATTCCATTATAAATATATACATTGAAATATATATCAATTTACTGCATATATATATATGATTCACCAATAAGTTACAGATTTAGTGACACTTCGTAATTCCAAAATCTACCTGATCTGTAAAATTGTTGTGGGACAGTATAACTCTTTTACATTTGTCAGACACACACACACACACATATTCAGATCTCGTTTATACATATAGTTCTTCAAGTGACCACATAATTAATTGAACTTTCTGGTGAGGGTGGCATGGATTTAATGAGGCAACGTATCGTTTCAGAATAAAAATACTTAAATCTCTGTATTGCTGCTATTCAATAATAAATCTCCACTGTTATTTCAAAAAAAAAAAAAAAAAATCGTTTCAGAATAAAAATACTTAAATCTCTGTATTGCTGCTATTCAATAATAAATCTCCACTGTTATTTCAAAAAAAAAAAAAAAAATCTACACAATAACAAAGAAATCTCAGAAGGAAACTTTTCTCCTCGGTAGATTTTCTCCGAATTAATAGTGGCATTAATCTCAGATATGGATAATTAATCAATATCACAAAGCCTAGTGATGTATATTTATTACCTTTTTCTTTTTTTTTGGGTAATTACGAACATAACAAAAATTACCAGCCCATTTTATCACAAGTATCTTTATATAATTTAAAACTTAAATTTCCATACGTATGCTTACATGACAAATTCAGCATGTATATATAAATGCCTCTAGTTGGTATATGTGAATCAGGCTACAGTAGCAACTTTTATATGTAACAATTTTGCTGTGTTTCATAAAAATGTTAAGAAAAACGTAAACCTATAGCAACGAGTTTTTAAGAAAACGGCCCTAATTATTGTTCTAATTTGGTTTATATTTTCCCATGTAGAACAGAATACTTATAATTCCAAGACATTAGACATATACAAAGACATGCACATATAAGGATATACATATATATACACACACACATATAAAGCCATCTAGATGTTTTTTTACGTAATTATATAATCAATTTGTATAATAATCGGTATCTTTGTTAGTGGTAATATATTACAGAGCAAATTAAATTGTTTATTACTTATTGGTTTTTTTTTCCCCCTTTTTCAACTTAAGGATAGGGATTCAAAATTTACACCTTTCGATCTAATCATGTGTGTTATTCTTATTAGGTTATATATGCAACCATTTATTAATTAGCGTTTTTATATTAGCGTTACTCGTATAATACTGTCCAAACAAGAATCAAAGTTCACATGTCAAATTAGTGGTCGTTACAAAAATAAATAAATAAAATAACAAAGATAAACTAGCTAGACAAAACTTTAATACGGACAATATTTATAAATAGATCATTGCTTTCTAAGTTTTTTTTTTTTTTTTTTTCCCTTTCTATCTAATCTCATTTTTATGGTCACTTTTAACTCATATATATATGTCCAAATAATCCCACTAAAACAGCTGGAGATAAGCAAGCAATTTATCTTATAGGAAATAAAATCCCACAATATCAGTCCATTGAATATTGTTATTTAACCTTGAAGTAGAATTTAACTGCTGTTTCATTAACTCGAATATTGGAGGAAATTTGGGACAGAAAGATAATAAAACATAAACAACCTAATAATATTGTTAAAAGCTTACCAAAAAACTAGAAATTCTTTACATATTATATTTATGTATCAGTCAAAAAAACTAAATGATGAAGCTATCAGCCTGGTCTTCCCTACTTTTGCTCCGCACTTTGTTGACTTGGTTTGTTCTTCAGAAACAAAATCTGAAACCCAACAAATAAACAAATGGACAAAAAAACATATTGGACCAAAAAGAAATCCTTCTTCTAAGGACGCCTGTGAAATGGGTTTTTTGTTTCTTTTTTTTTTTTTTTTTTTTGCCCCCCTTTCTTTTTATATATGGATCTGGGTTTCTTCTCGTAACGTGCATTGAAAAAGTTAGAGAGAATATAAAAAGAAAAGGCAAAAATAATTATAAAAAAAAAAGGAAAAAAGAGAAAACAAAACAAAAGGATTGTAATGCTTAAGCCTCCTCAACGACACAAAGAATAAAGGGAAGAGATAAGAGCGGTGGTTAAGGAGGTTACAAGATCTGGAATGTTGTTTGTCTGCTGCTGGTTCTTAAGCGCACAAAGATCATTACTTATTGCTTACTACAACTACTACTTCTGTCCATAAGATTCTTAATTTTACTTTATACATAATAAACTTTCTTCTTCTTTTCTTTTTTTTTTTTTTTCTTTTCTTTCTTTTTTCTTTTTCCAAAATGAACATTAAAAACTTCATCGAGGATGCAATATTCCTTGGTTAACTTTCATTGAGCACCTTGTACCATATATACATACATAAATCCACACACACACACACACAAACACACATACTTACAAACAATTAAAAACTAATTAGGTAGCAAATATATAATTTTCAGAAATTTTATTTAGGTAGGACGGGAAAAGGCATACTCTATTTACTATAATTGAATTCTCTCATAAGGGAAAAAAAAAAAAAAAAAAAACTCGAACACAACCATTACAAGTTATGTAAGTATCACATTTAATTGTCCAAATATTGCTTAACTAGTGGGAAGGAGATATTCATGATCTTAGGTCTTAAATTCGAATTTTGAGATTTTTTTTCAATTAATAAAGATGGGCGCCCATATGCATCCATACTAAAATAATAACAATAATAATAATAATAATAAATAACCAATCCGTGATAGCGGTTAAACGAATAGTAAAGACTTTAAGGAATGGGGAGATTGAGAAATTTCTAAACTTTCAAATCCCAATTTAAATCTCTCAAAATATGAGAAAGTTGATCCTCATCTTCATCTCTACTTTCCTCACCTACGTTTTACGAATTACATGTAGGAGTCCACATATCAATTTAGTCTTTATTGTTATATCATGTAAATGGCCGCATAACTGATAACCAAATACACTGAAAATACCTAAAGTGTCGAAATTTAAATCAAAGAATAATCAATAAGGCATGAAAATAAAAGAATATATTTAAATTCCATAATAAGAGAAATTTTTTTTTTTGTTCTCCATTTTTGTAATGGAAAAATTGGAACGACGAATTGGGGTATAAACAGTAGCGGACTTGTTAAGGACTAGCTTCCGCAGAAATTTTTTACCTCTAACATTTTATTGTTTTCTTATTTTGCATTCACTGAAAATTAAAAATATCTATATAACCTCCACCAATACTTTACCTTCTAATATATATGATTTGAAGTTCTTTATTTATTGAAAAAAAAAAAAATTAGTGTACGCCCTCATTCAGGATTATGTCTGACTCTGTTACTGGAGATAAATCACCGCGAAACTTGTGGCACATGTAAATAGGGATTAGGGAATATTAAGACTAGGGTTTCACTTTTTTTTTTTTTTTTTTTTGAGCTAATGATTGACGGTGAAAACCAAGCAGCTGGGGGAGGATTTAATATTTATTTAGTTTTAACTTTTAAGGTCAGAGAGTTCACGTGGAAAGATTCATTATGATAATTAAGTTGGTATATGTTTGGTAAACCCCAATCTTGGCATTCTTCCCATTTCTTCTATATATATATATATATATATATGAGAGAGATCCCCGGTAGATAGGCATATTCAAGGCTCCCTCATGGTATCCTATGCACTTCTCTAGAGAGAGACAGATGAGAGGAGGGAGAGAGAGTAAAAAAAAATTTGTCCATTTGTGCCTTGTGGAGGCTATTTCAACTCCACTTGTATCTGCCGCGAGTGCACAACACTCCCCATAGCTGGGAGGATTTCATAAATTATTATTTTTTATTATGAATATCGCATTTTCCATAAAAATTAAAGAGATTATAAAGATTTTAAAAGAGGTAGGTGTCACCTGTGACAATGAAGGGGATATAATTATATTGGAAGAATGGATGACTTTTGATGGTGGAAATATGACAATTCTATTGCTCTAATCCATATTTAATGGTTTTTAAGGAGATTGGAAAAAAAAAAAAAATGACTAGTCCGAAAAGATCACATATATGAAAAGACATTTTCCTATATGGGCAAAAAGAAGGGGAAAAAAAAAGGCATTTTTCTTGGTTAGATATTTTGAAGTACAATAAAACCATTAAGCTATGCAATGAAAATTCAAATCCTAATGAGGAACTTTAAGTTTAGATAACAGAAGAAAATTCTAATTAATGTTGAAAGCCAGAACACCTTCCTAAAATTCTTGAACTCTAAAGTATGTCCATATGGGTTAGATTTGTTGTATTATGTGAAAGCACAAGAAGAAGGAAAGATTTTTCTTCTTTTCTTTCCCTCTAAATTTCTCCAGAAAGTTAATGCGAATGGGTAATGCGAAGTTAAGTCAAATGAACACAGTTCATTGAGAAATTAAAAAATTCAGGGGGTAAATTTTGAAAATTTAAAAGTTAGGATACAAGTTGTTAAATGATGACAACTTCAAGGGACAATAATACAAAAAACCATTTTTTCACTAAATTTTCTGCTATTATCTATGACATGAAATTGATGAAATAGACAGTACATTTGAATTTGAGTATGGAACTTTCTTATACCTAAAAAATAATATCCTCCGTAGGACTTTTCTCTTGACTCATAAATTATTCCGAAAATTTTTTTGCTTGATATATATATATATATATAAGACTTATTTATAAAATAAGAAGAAGCATAATTGTAGCACAATAATTAATTGATACATCATAATTAAATTAATTTGTATCAGAAAAATCATTCTAACCCTCATTAAACCCCTCACTCAATATTATTAAAACTTGATTTGCACAATCGATTTCTTTGAAAGAGATAAAATATCAATAAAAAATATGTAGAAATCGACAATAAGGTATTTTCTTTTTGCTAGATACAAAGTTTACAAGTAATGAATAGTCAAGCATTTTTTTTTTCTTCTCATACGTAATTCAACATTCAAACTCTTTTTTTTTTTTTTTCCCCTTGAAGTAGAGAGGAATCAAACTTCAAGCATTAGAGTTCTCAAAAACAAAATAAATAAATAAATAAATAAATAAATAAATAAATAAACAAATAAAAGGTCGAGCATTAACTCATGAATAACGTGGTCAGATCCACTCTCGTTGGACAGCGCGTGAGCTTTGAAATGGAGGGCTCTAGACCTTTTGCATGTAACGTAAGATTTACGACACTATTCACACAAGGAACACAAACGGCCATATATTCTTCTTTTGTGCCCCCAGCTTTTATGCTCTGCAGACCGTTCTAGCAGAAAGCACCAATTACATTTTACCACGTGTCGTAAAGAAGTGGTGTCATACAACGGATAGAAAAGCTCAGCAAAAATTTACACGTGGTGAAACGCTATTCGCTGGATTTCATCTCTGCTGCCCGTCATATGATGCTCACGCATATATGCGCTTTAGTTATGTAATTTATAACTTCCTGCACCTTTTTACGGTTACCGTTACTAGATTCCTTTTTTATCCCATGGGAAATTGGAAAATATGACCCTTCTTTTTCTTTTTTAGTATTATTCTTTTTGGTTTTTCATAACTGAGCCCATCTCCTTTTTATTTATCTCAACCACTGTCATCTCAATAAGATTTTAACCACATTAATTTGTTTAAAAATTTTTAATTTTTAACATTTTTTATGTGACTATATTTTTAAATTCAGATAACATGGCATGACATTGTTAAGGAAACAACCAACATGAAAGGAAATCCAGAATAGCAGATTTTGATTTTTTATCCATTGTATTTAAATATAAAATTCCGATCGGGATAAAAAAAAAGTTTGAAAAACTGATAATTTTGATACAGATTCAACGGTTTGAAAAACAAAATAATGTTTTACACCTTAGTGCTTGTCTTCTTTAAAAATTTCAGATTAAATTGTGAATGTCTTTGAGTGGCATCGCTTTGTTTACTGCATTTTTATTCGTGACGCTGATATAGTATTTTTTTTTTTTTCATTCATAAAAGGTAGTGTTATTTTTTTCCCAGTCACATAAGGTAAAACACTACTAGCCCAATTAATAATTTTGTGGTTGTAAACTGCCCATGTTAAGGTGGTGAGCTGAAGATGGAATTAGTTAGTACCTCAAGTTTTACTTAAAAAAAAAAAAAAAACTATTTATTTGTAAATTATTTCCTCAAGTGTTGCTATTAAAAAAAATTACTATTTTTCTTAGTAAGAAAAATTTACTACTTAGGTGTCACGAAGGATCACAGTGTACAAATATAATATTTGTTGGATTTTTGATATATTAAAATTGTTTTTATTTTGTTTTGTTTTTTTTTTTTTTGGGAACGGGTTAGGAATTTGAACTCTATATTTTATGGTGGATGGCGGAGTCAGATTTAAAGTTACAGTTGGAAAGTCAGTAATCACTAAAAATTGTTTTGAGGCCAATTCAACAGTTAACAAAGTAACATTGTACTAATATAAGGATGTTACAAGGCACATGTGCTTTCAAAATTGGACCATAAAGAAATTCTATAAAACATGTTACTAGACAATGTGGTGACATCTTAATAATTTGTACCTTCACCTGTTGTCGGAATGGGGTTCGGCCCATTCTATGGCAAGTTCCAAATTCCCAAGGGTCAAAAAAAAAAAAAAAAAGATAATTATATATCTAGCCAAAATAGGCCAAAGTTTTTTTTAATTATTATTTTTTTCTACGAAGAAATAGGCCAAAGTTGGCAGTAGTATAGCCGACCCCAAAAAATCCCAGCTAGGTGACAAGCTGCTTTCTATATTTTAGGGGCCCTTTCATGGTATCTATTGATCATTATTAACAAGGGAAAATTTAAAAAAAAAATAAAAAATAAAAAGAAAAGGAAAGGTGCCCACAAATCTCATCTCAGAGCTAACTCAGAGCTGAGACAGTTATGAATTAGAAAGTTTGGGTAAATGTTAAAAAATAATAATAAATAAATAAATAAATACATAAATAAAGAAAAAAAATTAATTTTCTTCCATATATAGGACTGAAATCATCCCAAGTCCTTTTCCTAACAACAGGATAGAATAAAGAACACATCAACGACCTTTCTCTTACACTCTCTCTCTCTCTCTCTCTCTCTCCCCCTTCTCTCTCTCTCCTCTCAATTACCTTCCAACGCACGCCTTCCAATCCTTTTAACTCCCTAATATTTCTGAACCCATTTTTCTACATCATCACATAAATAGCCCCCACACCACCACCCAATTTCATTTCCCACACAGCCCTCCGTTGTTTATACAGATATATCTATATATATATATATCTGTATATCTATATCTCCGTTTCTCTCTCTAGAAGAGAGGAATAATATTTCTTTGTTCTTCTTCTTATTGAAATTATAACACTAGTCACCATGTCCACGGATCTTGATTTCTGCCAAGAATTGCCGAAGATCAGACTCTCTCCGATCCAAATTCAGACCCCGGAACCCGCCGAGGCCAAACCCGAAGCCGCGAGAAACATAATTCAGCGGCTAAATAATAATGACAGCAGAAGCAGCTGCGCAGACAAGAACAAAGAGAAGGAGGCGGCCAAAGAGGATGATATTGAAATCGAGCCATGTCGCACCCCGACGTCGGCGGAGCACAGAATCCCGCAGATCTTATCGTGCCCGCCTGCGCCGAGGAAGCCCGCTAGGGCTCCCTCGTGCAAGCGGAAGTTGTCGGAGCTCGAATTCTTCGATGTCGTGAACCGGGACGAGGTCGAGCAATTTTTCAGATCGAGTTTCGCCAAAGCCTCGGCCAAGAGAAGCTACTGCCCATGTAAATGAATGAAGATCCTTCATGATTTTATTTACTCTCCAGTGTTTTTATACGAATTTTCTTTTCTCTTCTTTTGTTTATTCTTTTTTTCCTTTACAAGGGTTTCATATATTTGTTTTTTATGGTGGAAATGGCCTCAAATTTCCTTGGATAGAAGTAATTGTATTACAACATCGTTATTCACGTCACAAATCATCATGATTCAGGATATATTTATATTGAACAATATATATATATATATATATATATTCTGGGTAGGTGATGTTTCATAAGTTTTCAGACAATTTGGATCTGAATTATGCAAGTATGTATATTTCCAAATTATTGGTATTATTACTCTTATTATTATCATTATTGTTATTTTTTTTATTATTTTTTCGTCGAGTGCAATTGTGTGTTCATCTTTGGATTCTTGATCTGGGTTTTCAGGTAAAATTTAATTAATGTCCTCAGTAATTAATTAATAATTATATCGTTCAATTTCCTTTTTGTTGCAAGTAATTCATGTGGTTTAAGTATATTAGCTAGAGAGATACATAATTAACCGGAATTAATTAACGATAATTAATTATGGTTTTGAAAATACAGAGATTACAGATCAGGTAGATGGGGTTGGTGATAGTTTGTTTCAACTTCTGCGTGGGCTTTTTTTTCTTTTATAAATAAATACAAAGATCGAAAATAATATCACGATTATTCATTTCATGGGCTCTTTTTTGCTTTTTCTTCTTTAACTTTGTTGGTTGTTGGGTTTAGATGGTTGATCTGTCTTGTGTTTGACAATTAATCTTTACGTTTGAGTGATTGACACGGCTTTGGGATGGATAATGATCTTGATCCATCTTCTTTTTTTTTTTGTTGTCTAGAGAGAGAAAAAGAGGAGAGAGAAAGAGAGAGGAGAGAGAGAGGGAGGGAGAGAGAGAAGGGGGGGGGGGGGGTGTTGTACTCTTTGATGATCCCAAAATTGATGCAATGTGGTATGTCATAAAACAACCCCCAATCAATGTGATGGCATTTTGTCTATTTTGACAAAGGATCTAATAAACAAACAAATTAAAATTTTTTTTATATTAAAAAAAATTGAGTTGTCTATTTTGACAACTCTATTTTGTCTGTTTCCAAGTATTAAGATAAAAAAAAAAATAACAATTAATTAAACTATGTTAATGAGAAACTTGTAGTATAAAAACCAAACTACATATATTTTGTATGATCTTGGTAGATCAAAGAAAATCTTCTAACATGATGCACTGATTTAAATGGTACTTTATTACAAATAATGAAATTAAAATAAGGTTATTTGTATTCTTCTGCTTGATATTGGATTCTTTTCTAACTTAATTTTCACTTACCATTGCTCTAACTCTATGGTTATGTATGTTTTGAGGACAATTTCTCCATTATGGTAGAGAACTAAATTCTCTCTTTTCTAATTTTTAAGTGATATTCTATTTATTTCTTTCTTTTTATGTAATATTTACTAAAGAATAGAATTAACTCATGGTCCCAGGAGTTTCACAAAACAAACAAATAAATAAATATCCCGAATGGAGTAAAAGCCTTCCAAATAGTGGCTGTATAAGGCTCGTTTGACACAATTTCTTAGAAGCTGTTTTTGACTTTTCAAGTCTAAAAACAACTTTTGAAAGTATTTGGATATTTTGTCAGAAGAGCTTTCTGTCAAAAAAAAAAAAACAAAAACAAAAACAAAAACAAAAACAAAAACAAAAAATACAACTTTCACAAAAAGCTTTTGTTTGAATAGATTTTAAAATTTGTATCAAAGTTGAAGTTAGACAATTAGAAAATTCATTTTAACATTTTATGATTTTCAAAAAACTTAAAAATCATTTTAACTTCAAAAGCTCTTCTAAAACTCTCGATCTCCAATATTTATTGAAAAGCCACAGCTTTTACTTCTTTTTTTCTACTAACTAAAGGCAAAGACAAAATGTCTGTCAAATAGATCAATAGTCCATTGATAATTCTTCACTTGATATCACTATAAAGTGAAGAGTTTGAATCCCCGTCCTAAATTTTTCTTTTTTGGGCCTTCAAAATATTATCATCATCGATATGAATATCAACATATAGAGATGTCCAAATACGCTTTCTTACAAATATCAATTTGCAGTAATTTATTTAAATAGCAGCACTACTACCCTACTATTGTAATAATTCAGAAAAATGAAAAAAAAAAAATCCAAAAAGTTAAAAATAAAATAAAATAAAAGAGAAGAAGAGAATCTAGCTAGTAGCTAGATCAAGCTTATTATAATTAAGATGGTTTTTGTAACTTACCGCTTACTTACACTTTCCCTATATATCATCCCCCACCCTAAATATATATATGGAAATAGCTAGGTGGATTAAAAAATATATATATATATATACAAGCTAGCAGAGATGTAGATGGCATAACTTTCTGGGCCATGGTTCATTTAAGAGCCATCCCCATGTGCCATATATATATATATATATATATATATATTATATACACACACATAATAAAATATATGCTTTATGTGTATTTTGTACGTCCTAGAGAAGTAATGACTACGAGACAAAGAGCATACTATATTATATTGTAAACAAAATTGTCTCTATACCCATCTAGCCAAAATAGATAGGAAAGGGCACGTACAGCTTGGCAAAGCACATTTTTTAGTATGAGTCATCTTAGTGGTTTGCTTCAATTCTACGTGTCCTAAAGTTATCACAAAAGGTTTACATTACAACATTTAAAAAAAAAAGTGAACCAAAAAAAAACAAAAATCGTGATCCTCGTCTATAATATTTCATTATAAGTAATAATCAGCCGGAATTTCTTCTACTACTTGAAGGCCTATAGCTTTAATTGGAAGAGAGCTTAAAGTGTAAGCTACTCCTATATAATTATATATATTCCACCATATCTTAATTTTGACGGAATAATTAAAAGACAACCACTTTATCAAGCATATATTATATATATGTGTGTGTGTGTGTGTGTGAGGAGGCTTGGGACTGAAGGGAGTATGATAAAAGGCTTAGGCAAGCATTGAGATTAAAAGAGGGGACATCTACTTTTACTTATTGCTTCCAAAAGTGTTGGAAAACAAAAACTGAGGAAACGTCACTATCAAGGATATTGGAAAAAGCAGAAAAAAAAAAATTATTAGAAAGACAGCAATTAAACTTGTAAGAAAGTACACATAATTTTTTTTGTTTTTTTGGGTTTTTGTTTTGCGTTTTTTGTTTAATCTTAAGAGAAAGGATTACAAAAAAATGAAATAGTCAAAACTTGTATTTTGTCAAATACTTATTATTGAAAGGGTAAAACACTTGTGCCAATTGAACGCATGATTTTGTAGAAGCAAATTAATTTAAGCATTTAATAGCTGAAACGGTAAAATCTAACAGTAATTTCATACTTGATTTTATTATAATGTATAAGGTATGTATGAAGGTAAAATATCTATGTCCCAAGTTCCCAAAAGAAGAGGGAAAAAAAAAAAAGAGAGATCTAGGTGAGATAGTAGATTATACAAATTAAAATATTGACATCAAATATATTGTAAATCATGATATGCATGAATATGTGCACCTTGTCAATGTTTCAAATTCAAAATTCAAATTCAAATTAGTAGAAAAATAAATAAAAAAAAACAATGGATCAACAAGGATTCTGCAGATTGTCTTGTAATGTTAGACATAAAATGGGCATATAATTGTTGCTTTTAAGTAATGATCTCTCTCGAATTACATGCAATATATTTTTTTGTACATATCGAGCCCACGACTGTATTTCAAAATATTAATTTTTAATGGAGGAAAGGACAGTAATATTGGCTTATTCAAAAATCAAAATATGGCGGCTCTTGGTTAATTGGAAAAATCAAAAGTGAAGAAAAATAAGTTAAAAGTTTGGTCGAATCTACGTACGGAGGTGTTATTATTTAATTAGTCACGCTTCCCAAAAAAAGAAGAAAGAAAAAAGAATTACAAAACTCAGCGTGATAATAATCTGCAGATCATAAATTAGATACACGCATATGTCATTTGTTTTATTTATTTATTTCACGTTTGATCAGACACAAAGAAAAAAAATTGATATAAAAAAAATATGAGAAATAGTTTTATTAAATGAAGATATACACATAAGTTCTTATTATTCATAGAGTAACAATAGTTTTTAATTAATTAAACGAGAGTGTGACAGTAAAATATTATGATATGTAAATGACAATGTTTAATTCAACATGAGACGATGTGTTTTAGTCAAATTAAAAGATACATCTAAAGTAAAACGATGGCGTTCTAATAAACAAGAGATTTGACTTAGTAGAAGCGAAGGTTTAAAATAGACTCGAGAATAACACTCTGAGCTAGCGATTCAACAAGACTCAATGCAAATATTGGGATCCTTCAGTATGACTTAATAAAAAATATAAATAAAAACAGTTAGGAAAATTAAATCTTATGGTCAAGACTGATTCCAAAGAATTGAACATGTAAGACTAGAATGAGAACTAATTTCCTGCTCAATATCCACTCGACGATAAATAAAGTTGAGTGGGTGGGGGTTGATTTCTTTAATCAAACTCTGTCATTTTTATTACTGAAACTATTTTTTTAAATTAAATCTGACTTGAGTGTCGAAGTGTCTTCTCTGCAGAAACCCTAGTGATTCTAGAAGTGAGGACATAGAGTTCAGCCTTCAGAGAATTTGATCAAGATCAAGAATTAGGTTTTGTGTTGGTTCATTAGGATCTGTGTAGAAAACCACTCCAACAGAGAGTATGGTTGGAATATTTTTAGGGAAACTTCATATGTGAAATAAAAACTTTTATAGAGTCTAATTCAGTTGGGGTGGGGGATGGGCACAATGTTAAAATTATTATAAGATAATTTTTATTGAATAGGTTAATATATATATATATATATAACTGTCGACATACTTGTAATTTTTTTTATTAAATAATAAAATTTCTAAATTAAAATTAATAAATAAATACCAAATTCAAAAATTTAAAATTTATTAGTTAAAGCACGCGCCCCACTTAACATTGTGCGGCTGAGCTACTGCTCTTGGTTCAGTTTACCTTAAAATCAAAATAATTCATCCACTTCCTTGTATGCACGCACGTGTCCTAGGCGTAGCTAACAAAATGTTTATTCTATGAAGAAATATCTTCAATCATTATCATCATCATCTATCACGAACACACCACATCCATAGCACTACCAATACTATAACTACATTATAAAATATAGGGAGAAGTATGTTTTTAAATAACATATTATGGATGTGAAAAAAAAAAAAAAAAACATATTTATGAAACTGTCGGAGTAAATGATTAATCTTTTTACAAGATAATACGTTTTTTTTTTATTAGGAGTGTTAATTTATTTACTTATAAATAGATTATTTATTTCAATACTTTTATAAATAATATACTATTTACTTATTTTAATTTCCGTAAAATTACCATTTACTATATATTTTCAAAAATGTAGGCTTACACTATTTGTGTGTATATATATACACTTCATCATAATATAGAGAGTGTTCTCTCAAGGAATTTAAAGGAAGGCTCTCTAATTACAAGAGAGATGTAATGATTTATGTTACTTTTTTAAAAAGACAAGTCAACTTAAGAATGAGGAAATTCTTAGAGAAGGGCACTAAACTATAATTAGGAACTGAATCAAGCAGAATAGATTCCTTGATTTACGTAATTACGAGATGATTAATGTAATTAATTTATAAGAAAGGAAGAATATATGCTCCATCTACCAAAGATTACTATAGATGGGTACGTATACAACACGTTCCTAAAGCACAAAAATTGCAGTTTAAGCCAGCTTTAGCGGCCAAAAAGTTGGTCTTATATATAGGCAGTCCAAAAAGCTTGATGTTAAAGCTCTAAAATACACTTACTATTCTTAATAAAAAAAAACAATTATATTTATATAATAACCTTAAACAGAAAAATTATATTTCTTATCCTCCACCGTCCTGAATACGTCTTGTATTTTCTTTATTGCCGAAAGAAAAGAAAAAAAAAATCTCCTACACAAAAAAACAAATTAAAGGGGGAAGAAAAATGGATGTAGAAATTCGAAGGAACAAAAAAAGAAAAGAAAAAGTAGAGAATCAGAAGGAAATTAACAACAAGGAGAATAAAAACAGTTGAGGCTGGAAAATTAAATAATCGTGGGGGAGAAAGTGAAAGAAAAGGTATCCCAAGAAGGGAAAGGGGCCCCCACCACATGGCAGTGTGTACTTTGATGGATGTCTTTAGCCTAATTCTGAGTGATTAGACATATGGGTTGTGTACTTCGATTGGACGTATGATCCAACTGTATTTTTTTTTTTTTGGTTATTTTCCCTTGAAAGAATAGTCTACATTAATTCTTTTTTCTCGGGAATTGGGGTGTGGAACATGGGCTAGCCTTTTGTACTTGGATGATGCTATGTGGATGTGCTCCACAAGGTAAAATGTTATCCATTCGGTGAATTTCACTTTTCTTCTCTAATTTACTGTTCTCCTCAATTGATCAATTTCCCAGTGTTGTAAATTAATACCCTTGATCTGTCAAAATTATCATGTTTGACCCTTTCAACATTGAAAGTGCTACAAGTCAGTGCTTGACAGACCTGGCTAAGCCTGATCTGTTTGTAATAATAATGACGGAATCATGAATTTCTAATAGCGGGAGTCATTAATTAAAATTAAAAATTAATACATACACTTAGTTATCATTATATTACAATTATCTTTCAAAATTATAAATGATGTATTTCTTGATGGATATAAGTAATTTTTTTAAAAATCGGTCTCCAAATTTGATTTGTAGTCGATTTTTTTACAAAATTCATAGTTGAAAAATTCTAGTATTACGGTGTTAATAGAATTTATACCTTTATTATGTATTAGGCTTGATATATTATTGGGGGCTTGACATTAAATTTTATTTTTTGGTGGGAATTTTTTTGTGTATTACTATGAGAAATACAAATTTATATATACGTCTTTAAAAAAAATTGAGTGGGGACTTGAGCCCCCACTAGGCACGCATTGGCTTCATGCCTGCGTAACGGATAGTCTAGTTAATTGTGATTACGTGTAGTAAGCTACTGCCTAATAGCCGAGTGGGTTAGCGATCGAACATCCCTTATTGGGCTATCGCTGACCAAGAGACCCAAGGATACGGACCTAAGGGCGTTTGCCCTTATCTTTCTCTCTTTTTCCCTGATAGGTGTAAAGATCGCAGCTAGTTCGTTACAACAGAACTGGGACTATCTTAATCCACAGCTTAATGGCCTGACATGAAGAATCTAGATGTGGAGCACGTGGCGCCTAGCCCACGTTCCCCACAATAGAATCCCTCATTTAAACCATTGTTCACACTTGGGACACGTGGTAGGCCCATCATCAATCTTTTATTTAATAGGTTAAGTACTACCTCTTCAGGTCAGCTTGACATAGCCAAGTAGGGTCTGAGCAAGACCTGCCCTGATAACCACTTTATAATACCTAGCTTAAACAAGTTGTCAGGAACGAACATGCTAATCCAACAAATGCCTCACTCTAAGCCTTTTAGCTTACTGTGCTAATTTGAGTGTCGGAATACCATCGATAGACATCCCACCGATATTCCATTCACTCTAAAACTCCTTTATCTTTTTGCAAGCTAACTAGGCGGACAGCTAATTCGAATATCCCACCGATATTCCATTCACTCTAAAACTCCTTTATCTTTTTGCAAGCTAACTAGGCGGACAGCTAATTCGAATACCATGCATTGTCGCACATAGCGTTGAGGTCAATTTTTGACATCAACAAAATGTTATCTATTCGGTGGATTTCACTTTTGTTCTCCTCAATTATATCTGTTCTCCTCAATTGATCAATTTCCCAATTTTGTAAATTAATACCCTTGATCCGTCAAAATTATCCCTTTCAGCATTGAAAGTGCTACTAGTCAGTGTTCGACAGACCTGACTAAGCCTGATCTGTCTGTAATGGCAATGACGGAATCATGAATTCCTAATAGCAGGAGTCAATAATTGAAATTAAAAATTAATACATACACTTAGTTATTATTGTATTACAATTATCTCTCAAAATTATAAATGATGTATTTCTTGATGGATATAAGTTTTTTTTTTTTTGGAAAATCGGTCTCCAAATTTGATTTGTAGTCAATTTTTTTACAAAATTCATAGTTGAAAAATACTAGTATTACGGTGTTAATAGAATTTATACCTTTATTATGTATTAGGCTTGATATATTTGTGGGGGCTTGACATTAAATTTTATTCTTTGGTGGGAACTTTTTTGTGTATTACTATGAAAAATACAAATTTATATATATGTCTGTAAAAAAAATTGAGTGGGGACTTGAGCCCCCACTAGGCACACATTGGCTTCATGCCTGCGTAGCGGATAGTCTAGTTAATTGTGATTATGTGTAGTAAGCTACTGCCTAATAGCCTAGTAGGTTGGCGATCGAACATCCCTTATTGGCCTATCGCTAACCAAGAGACCCAAGGGTACGGACCTAAGGGCGTTTGCCCTTATCTTTCTCTCTTTTCCTCGACAAGTGTAAAGATTGCAGCTAGTTTGTTACAACAGAACTGGGACTATCTTGATCCACAGCTTAATGGCCTGACATGAAGAATCTAGATGTGGAGCACGTGGCGCCTAGCCCACGTTCCCCACAATAGAATCCCTCATTTAAGCCACTGTTCACACTCGGGACACGTGGTAGGCCCATCGTCAATCTTTTATTTAATAGGTTAAGTACTGCCTCTTCAGGTCAGCTTGACATAGCCAAGTAGGGTCTGAGCAAGACCTGCCCTGATAACCACTTTATAATACCAAGCTTAAACAACTTGTCGAGAACGAACATTCTAATCCAACAAATGCCTCACTCTAAGCCTTTTAGTTTACTGTGCTAATTTGAGTGTCGGAATATCATCAAAAGACACCCTACTGATATCCCATTCACTCCGAAACTCCTCTATCTTTTTGCAGGCTAATTAGGCAGACAGCTAATCCGACTACCATGCGTTGTTGCACATAGCGTTGAGGTCAATTTTTGGCATCAACAAAAATGCTAACTAATTAATAGAGTCAACTAGGGATGAGGACAAAAGATTTATTTAGGGGGACTTGAGTTATGCCAAATCTTGATTAGTGATATAATCAATACTAAAAATGTAGAGAGATTGCTGAATCTTTCTTTCTTTCTTTTTTTTTTTTTTTTTTTTTCTTTCTCTTTCTATTTTTAAATTTTTTAATTGAATATACTTTATTAATATACTTCTATAATAACATAACTTGGGATGCAATTTTTAATGTTTTGAAATTCGGAGGCGAAAATCGAAAATAAAATTGACGTATATTATTCATCCAGTTATATATATATTTGTATTATTCATCTAATATATGCATAGCTTCCTGGGATTTGCAGTGCGCCGGACCTTAGAAAGTGGCACAGAATTTCATGTGGCTTTGGATAAAACGAGGAAGAGGCTGCGAGTGCTGACTTTGTCAAGTATTATGGGCTCGTCACCCACCGAAAAGGATATATCAAAAGAAAAAGATATTGTGGCACATCTGTAATTGAGGGGAACGATATAAATTGGGGGGCTTTTTGGGTAATTTTTCCTTCGATGGAAACTTCATGAGCTTTCATTTTCTTTCATCAAATTATGTTTTCAACTACTATAACAATTGAGCACTAGTTAAAACTAGGCATTACATAGTGGCAAGCTTTTAGATCTTGTTGGTGCTATATTTAGGAATTCTTTAAAAAAGAATCTTTTTATTTCGGTATTGGATTTTACCAGACTAACTATTTCTTATGCACATGTAAGTTTTAGTTTTAGCAAAAAAAAAAAAAAAATATATATATATATATATAAATATTATTCTCATGTGTCTCCCAAATTTGACAGCTATTATCATTGTCTATTGAACTTTAAAAACTTTCACTTACACCCCTGAAATGTTGGATTGTAGTCCCACTCTTTCGCTTGAATTTCTGTTAAAAATAGAAAAGGAAAAAAAAAATAGTTAATTGCAGTCGTGTGACTTTATTCTGTTTATTTTAACAAAATTCCAAATTTTGTTAATTCTCTCTCTCTTTCTCTCCCTTGCTGTTTTTAACCAGCACTTTAACAGAAGGGGTTATAAGTTGAAGAAATATAAATCAAGAAGTAAAACAAGAGTTTTTAAAGTCTAAAAAGCAAAGTGAGGACATGTTTAAAATTTACAGACATGAGTGCAATTCATCTTTAAAAAAAAAAATGATAGTCACTCATATTCACATGAAGAAAGAGTCAAAGCTATATATAGTTGATAGAATGATTTTAAGTTTCAATAATGGAAGATAGTTGTGATGAGCATATATATATGTATATATATATATATATATATAGTAGAGCTTTCTTTAGAGACAATTCTTATCATGGTTTCTACATGATAGTCAGATTGGATGACTGACTAGGTGGGGCTCTCTTGTAAAGTTGACTCTTATAGAATAATGCATGCAATGAAAGCATTTGGAAATGAGAGCAATGAAAATCATTCTCTACAATATTTTTTCACTTAAATCACCAACATATATCCACACATGGGAATTTTCATTCAATTTGATTGATGATGAGAAGAGCATAAAAGATCAAGTAAACAGAAAGCGCTTCATTAAATTTATAAAAGAGACACAGTTTTTGGGATAAATCAATAGAGTTTGATGATTTGTGAAAAGTTGTGATGTACTTGTTCCAAAAATTTAAAAAAAAAAAAAAAAAAGTCTACACTATTCGCGCTCGAAGTGTGAAGCATATACACTTAAGTTGTGTAAATAAACCAAATTAGATTGTACGTTATTTTAAACTTAATTAGCGAAGTTTTTCCCATTGGGTGCTTGAGGTCCTTAGGTCTAATGACAGGGAGAATGAGGGTAAGCTTCTGGTGGGGTTTTGTGTGTTTGATTCCAGTTGTAGTCTTCATAATTTCTTATATATTTTTAGGACGACATTTTCCGTCCTTTAAAAAAAAAAGGTTCTTTTTCATTGGTTTTTATTGATAGAGGATTTTAACAAGACACTGAGTTAATTATTTGATTAAAACAGGAGATCTTTTTCATTTTGACTGATATTTATTTTTGCCTTCCAAGAATGTTTCAATTTTTCAAGATTTTAGTTTCTCTCTTTGGGATTTTTTCCTCTCTTGTACATTTATTTTCTTTATTATTAATAAATTTGAATGAGAGATTTGGTGTGCGATGAATTTAATAATGTGTGTCACTGTAGTTGGAATATGTAAATATCTAATCTTATCTTATATATTTACATGAAAAAAAAAAAGGGTGACCAACAATACGAAACCAGAAATTTGGGATAGATTTTTGTACTTTCTCCAATTTTTGACAATATCATATGGTTACAAGACATTAGTATAAATTTATTAAATCTGAGAAAACTTCAGGAATCTATTAAAGACCTCACGTATAATTTATACAATAGATTTTGAAATTTAAGATTTCCATCACACAAAAGGACTTGATCAACGTGACTAAAATTTGATCAACAAATTAGTTATGACGTTCGATGAAAAGACATAAAAGAATTATGCCATTCCACCTAATAATTTTCTTCTTCAAAGTTGTCAATTAGTTGGTTAGAGGGTGAAAGGTACGGAATGAAACCAAGTCAAATGAATGGGTATTGCTTTCGTATGTTTGTGCCTTGAATCTCAATTATGATCTAAATTGAAAGTTTGAAACTACATATATGGGCATAAAAAATCAAACTTATAGGTTTGTTCGTAAT
This sequence comes from Ficus microcarpa, assembly GCA_025413485.1. Classification (NCBI taxonomy): domain Eukaryota; kingdom Viridiplantae; phylum Streptophyta; class Magnoliopsida; order Rosales; family Moraceae; genus Ficus; species Ficus microcarpa. The sequence continues at coordinate 10,444,776 of CM046378.1, forward strand.
CAATTCTTTCAAGAATATGTGGCTTTTGAAAAAGAAATGTAATATGTATATGTAAAATACTTTTTTTTGTGGTTGCAGACATAGTCTAGTGATAATTTCATACTTGACTCCGCCACCAGGTATACAATTCGAATCTTTCATCTCCAAGTTAAAAAAAAAAAAAGCTTTTTTTTTTATAAATTTTTTATTGCATATAAAGGATTCAAACTCTATAATTTTTGATTGAATTTTGGATATAAAATTACTACTAAGCTATATTCTTAAGCAAACAAAAGGCCATTTCCTATTTGCTACAAGTATGGCAGCTAGCAAAATATAATGGGACAACTAAGCAGGGTTTCTTTGGTGTCCATTCGAGTTTAAATTCCTGGAAAGGACCACTTCTTAATCATTTACCTATGATTTTTTTCTGAGTGAATTGGCTCCATCTGTAAACCAAAAACCATAGAAAAAAAAAAAAAAGAAAAAAAAAAGGTATTAACAGCTTGGAGATACCGTAGGGAAAATGGCATCTAGAAATTATTTGAGGCTTGAAAGTCACGATATATAATGAGATAAGTCCTATGAAAACGAGAAGAAATTAAATTAAACAAACTGTTTATATATATATATATATATATATAAATTAAAAAGCATCAATATGAAGTTATTTAACGACGCGTTGATGTAGCAAAATCATAACAAAAGCAGCAAAAAATATATATATTCTTGAAAGCTGTAGATTCACATAAAATATCAAATAATATGAGATTTACTAGCTTGTTGATTCGCTCGTGAATGTCAAGAATAAAAATAAGCGCAAAATTTGTTGATTGTAATGAATGCCAAAATTTGATGCAAGGATATATAAAGAATTTTCAAAAGGTATAATATAAATAATCAAAAACTGATTATGAAAACCTACAATGAACTCCTATATAAAGCACTAAATTAATTACGAAACAAAAAACAAAAATCGTATAAAAGAACTAATCCTAATGCTAACAGAGATAATTGGCATCCTACTTACTACGATGATGGTTGTCGTTTTTGTCATAATTTTTTGATGGATGTTATGTTCGTTGTTGTCGTCGTCATCTTAATCCGATGTACATTCTCCAAAATATTGTCTATCACATCAGATATTACGTTTTTTCGTTTAGAATTTAACATTTAAATACTTATTTAGTTTGTGTAATTTGGATGGACCATTCTGGCTGTCCATTTGAGATTTGTATACAGATGGTAATAAGAAACTCCCCCAAAATTTGGACCGTTCCCATCTTCTTTCTACACTAAAAGTACAAAATATTTAAAGATCCTTTTCAATTTACATTTCAATTAGCTGCTTGCAAACCCATATTTAAATATCCAAACGTCAATTAGGATAACAGTCCAAATGTATCTATTCAAATTTTTTCATTCAACTGTTTTCATTCTAAATGTTTTTCTTCAGATGCTTCTCCTAAACAGACCGTGGTACCATATTAATAGAAATAGAAATGGGTGATATAGTAAGGAATCATAGAATTTTTGCAATGTCTAAGCATATTAAGTTGCAATATGTTGGTGAATTTTACAGAAAAAAACAAAGGATAAGGTAGCTTAGGATAAACGCACATTGAGTTGAACAAGATGCGATGAAGAAGTACTCAACAATATTTCATGGCAAGTCCGATAAGCTGAATTCATGAGTATGAATATATAGAACTGTGAAATCCGTGAATCTGAATAGTATATATAATATTTTTTTTGTATATATATATTTATATATTTTTTTTCTAAAAGATTTTCGATAAATAAGTATCTAGAGCTTGAAGTTTGAGTATATTTATTTTAGTTTGTAAAGTAAAAATGTAAATTTTAGTACGTTTATTTTAGTTTGTACAATAAAAATATAGCTAAGGAATCACATGTAACAAAAGTTTACTGCTCATGTTTCACATTCTAAGGAATCACACTTTAACAACAAAGTTTCATCAATTTATAGAAAATTTATTGCTAAGTTTTCCAATTAATGTTACGAATTCTCGCTGCAAATAATCTGGTCATCACAAGACCGATGGTAAAGATATCAGTTAAAAAATTTCAACATCAATATGAAACATTTATGCTGAAAATTCGTCAAGAATAGGATTATCTTCGAAAGTCTAGAATAAAGTATCAATAATAACCAAAACTAAACTAATAAAATACATAAAAATTGAAAAATTGGTGACTCACGTAACAAGAACATTCAAAAAATTTATCACAAGCAAGACAAACTTCAAGAACACCCCCTAGTCTCTAGATAAATATTTTCAGTCTTCAAACAAGAGTGACACGATTGAGAAATGCAGGCAAGTGCTCATAACCGACAACAACACACTCTCATCTCGACATGCACAAAGGAAGATTTTCTAATATTCAGTAAACTTTCAGAGATGAGAAAGCTTTCATGAGGCTGAAAAAGCCAACGAAAGATTTGCTTTTCCCAATCACCATAGAGGAATTTGAGTATGGAGGATCAAAAAAAAAAAAAAAAAAAAGAGAAGGTCTAATAAGAACTAGACTTGGTAAGAGAGAGTTTCTTAAAGAGGGAAGTGAAAGTATAATAAAAGGGAAATTAAATCAAGCCCAAAGATCAGAGTTAGCAAGGCATAAAAGCTGCATCAAAAAAGAAAGCCATAAATCTTGGTTACAATACAAGCATTACATACGTAAGACACAAAAACCGAAACCATTTGACCTATGTACTCGTAACTAGGCAGGGTACTTAGTCCTATATAGATGCAGACATAATGTTGTAGTATATAGATAGGATAATTAGAGAGATTATATCAATTTTAAAAGCTTATCTTTATTTACATTATTTAGTAGATTATCTTTATTTGAATTTTTTAGGGATTATCTAATGAAGTTTAAATTTTAGGAGTGATCTTTTAGTATTTATTTCATTAATAGTGATCTGCCCGGAGTCAATCACTGATTTATTCGTAGTCAATTAGTGATTGACCATATTTAGTTAATCAATGATTGACTATTTGCAAAATTGATAGACCATTTTAAGAGAAAAAGACGTTTTAACTAATTTTTTAAAAATTGGGCCATTTATTAAAAAAATTTTTTAAACAAAGGCCATATACCTCTAAATCTCAATATATATTTAGTATAAAAATGTTTGTTGGTGCAATACAAAAAAATATTCAGGTAGAATACCCAATAATATTCTGATAGACTACCAAGGTGGAATACTCTCTAGCAATTTGAGACCGGTGCACGTGATCGGAGATTCTATTGAATACCAAACATATTCTTGTAGATTACCAACCGTGTTATAGTGGATTATCAAAAAGAATTCTACCATAATACCATAAAATCAATTAAGTTGTTAAAATACGTGTCATGTGCATAGGAGAGGAGCTGCAAGTGTAACACAACAAAACAAAGAACCAGTGCGGGTAAAGCATCGAAAAAAAATTCAAAAATCAAAATCAAAACGAGTGTTTCAACAAAACGCTCTTTTTGGTTGAAATTCCTTGAACAACAGACATGATTAGCATTTTTCTTACATACTAGTAGTGATCACGTGCAGACACGTGCCATGCACAATTTTTGAAAAAAAAAAAAAGAGTAAATCAAATGAAAAGTGGTTGCATGGGTTATATGGAAAAATTTTTAGCTAGGGATAGTACATTTGAGAAAAATAGTTTCAATTAAGGTTAAAAAATGAAAAATGAATGAAAAAAGAAAAGGAAAAAGGAAAAGAAAAAAAAAAAAAAAGAGAAGAAGCTGCCATATGTCAAGTGTGTAAGGTAGCATTTTGGCTCTTTTAATATAGTATATATTATATATATATATATATATATTAAAGATAAAGATAAAGATAAAAATTAATTTAAAACATGTGTTATGTAAACGTTAGATATATTTGAGAAAATTGATCAAAATAAGAGAAATTTAAAATAATAAATAAAAAACAGACAAAAAAATAATTAAAAAAAAAAGACAAGAGAACAAGATTAAAAAGATAAGAGGGCTAAAATAAAAATAATAAATACAAAGAAAGGACTAAAATGAAAAAAAAAAAATATTTGAGAAAAACAAAAGACCGGAGGATCAGAAAGAAAGTACAAAAAATTTTTGGCTCAAAACGAATGGTTTTGGACAAAAAATGGATGAATGGTAAAAGTTGTTCTTCATTTTATAATAATATTAAATAGATGCAGATAGACGTGGATAATAATGCATCAATGCCGTCGTGGGTGGCTTGTACGGCCGAGATGGATACCACGTCCAAATTGCTCTACCTACTTTTTGATGAATCAAATTGCTAACACTTACACTTGGCGAGATGCACGTATACGCACGACATATTTATAGCCATTTGTGGCTTATCTTTCTCTGACAGGTTGTTCAGAATATATCCAAAATCATAAACAACTAAGCAAAATACATATATATATATACACACACATACATACACACACACAGACACACACACACACACACACACACACACACACACACTTAACTGTGTGAAGAAACGAAGGCTGAGATCAGGAATGTTTAGCTTCATCACCTCCCATGATTCTTTAACCAAGCTTTCTACATATATATATATATATATATATATATATATATTAGGGCTACGAAATTAGCTTTATTTTTTAATATAATACAAAAAAAATTAACTTTTGAAACTGTGTCATTTTAATGTTATAGTTTATATTGATGTAATAGTGTACTTGAGATTGCACCGGCTGCCAAGGGCGTGTTATCATTTCTGAGGGACCCGGATGAAATACCACAGAATAATCCTAAGCTCAAGTCCCATGCTATTAAGGTTTTCAAGATGATAAGTCAACGGCCTTTTCTTTTACACACACACACGTGTATGTGTGTGAAAAAATATATATTGTATTGCACTATAGAAAAACATATCCTAATACACATCATGTCTATGGCTCACATTTCATTTCAGAATGAGAAACTTGTCATCCTTTTGTAATAAGACTAATAATGTAGGACACCGACTTCAAATTTCTTATATTTATTGTTTTGCCACCCTAAGTTTATGGGCTGTCATCGTTTTTCTTGAATAGGTATTTAAAAATTATCATATTAATTGAGATCGAATGTAATAAAAAAAAAAGTTCAACTTACATATGCTGATATTTCAAAAAAAAAAAAAAAAGATTAGAGGCGGTGTTTTTAACATAAATAGAGTAAATTAGTTCTAAGGTAACATCTATGACTTTGTTGTAATATCAGAATTATGAGTTAGCTACTCAGCTTCGGGAGAAGGGGGAGGTAGTGGCACCTGATTTCAGCTTAAAGCATTTGGGATCTGTTCCTCTTATGAATGGGTCATCCTCCCCATTTTGAGGTATAAGAAAACAAGTTATTTATGCCTGAAATTTGACATAGATCAGGCCTAACCCACATCTTGCAATGTGGGCCAAAAGTGGTACGTGCACCCAAGTCATACTTTGGAGATCTTTAAGTGGGTTGTAATTTAGAACGCCAAGGAACATTAATGGACCCTTTTATTTAGTCCAATTAGACTCTTAGTAGACTTGGGAGGAATTGAGTCCATCAGGAATTAGAATAATATGGGTTGTGGAGAAACTTAAATTACGTCAAATTACTTAGCTTAATTCCATTAGTCCAAACAAATCCTACAAAAGCTCATTAAACCCCACAGAAGCCTAAGGAATATTCCTATAATATTCTCCTTTTTTCCTTTAGATGAGAATTTAATAATATTTTGTTGTAGGTATCAAATATTCTCTGTTTAGGCAAAACATTCCTCATTGAAAATGTCTTTCACCTATGGACCACCTAAAAAAGGTCCACCTGAGGTAGCAGAATAGCCACCCAACTACCTTCCCTAGGCATCTTTACCAAGACAACTATCTTTGAAGAAGTTCAAATAGTTTGTGGAAGAGTTCTCTCACTTCCTAACGAAAACTTGGCTGGAAAAACCCTCAACAAGAATCTCCAAGTGGAAAACCTTCAAACCATTATCATAAAAAGTTATTAGATCCCACATTCCCTCAATACTTCTAATAACAATCCCCTTTATCTTTCACTCACCATTTCCAGCTAAGAGAGGTTACCCTCTCTACCTTGGGTGACTCCATTGACGAAGGCGTACCTAAAGCATAGAACCATCACAAGAATAGCATTTCTCTCACCATTCCTCACCTACAACAAATGGCCAATAGAGGATATCCTCTGCAATACACCATAACTTCCAGCGACAACTCCGCGACAGAGAATCTCCGGAATAGGGGTTCCCAAGTGTGCAATTACTTCAATACCCTTCATTTCAACTCTAAACATACTTCTATCAACACCCTTAGCACTGCCAGCAACCATCTATACTACCTTTAACTCACCTTACTTGGCCAAGAAAGGATACGCTCTCGATACATTATAACTTCTGGCGACATCTCTAATGCCAGAGAAACTCCAGAATAGATGTTCCAAAGTATGTAATCACTTCAATATCATCATTCGTATTGTAGAACATACAACCCTCAGCCTTTTAAATATTATTAGAAACCATCTACCTCACATTTCATTTACCATTCATGGCCAAGATGGAGGACCCCCTCTAACTAGATCATTCTGATGACAGCGAAACACCTAAAGGATAGAGCCACCTTTACACACTATACATTTCAAACCTCACTCACTACTTATAACAAGATCATAGGTCCAAACCCGATTAGTAAGCATCAAACAAACCTTTCATTCACTAAAAACATCTCTTCACAAACTATTTATTTTCCTTTCCCACACTATATGGTCATCTCAAGATCCCCTTTATTGAGAAGTCTTCATCCACACGGGATTGGAATTGCAACAGGTTTCACCCTCAGAATTATCTTCCTCGAGGTCATCCGGGTTTAGCTCATCCCAACTGAGGCCAACATTGTCACTTGCAAGAGAAAGCACTAAAAACACACCAACTGGTTGTTCAGGTGTTTGACCTCTCAATGTAGCTTGCGGTACGTCAGGTGACACATTCCCTCGACGCCAACTAGACACTAGCTGGACCAACTAAAGGAGGCCATGAACACCTACCCTCCACATTAGTACGGCCACTACAAAAGAGCCCCATCACAAATCTTCCCATTTTAAGACCTCCGCAAGGGCTATCCAGGACTCGACCATTATAGCACAGACTCAAGTACAACAATCTCTTACCGTTCACATTCAGTAGTATATTTATACTTGATTGATTAGGTACGAATATATCCAAGACTCTTTGTTTTAGTTGTGACACTAGAGACTTCGGGTAGGGTGGGCTTTTATTTGAAGAGATTGCGAGCTCCGAACAGTACAATATTAAAAAAAAAAAAAAAGAATGAATTTTGCTTCCTAATTGGCATGATGTTTTTTTTTTTTTTTTTTAAAATTATTATTGATTTACATGTTAAATTAATGCATACAAATTAAAATAGGTGGTGAAAGAAGCACTGATGAGAACAATCAAAGAAGCAGTTGGAGAGAAGTGGTACGACGAGATGGCTTCTGCATGGGGGGGAAGCCTATAACCAGTTGGCTCAAGAATGAGATGACTCAAGATCATGAGTCTCCAACTACTACTAGTCTACCAGCCAACTAATAAAAAATCACACACTCAAAAATCATCTTGAACTTCCCCTAAATATATATATATAAATATACATATATATCTTGAATTTGTATCGATCGATTGATGTGTACATCGTTTCTTAAGAATAATGTTGATCAGTCATTTTTTGGTGGCTAGATTTGGGGTCACTTCCCACCATATGATAATTATTGATCAATTGACGTTTTTCAAGAATAATGTCGATCAGTCATTTTTTGGTGGCTGGATTAGGGTGGCCACTTCCCATCATATTATAATTATTGGTCAATTGACGTTTTTTAAGAATAATGTTGATCAGTCACCTTGGGTGGCTAGATTTGGAGTTCATTTCCCATCATATAACAAGTATAGTCCTGTTCAATATTCGGTTTTTCTGTCATAATCGTTTATGTATTCTGTTATATGTGTACTCTGTTTCTATGCATGCGTGATAGGAATTTGTATTAATTAATTTTGTGCTATATCCTCTCTTTTAGAAGGAAAAAAAAATAGTTAGAATAATAATCTTAGAGGGCATAAGTTACGATCCGTTCAAAAATTAATTATTACGATCCGTTCAAAAATTAATTATAGGCAAAAAGTATAGAGGGGATATGCAAAATTAATTATAGACAAAAAGAAAAGAGGGGATATGTTTTGAAAATAGAATGGCTCTATTGACCTCTACGTATAGAAATTTGTTTTGTTACACAGAGAGTTTTGAGAGACTCAAAATTAACTTAAACAAAAGCTTAACTAATCATCTCTAAACCAATGGCCGGTTATGAATTTTTTTCCCGGGGGAGGGGTAGAATTGTACAAGAACTTTGAATTACATTTCTAACAGTGCAACAATCTTTAATCTTTGTGTATCTATTCGTATCTTTGTTTTAATTTTTTTCTCCAGATAAATTAATTAGGGTTTAATTCATTTTTCAAACTTAAGATTCTAAAAAAATTGTGAAGAACTAAAATAGTATAATTGACGTTTAAATTATTTGAGATTTTCAAATTTGAATTATGGGTACATTCCAAAGTCCAAGCGTAGAGTATAATTGAAGTTACTTATAAAAGAAAAAAAAATGTTTCGAATACCGAAAATTGTAGTAAGCAACCTTCTTACAAAATTAAACAAAGTAAATGACAATATTTATTTAATTGTATGAAATAATTAGCACATTATAAATTCTTTGGTAAATAACTAATTGTTGGGGTTAGACTTCGTCTTCCCATTGTACCATTGGTCTTTGGAAGTACATTGAAACGAACACTCGATATTCCAATGTATTATATTTGGGCCATACCCAACTTATGGACCTGCTCCCAGATATCCCTCTGTCGTTCGGTTAATTCTGCCGGACCCAATCTGCTTTTGGCATCGTTTAACTTTTGACTTATGATCGAACGTCGAACTAGACTGTTCATACGAACGTTACATGTATTACGAATGATGGACGACATACTAACCATACGTCGAACGTTCATCCTTTATCCATCGTTCGTCCTTCGACCTTGCGAAAAGGCTTTCCAAGGGAAATACCCCTTAACCATTAGATTCGTGCTCATCGATGACGTGTCAGATCGTTTACAATAACAGACGATCTGAGTATTACATTTCAACCGCTGATCCCACGATTGCGTCTGGTAACTGTCTAAGTCAACTGCACGACTTATCTTTTGACACGTGTTCCAGTAGGCAGGTAACCGTTCATCGAGAACATCGGGTTCAGACCTGGTTCCTTCCTCTATAAAGAGAGGAAAACCCCTCCTTCTAAAAGGATCGAAGACCCTTTGTTTACACATACTGTAACTCTGCCAAAACATTCCCAGAAAAGCATCTACAATTATATTGTCCATCTTCATTAATACAAAAATTACTATCTCAGAGGACGTAGCACCTTCTTCGGGCGAACTTCTTTATATCTTGGTGTTCATTTAATTTCTGTTCATTTCAAATTCATGCGTTTGTTTTCATTCTGTTTTCTGCCATAAGCATTTCAATTCCTCGCTTTGCTTTATGAATTTCAACAACGATTGCCGGGGGCCCAATTTATCATTTAATCCGTTCAATTTCACTAACTTCTGTTAAAATTTTGACTGTAGTAATCCAGCATCTACAGTTTGGCGCCCACCGTGGGGCTCTTGGCCATCTTACTTAGGAAATTCACAAAGCAACAATGGCAGCAGAACATGAACACCATGAAGAACTTCCCCAGGGAAGCCCAGTTGGTCATCAAGACGCTTCAACCTCTGATGCAAATTCCCAGGTTGTTAATCTGACGCGAATGGTTGAAGAGTTAACCAAGAAACACGACAGCCAGCAAAGCCAAATGGAGAGCATTGCTGCAGAAAACCAGATTCTCAAGAACCACTTGATGTCCATCAACTCTCAGGCCGCTTATTCGTATTACTACCCATACTACGGGTACTCAACAGGAGCAAACGCTGGGGGCTGGCAAACATCCACGTCCCAATTTCCTCGAGGTCAAAACAGTGGGGGCTGGCAACATACCACCCCACACTATCCTCAAGGGACGAGGAACTTTGCACACAATCCCGTAGCTCCAATGCAGCCTTTGACCACGCCGAGACATACAACCACGGCGAACGAAAGGCAAGCACAACGGCCGCAGCAGCATCAGCCGTATCAGCACCCGCAACAGCAATACCAGTACCAACAGTACCAACAACAACAATAACAGCAACAGCAACAGCAACAAAATCGAACGAGAGAGTTCGATCCCATCCAGCGCAACACTCCTATCAGGCGTTCGACGTCCAACTCGCCACCACCCCCAGAAGGTCTCGTTTTACAAGGGACAATGGAAGTTGAAGACATGATGAGAAGCATCATGACCGAAGAATTAAGAACGCTCGAAGCTCAGATGGAGCAGCGTTTTTCTTCACAAATTCACCGAGCCACCACATCCACTCCAGGGTTTGATGACCTTGCTCGTGGAGTCCGAGAGACACCACTTTCCAGCCGCATCACCAACACCGTTACACCGAAATTCAGCAGCATCTCGTTTCCGAAGTTTGACGGAATGTCAGACCCACACGACCATCTATTGCAGTACAAGCATGTCGTACAATCAACAAACATTCCAACAGGAATGCTCGACGATATGATGTGCAAGTTGTTTACTCAGAGCCTGAAGGGAGCAGTATTAAGATGGTTCTGCAATCTTCCTCCAAAGTCTATAGACTCGTTCGATGAGTTGTCTCTCGAATTCATGAAGAGTTACTCCGTCCACATTAGATCCGGTAAGACGACGAAGGATCTATGGAGTGTTGTTCAAGGCCCGCAAGAGTCGCTTCGTGCTTACATCAAGCGCTTCAGCAAAGCCATTTCTGAGATCTCCGGGTTAGACGACGGAACAGCAAGAGAGGCCCTGAAGAAGGGTTTGAGACATAGATCTTTATTCAAAAACGAGATTTGTGCTCGATACCCTCCAACAATCCAGGATGCTTTACATTAAGCGAAGGGGTTTATCGAGCTGGAGGAAGAGAATGAACGAATCGAGCGAGACCTGGCTCGAACAAGGGAAGAGGTGGCAAAGTCACGCGAGAACCAAGAAAAGACTTTCAGACGCGAGCGCCCAGGTCCTTCACGACGAACAGAACGACGTACAGATTGAACGGCGAGGCGTGATCTCAAGCGTCCCCTCTCCCCACCAAAATACGCCTTCGGTATCAGCCCATTCGAACTCATTGCTCATCTCAAGCGCCAAGATTTCGTCACTTGGCCAAAGAAGCTGCCAGAGAACCCAGCAAGAGACACGAGCAAATACTGTGAGTTCCATAGAGATCATGGTCATTTTACAGTTGACTGTCGAGCCCTAAGGGCGGAGGTGGCAGAGCTACTAAAGAAGGGTCACCTGCGAGAGTTCCTGACCGACAAAGGCAGGGATACATACGGACTCGGTAACGAGTCCAAGGAACGAAGAATCGTGCAGCAGGTCGATGATTCTCCTTCTCCACCACCAGTTTGGAAGACTATAGGCGTCATTTGCGGAAGATCAGTGTATAGTGGCGAGACTGTAACGGCAATCAAGTCCCACCGGAGGAAAGCCACCCAACCTGTTGCAGGTACTCTTCCCAATGACCCAGACGAACACTCAATCAGCTCCCATAGCAGCGAAGCCACAAGTCTAAGCCGCCCCCATGATGACGCGTTAGTTCTAACTTTGAACGTGTCTAATTGTGAAGTTAGTCGAATCCTTGTCGACAACGGAAGTTCAGCGGACGTCCTTTTTCTCTCAACATTGAGAGAAATGGAACTTTTGGAGTCAGATATTGAAAGTTCAATGTCCGTTTTGACAGGATTCAATGGGGAGTCAACCGCGGCCATCGGCAAGATTAAAACTTCCTGTTTTCGTAGCAGGAGTGAACAAGCTAACCAATTTTTTGATTTTGGATTGTCCATCGGCTTACAATATCATTCTTGGTAGGCCATGAATTCATGATATGAAGGCTGTACCATCTACGTACCATCAACGCATCAGGTTTCCTACTAAGAGAGGAGTTAAGGAAATTATGGGGAACCAGGAGGTAGCAAGAACTTGTTACCTTAATTCTTTGAAGATGAAGAAGGCTGATCGATTATAGCAATTAGAAGACAAGGAATCGAACGGCCAAGTACAGCCTGACATGGAAAAACTGGATAAGATCCAGTTAGACCCAGCCCAACCAGAACGAGTCATCAACATTGGCTCTATGCTCGGAGACACTATTCGCCACCAATTACTAGGTTTTCTTCGCAACAACCAAGACTGCTTTGCCTGGTCGCACAAAGACATGCTAGGCATTGACCCGGAAGTAACGACACATCGACTTAACGTCGACCCAAGCCACAAGCCTGTCAAGCAAAAGTGAAGAAAACTTGGCATCGAGCGGAATATGATCGTCAATGATGAGGTGCGAAAGTTGATCGAAGCTGGATTCATCAAGGAGGTGCAGTACCCAAACTAGCTAACGAACGTTGTGATTGTCAAGAAGAAGAACGGAAAGTGGAGAGTCTGCATCGACTTCACAGATTTGAACAAGGCCTGCCCCAAAGACAGTTTTCCTCTCCCACATATCGATCGTTTGGTTGATGCTATAGCAGGACACGAGTTACTCTCGTTCATGGACGCCTTCTCCGGATACAACCAGATCCTCATGCATCCCGACGATCAAGAGAAGACCGCGTTCATCACAGAAAGGGGGATTTACTGTTACAAGGTCATGCCTTTCGGACTCAAAAATGCAGGAGCCACTTACCAAAGACTTGTTAACGCAATGTTCGCTGATCAACTAGGTCGAACGATGGAGGTCTACATAGACGATATGCTGGTCAAATCATTGAAGGCCGCTGATCACATTGAACACCTATCAGAATGTTTCTCAGTCCTCAGACAACACAACATGCGTCTGAACCCTTCAAAATGTTCATTCGGTGTTTCGTCTGGAAAGTTCTTAGGTTACATTGTGACACTGCGCGGAATTGAAGCAAACCCAGACCAGATTCGAGCGATAATGAACATGCCTTCACCAAAAAACAAGCGAGAGATCCAGAAGCTGACTGGAAGAATTGCTGCTCTGAACAGGTTCATCTCTCGCTCGACCGATAAATGCCAGCCCTTTTTCAAGCTTCTCAAAGGTAACAAGAAGTTCGAGTGGAACGAGTAATGCCAACAAGCCTTTGAGGAGCTAAAGAGGTATCTGTCCACCCCTCAAGTTTTATCCAAACCCCAAATAGGGGAAAGTTTGTTTTTGTATCTTTCAGTAACAGAAGTTGCAGTCAGTGCCATTCTCGTACGAGATGCGAATGGTGAGTAGCCAGTCTACTATGTTAGCAAATCATTACTTGATGCAGAGACTAGATATCCGGTGGTTGAGAAATTAGCCCTTGCCCTCGTTACTGCCGCAAGAAAGTTGAGGCCATATTTCCAATCACATTCGATAGTCGTTTTATCAACATACCCATTGCAAGCCATCCTTCATAGTCCTAACTTATCTGGACGATTAACAAAATGGGCGGTAGAGTTGAGCGAATTCGACATCGAATACCGGGTTAGAACTAGTCTTAAGTCACAGGTACTTGCTGACTTCGTAGCTGAACTCACTCCGGATCCTTTCACGTCAAAAACTCAAGTAGAATGCTGCTGGATGCTCATGGTAGACGGAGCATCAAATGTCAAAGGATCAGGAGTGGGAGTAATTTGCCAGTCTCCAGATGGCGAGATGATCGAACAGTCGTTCAGATTGGGATTTAAGGCATCGGACAATGAAGCCGAATATGAAGCCTTGATTGCTGGTCTATGCTTAGCCAAAGCACTGGGGGCTCGACGTTTGAAGATTCAAAGCGACTCACAACTCGGTGTGAACCAAGTGTTGGGAGAATACATAGCCAAGGATGCGAGGATGGAAGCCTACTTGAACATGGTTCGTTCATTGCTGCAGCAGTTCGAAGAATACTCGATACAACAAGTGTCGAGGAACCATAACACACAAGCGGACGCCTTGGCCTCTTTTGGATCAACATCAGAACCCAACTTACGTCGGAGCATCCCAATTGGCTACATTGAGGACCCAAGCATTCAGATTGAATCCTCAATCGTTGAACTCGAAGCCATTCAAGACTGGCGCACACCAATCACGGAATACTTGAAAGATGGGATTCTGCCTGACGATAAGCAGGAAGCTCGGAAGCTTAAAACCAAAGCTGCAAGATTCTCGTTAATCAACGACATCCTTTATCGACGTTCATTCAACGGCCCATATGCTCGATGCCTCGTGACAAAGAAGCCACATACGTTCTGAAGGAAGTTCACGAAGGAGAATGTGGAAACCATTCTGGGGGACGATCCTTATGCAACAAAGTCAAACGACAAGGCTACTACTGGCCTACAATGCTTCAAGACAGCGAAGACTTTGTCAAGTGGTGCGATAAATGCCAAAGACATTCCCCAGTATTCCATCAGCCAGCAGAACGATTGTCGAGCATCGCAGCACCTTATCCATTCATGAAGTACTCAATGAATATTGTGGGTCCACTACCGAGAGCAAGTGGTCAACGCAGATACCTGCTTGTGCTTACTGATTATTTCACTAAGTGGGTGGAAGCAGAGGCATTTGCTGAAGTCAAGGATTCGGACGTCGAAGGATTTATCTGGAGAAATATTGTCTGCAGGTTTGGAGTGCCCCAGGAGATTGTAACAGATAATGGGTCTCAGTTCATCTCGGGTAACTTCAGAAAATTCTGCCACAACTGGAACATCGAGCTTAGCTTTTCCACCCCGAGGTATCCGCAAGGGAATGGACAAGCTGAAGCAACTAACAAGACAATCGTTCAGAATTTGAAGAAGAAGCTCGAAACTCGGAAGGGGCGATGGGTAGACGAACTCCATGGCGTACTTTGGGCGTACATGACCACTCCACGAAGAGCGAACGGTGAATCACCTTTTTCACTGACCTTCGGTGCGGAAGCAGTCGTCCCAGCAGAGATTGGAGTCCCTACACTTCGGCGTCAATTGGCTTTCGAGAACGAAGCGCAGAATCAAGAAATGCTCAACGACAGTCTGGACATTCTTGACGAACGACGGGATCAGGCTCTGATTCGCATGGCGAATTACCAACAATCAGTAGCCAAGTACTACAACTCAAAGGTTTGACCGAGAACTTTCAACGAATGAGATCTCGTTCTTCGCAAGGTATTCCAAAACACTGCCGAGCCAAACGCTGGAAAGTTAGGAGCAAACTGGGAAGGTCCCTACAGGATCCTGAAGGTTATACGACCAGGAGTTTACCGCCTCGAGACGATCGATGGAGTGGAAGTCCTCCGCAGCTGGAACTCCCATCATCTTCGCAAGTATTACTTGTAAAAAACTTAACCATCATTTTCTTTTTTCTTACATAGCCAAATTTTTTGTATATATTTTACTTTGGCTATTTTTCAGACAATCATTTTGTACAGTTTATTTGTAAAGCCAGATCCTTTGTGGTTGATCGTTCGATCCTACAGGTCTGCGTCTATAACTATTCTTCACTTCGCCTTCCGAGGCCTGAACTACATTCGACTTGATCCCTAAACTCTGGGTACGTAGGCAGCTCGTGTACGTTTATACGAGTCCAGTCATAAAATCGTTCAACTACTATGTCCGATCGAACTACGAATGGCTTGATCCCCAATCATTGGATACGTAGGCAGCTCATCACACTTGAATGAGTTCAGCTATTGATGTAATTCAATACATTACATTACTTCGAATTTTACACAAATAAATCTACAATGATTAATGATTATTTGCTCCCAGCAATTCATTATTCGTCCCCTTAAACGCTCGTATCGTAATTCAGTATTATCTACACGATCATTCGATTCTACTTTGAATACTTGGATTCGCGTTAGACATTTAATCTATTGTTTAATGATCGAGCTATCATTCGACATTCGGACATTTATGTGAAATTGATTTAGTGCAAACATGAGGAAAAATTCAGATTCTTCATTAAAAACTAAATGAATACAAATGTCTCGAATACAAAAATAATTATTACAACAACTACTCCCGCACATCGCGGTTTTGAGTAGCATCTTCCACGACTGGGGGCTCGACCTTTACGTCAGCTCGAGCAGGAGGATCGTTGCTTGGAGCTTCACCTTGATCCGAGGTTGATCCTGGAACCGATTTCGATGTCCCAGCTTCATCGAGTATCTCGTACATCTCGATCTCCTCATCAACATCGGCGTCCAACAAGAGACCTTGTTTATACTGCTTCAGAAGCTCGTATCGAGCCCTCATCGTTGATTCTTCATGAATGTTGAGAACTTTATCAACGAGCAAAGCTTTCTCTGTAACGAGCGTTGTTCTCTCGACTTCGAGGGCAGCCTTGTCAGCTTCGAGGGCAGCCTTCTCAGCTTCGAGAGCTCTGATCCTTACTTGAGCCTCGTCATAACGGCTTGCAATGATCTCTGACGCTTCGAGGTTTTCCTTCGAAGTCTTTATCATATACTGGAGATCAGCAACCAGGCTCTCAGCGCTCGTTTTGACATCCTTGAAATTTTTGTCGATACCATTGAGAGCCTTTCCTTACGATCACTATCTTTTTTCTCAAGCTCTTTGACTTTATTGTTCAGCGCTGAAACTCTGTCAGCTATTCGACAAACCAACCCCATCGCTCGAATGTTGTTCTACCAGAACAATATAAATAAATAAAATTAAATTAGTTCATTGTTCGATAATCAGGATCTATCAGTTAAAAGAAAAATGTTACCTTCAAACCATCCCAGAGCATGTCATCTAGATGGTTGTGAATCTGCCCACTGTTCATCTTGTCTTCATCAACTTCATAGAAGAGTTGGCGCATAAGTATAACGCTCGCCTCTTTATCATCCAGAAAACTGATGTCCGAGGGCAAGTCCAATTTCAGCTTCTTTCGCCCTTCCTTCGTAGCTTGAGATTCGTCATCTTGTTCGGGCGTCGCAACCTTTGATTCTTGCTCCTGTTAGCAAGAATTTTCTTCTGGCCTTTTGCGACCATTTTCCTCTTCTTCGTGGGAGGCTGAGATGGCTCAACGAGGGGCTCGGTTGGCTCGACAAAGGTCTCAACTGGATCGTTCGAAGGAGGCTCTGGAGAAGACTCCAAGACAGGAAATGGAGCTGGGGCATTGCTCGCAGCCTTTGCTGCTGGTGCAGCAGCCTTCTTGGCTTCGAGCGCAGCTTTCGCTGCTGCCCTTTTCTTCGCTTTTAGTTCTTCGCTCGATGGCGGTTTGAAATCCATTCTGTCCAAAACTGACTCTACGACCAAAGTTTCCTCGTCAGTTAATGGTTCGATGAACAGTGGAGGGCCAAACAATCGTCTTAGCGTTCCCCTGATCACGAACGTCCAATCAACCCAGGAAGGGAGGCTCTGAATCTTACCTGTTGGAATTTCGATAAATTCCTTCCAAAGGCTCGATGCTCGAAACCTGTTGGGAGTGTTGATTTCGTCCCACTCTTGGTTTGACAGAGCAAGTAGCCGTTCGAGCTTCTCCTCGAAAATAATGACCTTCGGTGGAGGTTTCTTTAGTTCTTTGCCTGCAAAAAGAACAAATAAACATTAAAATCCGAAACCAATTAGAGGTACTTTCGTCCTTTCTTATTCTTCGTTCAATACTTACGAAGAGTTCCCCACAATGGGAAGAAAGCGTTGGCAAGACCTCCCATTGAACGCTCGTTTACGTGCATGAAGAAATAACGGTCCTGCCAATAACGGTCGGCGTTCTTCATCTCGCCCACGACTTGCTTTTTCCTCCTTGGATACATGGAGTACCTTCCATGATCCTTTGCATTCTTCTGAGGATAATACATAGCGAGAAAGTCGTCTACAGACAGTTCGACTTTCGATTCATCCGCCAGCACTATCAATCCTAGGAAGACTCTCATACCGTTCGGCATCAGCTGAGGAATCGCCAACTGGTAATAATGCATCGTCTGGATAAGGAGTGGAGGAAGTGGAAGTTTGAGCCTGCACTCGAAATAAATGCTATACATGCAGATCCACCCTTCTGACACGGTGTCTGCTCGCTCGTTTGGGAAAGGTAAACGAAGCTGAACCTCATTTGGAAAACCATACCTTCCCCTAATTTTTGAGAGGTCGTCCTCTGTCAGAGTAGATCGAGGGTTCGACGTTCGGAGGAACGACTCCAAACTTAAACGTCGTGGTGCCTTGGTTAGTCGAGCGATGGGAGGAATAGACAAAATTTCAGTCCCTGACGTCGTCGCTGGTCGGTTTCTCTCTTCTCCTTCACCGCTCGTCCTAGCACCGTTTTGGTTTTGTGAAAACTCAGCCTCGAATTTCGAATGACGAATGGCTTCGACCATCTCTTCGTCATCCGAGCTACTATCACTTGAATCAGTGTTCGTCCATTCGACAGTCATGTCTTCGACGACTTGTTTTTCTTTGTCCATTGGTTCTCAAACAAAATTTCGGACGAACAAAGAAAAGATTTTGGATCTACACTTCTATCTAGTCGAAAAATCTTTCGGTTCTAAAGATGAACACGAATAACAATGGGCCAAAACTCAAAAGAAAAACCCAGAAAAGACCTTTCCCAGGATCTCTCAATCGAATCACTCAGAAATGTAGAAAAAACGACCCAAAAGATTCGAAAATAGAACAAGAATCACTTTCCTAAAACTAGAAATTACACAAAAAGGAGAAGAAGAGAGAAAGAAATCTTGCCTGTAAATGAAGTTCTTGAGAAAACTCTCAGCTCTGGAAATTCGAAATGCTCCAAGTGCGAGTTATAGGCAAAAGAGGGAATGCGAAAAGTTATATAACTTCGAGGAGCTCATCAGAGGGCTCTGATTTCTTGATGACGCCTAATCAGACGGCACAAATTCCGCAACCGTTCGCATTACCCCTCTCATGCGAATCATTGCAACGATTCGTATCATTGCAACGGTTCGAATTTCGAAAAGTGGAAACGTCGTTTCGAGACACCCATTCAATACATGCCACGTGTGCCACACGATTCCTTTTCACTCGAATCAATGCATTTCATTAAATGCTGACAGCTTTTTCGGATTTCGGAAATCTAAAAAATACTAGAGTTCGACATCATTATGCAAACGTCACTCAAACACTCTATCCATGATCCATCGCTCGATAGAGTGGGGGGCTATCTGTTGGGGTTAGACTTCGTCTTCCCATTGTACCATTGGTCTTTGGAAGTACATTGAAACGGACACTCGATATTCCAATGTATTATATTTGGGCCATACCCAACTTATGGGCCTGCTCCTAGATATCCCTCCGTCGTTCGGTTAATTCTGCCGGACCCAATCTGCTTTTGGCATCGTTTAACTTTTGACTTATGATCGAACGTCGAACTAAACTGTTCATACGAACGTTACATGTATTACGAATGATGGACGACATACTAACCATACGTCGAACGTTCATCCTTTATCCATCGTTCGTCGTTCGACCTTGCGAAAAGGCTTTCCAAGGGAAATACCCCTTAACCATTAGATTCGTGCTCATCGATGACGTGTCAGATCGTTTACAATAACAGACGATCTGAGTATTACATTTCAACCGCTGATCCCACGATTGCGTCTGGTAACTGTCTAAGTCAACTGCACGACTTATCTTCTGACACGTGTTCCAGTAGGTAGGTAACCGTTCATCGAGAACATCGGGTTCAGACCTGGTTCCTTCCTCTATAAAGAGAGGAAAACCCCTCCTTCTAAAAGGATCGAAGACCCTTTGTTTACACATACTGTAACTCTGCCAAAACATTCCCAGAAAAGCATCTACAATTATATTGTCCATCTTCATTAATACAAAAATTACTATTTCAGAGGACGTAGCACCTTCTTCGGGTGAACCTCTTTATATCTTGGTATTCATTTAGTTTCTGTTCATTTCAAATTCATGCGTTTGTTTTCATTCTGTTTTCTGCCATAAGCATTTCAATTCCTCACTTTGCTTTATGAATTTCAACAACGATTGCCGGTGGCCCAATTTATCATTTAATCCGTTCAATTTCACTAACTTCTGTTAAATTTTTGACTGTAGTAATCCAACATCTATACTAATTTACTAGGTACATAACAAATTCACGTCTCCTAAATTAGATTATCGATAATTTCACTCAATAGCATATCTTTATACCCTAATTTAATAATATAGCATACTTCAAAAGTTAGGAAAATTATAGCAGATTTTCTTTATGTTTTTTTTTTCCCTCAAATACCAAATCTACCCTTGCCTCCATCTGGTTTTCTTCCATTGGCGACAAGCCCTGCCTCCATATGTTTTTCTTCCACCAGTGATGATAAGTGCTACAAAGGTCGACGCCGACTCCTGGCCACCAATGCTCATGCTTTCTCCGATGATCTCCAATGGACTCAATCTTTCGCCGGCAGGATCTTTCGTGATCTCTGACGGACGCATTTTACCGTTAGTTAGCTTGATTTATTAGATTAGTTAGCTCTATTTGTTGCTTGTTGAGCTGTAATGAGCTGTGATGAGCAGTAAATTATTTTTTGTATTCTTTGACCTGCAATATATATATAGCAGGAGGTTGTATCTCAAAAATAGAATGGGAATTTTAGTTTCTCTCTCATAAAAGTCTTCCTCCATCCAGCGTAATATGGTATTAGAGAACAAGCTCATTTCTACTACCTAATTTCTCATCATTTCTCTTCATCTTCTTTGATTTGTTTTTCCTTGATTCAATCAGTTCAATCATCAATTCTGTTGCTTAAGCTTCGGTTTGATCTTCATCTTCAACCTCGATGGAAACTATAATTTCTGGTGATTCCATTTCATCACATGGCAAATCCATCATTGATGATCCTTTGAGTCCATATTTTCTTCATCACTCTGATAGTCCCAGTCTTGTTCTGGTTTCACCGCCTTTATCTGGAGATAACTACACCTCCTGGAGTTGAGCAATTACAATTGCACTTTCTGTGCAGAACAAGCTAGGATTCATCTATGGTTCCATCAAGAAACCGGAAGGTACTGATTTGAATCTCCTCAATTTGTGGATCAAAAACAATAATATAGTGATTTCAGGGATTTTGAACTTTGTTTTGAAGGAGATTTCTACTAGTATCATATTTGCTAAATCTGCTGCTGAGATTTGGCTTGATCTTAAGGATCGATTTCAGCAAAGCAATAGACCTAGAATATTTCAATTGCGTCATGATTTGATAAATCTAAGCCGAGATCAAAGCTCAGTTAGTGTGTAGATCACCAAACTAAAAGCCTTATTGGAAGAATTGAGCAATTATAGATCTGGCTATACTTATGGAAAGTGTACTTGCGGGGGATTCAAAGAACTCAACTCTCATTATCAGATGGAGTAAATTATGTCTTTTCTCATGGGTTTGAATGAATCATTTGCTCAAGTTAGAGGTCAGCTGTTGCTAATGGATCCTCTTCCACCCATAAATAAGGTCTTTTCCTTGATTTCTCAAGAAGAACGTTAGTGAAAAGTTGGTTCTCTACCAGCTTCAGGCACTGATTTGACTAACAACATGGCTTTTGCTGTAAAGAATGATCCTACCAAGAATTTTGGTAATGTTCCTACAGGTGGAAACAATAAAAGTCAAAGGAAAGATAGACCTTTTTGCACTCACTATAATTACCATGGACATATTATAGAGAAGTGTTACAAGATTCATGGTTATCCTCTTGGATTTAGGCAATGACAGAAAAATACTATTGTGAATCAAGTCTCTAACTAGTCTGGCTATGATGATAAGAATAATAGGGATAATGGAGACATTGAAAATTTCTTTCAGAAGCTCAACAACACTCAGTGCCAGTAGCTAATTAAGTTGTCCACTCATTTGTCTTCTACCATTAGAGCAAATGAACAGCCAAATGTTCCTTCCACTTCTTACACCACAGGTACATGTTTTTTGGTTGCTATGAGTCCAATTCTTTCTTCCCTACAATTTTGGATAGTAGACTCAAGTGCTTCTAAACATGTTTGTTCATATGCTCGTGCCTTTGAGTTTTTTAGGCCAATACAGCACTCTACAGTCACTTTGCCAAATCAAACATGTATATTTGTCAATTTCATTGGTGATGTCAGGCTTGGTTCAAACTTACTTCTCAAGGGTGTTTTATTTGTTCCACAATTCAAGTTTAACTTGCTCTCTATTAGTGCTCTTACAACTGTATCACGGCTTACAATTGATTTCTCTTCTGATCATTTCACAATTCAGGAACTCAACGGCGAGCAACAAACAAAGCTAACTAATCTAACAAATGAAGCTAATTAATCCTAGTCAATTTCCACAAGCTTCCCCTTCTCCTAGCTCCCAGACCATTTCTACAACCACCTCTTCATCTCCACCAGTCAATGTTCCTCTTCAAAGGTCTTCAAGAACAATCAAACCGCCTTCATATCTAAGGGATTTTCACTGCGCCTTGTTCTCTCATTAGGATAATTTTGTTATTCCTTTATGCAAGACTTCTTACCGTCTATCAAAGTTTATCTCTTATGACTCTTTTTCTCCTTCTTACAAGCATCTTGTCTTGAATGTATCTTTTCAATTTGAGCCACAATTCTATCATCAAGCTATTAAATTTCTACAGTGGCGTACAGCTATGAAGGTTGAGTTGGATGCTATGGAATTCAACAACAGTTGGTTTGTTGTTCTTTTACCACTAAGGAAACATTCCATTGATCGCAAATGGATATACAAGATTAAGTACAACTCAAATGGCTCTATTGAACATCACAAAGCCTGATTAGTTGCTAAGGGCTACACTCAGCAAGAAGGGGTAGATTTTGTTGAGATATTTTCTCTTATTGCAAAGCTGGTTACTGTAAAAGTATTATTAACCCTTGTAACAAGTCAAAACTGGCATTTGGTTTAATTAGATGTGAACAATGCCTTTCTTAATGGGGATTTATTTAAGGAAGTTTATATGGATCTTCCACTTGGATATGACAGTAAAGGGGAGAATCGTGGACATAGAGGGAAGTTCGTATGCAAATTACATAAGTCCATTTATGGACTCAAGCAAGCCTCGAGACAATGGTACTCAAAATTTTCTTATTCTCTACTTCAGTTTGGTTTCCGCCAATCTAAATCTGATTGTTCTCTATTTACAAAGGGCTCGGGCTCTTCATTTGTAGCATTACTAGTCTATGTGGATGATATTATCATCACAAGCCCTTCTCATCAAGTCATCGACAATATGAAATCTTTTCTTCATAGTTAGTTTAAACTCAAAGGTTTGGACACTTTGAAGTACTTCCTTGGCCTAGAAATTGCTAGATCTACCAAAGGCGTTGTCCTTTCTCAATACCATTATACACTATAGTTACTAGAGGACACAAGTTTTTTTGCTTGTAAACCTGCCATTGTTCCCATGGAGCCCAAGATGCACCTTACTGCAACTGATGGTGATGTTCTCACAAATATATCTCAATATGGATGTCTCATTGGTCCCCTTTTGTATCTTACTCTTTCTCGACCAGATATTACATTTGCTGTCCACAAATTAAGTCAATTCCTTGCTCAACCTCGAGTGCCTCATCTCTAAGTTGCCCATCATCTCCTTAGATATCTCAAGAACAGTCCTAGTTAAGGTCTATTCTTCTCTTCATCTTCATCCCTATAGCTCAAGGCATTCTCTAATGCTGATTGAGGTTCTTGTGTAGTTTCTGAGAAATCTGTAACAGGTTTTTGTGTGTTCTTAGGGGATTCCTTGGTGTCTTGGAAAGCCAAGAAACAAACTACCATTTCTCGCTCATCTGCTGAGGCAGAATATCAAGCTATGGCTGCCACTACTTGTGAATTGGTCTGACTATGACAATTATTGATGGATTTTGGTGTCAAGATGTCTTCTTCAGCTCTTTATTTTGTGATAATCAAGCTGCAGTCCACATTGCCTCTAATCCAACCTTTCATGAGCGAACTAAGCACATTGAGATTGATTGCCACTTTGTTCGTGATAAGGTTACTGATGGGTTCTTCAAGCTCATGCCTATTCATTCTCAACATCAGCTTGTGGATATCTTCACCAAGCCTTTGTCTTCTACTTCTTTATTTCCACTCTTATGCAAGATGGCAATGAAAGATATTCACAGTCCATCTTGAGGGGGAGTTTTACAGTTAGTTAGCTTGATTTGTTAGATTAGTTAGCTCTGTTTGTTTCTTGTTGAGCTGTATTGAGTTGTGATGAGCTGTAAATTATTTTTTGTATTCTTTGAACTGCAATATATATATAGCGGAAGGTTGTATCTCAAAAGTAGAATGAGAATTTCAGTGTCTCTCTCATAAAAGTCTTCCTCTATCCAGCGCAATAACATGATTTTCTAGTGGTGAGTTCTAGTGGTGCGGTCTTAAATCTCCATCTTCGTCATGATCATTCTCAAAGATGGAGAAGATCTCGTTGTCCTCGGAGAGCTCGTTGTGATCGGTGTTGGCTCAGGAATCACGATGGCGATAGAAGCAATCGTTGTGATCTCGTCTTCTGTCCGATCTCATGATGGCAGCAAAGGAGTTTGTCGCACGCCGTCGGGACGAGTATGCGACGAAGTCAAAGGAATCACCATCTGTGTTCTCAGATCTCCGACGACATGGCAGACGGTGATTCGTTGGCGATTTGATAGGTCATTGTCATGATCTGGAATTAGCTATTTTTCTCCAACAACGTAAGGCGGCGGCCCTGATGATGGGTTACTTTTGGATTTCCATAAAGTTGGGGGTTTCTTTTTAGAAACTATCAATAATTATTTATTTTTGAAATATTAAATATTAGGTATATATATATATGTAAATATGTTTCTTTGCTAATAAATATTAATTAGTAAATATTCCTATTTACTTGCAAATATTCCAATTTACGTACTAAATATTCCTTCTTTTTTTTTCGTCAATGTTCGGATTTACTTTAATTCTGTATTAATACCCAATATGCAAAAATTAGGTATAATAAAATGGTAAATTCCTTAAAAAAAATTAGAAAGAAATAAAAAGATAATTAGGATATTTACTTGTAAGTAAGAGATTTGAGATCTACTAATAAGACGACGTAAATAGCACAATGTAAGTAGATTTACTAGTAAATGTTATTTTGTAGTTTATTTTTACTTTTCGAAATGATTAATACTAAGAATTAATAAATATGTAAATACCAATAAATGGTAGAAATTGTGAGTGCGCTATTTCCACCTCCACAAATTGAAGATTAGGTAAAGGATTTACATGTAAATACCAATATTCTTGACTAAATATTTGAGTTACCATATATCATTATTTTATTAGTAGATATAAAACCATATAAATATTAATTTTTCGTTGCAAAAAATTATATATTAATTTTTCCTTGCAAAAAATTATATATCAGTAGCTAAACTTATTTTCTTAGTAAATAACTCTTAATTAAAGAAGGCATTTACTTGTAAATATTACTATTTGAAAATATCAAACTAAGTAAATATTATGATTTACTAGTAAATATGAATATTTATCAGTAAACAAACTTATTTTCTTGTTAAATACCATTATTTATTAGGAGATATAAAACTATGTAAATATTACTATTTACTTGTAAATAAATTATTTACCAGTAAATAAATTTGTTTTCTTGATAAATAACTCTTAGTTAAAGAAGATAATTACTTGTAAATATTGTAATTTAACAGTTAACATCAAACCAGATAAATATAAATATTAGAATAAATTATGTATATTTACTCTCTCTTTTTTTTTTGTTTCAATAGTTTTTTATTTACTTGAAAATGAAACTATTTATTGAAGTAAAACAAAAAATTTTTTGTTTTTAGTTCAGTAATTACAATGTTTTACCCTTAATTTAAAAATAAAATCCCAAATTACGAAGGAAAAAAAAAAAAAAAAAAAAAAACCAAAACCCAAGATCTAACTTATGCCGCCGCCGGAAAAGGCAAGTCCATCGCTGGGGAAGAAGACAAACTGGGCAATAAGGCACGGCCGGCGATATCGTGGCTGTTGGTTGTTGTTTGTCTCTCGCGGATCTCCGGTGAGGTTTCGAAATCACAAATAGGAAGATTTCTCTGCAAAAATGAGTCGCTGGGATCGAGATTTCAACACTCGATTCCCACAGTCGTGATCTCGAAGATTTCACAGGCCACGCTCGCTTGCGGCTGACGAGGACAACGAGGAATCTTTCGATGGAAATTGCATTGGAGATCGCTGGCTTATGGTGATGGAGCCCGACAAGGAACATGGACGGAGATCGCAATTCTGGTGAAGGATCCGTCGTCCCCATCTTAAATCGCGATCTTCCGGCGAGGTCTTTGCCATTCTCCGAATCGCGATCTTCACGTCGGACATCATTCTTCTCCCCGTCGCTGGGGATCCTGATGGAACCGTCGTCGGCACCGGAGCCAGACATGATGAAACCGTCGTCGGCGCCGGAGCCAAACATGGCTGCTCTGATTGGGGGTATTTTCGGGTTTTTGTTTTATTGTTTACCTATTTATGCTATTTTGTGACTATACTTTCCCTACATGCTATAATTTTAAAATAGTATATTGTAATATGCTATTTTGTCTATTCTCCCTTGGATTATTTACTTTGCTATTTGTTGTTATTTACTCCCATTGCTTCAAAAACTTGCCATGTATTTGGATGATTTATTGTTAAACTATTATATATATTTTTTTTTCTCAAAAAAATTGTAAAACTTTTGAGGCGAAAAATTAAAGGAGCCAATGGTCTATGGGCAGCTGCCGGACTCCGAGTTTAAGGTGAAGCTTCTCCTATGGATTTAATAGAGTTATTGATAATAAAAACACTTTTAGATTTTGAATTTAAGAGCTCCGACCCACCTGCCGAGCTACCCTAGCTAGTGCAATAATGTAACATATAAGTAATTTAATGAGCTAACATATCTAGTCACTCGTTAACTGATCAAGCTAATCATGAGGTCAGGTTAAAACCTCAACCATTATTTTGACGAATTAGTCAACGAACTAAATGTAGTGCAAACAATTTGAAATGTCGCCAAACAATATAGAGGAGACAGTGTGTAGGACATGGTAGGATGTTGTCGGAGTCACCTTGGGCCCAGGGGGACAGCAGCCCCTGGCCCAATGGGCTCGATTGATTTTTCACCCGGATTAGAAGAGCTTTTTTTTTTTTTTTTTTAATTTAAAATTTATTATTTATTTTTTTTATTATCTCTTTATTTTCTCCTCATGAAATTTTATAATTTTACGAATTTTATTTAGAATTTGTGTAAAAAAGTGTCAAATTATTTCTCAATATTTAACGTTAACCAACAGTCAACAACATTATTATTTGAATTCATAATTTTTTCAACTTCTTTTTTTTTTTTTTAATTAGATTACAAAGTTTACACAAGAAAAAAAAATTTAATAAGTCAAATAATTTTTTTCTTCAAAACTTGATTTAATTCACACCCCTCCAAAATTTTTTTTTTTTCTTGGCTACCCATTATCAACTTAATTGGAATTTTTTATTTTCTGCCGGATATGCTAGTTTACGTAAAATAAAAATAATAATACAGGAGTCAAAAATGTACTTCTAGCGTGGATTGTTTTGAGATGGCTATTTAATAAAGTGACATGAGATATAACTCTTATATAGCAATACAAGAATGACCAATTTCAAAAAAATAAAAATAAAATAAAATAAAAAACTAAGAATGACCAACGACAATTGTACAACAGTAGGTGGTGATGCATGCTATAAATGAATGAAACAACAACAAGAGTAAAGTACTAGTCTTCTGGTCCTTGGAGGCTGCATACAACAATTGGGCAACGTTCATGCACTAAAAGTTGTAGAATGGCTCCACCCTTGAGTTCATCTTTTTATTTAGAGCTCCAATCTAGTGTTAGATTGATCTGTTAATGTTAAATTTTGTAATTTTGATAAGACAAAGTATTCTCTAACGACATACTATTTTTTATATCAAATTTGTCATATGGTAAATTTGATTACCAATTTACCACCACGTATAGATAATGTCAAATTTAATAAATAATTTCTATTTTTATTTTTATTAGTTTTCAATGATGATAAAAAAAAAAAAAAAAAAGAAGTATATATAATATTAGAAAGTACAAAATAGAATAATATTAGATGGTCTTACTTTGCTACTTTACTTACATATATATTTATATTGTTGGTGAAACCCCTTGAATTTATTTGCTTGGGAAGAATATCCGAAGTCCGTCGTCCTTGGTTCCCTCCTTGATTAATTATCTTTCATTTTATTTTTAAAATGTCGTAATCATAGAGGGGTAGTTACATATATATACTCCCGTCACAAACAGTTCCATAACATACCTAGTAATTTAAAATTTTCTCAACTTATCCTTATGTCTTTTGAAACTACAAAAACATCCCGTACATTTGAAAATATTGTTTAAATTCAATGCTCACACATTTTTGGACCAAAAACAAGATAAAAGTAAAAACAACGGTTTTAGATAAATACGAGTCTAATACCCGTGCTACGCACGGTGATATAGGGAGAAAATAAAATGAAATAATTAATTATTATACAATAAAAGTAGTTATTTATGATTAATAATATAATTATAAGCAATCTATTTGTTTAGTATTTATTATGATAATATTATAATATTTACATTAAAGTTTATGTGCAGATGTTGGATTTATATATATAAACAAACATATATAGATATATATTCATAAACTGAGTTGTTGGAAAGAAAACATTTTTGACTGCAGATTTCATTAACTGTGTCTAATCTTCTTCTCCTTTTCGCAGATCTGTCATGAGGAAAAAAAATTAATTATTTAATATTTATAAATTAAATTGAAATTGGTATAATTATATAATATGTAATTATAAATAACTGATAATTATACATTGATTCTTTGCGTTTTTTAGATGGGTCAGCAAAAAAAAAAAAAATCCCTAAATAACTAAAAAAAAATTAAAAAGCCCCAAAAGGAAAATCTAGACTTTCGGACAAAACAATGAAATAAAGAGGGAAAAAAAATAGAACATTCAAAACAGAAAATAGCAGTGGGAGAGAAGCGGAAAAAAACCATAGGTAGGATTAAAAAGATAAAAAACAGAAATACTAAAAAAAAAAAAACGGAAAACTGCCAAAAAAAAATTCCTAAAATAACAATGTAGACATTTTCACATTCCTATCTCGTTCTTCTGCAACTCCTGGCTCTATCGAACAATTCTTAAAACCAAAGAAGAAACTACCAAACCAATCCGAGAGGCAAAAAAATAAAAAAATAAAAAATTTCAGGAAACATACGTTGAAAACCATTTCCTGCAAACCCAAATTATCCAACAACAACAACTCCAAAAGCACAAAGTTCCTTCACCAAAACCAAAAGAAACCCACCGACAGGGAAACAACCAGCGACCAAATCTGGGGAAAAAAAACCCAAGGAAAAAATTTCCACCAAACATTCCTGAAAAACCATTCCCTGCAAACCAAACTTGTCCAACAACAATACATTCAAAACGACTAACTTTCTTTACCAAAACCAACGCAAACCCACCATTACAAATTTGAAACCGAAAACCCAAAAAAGAAAAACAACAGAAAAAAATAAACACACAAAAAGAAAAAGAAAAACGAAAATGCAAAATCAAATACAAAATTTAGAACTCAAAAAAAGCGGTGACAGAGACCAAAAAAATCAACCAAACTTAGGTTTTGAAAAAACCAAAAACACACGAAAGAAGAAGAAGAAAAGAAAAGAAAGAGAGACAGAGACGGAAAGAGAAAAATAAAAACAAAAATAAGAACTGGAAAAACAAAGAGAGAGAAAGAAACCGGCAGTAGAGAGAGAAAATAAAATGAAGAGTTAGAAATTCAAAAAACGAAAAACGCAAGAAAAAAGAGAAAGAAAAGAAGAGAGAGACAAACAGAGACAGAGAAAGAAAGAAAACAAAACAAAAATAAAAACAAAAAAAAGAGAGAAAGAAAGAGGCAAAAGGGCGGCAGAAAAAGAGAGGAAGATGAAGATTTAGGGTTTGAGGGAAAAAGAAGAAGCGAAGAGCAGAGAAAAAGAAAGCAAGAGAGAGAGAAAGAAAGGCAAAGAAAAATGAGGATTTCAAAAAAAGAAAAAGAGAGGAGAAGCGGCAGTAAAGAGAGAAAGAGGAAGGTGAAACGTTAGGGTTTGAGGGACAAAAGAGTCAACACACTATACACAAAGAATCTGAAGGTAAATTTTTAAGGGTAAAATTGTAAATCTACTATCCGTGAACAGTAACTTACATCCTTAATTCAGTCAACTTAAGTCAACTACATCCCTTTAGTAAGTTATATAATGTTTATGCCTTTTTGCCCTCTTTAATACTTATTTGGATTTTTGATTCTCTTTAAAGTGAAAACAAATGAGTCATATCTCTTAATCTGAGTGCCTCATGTTTACTTCCAAATCTCATGGTAGGCAACGTCTTAAGTAAATGGATTGGCAAAGTTGTTTGCTGATGCAATCTTCAAGACTGACACTTATCTCTACTTAAAATCCCTCTAATCAGGTGGTACTTCCTCTTTATATGCTTTCCTCTTTAATGGTTTCTAAGTTATTTTAAATTCACCACTACTCCACTTTTGATACAGTGAAATGTAACTGGCTCGCTCGTATCTCAAACAAGTTTTAGATCTTTAAAAAGCTTGCAGAACCAGACTGCAAAGCTGCTTCACAAGCGGCGACATATTCAACCTTTATATTGCTTTATGCTTATCAATATCACAGCTCCTCTATCAAAAGTGAAAACTTGTCCAAATATGGACTTCCTAGAGTCTTTATATGATTGAAAATCAGAATTAGTATATCCCACAGGAATTAAATCCCTACCATGATATACTAAAATATAGTTTCTCGTTCTCATAAGATACTTAAGAATGTGCTTGATCATCGATGTAATCCTAGGTTTCATGAGTAATGACTGACCATTCTCACAGAATAGAAGATATTTAATCTTGAACAAAACATTGCATACATTAGACTCCCAACTACCAAGATGTAGGGAAATCATCTCAAATCCTCTTCTTTTTGAGGTTTCTTAGGTTGTCATTGGTTAGAAAGACAAATTCAATAACGACAAGGTAAATTACTTTTCTTAGAGTTCTACATCACATAACTAACAAGCATTTTATCAACATACGATGCTTGAGACAATACTAACAGCTTGTACTTGCCATCTCAAATGAATTGAATTCCAAGAACATATCTTGCCTCTTTCAAATCTTTCATACCTACAGGAAAAAGAGTTTCTTAATAGTTAAATCCTTCCTTGAGTAAATCCCTTTGTCATAAGTTTTGTTTTAAAAGTCTCAACTTTCATATCCACTACTCTTTTTCTCTTAAAGATCCATTTATAGCCTATGGTTTTGACCGTTTTAGACAAAACTTCAAGTTTCTAGACAGAGTTAGAGTACAAAGACTCTCATCTTGAGTTTCATAGTTTCTTGCCATTTTACTTTATCAGCATCCTATATTACAGACTTAAAAGTCAATGGCTCATCATTACTACCATCAAAGATAACAAAATGTGTTTTTCATTGAGTGTGATAGTGAGTTGGTAATCTAATTACTTTCTTATTATGCCTAGGTGGTAAAGACTAAAATATATGGAATGGTAGTCTCTTCTCTTTGTCTTTCAATAATATTCGATTAAAGATTACTAATCTGATTATCCATTTATTCTTCTTGAACTACATTGCCTCTTGGTTAGTAGTTTGTCATATAGTTGTTCTAAAAATTTAGTATTTGCTAATAAAATTACTTTGTTTTCTTGACAAGTATCAAAAAAGCTACCTTTCATTTCCTTTGGATGTCCAACAAACACATATATTTGAGAACATGATTCCAACTTCTCAGTCTTACCTTTTAGTACATGTGTCGGACACCCTAGATTCCAATATTTTTCAAATTAGGTTTGAGATTATTATAGTAGAGGTAAAATTATTATGAAATTTTTAACACCATAACTAAATACCATGACAATATTAAATACGGGATAAGCTTGTTGGTTATGCAATATTCTACCAAAGTCATTACCTACACATCTGTTAGCGTGACTATTCCTCATTGTGTCATAATTTTGACGATAAAAGTCATATTGAATGTGTGCCTAAATATTTGTTCACTTGAAAATTTTGAATTATATAACATCAAATAAAATTAACACTATATAACACAAAATTAATTCTATTACTTACTACTACAAGAGTATGAAATTCTTTCCCCACATTGAAGCACAACAATACATGATGCTTTGGAATAGCTTCTGAAAGCATAGTTGCCCAAAATTCTTTTTTATGCCACAATATGTGATTCATGTTGATATTAGCATATTGGTCTTAAAGGAAGGAAAGTGACGAAACCAAAATTCAAATATGTAATTATTTGATTAATGAAACAATACAAAATTCTACAATATATATATAAACAATTGATGTTCATGTAAATTTATGTATAACAACATACTTTGTAGAACTATTAATGCAAATGACATGAATTACTAAAAAATGCTATATGAGAATCAACTTCTTGTTATAAATTTAACCTATAAAAGAATTTACTAGTGTTGTTTTATAAGTTTGTCATGTATGAGACTAAACTTAAATATGTAAATACCTAAATATATAACTATATACATAAGTTAATCATATCGGACATCTATGCTAAGTATTTTTATAAGATTTATTTGTGACGCACATGTAAGGGCAATGTTCGCCTAACAAAAGGCCATGTCTTATAGCGAAATCCATAGTACGAAATGCAACCTATGTTGTCCACGAATTTTATATTCAAGGTTTAGATAATGACCGTACAAGAAACAAGCTTTTTTGCGACATAGCAAAAAACTACCAAGCTGTTATAAATGAATTATTTTTTGACAACAACATTGTTAGTATTATGTTATCGCAAATGAAATATTTGCAATGACAACCACCATCACTAATTACTTGCTGCAATTCGTTGGTCAAATTTGGTATGTTATTTATGGATGTTAGGTTACAAATGCATCAAATTTGACCGGTCAATATTTATTCCTTCAAAAATACATATGCACAAATTGATGTATATATGTCAAAGTCTCCTCTTATTTACAACCACAAATCCATTCTTTGCAATGACAAATCAAAGCCTTCTTTCATTTGCAAGAACAAATTAATTATGTCGTCGCAAATAATTAGATACCAAAATTTTTTGGTTTCAAATCAATTCTAGGTGACTAATTATCACCGTAAATATGTTTTTATTCATTTATTGGGGTGATCAATTGTCCAGTTTTATATGATGACATGTCCTTGCAAATATTCTTTAAATTTTGACAACAGGACACTGTTATTAATAGTTCCAATGACAATTCCTGTCGCAACAAATGTCACTGTAAAAGACCTAGATTATAAGTGTAGATCACTTCTTGTGGCGAGTAACATGATATCTCAGTATCTCATATCCATTTAAGTATGCTAAGCCAATCAATTGTAGTCATTGCCCAACCAAAAATATATATATATATATATATATATATCTTTTCAACACAGATACATAATGGATGAAAAATAGAGCAATAAATGATTTTTTTTCTTTTGGTGAAAATATTTACATGTATTTAAACAAATAAAAAATATATTTAATGAAATTTTAAACAATGATTTAGATATCTGTTCTAGAATAATAACAAAAATATAAGTAAGTATGCGAAAATACATAATATTGAAGTGATAATCTAAATTTAGAATCCGTAGTTGTGATGTAAAGGTGGGCATTTTGACTTCAGTAAGACTGTAATATTCGTCTACTTTCATTCTTGTGGGATAGTTTATTTTGACTATTGGAAGGAGATTTCAAGTACAAATATTGATATATGATAAATTTATCGGATATAATGTACTAGACCTAAAGTGATATTGATTTATGCAATAACTCCGTTTAAAATAAATCAATTTACTTTGTCGGATATCCTTGTAGACATCTTAATCTTGAGTGGATAAGTGATTGCATGTCTATGTGATGTATCTTTTGATTTATCAAAAGTTAGGCGCCGCAGGATGACAACTTAACTCGATAAGTTGGAGATGCATTACATAGATAATGATAAATGTTATTCATATATTTAGAATCCATAATTCTTTCACAAGAGTCAATGATATTCTCTTATAGTGTTATTCAGGATCATTTTGTAATTTTTTAACTAAATGATTTTATATTTATGGATGATTTCATAAATAGGGTTTGATCAAGATGAAATGAAAAAATGTTTAATGATTAAATAATTGAGAAGGTAAAACAGAATTTTAACCTTAATCTCAATTATAAATATCTTATGGGAATTCTCCATTATAATATCTATTATAAACAACTGCACTACTAAATAGCATTCCTAATTTAGTATAAAATTAAAGAGTTTAGCTTCATACTTTTATGGAGTAGTCATGAAATTTAAAATTTTAAATGAATTAATTTGGGTTAATTAATTTATCTAGTATTATTTTAGCTCTGATTTTAGATGTCTATGTTAATTCATTTATCTAGTAATATTTTAGCTCTGATTTTTTTATGTCTATCGGGTCCCCTTACTAGCTCACAAAATCCAAGAAAATATAATAGAATAATTTTCTTGTCATCTAACATTATATTGGGAGTGTCCCGAATGGGACATAAAGAAGCAAAATGCCAACCCTCTTCCCCTGGGTGTAGTCGTGGGCCACAAACAGTTCCAGTTATGGACTACGTCCATGTGGCAAGATAATGCTATCTTGGGTTTATTTTGGATAATTCAAGTAAAATTAATTTTATCGGTAAGGTAATTTATTTTTAGAAATTATTCTAAATTTGAATAATTATTATCTTGGATAAAATAATGATAATTGATAATTTAATTAGAGGTTGTTCTTATTGAATAAATATCACAATTTAATTTAAACTTGAATGCAGATAGTGATTGTAGACGCTGGGAT
This sequence comes from Ficus microcarpa, assembly GCA_025413485.1. Taxonomy (NCBI): domain Eukaryota; kingdom Viridiplantae; phylum Streptophyta; class Magnoliopsida; order Rosales; family Moraceae; genus Ficus; species Ficus microcarpa. The sequence continues at coordinate 10,479,796 of CM046378.1, forward strand.
TCTACAGTCAAAAATTTAACAGACGTTAAATTACAGAAAATGAGTCAAACAGTAGATTGGGGCCTTGGCAATCGTTGATAAAATTTATAAAGCATATAATCAATCAAACAATCAGAAAAGATGAACAGAAAGTAAAGTAATGAACACCAAGATGTAAAGAGGTTCGCCTAATTGGTGCTACGTCCTCTGTGAGTGTGGTTTATTTACTGTATATAAGAGTTGAACAGTACAATGGATTACAGAGTTTTCTGAAGGTATTTTGGCAGCGTAACTGTAAGAGTAAGATTTTAGAGGAATGATCGGATTCAGGATCAGGGATGAATCAGAAAAGAAGAAAAATCCCTTGTTAAATGGGGGTCTTCCTCTATTTATAGAGGAAGAATCGTGGGTACAGACACGAAATAGGTGGTGAGCGGTTATCACCTTTGTTTGCTGGGACACGTGTAAGACGGTCAATGTGCAGTTGTCATGGCGGTTGTCAGAATGAAAGTAGTTACAGATCGTGGGCTCAACGGTTACGTTTTGATATTCATAGGATTGCCAGTTTCTGCATTGGATTCTGGCACATCGCTTTTGAATATGAGCTTGACAGTTATAGGGAATGTCCTCATTGTAAAGAACGAGCAACGAACGATAGTTGGTAAATAAGGCTTAGATATTGCCAAATCACCATTCGTTATTTATGTTTGACGTTCGTTCGTTCGTATTCGATTTGATGGATTCGATGTTCGAATGCAAACAATGATATTTACAAACGAAGCAAATATAGAT
>CM046378.1:10480666-10530666 GCA_025413485.1 Ficus microcarpa
TGTAAATTGGGTCCGGCCCAATAAACGAACGATGATTGTTCGTAATCGAACATGTTAATTTTTAGAATTTGGGTCCGACTCAAATGTAAATTAAACTCAGGGGTCCTATGTTCGTTTGACTAATAGTTTGTGGCTAATGATATGATGGGAAGACGAAATTTAACCCCAACAGATAGCCCTCCACTCTATCGAGCGATGTATCCTCGATAGAGTGCTTGAGTAGCGATGATGCTCTAGCGTCAGTCTCTGATATATCAGATTGCTGAAATCTGATAAAGCTGACATTAAAAACTTCGAGCCCAACAAAACAGGTCATTCGATAAACGTGGCGTGCACAGACTGGGCAATTTGAAACGACGGCTTCTCTTTTCGAAATTTGAACCGTTATGATAGTACATGAGAGAAAGGGAATGCGAACCGTTTCGAATTATACGCCGTTTGATTAGGCGCCATCAGGAAATCAGGACCATCTGATAAAGTGTTGCGAAGCTATATAACGCTTCGTCTTCTTCTCCCCTGTCTATTTGTTGCATCAGAAGAGCATTTCGAATTTCAGAACCGAAAGTTTTTTCACAAGTCCTTCGAATTCTCAGGTAAGATTCTTCTTCTTCTTCATCTTTTGGTTTAGTTTAGCATTTTTTTGTTTTGATTTTTGAAACTTTCTGGCATTGTTTCTGCATTTAGTTAGGTTGAGTGACTCGGCTAGAAAGGTTTAGTGAGTTTTCGTTACTTTTTCCTGGGTTTTGCTTGAATATTCTCCTCTACTGTTCTTCGTGTTCATCCTTAGAATCGAAATTTTTTTCGACTAGGTAGACTTGTAGATCGAAATTCTTTCCATCGTTCGTCAGAAACTTAGTTTAAGAATCCATGGATAAGAAAAAAAAGTCATCGAAGAGATCGATGTAGAATGGACGAGTACCGACACGAGCGATAGCAGTATAGATGACGAAGAACTGGCAGAGACTCTTCGTCGCTCGAGGTTTGAAAGCAAGTTTCTTCAAAACCAAAACGGTGCTGGGTCGAGTGGTGAAGGACAAGAGAGGAATCAACCAGCGACGACGTTAGGAGTTGGAGTTCTGTCAATCCCTCCAATCATCCGATTAATGAAAGCACCTCAACGTTTAAGTGTGGAATCGTTCCTCCGAACGTCGAACCCTCGTTCTGTTCTGACAGAGGATGACTTGCCAGAAATTAGGGGTAGATACGGTTTTCTAAACGAAGTCCAGCTTCGCTTGCCTCTTCCAAACGAATGAGCAGACACTGTATCAGAAGGGTGGATATGCATGTACACAATCTACTTCGAATGTGGGCCACGACTTCCACTTCCTCCACTTTTGATTCAGACCATGCATCACTATCAGTTGGCGATTCCTCAACTGATGCCAAACGGTATGAGAGTTTTTCTAGGATTAATCGTACTAGCGGATGAAGTGAAGATCGAACTATCGGTAGACGATATCCTCGCAATCTACTATCCCCAGGAAAACGCAAAAGACCATGGAAGGTTCTCCATGTATCCAAGGAGGAAGAAGCAAGTAGTGGGTGAGATGAAGAATGCCGATCGTTACTGGCAAGACTACTACTTCTTCATGCACGTAAATGAGCGATCGATGGGTGGATTAGCCAATGCTTTTTACCCTTTATGGGGAACTCTTCGTAAGTGTCGAACAAAGAATATAAGGTTGAAAGTGATAACTTGTATTGATGCTAATGTTTGTTTATCTCTTTTGCAGGTAAAGAATTAAAGAAGCCTCCATCAAAAGCTCTTATTTTCGAAGAAAAGCTCGGGCGGCTGCTCGCTTTACCGAATCGAGAATGGGACGAGATAAACACTCCGAGTAGATTCAGAGCATCGAGCCTTTGGAAGGAATTTATTGAAATTCCAACAGGTATAACTAAACGTCTTCCTTCTTGGGTTGATTGGCCGTTTGTGATCATGGGAGCGTTAAGGAGACTCTTTGGCACTCCACTTTTCATCGAACCGCTAACTGACGAAGAAGCTTTGATGGCAGAATCTGCTTTAGATAGAATGGATGTGAAGTTTCCATCCTCTCAAGAAATTTTTGCCAAAAAGAGGGCTGCATCGAAAGCTGCGAAGGAAGCTAACAAGGCAGCTGTAGCTAAAAAAGATAAACAAGGCAACAAACCAACTCCTTTCCTAGTCTTGGAATCATCCTCGGAACCTCCAGTGAAGCCTAAGGAATCTCCCGCCAAGAAGAGAAAGGCGGTCGAGAAAGTGAAAAAGAAGGTTCCTGCTAAAAGGAGCAAGAAGTCGAAGGTTGCGACCCCGGAGCCAGAGGTCGAACCTAAGGCTGCTGCTTCGAGGGAGAAAGGGCGAGTTGAAGTGGATGTGCCTCTAGACGTAAGCTTTCTCCAAGACAGGAGAGCGAGCGTTATGTTCATGCGTCAGCTTCTTTCTGAAGCTGACGAAGATATCATAAACAGGGGTCGAGTTCAGAATCAACTCGATGATTTAGTCTGGGATGGTCTTAAGGTAAGAACTTCGATCTCGTGAGTAGCAAATATGCGAGCATTAATCTTTGTCAATTTCTGACTTGGTTTTTATTTTGAAGGTCAATATTCGAGCAATTGGGTTGTTTTATCGCACAACTGATAAAGTTGTCGAACAGCAATCCCAGATTAAAGAGCTCGAAAAGCAAAACAAGGATTACGAGGATCGAATTCTGAACATCGAGCGTAACTAAGAGGACAGATTGCTGGAAATCGAGCGTAATTTCCAAAATGTCAAGGCAAGCGCTGAAGGCTTGAAGGCTGAGCTTCAAAATGCAGTGAAGTCTGCGAAAGAAGGGGCAAAGATGACGAAGGTCATCGTCGAAAGATTTGATGAGGCCCAAGCCAAGAACAAAACGCTAGAGGCTGAGAAGGCTGCTCTTGCTGCAGACAAAGCTTCTCTCATGGAAAAGCTCTGGATATCCATGAGAAAGCTACAGTCCAAGCTCGATATGAACTGCTCAAGGAGTATAAGCAAGGACTCCTTATTGATGCTATTGTAGATGAAGAAATCGAGCTATACGAAGAGAATGAGGGAGCTGGAACTTCGTCATCTGTTCCTGCTCCTATCTCAGATCAGCCTAGAACCTCAGACGTCGAGCCCCCAGTCCAGACCAATCCTATCGAAAATGAAGCTCCCGAAGTGCGAGAATAGAATGCTTTAGTTTCTATAAAAAAAATTTTTTATATTTTGTTTAGACAATGTATTCATTTTTATTAATTTGAACAATGTAATTTTTATGTCTCTTTCATATGATATATTTATATTGTTGAATGATGATTCAACCCTTGAACGAAATATCGAATGCTGAATGTCGATTCGAGTAATGAATGATAGGTCGAATGCTGAATGATAATTCAAGCATTGAATTAGGATCGAACGAATGTGAATTCATTCAAGTAATTCAAACGTTGAACCTTCAATCTTTGTTTGCCAAGTTGAATAATTCCATAGTAAAAATTTGATTAAATATTTTAAGAATGCGTTCTCAAAAATATGTTTGAGATTAATACAAGGTGCTGAACTCATTCAAATGTGATGAGCTGCCTACGTACCCAGTGTTTAGAGATCAAGCAAGTCATAGTTCGATACAACAAAGAAGTTATGTAATTTTTGAGACTGGACTCATACAAGCGAATACGAGCTGCCTACGTACCCAATGTTTAGGGATCAAGTCAAACGTAGTTCAGGAAGGTATGGCGAAAGTAGGCATTGTCTTAAACTCAGACCTGTAGGATCGATGTTAAACCAAACTAACATCGAACGCTCTCTACAAAGGATTTGGCCTTTACAAAATGAAAAAATGAACTACAAGTCTAGGTAAAATAAAAGTTGAAAAATTACAAGTAATATTTCCGAAGATGATGAGAATTCCAACTGCGTAGGACTTCCACTCCATCATTCGTCTCCAGACGGTAGACGCCTGGCCGTCTAACCTTCGAGATCCTGTAAGAACCTTCCCAGTTTGCTCCCAACTTTCCTGCGTTTGGCTCGGCAGTGTTCTGGAATACCTTGCGAAGTACTAGATCTCCTTCGTTGAAGGTACTCGGTCGAACCTTTGAGTTGTAGTATCTTGCCACTGATTGTTGATAGTTTGCCATTCGAATCAGGGCTTGATCTCGTCGTTCGTCAAGAGTATCCAGACTGTTGTTGAGCATTTCTTGATTCTGACTTTCATTTTCAAAAGCCAATTGACGCCGGAGTGTAGGGACACCAATTTCTGCTGGGACAACAGCTTCTGCGCCAAAGGTTAATGAGAATGGAGATTCGCCGTTCACTCTCCTGGGAGTGGTTCTGTATGCCCAGAGTATGCCGTGAAGTTCGTCTGCCCATCGCCCCTTTCGAGCTTCAAGTTTCTTCTTCAAATTCTGAACAATCGTCTTGTTTGTTGCTTCCACTTGTCCATTCCCTTGAGGATACCTTTGGGTGGAAAAGCTCAGCTCGATGTTCCAATTCTGACAAAATTTTCTGAAGTTGCCCGAAATGAACTGAGATCCATTATCTGTAACAATCTCTTGGGGCACACCAAATCTGCAAATAATGTTTCTCCAGATAAAGCTTTCAACGTCCGAGTCCTTTACGTCAGCAAATGCCTCTACTTTGACCCACTTGGTGAAATAATCAGTGAGAATAAGCATATTTGCGTTGAGCGCTGGCTCTGGGTAAGGGGCCTACTATATCCATTGAATACTTCATGAATGGATATGTAGATGCGATGCTCGATAATTATTCTGCTGGCTGATGGAAAACGGGGGAGTGTCTTTGGCATTTGTCGCACCATCTGACAAAATCTTCGTTGTCTTGAAGCATGGTGGGCTAGTAGTAGCCCTGTCGCTTGACTTTGTTGCATAAAGATCGTCCCCCAGAGTGATTTCCTCATTCGCCTTCATGGACTTCCTTTAGTACATAGGTAGCCTCTTTGTTGTAGAGACATCGTGCATAAGGGCCATTAAACGAACGTCGAAAAAGTATGTCGTTTATCAGTGAGAATCTTGCAGTTTTGGTTTTGAGCTTCCGGGCTTCTTGCTTCTCTTCTGGCAAAAATCCATTCTTCAGATACCCAACGATAGGTGTTCGCCAATCTTCAGTGGCTTCTCCTGTGATGATTGTGGATTCGACTTGGATGCTTGGTTCCTCAATATAACCAACTGGGACGCTCCGACGTATGTTTGGCTCTAATGTTGAACCAAATGAAGCCAAGGCGTCAGCTTGTGTATTAAGATCCCTCGACACTTGTTCAATCGAGTATTCTTCGAAGTGCTGTACATGAGAACGAACGACGTTCAAATAAGCTTCCATTCTCGTATCCTTGGCTGCATACTCTCCGAGTACTTGGTTCACAACGAGTTGTGAGTCACTGTAAATCTTCAAACGTCGAGCCCCCAGTGCTTTTACCAAGCGTAGTCCAGCAATCAGGGCTTCATATTCGGCTTTGTTGTTCGAAGCATTAAATCCCAGGCGAAACGATTGTTCGATTATTTCGCCATCTGGGGACTTACAAAACACTCCCACTCCAAATCCTTTAACATTTGATGCTCCATCCACCATGAGCGTCCAGCAGCATTCTACTCCGTTGTTTGTTCTGGAAGGATCTGGGGTGAATTCTACTACAAAATCAGTAAGCATTTGCGACTTCAGGTTGGTTCGAATCCGTTATTCGATGTCGAATTCACTCAACTCTACCGTCCATTTTGTCAAGCGTCCAGATAAGTTTGGGCTATAAAGAATGGCTCGTAGGGGATAGGTTGACATCACAATGATCAAATGTGATTGGAAATATGACCTCAACTTCCTTGCAGCGGTTATGAGGGCAAGGGCTAATTTCTCAACCACCGAGTATCTTGTCTCAGCATCAAGTAGTGACTTGCAGATGTAATAGACCGGCAGTTCACCGTTCGAGTCTCGCACTAGGACGACGCTTATCGCAGCTTCTGTTACCGATAGGTAAATAAATAAACATTCTTCTGTCTGTGGTTTGGCTAGTATTGGAGGGGTACACAAATACTTCTTGAGCTCATCAAAAGCTTGTGGCACTGTTCGTTCTAGTCAAATTTCTTGTTTCCTTTGAACAACTTGAAAAACGACTGGCACTTATCGGTCGATCGAGAGATGAATCTGTTCAACGCAGCTATTCGTCCAGTCAACTTCTGGATCTTTCGCTTATTCTTTGGTGAAGGCATGTTCATTATCGCTCGTATCTGGTCAGGGTTTGCTTCGATTCCTCGCTGCGTGACAATGTAACCTAAGAACTTCCCAGACGAAACACCAAACGAGCATTTGGAGGGATTCAAATGCATGTTGTGTTGTCTAAGTACTGAGAAACACTTTGATAGGTGTCCAATGTGATCCGCAGCCTTCAATGATTTGACCAGCATATCGTCTATATATACCTCCATCGTTCGACCGAGTTGATGCATGAACATGGCATTGACAAGCCTTTAATAAGTAGCACCTGCGTTCTTCAACCCGAATGACATGACCTTATAACAGTAAATTCCCCTTTTAGTGATGAATGCTGTCTTCTCCTTGTCGTTGGGATGCATCAGGATCTAATTATATCCTGAAAATGCGTCCATGAATGAGAGCAGTTCATATCCCGCAGTGGCATCAACCAAACGATCGATATGTGGAAGGAGAAAACTGTCTTTCGGGCAAGCTTTGTTCAAGTCTGTGAAGTCGATGCAGACCTTTCATTTTCCATTCTTTTTCTTTACTATCACAACATTCGCTAACCAATCAGGGTACTGTACCTCCTTGATGAATCCAGCTTTGACCAACTTTCGTACCTCATCGTTTATAATCTGGTTTCGCTCGACACCGAGTTTTCTTCGTTTTTGCTTAACAGGCTTGTGGATTGGATCGACGTTCAGTCGATGTGTTGTCACTTCTGGGTCGATGCCCGGCATGTCTTTGTGTGACCATGCAAAGCAGTCTTGATTATTGCGAAGAAAACTCAGGAGCTCCGTTCGAATGGTGTCTTCGAGCAGAGAATCAATGTTGATGACTCGGTCTGACTGGGCTGGGTCTATCTGGATTTCATCAAGTTGTTCCATGTCTGGCTGTTCCTGATCGCTCGATTTTTCTTTCTCTATTAGTTGCTATAATCTGTCGGTCTTCTTCATCTTCAGAGAATGAAGCTAGCAAGTCCTAGCTACCTTTTGGTTCCCCTTTATCTCCTTCACTCCATTCTTCGTGGGAAACCGGATGCGCTGATGGTATGTGGAAGGTACAGTCTTCATGGCATGAATCCATGGCCTACCAAGAATAATATTGTAAGCCGATGGACAATCTAAAACCAAAAAAGTGGTTAGTTTGTTTACTACTACAGCAAACACAGGGAGTTTGATTTTGCCGACTGCCGCCGTTGATTCTCCATTGAAACCGGTCAAAACAGTCGTCAAACTCTCAATTTTTGACTCAGGCAATTCCATTTCTCTCAAAGTTAAGAGAAAAAGAACATCTGCAGAACTTCCATTGTCAACGAGAATCCGCCCGACTTCGCAGTTTGATACGTTCAAAGTTAGAACCAACGCGTCGTCATGAGGTCTGCTTAGACTGGTGGCCTCATAACTGTGGAAGCTGATCGAGTGTTCGACGAGATCATCGGGCAGTGTTGTCGCGATTGGCTATGTTGCTTTTCTTCGGTGGGACTTGACAGCTGTTACAGTGTCTCCACTGTAAATTGAGCCTCCACAGATGACTCCGATTGTCTTCCGAACTGGTGGAGGTGAAGGCGTGTCTTCTATCTACTGCACAACCCTTCATTCCTTGGCCTTGTTGCCTAGGCCATATGTTTCTCTACCTTTGTCTGTTAGGAACTCCCGAAGGTGGCCCTTCTTCAACAACTCTGCTACTTCTGCTCTCAGTGCCCTATAGTTGATGGTGTGATGACCGTGGTTTCTGTGGAACTCACAATATTTGCTCGTGTCTCTGGCTGGGTTCTCGGGCAGCTTCTTTGGTCAAGTCACAAAGTTCTGCTGCTTTAAGTGAGCGATGAGCTCCGAGGGACTTATGCCAAGGGCATACTTCGGTGGTGAAAGTGGACGCTTGTGATCACGCCGTGTTGTTCGTTCGGTGCGGCGTTCTGTTCGACGTAATGGGCCTGGGCGTTCGCGTCGGAATGTCTTCTCTCGATCTTCGCGTGCCTTTGCCACCTCTTCCCTCGTTCGAGTCAAGTCTTGCTCGATTCGCTCGTTCTCCTCCTCCAGTTCGATGAAACCCTTTACTCGATGTAAAGCATTTTGGATTGTTGGAGGATACCTAGCACAGATCTCGTTTTTAAACAAAGATCTATGCCTTAATCCTTTCTTGAAAGCCTCCCTTACTGTTCCGTCATCCAATCCGGAGATCTCAGAAATTGCCTTGCTAAAGCGCTTGATGTAAGCGCGAAGTGACTCTTGGGGACCTTGGACGACGCTCCACAGGTCTTTTGTTGTCTTTCTAGACCTTATGTGGACAGAGTAACTCTTCATGAATTCGAGCAAGAGTTCATCGAACGAATCTATGGACTTAGGAGGAAGATTGCAGAACCATCTCAGTGCTGCTCCTTTCAAGCTTTGGGCAAATAGTTTGTACATCATATCGTCAAGCATTCCTGTTGGAATGTTTGTCGACTGTACAATGTGCTTGTATTGCAACAAATGGTCATGTGGGTCGGACATTCCGTCGAACTTCGGAAAGGAAATGCTGCTGAACTTTGGAGTAATGGTGTTGGTAATGCGGCTGGAGAGTGGCGTCTCTCTGACTCCACGAGCGAGGTCATCGAACCCTGGGGTGGACGTGGTGGCTTGGTGTATCTGCGAAGAGAAACGTTGCTCCATCTGGGCCTCCAACATTCTCAATTCCTCGGCCATGATGCTTCTCATCATGTCTTTAACGTCCATTGTCCCTTGTGGAATGGGACCTTCTGGGGATGGCAGTAAATCGGGCGTCGAACGCAAAATAAGAGTGTTGCACCGTCTAGGATCGAACTCTCTTGTTTGATGTTGCTGTTGCTGTTGTTGTTGTTGCTGCTAGTACTACTGGTGCTGGTACTGGTGTTGTGGGTGCTAATACGGCTGGTGCTGCTGTGGCTGCTGTGCTTGCCTTTCGTCCGCCGCGGTTATGTTCCTTGGCGTTGTCAAAGGTTGCATCGGAGCCACGGGGCTGTGTGCAATATTTCTTGTCCCTTGAGGATAGTATGGGGTGGCTTGCTGCCAGCCCCCACTGTTCGGGCCTTTCAGATACTGGGACGCGGATGTTTGCCAGCCTCCAGCGCTTGTTCCTGATGAATACCCAACGTATGGGTTGTAATAATATGAGTAGGCTGCCTGGTTGTTGAGAGCCATCAATTGATTCTTAAGAACTTGGTTCTCAGTGCTGATGCTCTCCATCTGGCTTTGCTGATTGCTGTATTTCTGGGTAAGTTCTTCCACTAACCGTGTCAGGTTAGCGATTTGAGTGTTTGCTCCTGACATTGAAGCTTCTGGGTGACTGTTTGGACTTCATTGGGGAAGTTCTTCCTGGTGTTCTCGTTCTTCTGCCATGAATGCTTATAAATTTCTGATGTATGATGGCCAAGAGCCCCACGATGGGCGCCAAACTGTAGACGCTGGGATTCTACAGTAAAAAATTTAACAGGTGTTAAATTACAGAAAATGAGTCAAACAGTAGATTGGGCCCTTGGCAATCGTTGATAAAATTTATAAAGCATATAATCAATCAAACAAGCAGAAAAGATGAACAGAAAGTAAAGTAATGAACACCAAGATGTAAAGAAGTTCGCCCAATTGGTTCTACGTCCTCTGTGAGTGTGGTTTGTTTACTGTATATAAGGGTTGAATAGTACAATGGATTATAGAGTTTTCTGAAGGCATTTTGACAGCGTAACTGTAAGAGTAAGATTTTAGAGGAAGGATCGGCTTCAGGATCAGAGATGAATCAGAAAAGAAGAAAAATCTCTTGTTAAAGGAGGGTCTTCCTCTATTTATAGAGGAAGAATCGTGGGTACGGACCCGAAATAGGTGGTGAGCGGTTATCACCTTTGTCTGCTGGGACACGTGTAAGACGGTCAGTGTGCAGTTGTCATGGCGGTTGTCAGAATGAAAGTAGTTACAGATCGTGGGCTCAACGGTTACGTTTTGATATTTATAGGATTGCCAGTTTCTGCATTGGATTCTAACACATCGCTTTTGAATATGAGCTTGGCAGTTATAGGAAATGTCCCTGTTATAAAGATCGAGCAACGAACGATAGTTGGTAAATAAGACTTAGATATTGCCAAATCACCGTTCGTTATTTATATTCGATGTTCGTTCGTTCGTATTCGATTTGATGGATTCGATGTTCGAATGCAAACAATGATATTTACAAACGAAGCAAATATAGATTGTAAATTGGGTCCGGCCCAATAAACGAACGATGATTGTTCGTAATCTAATATGTTAATTTTTAGAATTTGGGTCCGGCTCAAATGTAAATTAGACTCAGAGGTCCGATGTTCATTTGACTAATAGTTTGTGGCTAATGATATGATGGGAAGATGAAATTTAACCCCAACAGTGATTTATAATAATTTAAATTAAAGGTTGTTATCTTTGGACAAAGAATGTAATTTTATTTAAATTTAAAAGCATACAAAATAGTATCTTGGATTAGATATTCTCTATAATTTGAATCTAGATAAATGGACAATTATCCATGGATATGAATATTCTTTTATTTAAATTAAGGATAATACTTATCAAAAATTGATTAATTAAATATTTATTGCATGATATAAATATTTAATTGATGAATAATTTTTTGAATCTTAACCACATTATCTGTGTTTTTTGTAAACAAAGGAAAGAGAAAATTTTAGTTTTTTTTAACTTAGGAATTCTCAACAAAAGTAAGGTTTTTAAGATTGAGAATAGAGAAATAGTAAAAGAAAATAGGTATTGCTTTATGACCGGAAATTTATCAAGTGTACCCCTACACACCGGTACATACAAAGAGTCATAACAAAGATGATCATGTGATTAGGTGCTCATAATATAGAAGCTTGCTTAATCATTCAAATTTGATTGCCAAATCAGTAGGTATTATCATAAATTAATTATTTAATATAACAATATGGGTTTATTTGGTCCTATTAGTATGGTAAAATTTTTAAAATCTACTATACTAGATTTTTCATGAGAAATCATACTGGATAGCATATTCTTGTTACCTATTTTAAATGTATAGCATATTTAGAATTCTTGTTAAATTATAGCATATTCACATTTTTAAAGATGTTAAATTTCTTTTTTACCCCAATGTTGATTATCTCTTTCTCTTTCCCTCTCATCTCTCTCTATCACTTCTTTATCTCTTTCCCCTTTTTCTCTCACTCTCATTTATCTCTCTCTCTCCACTATCTCTTTCAATCTCCTCGTTGACCGGAAACTATAGCACACTCATCAACATCGTCGCAATCGTCGAAGTTTCTCGAGTAATGAGAAGTGACCTACTCCCTCTCCCACAGGATTGCCGGCCATGAATCGTGGCAAAATGAATCGCGAGAATCGCAATGAAATCACAATCACGGTTTCTCGTGAGTCTTTCTGTTGCCGGTGAGGTTGAGATCCAGTGCGAGTTGCGAAGGTGTTGAGATGGTGAGCAACGACTTTCTCTTCTCCAATCTCCGGTGATCTACAAGATTTTTTTATTTTATTATTATTATTTTTTTTGTCATTGTTGTTGGGAAATGCTTTTGGGTTTTGTTTTGCAGGTTCTTCACCGATGGCCGGGGATGGACAGCTCCGTCATAGGTATTGCTCCATTAGGCGGCAAGGTGGGTGACGAGGCGGCAAGATTGGTCGACGAGCTGGGTTTGGTTTTAGGGTTAGGGTTAGGATTTTGTTGATTTGGGATTTTAGGCCTTTTTTTGTAGTAACAAACTTTTTATGTGGGAGTTTGCAAATATATTTGTCCCTTAAAAAAAAGGTAAATAATTAGATTTAATAAAAATTTTTATCTTATAAAAAACTGAAAATATAATAAATATTTGATTTATATTGGTAAATCCAAGTGTTTACCAAGATAAGTTTTACGAGTTAAGTATCAATATATTTATTAAAAGTACTAAGATTTACTAGTAAATATTTTGATTTACTTGGTTAATTGATAACTTTTAAAACAATGCAAATGCTAAATTTACTAATCAATGTCAAGATTTACTAGTAATTAAGATTTACTAATTAATATTTGATTTACTTGATAAATTGATAATTTTTAAAATGACAAAAATTTTGGTAGATACTAAGATTTACTAGTAAATAAAAATATTTACTAGTAAATTGATAACTTTTAAAATGACGTAAATATTGATAAATACTAGACTTATTAGTAAATATCAAGATTTATTAGTACACACTAAGATTTATTAATTAATATTTGATTTACTTGATAAGTTGACAATTTTTAAAATGATGTAAATATTGGTAAATGTTAAGATTTACTAATAAATATTATGATTTACTATTCATATGATACATATATTTATGAGAAAATAAATTTATTCACTGTTTTTTACTTTGTAAATAGTAAATCTGCCTTTTCTATTCTTCCCTATTGAAAGAAAAAAGAAAAAAAACAAAAGGAAATAACTTAAATTTAGCTTGCTAAAGAGAATGCTACCGATTTACTTGTAATTATTAAGATTTACTATTAATATAATACATATATTTATGTGGAAAGAAATTTATTTACTGCTTTTTTACTTTGTAAATAGTAAATCTGTCTTTTCTATTCTCCACTAAAAAAAAAAAAAAAAAGACCTAAATTTAGCTTGCTAAAGGGAATTCTACATAAATTGATTTAAGAATTTTTTTTCCTTTTTAAAGAATTATACATTTATTATTAATTAATGACAAGCCCATCTTTTATTAAAATTTATAAATCCACCCCAGAAAACCATAATTACCGGAGAAAACAAAGGATCCGACTGCCGTCAAAGAAACCCCCAAGAGGTGGCCGGAGATCCCGTGCCGACGAAAACGAGGACGGCTTACACGGCCAAAGGTCACAATGTCCGGCGACTTTCCTCACGATTGTGGTGAGGGCTCATGATTTTCCTCGCAATTCCAGCAGTGATGAACAAACGACCACAACGGCGAGGACTTTGACAGCAACAGCCTTGAGATCTCGAGCTTCTGTCTCAACCTCCTCCGGATCGCAATCTTCACGGCGAGATCAATCACAACCCCTCTGGATCGCGATCTTCCCGGTGAGATTCGTCACGACCTCCTACCGATCGTGCTCTCCACTGCAAGATCCGTCACAACATCAATGCTGAAGATCACGATGCCGGCGCGATCTTGGTTCATGCCAGTGTCCTGTTTCTGGCACCATCGCCGTTGGTGTCATGATTTCCGGCCGACGAGTAGAGAAACATAGACGGGCGGAGAAGAGAGAAAGGAGAGAGGAGAAAGGAGAGAGGAGAGAAGAGAGAGACAATCAAAGGATATATCTGTGTTTTAAGTACTACTATTTACGTTAACTATGCTATTTAGTCATAATATTTTAGATTCTGTTATAATTTTAAAATCATATATTTGATTATTTTTTTACTTTTATTCATTTTCATTTCATAAAATATTTTCTCCAATTTTTCCTTCAGCCGGGTGTCTCTTCTCACCATTTATATTAAATAAAACGTATGATATTTCGGATATATATATATATATATATATATATATATATAGACAGACTCCAGCGGATTCAACTGAAGGGATTGACTGGTGTTTTTCTAACCCCAAAACCTAGCCAAGTTAGTATTCTTTAAATTTACAAAAGATGTTCCTTTTGAGGGCCCACTTAGGAAAACTTCTTTTCCTGTCCTTGGCCACCACCGGGCCATATCGCTTTGACTAAATACCAATTCTATGGTCTCCTCTAAGTGGTTTGGAATCAGTCCACTAATAGGACATTCTTTAACCAGAATACAGCAATTTCAAAATTGATTGCCTCAACGCCAACTATTGCCTCAACGCCACTAATAGGTCATCAAAATCTCCTATATATAGTTGCACAATTTTCCCACTTTTCTTCATCAAATGTTCAACCCTCTCCAAGGTAGGTAAGATATTTCCTCTTCCCTCTACATTTTCTTTTTTTATTTTTTATTTTTTATTTTTATTTTTTTCGGGTATGTTCTTGTTCTAGTATATACTTGTGTTTGTCTAATGAGATGTCTTCAATCTCGACTACAGATATTTGGTTTCTAATTAACCGTGGTACTAAGAATGGGACTGATTATTGAACCCGTCGTAGCGGAGGAAACGTCGCTTGATCAGATCCAATTGTACCAGAAGGGAGTGAAAAGCTTGTGCGAAGGAGGGATAACAAAAGTTCCACCCAAGTACATATTGCCTGAGGAAGAAAGGCCCGATCCGGGAACTTGGGACGTCGGTACTAAGCATGGTAGTAGCGAAGTCGACAACCTCAAGTTGCCCGTCATTGATTTTGCTCAGCTCCAAGGCTCCAACAGATCCAATGCCATAAGTTCCCTAGCAAAAGCTTGCCAAGATTATGGATTTTTTCAGGTCTTTAATGTCAATTCTCTTCTTTGTTACCGTTGTTAAATGTCGAAAAATATGAGAAACTAGTTTGCCTTACTATAATATTATTCTTCATTAAGTAAATTATCACGTATTTACATGTAAGTGCCCTAAAATTTATACAATTATCCCCGGTTGAAAAACCGAAGCGGAAAGCTGGCATTCGAATACATGATGATTTTTGGAAATTTCCCTGTGCTGTGCGATTTTTCAAGTATTTTCAACGACGGGTTTTTAATATACCTGTCGTTTGATCTACTTTTTGTGTAAGTGTCAAGTACCATTATTTTGTTGACGTAAATATTGCATATTTTGGATTATTTATGCAGTTGATAAACCATGGGATTGAGGCCGAAGTTATCCGTAGAATGGGTGACGTAAGTAAACGATTTTTCGACCTTCCTTTCGAGGAGAGATCCAAGTACATGTCGAAAGACATGTCTTCACCAGTCAGATATGGAACAAGCTATAACCAGAACAACGACAAAGTGTTTTGCTGGAGAGACTTCTTAAAGCTTAGCTGCCATCCTTCACTTTCAGAGGTTCTTCCCCATTGGCCTTCCTCTCCTGTCGACTTAAGGTGTCTCTCATCTTTCTCTACATATATATGACTCAATATATATATATATATATATATACACACACACACACACACACATACATATGTACATGCGTACGAGAGAATTTTGTATATATGCGTGTCAATGATATGAAAAAATTTCTTGTTTCTTTTCGGTTGTTTTCATTTACCTTCTCTGTAAGTTGTTTGCTGTCCTTCTTTCTTTCTTGTTTTATTAGCCATATTTTGGCTGGACTTTTTTTTTTTTCTTTACCTTTTCTTTTTATTAATAAGAAGAATCATAGTCCAGCCAAAATAGGTAGGTCAGTGGGTACCAACTTAGTTGGAACGCATTGAATTTTACTTATATTGATTTTACATTTAAAAAGGAATAAGCTTCATTAAAGTGAAATTATTACGTTACTCCAAACTACAAAGTTATGTTTTACTTTGCATAAAACTAAGTTTTAGCTTCATCAAAACATTTCTTGAAAATTAATTTTAAGAAATTTCATTCGGAACTAATTTGCATGCATATGGTAACCCGAGCTTAAGCAGACGGTAAGCCAGAGCGAATTATTAATTCTTTCGCTTTCTGGGGAAAAAACGTTAACCTATATGTAGAGAAGCAGCTGTTAACTTCTCGGAGAACACCAAATTCTTGTACCTCATGCTGATGGAGGCTATTAAGGAGAGCTTAGGATTGGATCAAGAAACGACGGAAAGCGAAAACAATGGAGAAGACGATTCGACAAATTTTGAAGATGGAAGCCAACTCATTGTGGTTAACTGCTATCCTTCATGCCCCGAACCGGAGTTAACCCTAGGATTGCTCCCTCATTCAGACTATGGATTGCTCACTATTCTGCTCCAAGATGAAGTTAAGGGCCTTCAGATACAGCATGGAGGGAGATGGGTTACTGTTGAACCTCTTCCTAATTCCTTTGTTGTCAATGTTGGTGATCATCTTGAGGTTAGTGATCGTTAATTTGTTAGAAGATTGTCATTAATATTGTTTTTTTTTTTTTTTTTTGTTAATCTTCTATATTCTTTACTAACATAAAAAGGTTTTAATATATATATATATATATATATATATAGATAAAGAGTGTTCCAAGAATATTATTTGGAGGCCATTGGTTCAAATTTTTCTCGGTGCATGAAATTTTGGGCAAGAGCTGCTTTATTTGGCTCCACAAAGAGATATAAGGTGGTCCTCAATATTTCAGGAACCACCTTTGTAGAATCCCAGAGTCTTTTTTGTTAGTGCCTTGTTTACTTATTTTGTGATAAAGAAGTAAATAACATTTTTACAGTAAACAGTTGAAATAAATTAGAACCAAGTAAATAGAATGTTTTAAAAAAATAAATTAGCCTTCGTTTGTTTCGCCATCTCAACTCAAACTTTTAATCTCAGTTTTTGTTTTTTTTTTCTGAAAAAATTTTTTGTCTTTTCTGAGAAAGTTTTTTGTCTTTTCTGAAAAGTCAACAAAAATTACTATTGAAATTTAAAATTTCCAACTCAAACTGGTGAACCAAACGAAGAATAAATAACACTAACTATCAAATTGATCAAATAAATAACTTATTTACTTCTACTAAAAAAATATATATTTATCAAGTAAATTTGTTGTTTACTGCAATTTTACTTTCAATATTTAACAATCATGCTTTTTATTACTATTCCCTTACGCGTTTACTATATACCTAAACCCACCTCCTGTGGCCAACTATTATTATTATTATTTTTTTTTTTTTTGCAAAATTAAGAACTCTGACATTTCTATAAATAGGCATATATTTACTACTTTTTTATTTCTACTGTGATAGCCTGATTATAATATCGACAACAATACATATCGTTTATTCAATTCCTACGCAAGTACTAGAAGAAAAACGTAGATAAAATCGCTCAACAAACGGTTGTTATTATAATTTTTTTTTAACATCAGCTTTTGTACCGACATCGTTTGAGCGACATTAACAATCAACATTTTTAACAACTGTTTTTTGATATATGCTAAATTGGTTGACAGATTTTCAGCAATGGGAGATACAAGAGCGTAGTCCATAGAGTTCTTGTGAATTCTTCCAAGTCAAGAATCTCTATTGCTTCATTGCACAGTCTTCCCTTCGACCGCATGATTCGACCTTCACCGAAACTAATCGACAAGGCCAATCCAAAGCGCTACAAGGACACAGACGTCTCCAGCTTTCTCGAGCACATTGCGTCGCGTGAACACAAGAACAAGAATTTCTTGGAATCAAGGAAGTTGACTCCTTAATGAGCCATTTGCATACGTAAATTTCGTAGAAAATCTGCCCCCGCTAAAAGCCGTTGATTGCTAAGGCAAACCCTAGGCATGAAAAGAGGTTTCAAATTCATTGAATGGTAGAAGACAATATATTTCATTGTCAATTGTTTGGAGCCAATTCAAGTGCGTAGTTGGTCTCATTAGTTGACGTTTTTGTTATATATAATTTGTTTAGAACGTTTTAGTTATTTTTGTTCCCTATAGGGTTTAGTAATAAATAAATGTTTTACTTATGTGTTACTTCTAATTTGTCTAATTTATCCAAAAATTTAGGCAGAAATAGATTCGTTTAGAATAAATAAATTCTATCAGTTAAATTATTGTGTTTGTCTCAGTAATGCTCCTTTAAATTTCATTTTTTTTTCCGCTTTTACCCCTTGGTCTAAGTAAAACTATTTAAATATCCTTTTTCTACTTTTACTTAAAAAAAAAAAAAAAAACAACAATAACATGGCCAATAGTTAAGATTAAAATTTTGTACTACAATGAATATTACCCCCATTGCGTGTGTGAGGAAAATTAAATTTGATTAAAAATAAATTTGTTTTTATTACAAAATGATAATTAGAAAGTACATACGGGGCATGTATGGCTTTCAGTTTGTGACAGATACAGATCGGAGACGACCTTCACTACTTACAAAATGCAAATCGCTTGTCACCACAATATTCACAATTGCCAAAAAATTTAGGACGTAAAGAATTTGGAGTCTAAAAATAAATATTGTTGATACTACAAATAAATGGATGGGGACACAACTTAGTAAGTGCATTAAGACATATGGATTTGATCGACACCATTTTAGCACTCTTATTATCTATTTGTCGAATATGAATTTAATAACAAAAAAAATATAATGAAGTTTAATCAAAAAAACAAAACCATTACAAAGAGGAGAAAAAACACAGAACCACTAAACAAGCTAGTGTCCTATAAAATACCTAGACAAAACCCCCGGTGCCTTATTTTAACCCAGTTATCCTCTAAAAAAAAAAAAAAAAAAAAAAAAAAAAAAAAAAAAAAAGGGGCCATAGAAGAAAAGAAAGCTGACAAAGGGAAAAATAGTGCATGAATCCTGACAAATAAAGCACCTAAAAAACGTGAAAGAAACATATAAAAAGGAAGATCATTCATATCCCTGTAAAGAAAATGGAGAATAAATTCCAAAACCGTGAACCATTAATAAACTGACTACTGAATTGAATGATTTGCTAAGTTATCTACAATACTATTAGTTTCACGAAAATTAAGAGACCTGAACTACTAAGACCCCCACATACCGCAAAGAATAAGTCATTTACTACGGGACTCCCGGAGAATTTTATTCAATTTAGTTTTCAAAAGATTAATCATGACATAGATAAATCACATTCTATCTACAATTATGCCATTGAATCACTAAGATTAACCAACTTATTTACTAATTATTTTGGATAAAAGTAATAAGATAGCATACCTGACAAAATCGTTGTCTTGTTAGTAAGCCAAGTACATAAAAAAAAAAACTCAAATATCATCAATCAATTTCAAATTCTGACGAATCAATTGTCAAATTAAATAAACTTTAAAAAAAAATTGATTAAAAAAAAATCAACTCCTTTAAACAAACCAAAATGTAAGAAGGACAAAAGTTTGACTATTACATGATAAGAAGGACAATAGCAATATTTGAATTAAATACAAGGAATATTTTGGGTATTTTCTAAGACTATATTTGGGCCAGATCTAGAATTTTTCTGGCGTTGAAATTCCAAACCAAAATTGTTATTTTCGTGTCTTGTAATTTTCGTGGCATGTGCCATGTACGTTGTTTGACTTCCAATCAAATTAAAGGACATAATTGAAGAAATTGTGTAACAATAAATTGTGTACGCAAGAAAAACAATTGAGTAAGACTGATGTGCATGT
The DNA here is from genome assembly GCA_025413485.1 of Ficus microcarpa. Taxonomy (NCBI): domain Eukaryota; kingdom Viridiplantae; phylum Streptophyta; class Magnoliopsida; order Rosales; family Moraceae; genus Ficus; species Ficus microcarpa. The sequence continues at coordinate 10,500,026 of CM046378.1, forward strand.
GAAAGTGATTGAAACAGTCGTGACCAAGACCTAGTCTCTTATAATTTAAATAGGGGGATTCCACAGTGGGGTAATATTTTTTACCCCATTAATGGAATAAATTTTTTTTTGATCATTTGATATCATTTTGATGGTTTTGATGGTCTGGATATTATGTATGCACAAAACTATTATGTACCCGCCCACATGTAATTTGAAGAAAAAAAAAAAAAAAAAAAAAAAAAAACCTTCCTTTCTCCGTGAATTCCGATGCCTCCCCCTTAGGAGTGGCAATTCTTGTCGTGTTCGGGTCCACAGGTCCAACCCAAACACGACCCGTTCTTTTCGTGTCAATTTCGGATGACCCGAATTGACCCGTTCACTATTTGTGTCGTTTTCGATTTGCAAAATTCGTGTCGTTTTCGATTCGTGTCGTGTTCGGATCGTGTTCGGTCCAACCCGAACACGACCCGTTCTTTTCCGTGTCAATTTCGGGTGATCCGAATTTGACCCGTCCACTATTCGTGTCGTTTTCGATTCGCAAAATTCGTGTCGTTTTCGATTTGTGTCGTCGTGTCACAACCCGTATTGCCAACCCTACTCCCCCTCCTCTCTCCCCCCGGGGGCAGTGGACACCCCTGCCGATGGGAGGCAGGGAGGCAGCTCCCTTGTGTCGACGGGAGGCAGCTCGAAAACGTTTGTGCCAATGAGGTCGTAGATGACTCAGGTGGGTGGCTCGTGACAGCACCAATGGTTTTGATCATTGTGGTTGTCGAGAATCATGGAGGATGTCATTTCATTAGGGAGTTTTTTTTTTTTTTTTTGGTTATTGATCGTCTTTTAATCTCGATCTGGCTGACGTTTGAGCACTGTCACCAGGGGTTTCGGCAGTGGTAGTCACCGGAATCTGGGTTTTTTTTCTCACCGAAATTTGGGTTTGTTTAATCACCGGAATAGGTTCTCAATTTTTTTTGGTAATGTTTTTTAATTTTATTAAAATAATTTTTCTAAATTAATTAGGATTTGAATTTAGTGTGCTAAAGAATACATACACCATCACTTAGATCAAATAATGATCATTGGATGTTGCCTCATTGATTGGGGAAAAAAAAGTGTTCCCACCATAAAAGTCCCCATTTAAATATTGTCATCTTTTGTATAGGTGTATTATGCATGCATGTACTGTATATACATACATGCTTCTATACATAATTGATCGATAACTTAGATCAAATAATGATCGTTCGATGTTGCCTTATTGATTGGGGAAAAAAAGTGTTCCCACCATAAAAGTCCCCATTTAAATATTGTCATCTTTTGTATAGGTATATTATGCATGCATGCACTGTATATACATTCATGCTTCTATACATAATTGATAAGGACCAATTTATGGATCCATCTAGTTCCTCTTTTTGAAGGCTCTTTGTGGTTGATCTACCAATAGATTCTGCATGTGTTACTTTCCTTGTGTACAAAAAAATTAGTAGCCACTTGAAGAAGTCCCACATTGGCGGGGAATGAGGAGATAGAATAGCTTATAATTGCCCATGGGTTCTTTTGCAGTCAACAATTATCTAGAAGTTATAACTTAGTAGGGTTCACTCACGGGTCTATTTAGTTCCTCCTCTTGAAAAAAATCAATAAGGACCCGTTTAATGGTATTTTTGTTACTTTTGTTTTTACGTTTAGTGTCAATAAAGGAGGGGGGAAAAACAAAGTCAAATATTTATGATTTTTCATTTTTCATGGGTGTTTGGAAAACTATTTCAAATCAAAATTTTCATCTCAGTTTTTATCTTTTTGTGAAAAAGTTTTTTGTCTTTTCTGAAAAGTCAACAAAAATTATTATAAAAACTTAAAATTTCCAACTCAAACTCATTCACTAAATGGACCATAAGTTTTTGTAGTCACTGTTAACCAAAAAAATGTTGGAATGAAATTTATAACGTCTTACTGAAATTCTATTACAAATTTTAAAGTTTATTTAAAAGAGTTTTTTTTCCCCTTAGGAAATCAAATTTTCTAACTTTGACTGCTTTGGTTAATGGTCCAAATACTTTTTAAAATAGCTTTGAAGTCAATGTGCTGAATATTACTCTCAGCTTGTGTTTGGTGTACAAGATTGGAGTGAAAATTTTTGTTTGAAGTTGGTTAATTTTTTAAAAATTAATTATAATTTTTGTTAATTTTTCAAAAAAAAAAAACAAAAACTAAGATGAAAATTTTAGATTTATACTTGAGAACCAAACGAAAGCCTAAGAAATTTTGCCGAACCGACTTGTAGTGTAGAACAGAATCTATGAAATGTGGAAGACCATGATTGAGCAAGGTTTAGTTGCGGTCGTTTGAGGAAAACGTCGTTTAATAAGACTTTCTTTTTGGTTGGAAAGAGACTTGAAGAAACAACCAATAGGAAAGTTAAAAAAATGATCAACAATAGTTGCTTGTTATTTGTCTTCTCTATTTGGCAACCGAAATAATTGGTCCAAAAATTTGATTCGTTTTTTTTCCATGATAACATTTATTTGTCTTCTTATAAATAGGAAGTCAGCCTAAGAATTAAGTTCTAGATCAAAATGGTTATTTTGCATCTTAAAATTTGTTGACGAATAATAGGTTTTATACATTGTTGGGCAAAAATAAGTTTACCAAACACCTCAATAATTGAATAAATTTTTTTTCCTTTCACCAAACAACAATTTAAGAGCAGCCTGACAATCGGCGAGACCTCCTAGAAAATCAACGAGCATTTCTGTTTTTCCCTTAAAAAAAAAAAAATAAATAAAGGAAGTAAATGAAAGAAAAAGGAAGGCACTTGTAACCAAAAAATTTTCAAAAACAAATTAAAAAGGAAAATTGGAAATTACACTACATGAAATGTTTGAACATACAAAATTGAAATATAGTTAATTTTCTTAAATATTTCAAGAATAGAAAATTAATCAAAAATTATTGTAAGAATTTTCAGGTTTTATGCATATATAATTACATGCTTTTTTATGCTATATTTCAATTTCACTAATTAATAAAGATCTCTGAAAAAAAATGGGTGAGATTTTTATTGGGCTTAAAGTAGTTTGACGAAGTAAAACCCAAGATGTGGTTTGCTGTTAAAAAGCGACAACATTTTATTCATTAAGCGACCTGTCGTCTTCTGTAGCTAATCAATTTTTTCTCCTCTTTAATTTGTTTGACATTTAAAAATGGACTTGCATATTCTGTCCCTATTCACATTTGAATCCTTATGGACATTAACTTTCATAGGACCACAATTAATTTTCTCTCTAATAAGTACCTTTTCTTTCCTAAGTGAAGCCCACACTAGTTTTATTTCCTATTTAATTTTTTTCTCTAATTTATTACCTCTGCAGATAGTTGTGGTCACTTACTTCGTACGGATGAAACTAGATTAAAAAATTCATTCTCTTTTAACAACGTTATAGTTAGATATTACTTTTTTTTTTAGGTACTTTGCTATTCTTTCCCCCCCCCCCCCCCCACTTCAGATTTTTTTATTTTTGCTATTTTTTTTAACTACTGATGTTGTTTTTTATTCTGCTTTAGGATTTAATTTGTCGTTTATGGTTCAAAGTTTTAATTTGTCGTTTAGGCTCAAAATTTTGTCATTAAAATGACATCATCATATTTCACATTACAATGTGATCACGATTTCGTTTTAATTCTGTGTAACTTTGACCTCTGAACTTTTTTCGTAATTAAAATGTCTTTAAACTATTAAAATATTATTACAATAGTCCTTTATATTAATTTTTACATAGTTAACCATCAAAGTTTTCTTTGTTTTTAAAAAAACAATAGGTCTCTGATCTTCCAATCCTTGCTGTATTTAGAAGATTTTAAGAGGCAAATCTATCATTTTTCAAGCAAAATGGTTGTCGTTTTCTGTAAAAAAAAATGACATTATGTGTTTTTGTTTGAATCTGAAAATCTGGCTTTTTATGTGAAAGGAGAGGTATTTTGACTATTTCACATTCTATGTCATAATCTCTTTTTTGTTTTTTGTTTTTTGTTTTTTTTCGGTAGACGGCTTTTAATTTTTCAAATATAAATGTAGACACATTTATTTGTGGGTTTTTCCAACTAAACTAATTTGCTTTAGCAACTGCCAAAACAATTTCTTATTTGAAACAAGTTAGAACAATTACTCGGCTCAACCAGTCATGAAATTGGAAATTTGTCTATTTAGTCTTTGAACTGTAAATGTTATGTCACCTTAATCTCTGAACTTTTGATTTTGATAAATTAGTCCTTTAATTTTTTGATGAACTATTTTTTAAAATTTAACATAGATAATCGTATCTATGTTGCATAATAATAAAAATTTTGAAGAAATTATTACATTAAATTCAAAAGGTTTTAGTTTTTAAGGATTTTAATGATAATAAGGAGGAAATTTTTTATACTTAATGTAATTATTTTTGTAAAAATTTTATATTAACATGGGAGACATGATTATATACACTAACTTTAAAAATATGCATATATATATTTCAACAATTTCAATATCAAGGATCAAAACTATCAAAAATCAAAAGTTCAAGAACTAATTTATCAAAATCAAAAGTTTAAAAATTAAAATGACAAATGTATATAATTCATTGTCTAAACGAATAAATTACCCCATAAAATACCCCCCCTCCCCCTCCCTATTTTTCTTCTCTCTTACACGCAAAAATTTGTTAGATTCTGTTACCTCAATTTTGTCTTTCAACTATTCCTTTTCTTAATTAGTATTTGGCATATATACAAATATGAGATGCATCCAGTTTTAGCTAGCGTTTTTCCTCTCTTTCTCTATCTCTCTCTTCTTTTTTTCTATTTATTAGTTTAGTTTCAAATGACAAACTTCTAGTGACCCTTCATTGCTAAAGGTGGCCAAGTACCTTTGAAATTTTAGCTTACATTTGATTCGTTGGTTGGAGATGAAATTTTTAAATTTGAGTTAGTTGATTTTTTAAAAATTAGTTATAAATTTTGTTGACTTTAAAAAAAAAAAAAAAAGAGATAAAAATTAAGATGAAAAAATATAGTTTAGTTGGAGATAAACTGGAATGCCAAACAAAGTCTTAATTTTCAAATACATAAATGGACAATGGCACCTTTTATAAATTTGTGAAAGAACGAAATGACTTCTAATTAACTTCTATTTTATACTGATAAAAATGTACCCAATCCGCATCTAACATCTATGCAAATTGAACAAAAGAATTCTAATTTTTTTTCCCTCTCCTACATATATACATATGCATATATGATATATGTGTGTAGAGCTACATAGTTTGTGAATCATTCTCTAAAATTTTCTTTGCAATTCAATTGCTTTTTTCCTTTTTTCCCACACACACACACTCTCTCTCTCTCTTTCATTCTCTAAATTTTTCTTTGCAATTCAATTGCTTTTTTTTTTTTTCCCCACACACACACTCTCTCTCTCTCTCTCTTTCATTCTCTAAATTTTTCTTTGCAATTCAAGTGCTTCTTTTTTTTTTTTTTCCCACACACACACACTCTCTCTCTCTTTCACTCTCCTAGAATTTTGTGCTTTTAAATAATTAGATTAGAATATTGGATTCGGCCTTATTACATCGCTCCAAATTCTCTGTCAATGCTCGGATTGACTAAATGGCCTTTCATATTCCAAGGAGTACCCTTTACCCTTTACCCTGAAATAAGGAACATCAAATTTGTTATAAATGCATGGCAAGAGATAAAATTTTGGGAAAAATAATTGATAAATAAAACGACCAATTATTACACAAGAACAATAATCCATTTTCGGAAAATCAGAAAAACAAAACAAATAACAAAATAAAATAAAACAAAGAAAGGGAAAAAGAAGAAAAAGAAAACCAGACATCTCTAGAATTGGTCTAGTATATGTAGTAAATGGATAATGAGTTAGCTTTTATTCTAGTACACTACATATATATCTAATTGCTTTCTGATTTACCCCATTTTCTTCTACTCTCTCTCTCTCTCTCTCTCTCTCTCTCTCTCTCTCTCCTCAAAGAAATCATAATGGTTAAAATGAAAACCAAGTGAAACATTTTATGGCAAGGTACGTAGAAATTTTCCTCTCTTTCCTAGCTTATGATCACTTCTCTAGAAGTTGTACCTCTGCTATATTTCTTAATTGTGGGAGATTTCTAAAACTCTCATCACGCAAATGATGTCGCTTTACGATCATATACCTATCTATACACACACACAATAGCAAATTATCATAGGTCTATCTTTTCTGTTTTCTTTTGTTTTTTCTTTCCCATTTCTCTGTATATTTTCTCAACTAGCCTATATATGACTATTCAAGTGCAATTACAAAAGTTTAAACTCAACATCTCTCTCCAATCGTCATGTTAGTTTGTCAAATCTCTTAAAAACTTAAATTACAATTCGTACAACATGTGAATTTTTCTTGCCATATACATCCATATTATCTTAGATTACTATACGTTGGTCAAATTTTATATATTTTTTTCCTTTGTTCTTCAAGTATATAAGACATACATATGCACATACGTAAGTATCAACATATATAACTGGACATTTGTGTGTATGTATGTATGAATTAATATGTTCTCACATGGATGGCATATGTTGTTGAAGTGCAACTTTTTGCTCCAAACAACTTATCCAAATTGGTGGAATCTATATTCTAATTATTTTTAATTCATTTCTTCAAGCATTAAATATCCAAAACTTACCAAGGACATGCCAATTTTATTTACTTCCCTAATTAATTACTAATAAGAGCATACAAGAAAAATGGCCACCCTTCAAGGATTTCGTACTAGCAATATTAATTCTAACATACATGCAATGATAGGAAGTGCTTTTTTTCTTTTTCTTTTTTCTTTTTTTTTTCTAGATATATATTTGTAGAAGCTTCCAATCTTTTTTTTTTCCCCACTAAATAAGAAGCTTCCAATATAATTTGATTACAAAATTTTCTTATTGAAGTAACGTAGCAGTATTTGTTTCTTTTTCTGACTATGTGAGGTTTGCATTTGTGTTTATGCAGTGATGAAGAAGGTTTGAAAGACATTGAAAAGGAAGTGAATGATATAAAGAGAAAGAAGAAGATGTTCAAGTTCTCGGGACATATTCTCCGTTTCTCAGACTTTTTCAAACACAAACCCGAGAAACCTCAGAACGAACTGAGTTCAAGTTCAAGTTCTCAACTTTCAGGCTTTTCAGGTTTACTCTACTTCACACTTTCCTTGATCTTCCAATTTCTTTATATCTAGCTCATTTTAGTTTCTTTTTCTTTTTTTTTTTTTTTTTAATTTGATAATTTTTAGTTTGTAGCCAAATTGTTTCAAACATTTAAGTGATTGAAACAATGTCATATTCTTGTATTTTATACTAGCATATATATGATTAAGTTCGGCTTATTTATAAATAGACTTGGTTGTTGAGCATATGAAGCCTAATTATCGTCTAGAGTTAGCACACGGGTCGACTCCATATTAGGGGATGCCGGTTTTAAGTATTAGGTGAGTCTGAGAATGCGTAAAGTGTTTGATTACCTTAAAATCTTCTTCTCAATCAAAGTGAAAATCTGCAATGAGGGCATAGCTCTCAATAAGGCGAACTACTAAATTTCGTAACATTGGTTGCGTCGAACATTTTAGACATTCCTGTTTTGTGTTACTTTCTTCATTCTCAAAGCTATCATCTACTTACTTTTATCTGTTAAATAATTCCTCAATATGACTTGCTGTAATTTAATTCGCAATTGCGGGTACCAAAAGGATGGGACAAGCTTTTTGTGTCTATTGTTTCTGTGGAAACTGGGAAATCTGTAGCCAAGTCTGAGAAACCGACAGTACAAAATGGAAGCTGTAGGTGGGAAGAGACATTGTTAGAGTCTATATGGATGTCACGGGACAATAATGTCAATGCTCCAAAAAATACCGAACAATGCCTCGTTAAGTTTGTTGTTCCATGGTCCGATCGCTATCTGACTTGGTCATGAAGGGTTGATTTGATCTGATGCATACTAAACCATTATTCTCTCTTAAAATGGTTTTTTTTTTTTTTTTTACTTGCAGGGCTCGCTTGGGTTCGGAACTCTTGGAGAGGCCATAGTGAATTTGGCACACTACACCGATTCAAAAACTTGTCGACCCATTCAATTGGCACTGAAAAAATGTGACTATGTAACAGTTCTACATGTTAGTATCTTTGCTAAGAATAATACTAGAGACATAGTGTTGATTAATAATTTTGGTCGCAAAATTGCTAATCATAATTAATCGGTCATTTGAGTTAATTATGTATGTTTCTCGCCTCCCTACTTCGAAAACAAACTGATTAATTCTCATGCCACTTGGACGAAATCTTGTAATATTCCTTATTATGCAAAATTTTTCTGGTTTGCAGCCTACAATCCAATGCCTAACACCAAGAACAAAGCTGAGGTTTGTATTTCAATGGAGCTTTTTTTTTTTTTTTTTATTTCTTAAAATTCTATTTTATTAATAAATCTAAAAATTTTTTATCTTTTAGAACCCGGGATGAGGAAAGCGAAGACTCGAGTTCCAACATGGAGGAGATGAATCTCGAGTATGATGACATAGATCACAAGTCAGAAATATCGGATATCATACTAAAGAGGAGTAGATCTTCATCTCGAGGATGCTAATCACTGGCTTTCACAATGAGTATCACCAGTTTTGTATCTACTAATTCTTAAAACTTATATATCCTTGTTGCATCAATATATACTCGAATTTTAGTGTTGAGATCTTTGTTGTTTTGAAAATTTGCATTCCACCCTGTGTTTCCGGAAATGAGATGCTTATCCCCCCAATGTTTTGCAAATTGGGTTAAAGCCGTACTAGAGGGGACATTTTTAACCGTGTGGGATACGTGCAGCGTTCGTGAAAACATAGGGTGGAATGAAGAATTTCGAGACTGACATCGTGTTCGCATATTTGTATAGCCACTCGAAATATTTGCATCAAGTGGCTAGCTAACAGGCTTCTGATGTTGGCTTTCACAGGAAACAAGCTTGTTACCATTGTTGGTTTCGAAAACCAGTTTTTAAAATTTAGCGAAAGCATGGTATAGATCAAATCGCAAATATAAAAATTTTTCTCAAAAATTTTTCTGGCGACAATGCTTATATTAATTTAATAAAATAAATTAAGAAGAAAGTTTAGAGATTAACCGTTGTCCGATTAGGTCGAAATTCTTGATCTCCTTCAAGAACCTTCTTAAGTACTACAAATCTTTCGGAAACACCAATCCTCTTTAGAACTTCAAATCCTTTGAAATACCAACAATTTTTTCTCAGTGTTCTCCAAATCATGATGAATGGGAAACGAGTGGACGTTTCTGAATTTGGATTTGATCACACACTTAAATTTTGATTCACTTTGTGTTCTCAACTCATGAGACAAAGTGAAGGAGAAGAGGAGAGCAAACTCTCTCTCTGTCAAAAAAGGAATTAAATATATCTTCCCTTTTTTTTTAGATACATCAAATGTACCATCTTTTTAATATTGCAGAGAAATAACTGACATTCCTTTTTTTTATTTTTTAATTAATTAATTAATTAATTAATTTAACCATGTGGAACAACATGCTCACACGCCCACTTTCTCCATATAGTGGGCATGTATGTTTGATATGGGAGAGAAATCTCTCTCCGATTATCTAATCAATTACTTTTTTTTTATAATTTATTTTGAACTATTCAAAATAAAATAACCGATATTTTCTCTTCCACATGTATCAAGATTCAAAATTCCATATACACTCTGTGGATATTATGTGAACCACCCTGTGGTGCACAACTACGATGTGGTCCTTACCACACTGTATAATCTTTAAATTTAAAACTATTTTAAATTTATTTTAAATAATTATATTATCTAAAATACAAATTAATCCAATTAAATTGTTGTGTGAATATTAATATAGAATTCTCAATTCTAAATTAATAAATTAACCCAACATAAAATAATGTTCACATGATTCAATGGAGCCGTAAAGAGGAACTATAGACCTCATACTTTTAAGCTCCAATAATTTTGACAATTAATTAACACCTTAATTAAAATATCAAAATTATTAATTCCAAATTATCCCACTAAAAATTTGGAATTGCACTCTTAAAATTATAAAACTAATTATATTCAAAGAATTTGAACTGCCCATTGATAAAGTCACTACATATAATTCAATCCTCCATGAACGATTCATAATTAAAGCTAGGTATTTTTCGTTAACCTCTTTAATTATATCTTTCTCCTTAAGTAGCATTGATTTTCTAATAAATAATATAATTATGATCTAATTATAAATTAAGCGCTCTTATTATTCAAGTCCTGAATCAACACTTAAGGGAACCGTCCATCTAACTTATCATATTATATTTCCAATATACCAAGAATTTGACATTATTCATTTATATCATTACTCAATATGTCAAAAAATACGATACAATAAATAGGAGTCTATTAATTACTCAGAAATAAAATCAATTCATATATGACCATCATTGATTAATTTTGAATGCTCTATATGACAACGGAAATTATTAGAGATTTATAATTAATCGTGTTCCAGTCCTATGTAATCAAATTATATAAAGCGCTTTCATTCTAATAATCTCATTATTAACAATCCGGATAATATCATTTCATTCAGAATGTAATGAACCGCACTAGTAATTTTAAATTAAAGATCCCAACTTTAATTTTTAATTACGGACAAATTTAGATTATTTTACTTTAAATATTATCCTCCTGTATATAACACTTATATACAATATTTAAAGTCACATTTAAATAATCTAGGGTTTTCGATATTTATAAAGCATCTAAACATGCATGCAAAAATAATATTGAAAAAATCATCAAATTAAATCAGCAAAATAATACATCTCATTTGTTTATGGGCACATATTCCAACAACCATCATGTTCACACCGTAGTAGTTTCGGTTTAAATGAAAAGTTCTTAAATGAAAAGTTTTCGCCTAGAAGAAGATCAGTTCGCTACATGAATGATTTTATGTGAAGACAAGATTCTATTGGCTCTCAAAATAGTTATTGTGGCTCGTTTCCTGTCAACGAGTCTTCCTGCAGATCAAATCGCTCATCTAATTCTTCCAAAGTCTCGAGATCAAGAACCTGCTCTCAAAATCAAAGAGAAGATTCTGAACAAGCATCCACCACAGCTACATTTCAATTTCAGAATGTCGCTTCATCAAGAGACCTCCTTGATGCTGCAGAGGCTGCAACTCAGCTACTAAAGGTAGAGTCGAGGATGTGGGAACAAAACTTGCAGAAGCTAATAATTAATATGGAAACGTTGCAGAAGGAACTTTCTGACGAGGAAAAACACAAGGCAAGTCTTGAAGAAGAGCTTTCAGCATTGCGAACAGAATGCAAAGGTATGAAGCAGGAAGTCGAACAACTGAAGATCTCGTTGCAAGAAACGAAAGAGAAACAAACAGCCAATGAATATTTGGTATCGAATAGCATAGAAAAACTTGGAAGGAATTTGAAGATGAGATAAACCTTCAGAAAGAAGCGAATGCTAACTTGTCCTCGCAGCTAAAGAAAAGCCTAGAAGCAAACGTCGAGCTGGTTTCCGTTCTTCTTGAACGTGAAACCACCATTGAAAACCAAATGATAGGGATGAACAATCTTTATATAGAAGGACAATAGTTTCAAAAGTCTTTAAAAAACTTGGAAGATACCAGATGTGTTCCAGAGAAGAAATTGGTGCAGAAAAACTATGAGATAGAGCTCAAACGAGGGCTGAGGAACAAGTGCTTGATCGAAACGGAAGCAGAATGGAAAGCTAAGATGGCAGAAAAAGAACATAAGATCATTAACTTGGAAGCGAGATTATCCGAAGCTGTTGGGAATCTGGAGAAAGATTGCCTTCAAATTACAAACGAAAACTCGAAACTTTAACTTGAGCTCAACGATCATCATCCTTTGGAGTCCGAAGTGAACAAACTGAAAATCCGTAAGCGTGTGCTTGAAGAAGAGCTTACAAACAAGGAAATCCTCATAAAAGAAATGCCTTATTTCCATTTGGCTCTTGAAAACAAGGATGTTGATTTGAGGCACGAGGTACAAGCTTTCAAAGATAAGGCATGATTACGCCCAAATGTGTACAAAAACAAGCGGTCGATTGCAGTACAATTAGGACGGTCGATCCCACGAGGAGGTGATAAAAACAAACAAAAAAAGATTAGCAGAACAAAAGCGTTAGAGAAATAAGTAATCAAAGAGAGAAGAAGACGAAGTATTTTTGTGAATTTTAAAACAAATTTAAAGACAACGTAATTTAAAATGGAGAAAAATTCAATAATCAAAAGTGGTACGACATCGAGAATCCCTATATGTTTCGTTTACTTATTTGGATTTTGATTCATAAAATAACTCAATTGAAAGTTTCACATCCCAAACAATCAATCGCAAAATAAAGATTTGAAGAACTTGTGACTTAAAATTTATTTGAGTAAATAAAATTCTTACATGAAGAACTAGCAAAAATTATCTTATAAGAAATTCAAAAGCGATAATATATCATAAGCAATATTACAGTAAAAGACTACTTATAAAATAATACTATCGATATATCATATCATGCAACAATCACATAAAAAGAGCTTAACTAGATTTATATAAAAGTTGACAACAAAATATATAGATATGAGGAAGAAATAAGATGAAAGAAAATTTATTTACTCAAATGTATGAACCTTATAAACCCAAACAAATTCACTACACATATAGGGTCATCTCTGTAACGACCCGCCTAGTGCAGGCCGTTACCATACATACATGCATACAATCTTACATAACTTATACAAACTCACTTACTTGATATATTAAACAGTGGAAATTTTTTTTTTTTTTATATAGGGCGTATATACATATACGAAACATAAAATATGATCAATAACATTACATGTGCATACCACTCAGTAGCCATAATTAAACATTACATAATTCATAAAATTGTCTAAACGCGTAGCGGTTTCCGTTTCCCACTATTCACAGTGTCTGGCCACGCGATTCCACCTTGCATCATCAATTGCCAGCAGGTTGTTTACCTACAGCACAAACTTAACACAATGAGCTTTCGCTCAGCAAGTACAACTCCTATACCGCGACTCATAAACTTATATCATAACATAACATCATTTTATTGCATATACTTCAAGACATATAGCATGCATGAACCAATTATGTTCATATTATGCTTACTTATTTCTGTATCTATTATTCTACTTAGGGGCCCTTAACATGTGTGTTCGTACCTGGCGCGCAACTATGAATTGGTTGGGGCGGCCAAACCAAATCCAACTCAAGCCACAGTCCAACCCGACCTGGTGTGGGTGGCACGACACAGGCGACGTATCGCCTTTACCTATTTTTCATCTTATCATTCTCAATCGTGTCATACATGATCCCATTTCGTGAATATACCGTTTGATGTCATCTTATCATTATTCATATGCATTTCATATATCTCGTAAGCATACATTGCTTACTTAACACATTTCATAGCATAGACTTATTACATACATATAACATAGCATCACATCATAACACATAGCACAACAATAATATCTAGGCAAGTATACAATTAATAGCCTATGCTGTAGGCGGCGTTGTACTTACCTTGTCTATGTCTGGCGATATGCTGTTCCACCTCGGGGCTCAGCTGCAGGTTATATCCTGCTTAATCGAAGAACTAGTTAATATTCTAGCCTATGACCATAATAATGTTGGTTATCCACCAATATTCATGCAATGCTTTGGTTATATGTCCCTCCCTATCTTAAAACATTTTATGTGTGGTTACGTTGGATAACCTTTCATATCTATCACATGTGAGAGCGTAAAAGGGTTAGACTAACACCTAACCTTAAACTTACCATTATTCTAATCCGAATTAGGTTAACCGAAGTCAACCTCTAAGTTACTAAAGTCAACCCTCCCTTCGGGTCAACTTCGAGCTTTGGGGCTAAACCCTGTGATTCGGGTATAAATTCCCGATCACCGTTCATTATTCTTGTCTTATAGTTAAGAAAATTATCGTTTTTCTTTATCTTAAAATAGGTTTTGGGCATACAAGCCTAAAACTCCTTTAATTTTTCTTAAAAATCCTTAACTATTGAAATATGGTCTTATAAAATGTTTGAAGGTTAGAAACTGCCTTTGGAACAGTTTCTAGGTTCAAAACAGAGTGTTTAGATAGAAAATCAGTTTTTCTCTACTGGTTCTATAAAATTCTGTGCAGGAATGTCTTACTCCCTGCACAGTTTTTATAAAACAGATCATAATTAAAAATCCTTTTGGAATTAGAAAAAGTTGTCTTCATGAAAGTTCTAGCTCTCGAAGAGATCTAAAACTTTTGTGTTTTACAAAAATTCTGATTCCGCTTAGATCAATACCAGTATTAATTTGAATCCAGTTGATCATAAAAACTGCGTCCAGATGGACCATCTTCGGTTTTTCATAAAAACGGAGGCCTTTGGAACCTCATTTTGAGAAACGGTCCGCAATGCCCTCTAGGAAAGACCCTGTTCTACAACTTTTGTGTTTTACGTTTTTGCCCATTCGGCCTCTAAAGGCCTGCAATTACCAGTTTCCTGAGACTGACCAGTTTGGAATCCGAACTGGCAGCCTTGCTTACTAGAATTGGTTTACGTCCTAATTTGCGGTTTCTACCTCAACCGATCACATCGGGAGCTTAATGACAAATCATGCAGCGTTTATAACGTCTTGCATGTCCCAACATGCAGCCCCAACGTGTCCATGCAGCCCATACAATCCGAACCCTATCCTAGGGTTGCATGGTCTAACATATCACAATTAATTCCATACATTCCATTTCATACCAAAATAAATTCAAATCATACATTCACATGCTTGATCATGCTATAGGGGACATGTAACCTCATATAAGATTCTAGCATGCAATCCTAGCATATCAATCAAGCATAAGCATATTAATGACATAAATAAACCAAACCACCCTAAAGGAACTAATCAAGCACTTAAGGCCATGAAAATAAATAGGTGAGCTTATGCTCTTACAAACATTTGCTTAAACAAATACATTTAAATCTCCACTTAAAACTTGATTGAAATAAGATTAGAGCTTTTTGAAAAATTACCTTAAATAGATAGGGTTTGGTTCTAGGTTTTGAACCAATTCTCACCCTTGACTCTAAGCTCCCACAACCGGTTTTAGCTCACCCAAAATGCACCAAAACTTGGCTGTTTTTGGACTCAAAATCAGCCTCCCTCTAATGCACGGCCACACCACAAATTTGGACCCAAAAACTAAAATTTTCCACTGCTTTTCCCTGCACACACAGTGGCTGCTCCTAGACCCAAAATTAGTCTCCAAATCTTGTTTTGGGTTGCTCGGATCACACCCGAACTCTCCTCTAAAGTCTCCCCTAACTTTCAAGAATTTTTTTCTCACTTTCCCCTGCTCACTGTCCACGGCAACAGCCCAGAAAAATGGCTGGAAAATTTTTTTCTCACTTCCCTCTTGCTTCCTCACACAAACCGAACACAACTCCTAACTTGGTTCAAGAAAATTTTTGTTTCTCTTCCACTCACTCACTCTCAGTTTTTCTTGGAAAAAAATGGGCATAATGAGGCTGTATTTTCTGATTTAAAAAGGGTGGGAGACACCCCTATTTATAGGCAATGTGGGACTCCAAAAAGTTTTCATTTTGACCCCAAAAATTTTTAAAATTTTGCACAAAAGACCCTAGGGTGGCCGGCTGTCAAAGAATGGAGAACAAGCAAGAAAACTCTAGAACAAGACACTTGTCTTGTGTGGATTTACTCTCCAAAAAATGATGATGTCATAAATAAAAAAAATTTATGATGTCATAATTCAAAAAGGCTTGTTTGTCTCTTTTTTCCAATAAGCAGTGTAATTTTTAACTTAACACAGATAAATTTGATACTGTGTTGTACTAATACACAGTATTAATATTTTATACTACCATAAAAATTTTATCTGTGAAAAATCAGGCTGAAAAATTTTTCCTTTATTTTTTCGAACCATTTTGCCCTGTACCCTAATTTTGCGTGCTTGATTTTTTTATAGTGGTTTTAGTTCTCATTTACGTCATCTTATCCGAAAAAATGAGTTTTCGCAGTATTTTTCCTATACTGCATCTCACAAAATTGTACAGTGAGGGTTCTGACCATTTTGGTCAAACTTTGACTTTTTCGGGTCAAAGTTGACTTTCCTAGAATGATGTAAATTTCATCTCTTTTCATCCGAAAAGACCATTTTTCAACCAAAATAAGCATATTTGAGTCTTATAAAGCTATAAGAGCTCATAATACCGAATAGAGTTCTAAAGCGAACTTTTTCATAAATGCCAATACGGCATGCATTTAATTCCTTTAAAAAGGAAATAGTAACATAGAAAAAGTTAGGTATTACAATCTCTAGCCTTACCAAAGAACTCTAGCTTATCTTGCAATCCATCTCACAAAATTCTAACAAGAAATTATGAGATGAAAAATGCAAGAAAAAGAAAAATTAACACTAAAAATTCAGTCAAAAACTAATGGAAAAAACGTCCTCTCTTTGTGGAGCAACCCTCCTTTTATAAGCTTCCATGTCCAGTCATCAAAGGAGAGAATTTTGGCCCAAATATCATGCTGTCGGGTTGGAAATTCGATTGGAGACTTGCAGTAAACCAGCCGGAGTGACTGGATTGCCTGAGCTGGGGTCGAGCGGGCTTGGCTGGAATTCGGCCTGAGATTGGCGCAGGCTTGACTGGGACACACGGCCCGAAATTCACGCTGGGCCAACTGGAGGAAGAGCAAGGGTTACGGGCTGAAGCCTGGAATCACGGGCTGGCTGCTTGGCTGAGAACACAGGCCTGGGATCACGCGGGCTTGAGCTAGCGCACGTGGAGGGAACAGTTGGGGTGGCAGCTGGCTGCGCACGGGCTTGGACTATTGGATTGGCGGCCTGAGTAGCCCAGAAATCTCATGGGCTTGGATCACGGCTGGAGTGGTGCGCGCATGGATGGGGCCAAGCAATGGCTGTGCCTGCAGAAAAAAGGAGAGAAAAAGGAAAATAAAGGGAAAAAGAGGAGGAGGAAAGGAAAACAAAATAAAATCAGTCAAAATAAATAAAATATTAAATATTTCTAAAATAAAATATTATGAATTAATATTATGGAAATACACATTTAAAACATAAATTATCTAATAAATTATATGAACAAAAATGTGTTTTTGTGCATTTATCACAACCCCCGACCAACTTATTGCCAGTCTCTAGCAATTCAAGCGAAAGAAAAATTAAGTCAAGCTGAAATTTTAAATCGAAACTTGCAAAAATCATCCAAGCACTCAAACAAAACATCAGCAAGAAATCAAAAAATGCTATCAAAACTACTTCAGTCATTACTCCAGAGTTGTGTGTGTGTGCACCAAACCATATCCTTCTCACCACAGTCCGTAACACAAATAGTATTGAAAAGTTCACCAAGAAAAAGTCTCAACTCCATTACCTCACGGGTGTTGGAAATATTTTAGTGCAGAGGTTTTCACTCATGGAGTTTGAAGGGAATCAGTCAACGCTCAAATGAGAGAAGGCAATTTAAGGACAAGCTAATAAACAACCATTAATCAAGTGATAGGCGAATCAAATATTCAGAACATTACACCACTTACACCATAAACCAGCTTTCAGAATTTAATTTGGGTCAAATAGAAAATTACACAAACAAAAAACCGTAAAATACAAACAAATAAATATGTAACATTTTTTTTTTTAAAACGTACAAGAGACATCATGCTTAATAGAAGAAATGTAGTAAGGAATTCTTTTGACTGCTATGCAGCCCCAGATGAGATTACAACTGAACTACATGAATATTGATGATGAAATGAATGCTCTTGTTTGTTTGTTTTTTTTTTTTTTTTTTTTTTTTTTCAATACAAAAGAAATATGACAAATATTACAAAACAGGGCTCTACTACAAAAATCAATTCTATCTATCCAAAAATCATTCCTCAAGCAAAAGTACAAGTTAAATAGTGGTGTTCCAAATAATGATTGTACCAATTCGAAAAATCAATAAAAGTTCAAAAAGCTATTTTCTCAACTCTCACAACTCACCAAAATTAAAACACTTAAACTCGGGAATTTTTCTCAACTAAATATGTTAACAACCATCTTATCACAAGGTTTAGCATGTGCACAAAAAGAACTCTGGAAATCATTTCTTAATAGTCAAGATAACAAAAACTAACTCAAACCGAACATTTTGAAATCATACTTAGATAACTTGTAAATATTTTGATCCAGATTCCAAAATGACAAGAATTAAACTCACGCATGAATATGCTCACCACCCCCAACCAAAAATTAGACAGTGTCCTCAATGTCTAAAAATATGTACAAATGTGGAGAACAAGAAAAGAGAACACCTGGATGATGACAGTGTGAACATAGATGAGCTACTTGATATTATGCTCCAAAACACATAAACAAATATAAAAGCACATAAAAACAAACCGAAAATAAAGCACACACGAAAATAAAAGAAATATAAATATGATACAAAAAGGGTTGGAAGCAAACTACTCATAAACCAGAGCCTCAAGAATGATTTCTTCAGCCTGGCTCACTCGTTCAATGTAATGCTTCAGTCTCTGACCATTGACTCTGAAAATTCTCCCATCACTTAGGTCCTCGATCTCGACAACACCGTTCGGAAAGACTTGTTTCACCACAAATGGACCATTCCACCGCAACCTAAACTTACCTAGGTGGAGATGCAGACGGGAGTCATAGAGATGCACCCCCTGATTTAGCTCGAAATTCTTCCTCAAAATCTGCTTGTCATGAGCCACTTTCATTCTAGCCTTGTAAATCTTGGAGTTATTATATGCATCATTTCTCAACTCCTCAATTTCTGACAGTTGGAGCTTGCAATGTATATCTGCAACACTGAGATTAAAGTTGAAGGCTTTGATAGCCCAATAAGCTTTATGTTCAAGCTCTACACGTAAATGACAGGCTTTTCCAAAGACAAGCATGTACGGAGACATTCCAAGAAGGGACTTGTATGCAGTATGGTATGCCCAAAGTGCATCGGAAAGGCGCAAAGACCAATCTTTGTGGTCGAGGTTTATCGTCTTCTCCAAGATTTGCTTGATTTCTCGGTTTGCCAGCTCAGCTTGGCCATTCGTTTGTGGGTGATAAGCGGTTGAAACTTTGTGGATCACACCGTATTTGTGCATGAGAGCCTCAAAAGAACGGTTGTAGAAATGAGTTCCTTGATCATTGATGATGGCACGCGGAGTACCAAACCTAGATAACACATTCTCTTTCAAGAATTTCACAACTGTTGCAGTATCAGTGATTCGACACGGCACAGCTTCTACCCATTTAGAAACGTAGTCCACAGCAAGGAGAATGTAAAGATAACCAAAAGAAAATGGAAATTGTCCCATAAAATCTATCCCCCAATAATCAAATATCTCTACCACAATAATTGAGTTCAAGGGCATCATATGGCGACGAGACAAAGTACCTAACTTTTGGCACCTCAGACAAGAACGACAAAATTTATTAGTGTCCTTAAACAAAGTGGCCCAATAAAAACCACACTGCAAGATTTTTACGGCAATCTTCTTCACGGTAAAATGGCCACCATATGCATCGTTATGGCAAAAGTTTAGAACACTATGAATTTCATCGTCAGGAATGCATCGCCTCATGATCTGGTCCGGGCAATATTTGTAAAGGTACGGATCATCCTAGTAGAAATTACGCACCTCGATCAAAAATTTACGCTTATCTTGAGCACTCCAATCAGCAGGAAGTTCGCCAGTCATCAAGTAGTTGATGATGTAAGCGTACCAAGGTAGCTTGGTGACAGCGAACAGATGTTCATCGGAGAAATCATCTTAGATAGCACGACCGTCAACAGGGTCACTAAATTTGAGTCAAGAAAGGTGGTCTGCTACAACGTTTTCGACTCCTTTCTTGTCCTTGATCGTGATGTCAAATTCCCGCAATAAGAGAATCCACCTAATCAATCGCGCCTTGGCATCCTTTTTGGAAAGGAGATACTTAAGGGTTGCATGATCTGTGAAGATAGTGATGGGTGAACCAATCAGATATGCACGGAACTTGTCAAGTGCAAACACAAAGCGAGCAACTCTTTCTCAGTGGTTGAGTAATTCAATTGAGCACTATTCAGAGTGCGGCTTGCGTAATACACTACAAAGGATTTCCCCTCTCTTCTTTGACCAAGGACCAACCCAACAGCATGTTTACTTGCGTCACACATGATCTCGAATGGTAAGCTCTAATTTGGTGACTGAATGATGGGGGCAGAAATCAACTTTACCACAAGCGTTCAGAAGGCATCCTCACACTCTTGTATCCAATCAAAAACGGCATATTTGGCTAGGAGATTACATAACGGATGAGAAATCATAGAAAAGTTCTGTATGAACCTCCTATAGAAACCAGCATGCCCGAGAAATGACCGAACTTCTTTCATTGACTTGGGGGTGGGCAAATTAGAAATAAGTTCAATCTTAGATTGATCGACCTCAATCCCTTTCTCAGAAACAACATGCCCCAAAACTATGCTAGATGGTACCATGAAATGGCACTTCTCCCAATTGAGCACGAGACATTTCTGTTCACATCTTGTCAGAACAGCTTCCAAGTTGAGAAGGCATGAGTCAAAGGAATCGCCGAAGACGGTCAAGTCATCCATGAACACTTCCATATATTTCTCGATCATGTCGCTGAAAATGCTCATCATGCACCTCTGAAAGGTGGCCGGCGCATTACACAGTCCAAATGGCATGCGCCGGAAGGCATAAGTACCAAAAGGACAAGTAAACGTAGTTTTCTCTTGATCCTCCAATGCAATCTCGATCTGATAATAGCCTGACTAGCCATCAAGAAAGCACTAGAAAGGATGACCAGCCACGCATTCTAGGATTCGGTCGATGAACGGAAGCGAAAAGTGATCCTTGCGAGCGGCGGCGTTCAGCTTTTGGTAGTCGATACACATGCACCAACCCGTAATAGTCCTTATAGGGACAGGAGCCCCTTTCTCGTTCTCCACCACTATCACCCCCGATTTCTTGGGCACTACCTGAGTTGGACTGACCCACTTGCTATTAGCAATCGGATAGATGATACCTGTATTCAAAAGCTTCAAGACCTCATTCTTCACAACTTCTTTCATCGTTAGGTTCAATCTCCTTTAGGGATCCCTTCGTGGAATAGTCCCGTCTTCCAATTTGATGTGATGGGAGCAAATTAAGAAGCTAATACCCTTAATGTCAGCAATCGTCTAACCTAACGCAACTTTGTGCTCTCGCAGCATGTTGACAAACTATTACTCTTATGATGCGTCAAGTTTAGATGAAATAATAACAGGAAAGGTATCACCAGCTCCCAGGAATACATGTTTCAGACCCTCAGGTAATTGCACCAGCTTAAGTGTTGGGATCTATTCGGTGGATGGTTTTGGCTTTTTTTTTTTCTCTCGAGGAAGCTCTTCGAAACGTGGTTGCCAAAACTTGGTTCCTCTGCTTTTTGAGTCTTTATAGATGGTAGTGTCGTTGGCCAACTGACAAGAACCGGAACTCTCAGAGTCAGAATTTTGGAGGAGATCATCACGATTGTCAAAATCGCTCTGCAGTTTAACCTCCTCCAAGACGAGTGTGGCGATCAGAAATGTTTAGTGACACTCGTCATCATCATGTGGCTGTTTCGCAATGTGGAAAACATTTACCTCCAAGGTCATACTCCCGAAAAATATATTCATGAGACCATTCCTACAGTTGATCAAAGCATTGGCTATAGCAAGGAAAAGTCTATCGAGGATGATGGGAATCTTGGATTCCATGCTCACCACAGATTGGGTATCTAGGACAAGAAAATCAACGGGGTAATAAAACTTCTCAACTTGAACCAAAACATCCTCAACTATACCCCGAGGCTTCTTGATCGAACGATCAGCCAGTTGCAAAACCACAGATGTGGGCTTAATCTCTCCTAGACCAAGTTGCGAGTAGATAGAGTAAGGTATGAGATTAACACTCGCTCTAAGGTCGAGCAAAGCTTGGCCGAATTCCTGAGTCCCAATTTGGCACGAGATGGTAGGACAACCAGGATTTTTGTACTTAGGCGGTGCCTTCTGCTCAATCACCGCGCTCACTTGTTCCGTTAAGAAGGCGGTCTTCTTAACGTGGTGCTTCCTTTTGACAGTGCACAGATCTTTAATGACTTTGGTATAAGCCGGCACTTGCTTGATCACATGAATCAAAGGAAGATTAATCTTCACTTGAGTCAAATGCTTTAGGATCTCACTTTGACTATCCACCACTTTCCCTGTAGATCGCAGAGCTTGTGGGAAAGGCACCTTTATTGGAAATTCAGTTGGCTCATCTTTCTTGGGGGCGACTTCTCGACTACTTGAAGTGACAATAGTTCTTGATGGTTCATCCAAAATCTTGCCACTACGAGTGGTGATGGCATTAACCTCCTTGATGTTTCGCCCTTCAGAGTTGAAGGTTTGTGCCATGTGTTGTCCCGCGGGGTTGGATTGAGCTTGGGAAGGAAACTTGCCTCTTTCTTGAACAGCCAAGGCACTAGTCAGCTTTGTGATTTGACTTTTCATCTCTTTACTTTCTTCCACCATTTGCGTGAAAAGTGATTCAAACTTTTAGTTCATCCTAATCTGTGCCTCCATGAAAGATTGCAAGGTATTCTCAAGAGAAGTCCTCAACAGTTGTGCATGATACTGAGGTGCAGAATTCGCCTTTAGTGGTTGTGGCTGTTGCTCCGTTCTCCATTGTCCACCTGATGGTTGTGTTTGATTGGAATCTCTCTAATTGAAGTTTGGATGGTTCCTCTAGCCAGGATTGTACATGTTAGAGAAAGGCTTGTTGTGTGCCCCTAAGGCATTACATTGCTCCTCGTAACCCCCCCCCCCTCATTTCATTATAAGTAGGGCAATCCTTAGCTAAATGTTCCATCCCTCCACAAACGAAACATGGCTTTTGTGACTCTGCCCTTGCAACCATGTGGATTCCTCTACTTTCCTTGGTTTTTAGGGCGTTAATCTTCGTGTCAAAGACTCGATTTGGGCCTTGAGATTCTCCTCTTCCCTTAGTTGGTAGACTTTAGCAGGTCGGGATTGACTGGTGCTGTCAGTAGCACTTGGTCCAGTCCATGTGTGGGCTTTCTCGACTAGCTCGTTGAGATACTCAAAAGCCTCTTCGGGATCCTTCTGGAGAAACTCACCATTGCACATCATCTCTACAAATTGACGCTCTCGGATTGTGAGTCCTTCGTAGAAATAACTGACGAGGCGCCAACTTTCGTAAC
Organism: Ficus microcarpa; assembly: GCA_025413485.1. Lineage (NCBI taxonomy): Eukaryota > Viridiplantae > Streptophyta > Magnoliopsida > Rosales > Moraceae > Ficus > Ficus microcarpa. The sequence goes on from CM046378.1 coordinate 10,523,431, forward strand.
CATAGTGAGGACATTGATTTAACAAATCTTTAAACTGCTCCCAGACTTGATAGAGAGTTTCATTGTCTTTCTGAGTAAAGGTTGAGATCTGTCGTTTAAGACCATTGGTCTTATGGTGTGGGAAATACTTGTTGAAAAACGCAGTTGTCATCCTTCCCACGTTCTAATAGACCTAGGTCGCAAAGAGTACAACCAGCTTTTGGCCTTGTCCTTCAGAGAGAAAGGGAAAAACTTCAATCGCGCGAAATCTGCAGCCTCAGGTCGGTTGTGGAATGTGGCCACCACCTCTTCAAACTCTCGAATATGCACGTATGGATTTTCGCTTTCTAAGCCATGAAAGGTTGGCAAAAGTTGAATCATACCCGGCTTGAAATCCAAATTTGGCAGGTTAGGTGGAAACATTATGCATGATGGTGTGGCCGTACGCGTAGGGTGAAGGTAGTCGTTCAGCGTCTTGTGCTGGACCTCCTCGATTTGAGCCATCGCAAAAGGGTTTGGAATTGCTAAAGTGTTTGGAGATGGAGGAAGCTTGACGTAGAAGAAGATACATCACTAGGGCTTTCAGGTCTTCGTGCAAATCTCCCTAGTTCGTTTCTATAACGATTCATTCACCTCGAGCGACACCCTTCCTTTTTTTTTTCTTTGAAAGAAAATTATTTTACAAAAAGAATAATTATGTAGATTCACGAATCGTAACCCCTAAGAGTGCTCCCAGGAAAGGTTGGTGGAGTGAGGCCTCCTTAAAAACCAACCTCCTAGATAGAACAACGTTCCCAGGAAAGATTGGTGGCGTATAACGCTAACAAAAACTAATCTCCTAGACAGAACTCCCGTAGTTTGTACTTTCCAACGTTTCCACATAATTGCTTGCAAAAAAAAAAAATTTAATTTAATTTTATGGCGTGTTTTATGAAATGTTAGATGCTAGATATTAGTATCCTAAATTAATGCTATTCTAAAATCTAATATTACACAAATTATGAGACCTAAATTATTAACACTAAATTAGTAATCAAAACAGTTAAAACCTAAAATTAATACAAGGAATTTAAAAAAAGCTATAAAATAGAATTTAATAAAATGGAAATTAGATGAAAATTAACAAAAACAAAAACAAACAAAAATATATATAATGTGAACAGTAAATATGAACAGTGAATTTTTTTATATATATAATGTGACCAAAAACAAGGAACAGTAAAAAAAATTTTAATTTTAAAAACGTTAAAAAAAATTTAAACTAATAAAAACTCTAACTTTTTTTTAACCGGAAAAGAAAAGAAAGAAAGAAGGAAAAAATAATAATAATAAAGAAGAATAAAAGTAATAAAGATATAAAAATAAATAAATAAATATCTGTATATATATACACGCTAACAGAACCTAACCTATAAAGAAAAACCTAACCAATGCAATCTAAGTAATAACCAAAAGAAAAAAATGAAAAAAAAAAATATATATATATATATATATGTAATAATAATAAAATACAATATAATGAAATAAAATTACTTACCTCTTGGCAAAATATCTACTAATCAATCTTGCTTCTTGACACCTCCCCAGTAACAGCGCCAAAATTTGATTACGCCCAAATGTGTACAAAGACAAGCGGTCGATTGCAGTGCAATTAGGACGGTCGATCTCACGAGGAGGTGATAAAAACAAACAAGAAAAGATTAGCAAAACAAAAGCGTTAAAGAAATAAGTAATCAAAGAGAGAAGAAGATGAAGTATTTTTGTGAATTTTAAAACAAATTTAAAGACAACGTAATTTAAAATTGAGAAAAATTCAATAATCAAAAGTGGTAAGACATTAAGAATCCTTATATGTTTCATTACTTATTTGGATTTTGATTTATAAAATAACTCAATTGAAAGTTTCACATTCCAAACAATCAATCGCAAAATAAAGATTTGAAGAACTTGTGAATTAAAATTTATTTGAGTAAATAAAATTCTTACGTGAAGAATTAGCAAAAATTATCTTATAAGAAATCCAAAAGCGACAATATACCATAAGCAATATTGCAGTAAAAGACTACTTATAAAATAATACTATCAATATATCATATCATGCAATAATCACATAAAAAGAGCTTGACTAGATTTATATAAAAGTTGACAACAAAATATATAGATATGAGGAAGAAATAAGATGAAAGAAAATTTATTTACTCAAATGTATGAACCTTATAAACCATTGGAAAATCAAAACCCAAACAAATTCACTACATATATAGGGTCATCTCTAGCCTCACCAAAGAACTCTAGCTTAGCTTGCAATCCATCTCACAAAATTCTAACAAGAAATTATGAGATGAAAAATGCAAGAAAAAGAAAAATTAACACTAAAAATTCAGCCAAAAACTAATGGAAAAAACGTCCTCTCTTTGTGGAGCAACCCTTCTTTTATAGGCTTCCATGTCCAGAGGAGAGAATTTCGGCGCAAATATCATGCTGTCGAGCTGGAAATTCGATTGGAGACTCGCGGTAAACCAGCCGGAGTGACTAGATTGCCTAAGCTGGGGTCGAGCGGGCTTAGCTGGAAATTCGGCCCGAGATTGGCGCGGGCTTGACTGGGACACACGGCCCGAAATTCGCACTGGGCCAACTGGAGGAGGAGCAGGGGTTGCGGGCTGAGGCCTGGAATCACGAGCTGGCTGTTTGGCTGAAAACACGGGCCTGGGATCACGCGGGCCTGAGACCCCGTGGGCTTGAGCTAGCGCATGTGGAGGGAACAACTGGGGTGGCAGCTGGCTGCATGCAGGCTTGGGCTGCTAGATTGGCAGCCTGAGCAGCCCAGAAATCTCGTGGGCTTGGATCACGGCTGGAGTGGCGCGCGCATGGATGGAGCCAAGCAATGGCTGTGCCTGCGGAAGAAAGGAGAGAAAAAGGAAAAGAAAGGGAAAAAGAGGAGGAGAAAAGGAAAATAAAATAAAATCAGTCAAAATAAATAAAATATTAAATATTTCTAAAATAAAATATTATGAATTAATATTATCGAAATACACATTTAAAACATAAATTATCTAATAAATTATATGAACAAAAATGTGTTTTTGTGCATTTATCAAGGCACTATGTCTTGCCAACGAACTTTGTAAAGTTCATGCTGGAGCGGAAGATCAAGGGACTACTCAAATTGCAGGGCTGCTACACAAACTAGAATACAATCCCGAACCCAAAACTGACGACGAGGACAATCTTCCTCTTGTCTGTGGAAGACTGGAGACTTCTTACTCAAATGTCGCCACCGAGATGTACGAACTATTCTACAAGTTGTATGAGCAGCTTCGGATTTTGATAGCCAACATGAAGAACCAACCCCTATTGCCAGCATATCCCGCGCACAAACATGGCTCCGAGAGCTTTGAAGTTTCGAGAAGTGCAGGTCTGATAACTCGAAAAAAGAAAGATGAAGCTGTCCTGAACACTTTTAGCCAGTTGAAGAATTTATTTGAAGCGACAATTACATTGTGCGCGGAGGAATTCCATTGCAGCGAAGAAGAGGTCATTGCAAGAGTGAAAAAGGCCAGTGCGAGGCACAATCAACTGAAGAAGTATATTTCCGACTGCGAAGCAACTGATGATCTGAAGGAGAAACCGTTCCAAAAAGTTTTAGAGACCGACAAGCTTGAGACTTGCAACATGTTTCAGGAGAATATGGCATAATGTTTAATTAAGGAATGTGATCGGGAACTTCACTTATCCGAACTGCAAGAAGAAAATGTACTCTTAACGGAACAAATAAGTGGCTTGGAAGATGTCTCGAGATACATGATGAACGAGAGGGAGTCGAGTCGCTTAGCTCTGCAAAATTCGGAATCTCATGCTTCGAGTCTCGAGGATGTGATTAGAAGGTTGGAGAATGAAAGGTTGGTATGAAACAAAGGTTGCAGGACATGACAAAGCAGTGGCTAGAAGGGCAAGAGGAGTCCGAGTATTTAAGAATCGCCAATCAGGAGTTACAAGCCCCGAGCGAGAGTCTAGTCAAGGAGAGGAATTTGCTTCAGAAATCGAATGGAGAGCTCAGGAAACAAAATGCGGACTTAAAGGAGCTTGGCACGGTTTTGGAAGCTGAGTTAAAGGAATCGCAGAAGGTGTTTTCTGATATGTTGAAGCAACTTGAGGCCTTGGAAGCAAAGTTTTCGTCAATTATTGAAGGACTTTACTTAAAAGAGAAGGCCATGAACTCGGAATTAGAAGCATTTCTTCTCAAAAGTGAAGGGCACAAAGAGAAACTTGCTCTGGAAGAAAGCTTGTTAAATCAGCTGCACTCGGAGACGACAATTGAGGTTGAGAACCGGCAAAGAACAACTTCAGAAGATGCACCTGGAATCGATTGATTATGCATGGATAAAACCTGGCTTGAAGCAGCTCTTGAAGAAGTCCAAGGGAAAGTCAAGTTGTATGAGAGCAAGCTTGAAATCAACCAAATGGAATCAGAAACGAAAGTACTGCGGTTTATATGCGAGCTTTCTGCTTCCAAGCAAAAGCAGAAAATTCTGATAGCTGATTCGAAAAGGTTCAAAAGATGCTAGAAGATGCGAAAGCCAACGAAGAGAAACTTCATAACATTCTTAAAAGGCCTGAGTTAAGGCTAAAAGCATCAGAATATGAGAGACAGAAGCTAGCAGAAGTAAGTGTCCAGCCTCAAGGTTCAATTGCAAAGCTCGGAAGTTCTCCAGGACAAAGTTTTCACTCTTAGGAGATCATTCTGTGCAGAGAAGACCAAGAGACAAAAACTAAAGGCTTCATTCAGCACATTATCCGGAGATTATGAAGAACTAAAAGCCAAGAGAGTATCGGATATTCAGAGAATCTCCGATATGGAAAAGGGGATGTCTGAATTAGACGACAGCAAGCATAACAAAGCCGTTCTCAAGGAAAAGATCATGCAAATGGAGTGGGATCTAGCTGCAAGAGAAACGCTGCGCTCGCAGATTTCTGAGCAGAAGACTGAACTTGGCCGGATTAAGAGCATGAACAGCGAGTTTCAGAAATCAGAAATCAGAAAGCTTGAGAAAAGTTCAAGCACTTGAAGAGGAGTTGAGAGAAAAGATCAAAGCAAAACGTGACGACAATGAATTATCTAAGATTGCAATGAGTCTTCTTCCTGATCCCGGACCAGACACCGTAAGAAATTCTACGAATCAAAAGACAACTACTTAACTAATTTGTGTTAAAAACTACATTATCCAATCCAAGCTTAGCTTCTAAGTCGTGGCAGGCTAAAGAAGATGACGAAAAGGATCAAGCAAAGCAGCCTTCGGGTAATCAAACCAAGCAAAAAACATTTCAATATCAGATACATGTTCATCTTTTAATGCTTGACTTACAAAGCAATTTTTCATACTCTCTCTTTATGTGATTTCTTGTCAATCTTTATGTTTCAGATTGATGACAAAAGAGACTGTGAAACCGGAAGTTCTCCCGTTAAAGGCATTGATCCGTGGTCGAAAAACTTTCTCGAGACCGAGCTCGCTGAGGCTTTGGATTCAAATGATGTGTACAACTAGAAATGGTAAGCATTCATATTTCATTCATGAACATTTGGTTTTTTGCAAAGTGTGAAGAAACAAGCATGACCTCTTAGTACAGGCAGTGTTCCAACTCCTTATTTGGTCAACATTTATTGGATATTTAGCACTATTACCCCCAAACTTGTCACTCTTCACAACTTACCCCTTAAATTTCTAATTTTAACAATTTATCCCTCCTGAATTTTCTAAATTATTTGTTATATGTCCTGTTTATTTATACAGTTCGGGAGAAACTAGAAGCAAGACAGAATGAAGAGAAAGAAGCAACTTGCAATAAAATTTAATTTTTCCTCCCTAGTTTTTTTTTTAATATACATTTTTGCGTCCTTTATTTTTTGTTTCTCAAGAGTTTTTATTAGCAAGGTTCATCCCCCCCCCCCCCCCCCTCTTTTGTCGGCAGTGTGGAATTGAAGAGAGCATCTACTAATCATTTTCTTTGTTCAACCACGGACATCATGTATTAAAATAGAATGCTCTATATATATATAAATATATAACTGTGTCATGAGGCTTTTATGTCATATAATTATATTATATATTAACAGCTATCTTCTTCGATGATTCGATAGAACAATTCATATATCGAAGCATGTGTGGCTCGTCATGTTCAACTCTATACACTCTTTCTTCAACATCTTCGTGATCATGACAAAAACAAAACAGAAAACAAAAAAACAAAACAAAAACAAAAACAAAACGAAAAATAAGATAGAATGAAAGACATTGCATTAGGAGATTCTTTCTAGTATAGTAGACGGGCAATTGCAGCCATAATAATAATAATAGTAACAATAAATAATTATAATAATATAGAAATAAGAACATCCACGCCCAGACTGATAAACTATTCATACCGAAGGGGTTATATCCGTTAATAAGTTGTGAAGAGTTTAACCATAGATAATCTCTTAACCATCCCATCAAATAAGTTGAAGACTCATTAAACTGTGAAACGTTACCCTGCCACAATGTGATGTGCTTCCAATGCCAATAAAAAGTCACCCATCCAATGGTATTTAACATCCAAAAAACCGCCAAATAAAATCCGTCCTAAACCAAAATATCACAAGTACCACCTTGTTCCGGATGAATTGGATCAATGATCGGTTGGTCAGACGACATGAGATAGGATATAATAAGATTTGAGTCCGAACTTGAACGTCATAGTATTGATCTCATATTGTGTAGAAGAATATCAGAATTGGTAAATCTCATATTTATCTAATAGAACCAACCATTATCATCATCTGTAATAAATCCAACCAATATAAATATATATATATATATATATATAAAGAGTCATTACATTTCTCATGAATAAAATAATATATCCGATACCGGCTGACCAATAGATGAACCACAGCACCATGTTATAAATCACAAAGCAAATAGCAAATTGCAAGCATTATCTACTTTGTTCCTGTCTTTCCATTTTCTAGGCCATTCTTAATTAGGACTCTAACAAGAAGGGTTCCAAATTGCAAATTTTCAACGTCTCAGCACCCCCCAAAGAAAATTTTCTTGACACTTTCATCACCCTCCGGCGAACATACAAAATAGACTTCTCAGAAAAATGCTTTTGAATAAACTTTAAAATTTGTATCCTTTTTTTTTTTTTTTTTTGGAGATATTATTTTACTTAATTCTAATATATTTTTTTAATTGCTTATTAGAAAACTTAAAAACCATT
>CM046378.1:10530766-10643266 GCA_025413485.1 Ficus microcarpa
TTGACTGAATAAGCTCTTTTAAAACGCTGATTGTGAACCCTAATTAAAAAACTACAGCTTTTAAGTATATAGCTCCGCAAATATGGTATTTACGTCATTTTCCCAATAAAAGCTCTGCAATATCCATTAAGCTTTTATGACGTCCTAAGGTTTACAATAATACAATTACAACTAAATAGCTGACAAACATGAAGAGAACGGTTCATTTACAAAATGAGTCATTATAGTTTTTTCGTATTAAGCGGTATTTTTACCAAAATAATTTAAGTAAATAACAAGATTTTGAAATATTTAAAATAAATAACAAATTTGTTAAGTAAATAGAAAACTAAATAGGTAAACAGAAAATTTACTAGAAAAATTACATATTTACAAGAAGTAAATAAATCATTTAACTAATTAATATATAATTTACGCCAAATATTTTGAATATAAAATTGCCATTTACTTCTTCGGTAAAACTTATCATCATGTTACCTAATTCCTAACACTTGCAGGTGGCCCAAGGACTCGGTTTTATTTTTTTTCGTTTATCTTTTGGCTTGTGGCAACATATCTGACAACTTTTTTGTAGAGTGAAAAAAAAAAAAAAAGGGTAGAAAAATAAAATACCCTATGACACACTTTTCAACTGATGTAAGTAATCTGACACGACTAAAAACAGTTTTTCGGTAATGTCTTATCAAAGAATTCTCCTAACGTAATTTAATCGAACGTAATTAGAAAGTGGAAAGAAACAATGAAATTTTTCAGAAGAATATTTTATTTTATGCAAGAATGAATCAACAATGCCATTTGTTATTCCAATTATACAACGCAACAATGTGTCTTTCATATAATCAGAAAAACAGAGGCAAACTACCCGACCACTCTACAGATGAGAATCACACAGAAGCTTCCCTTACCATCCTCATCCTCTGAAGGAAAGAACAAGCACCGGCTCTCTCGACGTTTCTACTCGTTTCTATTTCGGTTTTTATTTTCCTTTCTTCTTCTTTTCTGTCTTTTTCTTTTTCTTTTTCTTTTCTTTTCCTCTTACGTTTGAATTTGCTGTTCTTTTTACAGTATGGAATATGCTCGGATCACCTCAACAATTGGCGCTCGACACAACGGGCACTTCCCTCCACCTCTAACCAACTCGTTCGCACATTTTGAGCAAGTGCACATGTGACCGCATCTGCAAATATATTTTTAGGAAAGAAAAATGTCAGTGCACAAAGCTAATCAAGTGAAATAATGCTAATACAAGTAGAAGATGCGAAAGTAAAAACCACGGCTTTTCAGTTGGTTATCGAAAATGAATTTTTAAAAATTGACTCATGGTAGAAGTCGTGGCTTTGACTGGAAGCCTATCCCGAGAACGACCTTTTGACCCAAGAAGCCAAAAGTTACTTCTAGGAAGCAAGGCCAAACAAGTAATTATCATGGTCATCAGCTTCTAGTTTCTCTCTTTATGCGTGTGTTTCTGAATTCCAATACGTGCATTTCCACAAGGAAAAATACAAAAATGTCATGACAAGTATACCTATACAAAAGAGAATCAATGTGGTTATCGCAACAAACACAGCAAGTTCCTTTCCTCACATGACCCCATTTATAACCATCCTCTGATGTCTCCGGACCCAACCCTGCAAAATTGCAATTCCATCCTGTAATGTTATCAGACAGCAAAAAGGTAATGTACAAGCATGAATTACAAAAGACCTGACATTCATCAAAAAAAATTCCATATTGAGAAGCTTCATTCGAACTGTGACAATTACGTCCCAATCAATCATACATTACACATGTACATCTTATCAAAACAAACCAGAGCAATGTTAATTTTCTACCCAGAAAAAAAATAGGTGTGTTCAATCAGACCTTTTTCACCAGCTGATCTATTCAGAGCTGCAGAGACTTCCTGTCTGACGGAACGCTGCAACTCCAACTGCATATCCATGCAGGCCTCCAACATCCTCTGCATGTGGCTCATGCCTTGCTGAAGTCTAGCCATGTCCGCTCGAAGATCATTTATCATCTCCCACTCCTGCTCAAAATCAGGATAAAAATTTTATCAAATCTTCTATGCAAATACAACATAATTACATGGACACGGGACTCTTCATACATGGACAAGATCTCAATCATATTAAGAACAAAAGAGATCATTTCCTCTTCTTTTCTTTTTTCTTTGTTCTTTTTTTTTTCATATGCCAAATCACTTGCAATTTATTTAGTTCTAGGTTATTCACAGGGAAAAAAATAAAATAAAAAACTCACTATTTCTGAGCGGTGGATGCTATGCCGAGACCAGCCAGTGTGATGTAAGTCCTGATGCCAAAGTGGCTGTGGTGGAGGAACGGGTGGAGACGGTAGCACAAGTGCAGGTCTATTGATGGCATCTTGTTGATCTTCATTTTGCTCATCTCTTTGTTGCTCTTGATCTCGCTCAGGTGAAGTAGGAGTTGATGTCGGCAGAGTTCTATGCAAATCCCAATCAATGGGAGCACGACTTTGCCGTTCCACATAGGATTGTATCAATTGGTCCAGACTTTCACGGAAACCACTACGAAGAAGATTAGAAACACTCCTCCTGCAACATGTAAACATCATGATACAAAGTTAGCTAGTTAGGCTCATAATTACAAAACCCTTTGCAATTGATATAGCATGCTCTCGAGATAGATAAACCTTCTGAAGTTGATTAATTACCTGCTCAAAAGTTCCCTGAGTTCCATACTGTACACATTGTCATCATCAGGCGGATGAAATCTATTGAATCTTCTAAATGGTACGGAACGGCGATTTCTCAAGGGAACAGAAGGCCCTTCCGACCAATTCCCAACAACTTCCCGAGTTCCCTCCCTCTGCCAAACCCCCTGGGCCTCTTGTGCAAGGCCTCCTTCTCCATCAGCACTCCTAGTTGTCTCCTCAGGCCAATTATTGACTTGATTATCACGCCAATTTCCATCCATATCTTCAGCGTTTCCATCTCTCCATTCGTTGAACTGACCATAGGTCGTCTGCTGCCAGTCTTGCCTCCCATCATCAGTGATTGGCTCTTGCCAATTCCCTCCTTGAGTTGGAGTTTCCTGCATATTAATATGATCAACAGCTGCGTTGTTCTCTGAGTTTCCCGCTTGATCAGGCGACTGGTTGATGTCAGCTTCCTGACTAGGCTGCAACTGCTCATGATTTTCACGTTGGACATCCTGTGATATATTTGTTTGAGCCCGATCATTTCTAGAATCATCAGTATTAGCAGTAGAATCAGATTGGCCGCCAACTTGTCCACGAACTATAGTTTCCAATCTTGAGCGAAACCCATCCCTACCCAGAAAAAAAGGCTCATCATTAGGCCAACCAAGTCAATTGGCTTTCCCTAAAAATCATTTCACTTCTACTTTCGTGCACAAAAAAACATAATAGGGGAGTACACCATAAAATGAACGGAATATTGAGAAGGAAATAAAATAAATACAACACAGGCTCTTTTGGTAAAACAGCAAATCTGTATTACAGGTGTCCAAGCAAATCCAAAAACATATAAATCTTTTTCACAAATACAAATGCATGGTAGGTAAATCTAAAACCCTTGGCAAATCTTGGTAATCTGCCTCAAACAACAAATGAATATATTAACATCTAAACCAGTCTAAACTCGCCATGGAAATTTTTTTCTGGCATGACAAACTTCTCCTAAACACATAAACTCATTATAAAAAATTTCTCTGCACAAAACTAGTGGCAATACCATCTTTCACTTGTTTATATATATGTGTATATAAAAGAAACGCCCACAAATCTTCCAGCAGAAACCTAGAAAGTCAATGAATCTAATTTTCCTACGAAACCTGCTTTGTATACATTCAACAATGGAGTTACCAACAAGTTACAACAAGACATTAATGACAAGACGGCACCAAGAAAACAAGGAAGATTTTCGAAGATCTCTTAGTAATTCCAAATTATAACCAATCTGGTATACAAGGAAGACATGCCAAGACGTTCACATTTGCAATTTTCAACTATAAGGAAATGCTTGCATACCTTAAACCAGAAACAGTGTGCCGCTGTCTCAACTGAACTAATTCACTTGCTGCCATAGAAGGCGGTCTTTCTTCTTCAACGGGCCTTTCATTTCTCAAGAATCTACCTCTTAGTAATGACTGAAAAATTAGTTCTGTATTAGCGCCCAAATAATGGCTATATAATTAATAAAGCAAAAGAACAATAGAGAACAGATGATGCTTGAGGAGATGTACCCAAGAAAAATTATCTTTAGGAAGAAAGAGAAAAAGTATAGACTTTTTATTGAGCAAATGATAAGTGGAAATGCCATTTAAAGTCGAGACATAGTAACATGTTTAAATCAAACCAACAAAAAAGCTCAACCAATCCGCTATAGAATAGTTTTCTTCAGCACCACAAATTGATACAGGCTTCTTGAAAAGAAAACTAGAAAGAAATTCATCCAGTCTCATTTTTCTATTACCAATCGTACATAGATTTGGAAAGGAAAAAAAAAAAAAAAAGAGTAATTAATATGTGGGAAAATGATAAGCAAAATCAAGAAACGAAAGAGATATGTTTAGAAAAGAAGTCATAGCAACCGACCTGAATTCGATTTCGATGAGCAAAATCAGAGACAGCTCGATGCTCGACTAAACACTGCAGTTCCCTCTGTCTTTCCCTCTCAATCCTCACAAGCAAATCAATCAAAGCTTGTCTTCCGCGCAACCTCAACATGTCCCTACGAACATGCTCTGGTTGACCTTCATCCTGTTCAGAAACCAATCCCTCACGGACTTGCTCAGCTTGAGCACCACCAGTTGCATTAACTTGACTTTCCCTCCGGCCACCACGAGCTCCTCTTTGCTGACTTGTCATTTGCACCCACTCCCTAACAATTCTCACCCTTTCACGCTCGGTTTCACCAAGCCATTCACCTCCATGATTGTTGTTCCTCTGGCCAACACTCGTAGAATGCTCACTAATACCACTTTCCATCCATCCCCGCACGATCTGCCTCACTCTCTCCCTCTCCACTTCACCAAGGTCAGGAGATTGCTCCCTGCTAGACCCGTTATTGTCCCCCCGTTGATTCTGTGAACCCATCTGATCATGTGCCCAAGGTCCATACTCATTCTCACTCTCACTCGCATCCCCTATACTCCCCTGATTCTCACTCTCCCGTGTATCTGACATATTTGTACTGGATTCATTAGTAGTAGACTCAACACTCCTCTGCTGCCTCAACCTTTCCCTCACCCTTTCCCGCGCCCGACTCAACACATGCTCATCCTCCAACTCCCTCCACATTTGTAAAAGAGCGGATGCCCGAGTACTTGGCCTCTCCACAGCCCCTTGCCTCCTCGAAGTCGGGGACTGCGATTCGCTCAGGAATGAAGAGTCGAGCATCGAGACTGTGTGCAGCCCTGCAAGAGCCATCAACTCAGACTCTCGATTCCTCCTCTCTATCGTAGTGATCATCTCCTGCGCCTGCCTCGCTGCCCAGCGGCTCAAAATCCGCGAGTGGCGCCTTCGTGCCGCCGAAGATTCGGCCAAATCATCGCCCTCCAAATCGGACCTCCGTCTCCTCCGCACGAGCTGGTCGCTCTCATCATCCTCGTCTTCGGGGTTGCGGACAGAACTACAAGACGCGAATGACATACAATCATCCAAATGCCCACGCATCATCAATTCCTCCAATCCACGTTCAAAGTCAGAGCAGGCATCAGTGGATTCGGGCTTCTGTTGAAGCGGCTCAAATTCTGCCATTCTCCGTAATCCAAATTGAACCTCTCAAACACCTCCACTCGGAAAAAACCAGTCTTCAAACCTTCATTCAATCCACCATTAGACCTCCAACCCAATCCCAAAAAACAAGAGAGACCCCCCCCCCCCCCCAAAAAAAGGGAAAAAAAAAAAACCAGCCTTCTAAACCACCGTTTACAATCTTCGCCAACAAAAAACGTAACCCTAATTTATCTCCAACCACAGACAAAACCAAAAAAAATAGAAATAATAGAAATAATAACCACCAAAAAAAAAAAAAGGGAAAAAAAATTGTGCCAAAATCAGATTGAAATTGCGTCCAAAGTCCAAGGAACAGCACCAAACGAAGTTACATTCAAAATTCCAAACAGAATTCGGAATCGAACTACGAGGCCAACGAAAAGCAGATAATTGAAATGAAAATCAGATCGGTCCGATAGCATTGTGCGGCGACGGGAACGACGAAATGCTCGAATTCAACACTGGAAACTTAGGTTTTTTTTTTTTCTGAGGATTGTTGAGAAGGTTAAAACGTACCTCGGAAGCTTCTCTTTTTCCACTCTATTTTCCTTTCTTTTCTTTTCTTCCAAACGCTCTCTCTCTCTGTAAAATATGTTTTCCAAGACTGTGAGCTTGCGCGTATGTGGGGGCCTATTTTTTTTCTTTTTCTTTTTCCCTTTCCTTTTTCTTGTGTTTTCTCGGTAGCCAAACAGAACGAGAGAAATGCCAGTGAGATAGAAAATCGTTGAAGAAAATACGATGAAAACAGAGAAAGAGAGATCAGAGAGAAAGAAGAGAATGATTTTCGTAATTTATATATTTAACATTCTCTCTTACAAGAAAGAGAAATGACCTGACTATTTAATTATTTCTCATCTCTTTTTTTTCTTTTTTTCTTTTTTTCGATCTAATTTCTAAAGGCTAGAGAGAGAGAGAGAGAGAGAGAGGAGTAGAGAGAAAGGAGGAGCGGCAATCTATTAGGTATGCCACGTAGTAATTAACAAATTAATTATTTTTCAAAAAAAAATATTTAAGACCAAGCCAGAAAAAAAAATTAAAAGAAATTAAAAACAAGGATTTTTTTAATGGGTCAGTAAGAATTTGCCACGTATGTGATTTTAGCCTTTCTAATCCCACTCTCCACTTATTGCTAAATATGGCACTAGCCTCTTAATTATCATTGTCATACTCAAATACCAAAGACTTTTTTTTTTCCTTATTATTTTTTTAAAGACTATTGTTTTTTTTTTTTTTTTGGTGTGTGTGGTGTATACAATAAGGAGTCATTAGTCATGTTATTAATGTTATGATATAGTGGTCCATTTTTTCACTAGAATTATTGGGTTAAATTCCATAAATATTAGAAACTTATGGATTAAATTTGTGCAATTCATTGTATTTCAAGAAAGAAATCTAGGGGAAAAAATACAGAATATCTGAATTTGCCTTCCAAGAAGGTAAAGAACAATATCAAGATATTGAAAGTCTAGTTTAAATATTTGGCATGCAAAATAATGTTACGGATAAGACCTATCCCATTTTTTTTTTTTATAACATCGTGTGTGAGTTACCATTTTTTATTAGTAGATGCTTAAAAAATTGTCACATTAATTATTATCATGTGAGTTGATACGAAAAAATTAAGTAGACTAGACATCCCTCTTATTTGTAATTCGGTTATATAAATAAAATAAGGACTATTGCTTTACATCATTTTGTCTGTATAAATTTTAATGGTAATTTTAATAATTCTTCTTTTTATTCCATACAAATTAGTCCAGTAATTACCACAAAATCATCATTTTGTCATTGTATTTTCTTTAATCTTTTTAATCAAAATTAATACAAAATAGAAGGTATTTGGTTGCATTATCAACTTTTTGAGTTCCTTAAATGAATTTATAATGTGGATGTAGATACAATTTAGTGATAATTTTTCACCTAATTTCCTCATATGGTTTAGAATTTGAATCCTCAACTCCAACTTAACAAAAATGAATTTATAAATTTGTAAGTTTTATTTGGGATGCAAGACTTGGAATTTTGGACATCTGGGTTTAGTTATGACTTATGAGATGCTTGGGTCAAAATTTAAGGTTCAAAGCCACACCTTTTTAAAAAGCAGAAACACAAAAACATAGAAATGCCATTAAGAGCAAAAAAATCCATGATGGGCTCTTACAACATAATTTCAAAAACAAAACAAAACAAAAAAAAAACGAAAGAAAAAGAAAATGCAAAATGTCTCTAATAAATAAATCAAAGGAGTAAATAAAAAACAAATAAATAAATAAATCAGAGTAAAATATTAGGTGAGAATAGGGGGGCAAATTATCTAATAGGTTGAATGTTGGGAGTAATGATTGGTTCTTTGTTCAAAGAACCATTCTTAAGGAAAGTATCTTAATTAGTCAAAACCAATATTTTTTAAACATAAATATCTTACAAGGTGTGTGATTACTAGGGAAAAGGAGAGGTTGCTTCTCAGGCAACAAGAATCATATTATAAAAAAAACTATAAAAAAATATTTAGATATATTGTCTAACCTTGAAATGATTTTGCTAAATTAAATTACTATGATCATATTTATAAATAAAATAAAATAAAATAAAAAATAGTTAATTGGAGACAGTACAACAATTTATGTGGCTTTTGCCATGTAATTAGGTTGAAAGTTCTGTTGGTATCCGAACAACAAATCAATAAGGGTTAATTTTATAAATAATCTTTAAATTATATATCATGTCAAATGCTAGTCCCTAACTTTAGATTTTACATATCAAACTCCTTTGAACTTTTTATATTGTTACACTAATAGTCCATGTGTCAATATTTTGTAAAAATGTTTACATAAATTGAGGACGTTCTGATCATATGAACTATATTTATTATTAAAGTTATAAATAATATTTTTTGAAAGAAAATTAAACCTCAATTTGAGATGTTTTGAAAGCAAATTGTATTTTAATCAAATAGATATGACGCAAACTGTACTTTAATTAAATATTTAACATCATAGAATTAGTTTTGAGATACAGCTTAATTCATCATTTTAGCCCTAACTAAACTCATGTGATCTGAAAGTATTTAACTTCCATTCAGTTTTTTAGAGAATACTGATGGAGGGATCATTTTTCGTAACAATAGAAAAATTTAAAGTTGAGTGACATGCAAAATTAAAAGTTAGAGATCAACTTAAAACTGTGAGTAATTCAAAGCTCCTTTGTGAAAATAACCATAATTTTTTTCCATATGGTAATTTAAAAAAAAAAATCTTCATTTTTCCTCCATTCCTTTTGTTTTAACAAATTATTCATAAAAAAAACTATGCCCATTTAAAATAGCTATTTTGACATTCTCCATAGTTTCACCTAATACGAAAGATCTTTTTTTTTTTTTTTTAATTACATTCGAGTACTTTGTAATTTGTCAAATCAATGGATTTTTTGTATATATAGGAAAGCACACAAAAATTAATGGATTGACATCTTAATAACAAACACTAAATCAATACCCCATATTTTAAAAACATAAAATAAAATAAAATCATTTAAATACTCAACGCTCGTTTTTTCAAATTTAAAACGTCATTTGTGTCCCTTTAAATAAAAACTCTAAATTGATTTCTATAGATGAAATCTTGAGACTAACCAAAAATAAATAAATGAAGACTCGTTAATTATCTTTATGACCTTTCTGACCAAAAAATAAAAAAATAAAAAAACACAACACACACACACACAAAATCTTGCCTATTTATCGTGTTAATTAATAAGTTTTATCAGAATCTCTAAGTTATTATATGTAATTCCACACTGATTTTAGTATAAGTGTAGAGTTTGAATGCCGCAACCCCTAGTTTTAAAAAATAAAATAAAAAAGAAGTTATAAGTAACATATAATATAAGTGACTAATAAAAATCTAGCTAATTAACCACGTAAGAAGAAAAATTAAAATTATATAAATTGCATTATAATCGTGATTACTATTATGGGTTAGAAGCACATTTCATATCCATCTTATTCATAAAAAAATTTGGCCGTTCCGTCCCCACGAGAAACATATGCTTAGCAAATTCTTCATAATAGTTTTCATTACTCCAATTAATAACCAAAGAAACTGAATTGAAATGAATTCATATGGGAAAAACAGTTCCCATAACTATCAGAAACTTCAACACTTTATTTATTTATTTAATCTATGTATTTTCATGTGTGATGGCATTATATTTATAGCCAGTTCCTCACTATCTTTTGGAGATCATAACCTCTTATTACTTCTAGTAATTATGGGGAGAATTTGTTTGGTAAGTTATAAATAAAGAAAATAATTTATTAATATATGGGACAAATTAGCTAATTGTGGGTAATTTATTAATATATAATTTATTAATATATTAATTGGAGTTTTTTTTTTTTTTTTTTCCTTTTCTTTTTCTATCTCCACTATATACCAGCAGTACTACACGATCTTAAGCGTCAAGTCTGAAATTTTTTTTTTTTTTTTTTAAGATGGCATGAATTAAATTAAACTTTAAACTATAGCAAGAATATATATATACATAGTTTACCTTCATTGTATTATATTATATTATTCAAAGATTAGATTTCAAGAAATTCTGAACATAAATGGTGGTATGGTCATTTTTTTTTTTATTTAATTGAGATTTTTAACTTTAAAACATGAGTACTTAAAAATCAAACTTAAAATTATAATCGAAAAAAATAAGGAGAACAAATAAGAAAGAAATTGTAAAAGTTTTTAAGTATTGGGGACAAAAGCTCAAACGGGGCCTTTGTCCCTTGAGATCACATTAAGATAAAAAGATTTATCAAATTGACGAAATATAATGCAGATTAAATGTTTAAAAGAGCTCTATTGGTTCAAAAAAAAAATTAAAAATAAAAAAATTTCTCACAAATTGTGGAGCAAAGTGGCGAAACTAAGGTGATGTTTGGTTTACTATCTCATTTTAAACTAAAATGTACTTTTTCATCTTAGTTTTTATCTTTTTCTGAAAAAGTTTTTTGTCTTTTCTGAAAAGTCAACAAAAATTACTATTGAATTTAAAATTTTCAACTCAAACTCATTCATCAAACGGATCCTAAAAAACGAAAACAAAATGGAACAAAATAGTAGGGCAAGAGACAATTAGCAAAATTGTAACGAGCACTTGAATGGTTTTTTTATTTCAAAATGCACTTAATGAAGAATAAGAATCACGATTATTGGAGATGAATTGAGTGGTTTTTAAATTATGTATAAAATTCCAAACTCCAACAGAATGAAGTCCTTTCTTTATAATTTTTCTTATTAAGTGCACATAGCACTACTAATGCTTTGGTCTTTATCTCTAATTTTCCATGAAATCTGCTATAATCCCTAAAAAAAACTATAAAAATAAAAAAAATAAAAAAAAAAAGATCTAGTACACCAGAAAATCGAAAAGGTCGATTGAAGCCAAAACATAGGAAATATAAAATGTTTCCCGACCAAGCGTTTTTTTTTTTTTTTTTTTAATATACACATGATTTTCAACCAAAAATAGTGAGCAAAAAGTGAACAATATTTAGGCACTAATTAGACATCAGATAACAAAAACCAATATATATATATATATTTATATAAATTAAAAGCTGCTAAAAATATCAAAAGTTGCTTAACACTATTTTTTTTTTTTTTTTTACCAAGTCCCCTTCACTTGCAAAGATCTCATATGGATTTTAAGCACATTAAGTAAGGGGATTTTACCCGCTAATCGATAATTAAATATCTGTTCTTTTTCTATGTACGAAATTGATTCAAGGTATGGAGTCCCATTTTACGGGCATTGTTGGTCAATGAATCGTGTAGCTTTATATTATTATGATGGGAGTGTAATTTGACCCATCTACTGAGCCGAATTGAGTCATGTTTTATTCATTCTAAATAGTAGATCTTTGGATTTCTACTGTAGATGAATAAGATGAGAAATTAGATGGTACAAATAGTCTTCCCTTTTTCTTTTAATTAGCAAAAATAAGAGGATTTTCATGATGGGGCTAGACACCCTATTATAGAAACTCTACAAAGTCCTTCAGCACGCGACTTTAAGATTAAAATCAGACATTGTCGATCGTAGGAATTGACATTTTTTTTAACCGTCTCATTATACTTATTCTATAAAACACTATCCGATTTAAATCATTACGATTAATGTTAAAAGACCATACGATGGAGTACCCTCATAATTTAAAAAAAAAAAAAAAAAAAGTTGTGTAAACTCATCATGGTCTAGTACGTAGATATACATAATGAAAATAGGGTAAAAGAAAAAGAAAAACATGAGGAAGTCCAAAAAGGTAAGAAGGTAAAAGTGAAGAAGAATAGGACCTTTTGGGGGGGTACCTTTGGATTTGGGGGAGGGAGATCAGGGTCTTGTCTTACTCATACTTCCCCCCCAATTGAGAGTTGGTTGAGTGTGCATTATTCATGTACGTTGGCCTGCCTTTTTCAATGCTTTTGATGTTGAACTTTGAACTCCACAAATATAATCCAATAAAATATTGGCGTATTTCTTTTTTGGTAAGAATAAAATATGGGTCTTCCTTTTTTTTTTTTTTTTTTTTTTTTTTTTTTTTTGTACCTTCTTTTGGGGGTGAAACAAAATATGGGTCTGGTTTGGGAGTAGACCAACAATGTCCAAGAGAACCTACCTTTTCCTTGATTAACTCCTGCAGTTTAGCTGGGGAACCTTGTAGAATTAACATCAATGTCTTGCTATTATTATAATTTTTTTTGCAAAAAATAGAAAATGCTATATATTGCTAGGGATCTCCTTCAAGATTAAAATTGGTTCCGGCTATTCTCCTGGAGTCCAGAATACTATCCAAATCAGATTTTCTTTTTTCAGAAATTGTAGTAAATAGTAGTTTTGAATAAATATTTAAAATAAATAACAAGTTTTTAAAAATGTTTGGAGTAAATAACAAATTTATTAATTATATACGATTTACTGTAATTTTGCTTTAATTGTTTTAAAAACCTACTATTTACTTTAATTGTTTATTGCAAATTGTTATTTACTTATTTCTTTTTTTTTTTAAGTAAAGAGTAAAAGAAAATAAATAATTTTGAGGAATTCTGTTTTCTTCTATGATTTTTTTTTTGATAGGTTTTCTTCTTTGAAATAATTCTACACAGTAATAGAATTTTTAAATTTTGATAGTTGAATTTTTTTTTGGAAACATTAAACATAAAAATTGGGTTCTCGTAACCCAGAGAGAACTTATCTATAAATATACATAGAAATCTCAGTAATTTTTTTTTACTGTTCAAGCCCTTTCGTCCAAAATGTTTTGTATTTAATTTTTTGTCCTTTTTTTTTAGCCGAAAGCTCAATAATTATTACTGTTCAAGCTCTTTCGTGTAAAACAGTTCGTTATGAATGATAATGTCTTGTAATTAATTTTTGGTCCTCCCATTTTTTTTTTGTTTTCGGTCCTTTTTTTTTTTTTTAACATTTAGTCCTTTCTTTTGTATTGGTCAATTTTTTTTTTCATTTTAATTCTTTTATCTTTTTTGTATTTTTTTTCATGCCTCTTTTTTTTTTTTCATGTCATTTGTTTTTTTTTATTGGATCATTTTTTAACTTATTATTTTAATTTTCTCTTATTTAAATAAATTTTCTCAAATATATCCAACACGTGCTTTTTACATTTGTAACTTTATAAGTGTCAATTATCTTAACTTATTATTTTATATAATGTCTTCTTATCTGACTTCTCTTTTCAAATACATATATATTTTTGATAATTCAAATACATATTATATACATACATATGTATATTTATATAATGTACCGTAGCTCTCCACAAAAAGAGAACATGTGATAGAGTTGTTTTTTTAGATGGTCCCGCTCACCAATACATGACTCCGTCTATACATGATATTCTTGGAATCTTGAGAGTGAAACGTTGCCCATTTTAATTTACCAACCAGAAATTAAGGAATATGACCCCCCCAAAAAAAAAAAAAAAAAAACGTGTGCAGGATGCCCTATCATAATAGTTCTGAGATGAGATTATATCTTGATCCAATCATGATAAATAAATACGTTTTTATACACCAGCTATTATAAAATGACTAATTTAAATCTAAGACCTTCTCAATCAACGTTTATTTTAAGGTCCCTCTACAATAACTTATTATATATTATTTAATAGGTATTTGAGTTCTCAAGCAGGTCCATATATGATCATGGATTCATGGTAAAGTGAAGCTACTTATATTTATCAAAAATGTAATTGGCCTCAATAGTTTCTAAACTATTTAAGAGGACATTTTGATTCATGTTCTTTTTTTTTTTTTTTTTTTGTCATGCTAACCCTAAATTCTCTAAATGGTGATGGTTTGGTCATTTTCGTCTAGTTCAATTAAAAAATTCACAGAAAATGATCACGTGAGAGGCACGTTTTGTGCTTTTTAAAGGGAAATACTTCTAAAAAGACCAAAATACCCATAATTGTATTAAAAAAAAAAAAAAAAACCTCTCTCTTTCTCTCTGCCGTCCCCTCCCTCCCTTCCAACCCCAGATCGAAGCTGGAGGCTGTCTCCCTCCCTCCCTCCTTCCCCTTCTCCCCCCCCCCCCCGGTGTGATCCACCTCACCCAACATGATATGGGTTTTGCTGCCACCCCCTTTGATGTTGTGATTTTAGGCCCCCTTCCCGGCTATCGCGATCTGGGTTTCAGAACCCTCGACACAAGAAAGATGAAGGTGCTTTTTTTTTTTAAAAAAAAATATAATTAAGGGTATTTTCCTTTAAAAAGCACAAAACGTGCTTCTCACGTGACCATTTCGTGAGTTTTTTAATAGAGCCAGATGGAAATGACTAAATCGTCATTTTTTATAGAGTTTAGGGTCAGCACAGGTCAAAAAATAAAGGAAAAGGAGGAAAAAAAAGAAAAAAAAGAGATCGAAGTGTTACTTTTAAATAATTTAGGGACAATTGAGGCCACAAACTCTTATCAAAAAAGTGAAAGATATATTAGAGATGATCATTACCTAGATAGTTAGAAAACAAAATTAGGCTAACCCTATTCTAGTTAATGATTACTACTAATGGGAGCTTGTAATTAGTATCTTCCACCTTTCTGCGTATTTTATCTGCATGGCTAACCCTAGGACTTCTATATATTTTATATTGTGTAGCGATACATATGAGAATATATTTGTCAAAAAGTCATAATTTAGCTTTTAGGAAATTAAAATTAAGGGGGAAAAAAAGTTCACAAACAGCCTCTTCATTTTTTGAATTTGATAATTTAATCTTTGAACTCTTTTCTCAGTAATCAACTCCTAAATTTATATATATATATATATATATATATTTTACATTTTCAGTCCCTTTTGTTCACCTTCATTAAATTTAGACCTTTTTTTTTTTTAACACCTGATAGCTTACGAAAAGCAACGTTGATTGTTATTATTTAATTTCAATACAAATTCATTTAAAAATTAACTTAACTCAAATTCAATTACAATTCAAACATGAACCTAAATTTTTAAAGGAATTTATATTGATATTGAGAAAAATTGCCAATAATACTTTTTTTGGAATATCACGGATTCACATACAAGTTATGTGCAAAAAAAATCTAAATTTTAATAAACTGAACAAAAAGTTTAAGTGGTATCAAAAATTATAAGTCCAGTAAATGATTATAAAAATGATTATAAAAAAATGTTTGGATTTGATTACCACAATAGAGAAGCACAGGAAGTAATAGCACCAAAAAAGAGGCCGGACAAAATTTGAATATTAACTTAATTAATTCTATTTTTCAGAAATTTATTTTGTATTGTACTCTTTTTTTTTTTTTTTTCCTTTTTTTCTTTCTGTCTTTTTTGTAATAAAAGGTGACACTATAAAGGTTCTCAGATCGAAGCTTTTACTGATAGGAAAAATAACATATATGGATGCCACTTTATCTTGTCAAATTATAGTGACAAAAACAATTACTGTGACAACAACCTATCTGAAATTAATACGGCAACACCTTTTTTTGTCAGTCAACGAAATATTCTTTTCTGAGACTTAAATGGCATTTCTTCACTTTTTTTTTATTTTTATTATTCTTTGTATTTTATATTTTTGGGTTACGTGGGGCTAGGGTCATGCTGGGGAGGGGCATGACAGAGTTGGGTGGCACATAAGAGCCTGGGGAGTTGGGAATTGGTGTACACGGTGTGTGACACCTTAAATACTGACTAACAATAATGTTACAAGTTAAAATTAGTAATTAACATGAGTAATATGATGGGATAATATTTAGTTAATTATAATATTATATTGGGTTATTTTTTATAAGTGACATGATGGGGATTCGACGTGCTCAAAATAAAGTTCATGCCAAATTGATATTCTAAATAATGATCATTTGATGAATTTGTGTTATAATTGATAGTATAACACATTATATAAATGGATATGTATACATGGATATTTAAATAATATATTAATTATAAGTTAATTATTGTTGCAGATTAAGAAAATGGTAAGATTTTTAAGTGGAGAAGTTTAGAGTGGAAGCGAGACGATTTATAATGGAAAATGGGAGGAACGATCATGAGATGAACATTTTTTTTTTTTAATTTCAAATAAAGTTTTGGGACTTTGATTTATGATTATTTTAATTGAAAGATTATTATGAATTTTCTCAAAATTATTTAATGAAATGGATTTTAAAATTTATATTAAAAATGGAAGTTATTTAAATATGATAAAAAAATTTTGCTAGAATTTTCTAAATTTATTTTTAAGTAAATTTTTTCAATAAGTCCAGGATGTTATTTCAAATTACTTTATTTTTAGCACATTTTACAATAGATTAACGTTAAAAAAAGAAATTAACTGTAACAGCCCGTGAATGATCGTTACATGGCGTGGAGGTAGACTTGTCAATTGTGCCTAACTGTGCCAACCCAGCTCATAATCAGTTAGGCCCATGCGTGCTTTATGTCAGGTTAGGCCTGGTCTATTAAAGTTTCGTGCCGTGCTCGTGCTAGCCCAAGATTAAAATTCTTAGACTCGATACGGCCTATTAGCCTAGGCACATCTCGTGCTTGTGCCATGCTCGTACTTTTGTCATGGTTAGCCCAATAGGATTATGGGGTGGTCCGACGAACCATTACTTATTTTTTTATTGAAAAAAAAAACTTGATACTTTTCGAGTAAAACAGAATTTAATAAAAGAAATAATTTCGTACTTTACTATTAAAAAAGATTTCATGTTATCAAATATCATAAACTAAAATTTACAAATTTTCTTTTATTACAACCATTTCAAATGAAAGACAAAGACTAGACTAACAAAAAAAAAAATATATTATCATAGAGGATCTACCCAATTTAAGAAGAAAAGGGCATCATTAAAAGCTTTTAATGAAAAAAACTTGAAAGAAAAAAATCTGAAAAAAAAAAAAAAAAAAACAGTGCATGATCCATTATCAAACCTACAACAACTCCCATTAAAAAAAAAAAAAAAAAAAAAAAAAACCATCAAACGAAGAAAGAACAATTTTGTTGCACTAGTAGCATCATAAAGTGTCAATCAATAGCATTATTCCTATAACTTGATTCAATTATTCACATTAGTAAAGTCTTCAACTATGTCATCTTAAAATTAATGCAAAAATATTTTAGGTTAAATGATTTAATTTCATTGGTAAAAATATATAATTTATTTTATTATGGAGAATTAAAAGAGAAATTACAAAATATTAAAACAAAAAAAAATTGTATTCGTCGTGCTAGCCCATCGTGCTTAACGGGCTGTGCTATGCTCGTGCTTAACAGTGTGTTGGGTCGTGCCAGGTCTACGCACTTAAAACTATGAGCCCAACACAACCCACCATCTCGTGCCATGCTTCATCCAGCCAACTATAATCTGGTGCCGTGTCATACCTGGCCCATAATTTTTTGTGCTGTGCCATCGTGCTCGTGGGCCGGCCCGGCCTAATTGACATCTCTACGTGGAGGGAGGGAGTATTTTTGTTTTTAAGAGTCATTTAGAGTTTTTGTTTACTGGCATCATCTAATGGTTATTTGAGTTTTTTTTTTTTTTTTTTTTTTTTTTTTTGTATATAACATTATAAATCATTTTTCCCAAAAAAAATTATAAATCATTTCAAACTAAATATCAACAATATAGATTGTTCGAGTATTTTCATCATATCACCAAAAAAAAAAAAAAAACCATAGTTAAAGTTGGTTTAATGTAATTAAATTTAGTTATGTAATATTAATTGACATAATTCTTTCTTTGAGGATTTGGACTTCACATATTCTGATTTCTGGTATATAGTTAGGCGTAAAATTGCTACCATATATATACTATCCATGCAACTACTACATATTGTTTGACGTAATTAATCAACAAATGGTATTACAACTTTTCTTACTAGTCTTGGGAAAGTTTTCCTTTGTACTATACAAATAAAAAAATAGTATGGGTATGTACGATCCAAATACCAAACTCTTTTAATGAAACTTTAAACCCGAAGCTGGAGAATTTATTTTTAGAAGTTAAATTAATTACTCACAAAGGTCCTCATAATATTTTATTCCGGTAGCTAATAACAATAAAACATCCAACATTAATGAAAAAAGGAAAATAGAAAGACAATGCATGGACAATGAAGACAATATTTATAAAGATACTTAATTTACTTTAGCGAGAAACTCATTAAGTTTTTTTATTTCTTTACAAATGAGTATATAGAGTGCAGCACTATCATAACTTAAAATTAAATTTGATCGTATGACCATTAAATATAAACATAAAGATCAAACTATTTAAAATTAAATTTTTTTAGTATATTTAAATGTCATTTTAAGTTGGGGGTTGGAAATTAAAAGAATTATTGAAAACAACTGATAAACTTTTCAAATACAAAGGTGTTTGTAGAAATTTCTTATGAAATTTTGGATATGAAATGAGTGTAAAAATTATTTTTAACGGATTATTAATACCCAAAAAAAAAAAGTGGTGACAAAATTCATGTATATTTATTGGTACGAATAAATTGGTATCAATGCATTAGATTTGGCACGAGATCATGTAACCACTTGAACATTGCCACTTGTCAGAACCACACAAAATGCCAATCAGATGAGGCACAAACTTCTGAATATCTCTCTCTAAATATACACAAACATATAGAGTTGGTCTCCTAATGTCAGATTGTATATGATAATGTAAATTTCAATTATATTATAAATGTGAATTTCAATTACTAAAACTGTGAATTCATACAGAAAGAGATCTAAAATTAAGGGAATTCACATTCATTTTAGTTATATTTTCTTCTGTATGAATTCGTATTTTTAATAATTAAAGTTTATATTTATAATAACTGAAGTTCATATTGTTAAATATTATACAGTATCGGATACAAGATTTTATGTGTGTGTATACTCTATATATATATATATATATATATATATATCCTTTGCTACCTTAACTGTTTATTGAAAAAGTTTGTACAGAACAGGTTGTCATTCTATGGGATCTTTGTTATCAAATATGAAGAAAGAGAGAGAGAGATTCCTCATCGAGCTCATGACTGTTCAGGTGTTGTATGGACCTGCATGCATGGCGACATAAGCACTCTTACAATTATTATTATTATTATTTTTTTTTTTTGAGACTCCAACAAAATGGAAAGAGTTCCAATACCTTCACCCTCAATTATTAAAATAAAAAATAAAAAGCTATGTTGATGATAAAAATAACAAATTATTTTGGACGGTAATCATGGATTTGCAGTATGAGTGGCGGCATGATACCTTTTAAAAGAATAGTCCTATTTTGAATTCAATTCCCAATTTAAATTCCTATGAAAATAAAAAGAGAAAACATGCTATTTTATGAAAAAAAGAAAGTAATTTACAAGTGATCATCTACTGAGTAGTTAATATATATATATATACATATATATATATATGCCTCCCATCACAAAATAAAAGTATCCTTTTTTGGATTTTACATTACTCATGTGGTACTCCCTTTGTGCAACTAAAGTAATGTTGACTTCGAAGTGAGCTTTCTTAACCTTACTACAAAGAACTCCATCGTTACATGACATTTTTGGTTAACCGCGAAGAAAGGGGTCTACACGAATATTTTAAGACAAATCAAAGTATTTCCTTATATTTGTTTTCCAAGTATTAATATCCACACAAAAAATAAAAAATAAAAAAAGGGAAAGAAAACTTATAAAGAAATTAATAATAAAGTACAAGATAGCTATTGAGTTAATTTAACGAATTGGGATAAAATGTTTATTTCGTTGTTGCTTCTTGGTTTGGCCTTTTGTATATTAGCTTGATTCCATTGGGAGTTTTGCTCTTTGAAATAATAATATTGGTTTTTTTTATTATTGTGAATACTATTTTTTAGTATATGCTAAATTAATTGATTTTGATATTATCGAGCTGAATATTTATTTTAAAATAAACAAATTGACATTCTGTTATGCTCTTCAAGTCCAAGATCAAGCCAACAGGATATAGAGGACACTTGATTTTGCTTTCCCAAAATTATTAACAAAATTGATACATCTGGCTCGATTAATTTTATAAGTTTTCTATGACAAAATATCATTTTTAAATGTGATAATGCATACTTTTAGTGTCAAATCCAGTGAAATTTACATTTAAACATAAAATGTTTGCAAAACTAGCATGCGTAATTTAATAAAAAATTCAAAGGTTCAAAACAATACCTCTTTTTTATCATTAAGGAAAACAATACCTTGTCGATGGATCTATTTCTCATATATACTTACCAAAAAAATTCTCATTAAAATTTTATTGGACATTTTTCTACAAAGAAAAATTCGGAATGACCGGCGCTAGTTTTTTTTTCCCTCTAAGTGTTACCTAAGGAGCTAACTAGACGGTGATAAGAATATTTGTTGAATGTCCTATCTATGTCCCTTGATAAGAAATGCACCATACCATCATCCTCTCCACCGAATGTGGTGATAATAACGATACATGCAGGTGTGATCATTCATATCGAGTAATAAATTAAAAGTAAGCAAACATTCGTATTTAAAATTTCTGAAAGAGTCATTCAGCATTCAGACCGTTGATCACATATACTTATCATATGCGATAATTTTTTTACCACTAGGTCATCATATTCGGTTCTAAATAAAAGACTTGATTTATATTTTAATCCGACCTATATATATGGAACGAGTTGTTTTCTTTATCACATGGGATTGGGAATAGAGTAAGAAGAAGGAGCCGTAATACAAAAGGGGTACAATTATTTACACATGTCCATTAGCTAAGAGACAAGCATTGGGATGAGCAAATAATCCATGTGAAGTTATGTTAGGTAACGTGTCGAAGTTGCCTTTCAACTTCATTCGACTTGTCCCCTAGTTCGCTTGCCCTTCTTCCCCATAATTATATTATTGTGTACATATATACATACATACATATATATATATATATATAACCACTGTTGTTTTAGGGTTTTTTTCTAGCAAAATTCCAACCCCAAGAAGCCAGAAAATCATTACGTACCCTTATCCATGCACACTTTAGGTGCCCTTAATTTTCTGGCACGTTATTGTAAATTAGTGGTTGGTTCTACCACGGACATATATTTATATATATATATATGTTGTATATATGTATGTATGTATGTATATTATATATATATATATATATGTATATGAAAATTGGCGTGTTCTTTGATGGGGAAACATGTCACATTGCAGTTTTCACATCCACATTGCAGGTTTTCCGCGGGGGTC
Source organism: Ficus microcarpa (assembly GCA_025413485.1). Classification (NCBI taxonomy): domain Eukaryota; kingdom Viridiplantae; phylum Streptophyta; class Magnoliopsida; order Rosales; family Moraceae; genus Ficus; species Ficus microcarpa. Next base: position 10,552,344 of record CM046378.1, read on the forward strand.
TCGAATATTGGATTTGGTGACTGTATATTAAGAATCCTAAGTTATTGATAACGTTTCGGACGTGGGAAAAGCAAAAGAAAGTCCGTGTGCGTTCATGAGACCAACAGTGGAATCAGTTTATTGTTTTAGTTGAGAACATATACTAGGGTGTTTGGAATGTTAGTTTGAGTTGAAATATTTTAATTTTAATAGTAAATTTTTTTGAATTTTCAGAAAAGAAAAAAAAATTTTTGGGAAAAAGACAAAAACTTTTTTAGGAAAAAGACAAAAAAAAGTTTGAAATGAGTTGGAGTTGGAATGGTTGTCAAACAGGGCAAAAGATAAAGTTTTTAAGAAAATTTATGTATCGATAATCAATTTTTAATGGGGATAAAATGAGAAAAATATAAAGTTTTTAAGTAGACTTGAAAAAAAAAAAAAGAAAGAAAAGAAAAGAATAGTTCACGGGGATATAAACCCCCACTCAATTATGGGCAGCGCTACTTCCTGCTTGTGTAAATATATATATATATATATATATATATATATATCTCAGACAATGATAACAATATATAAAATACAAAATATTTGGCTTAATTGAGTTCAAGAATTTTGTTTGACATTCAAGTTTAATTCTAACTAAATTGTAGTTTTTCATCTCAATTTTTTTTTTTTCTAAAAAGTCAATAAAATATTTATAACTAATTTTTGAAAAGTCAACCATTTCCAACTTAAAAATTTCATCTCTAATCGGCAAATCAAACACAAACTAAATCTGATAAAGCCAGCAAAAGTGTACAAATGTACAAGTTTCTTGCGTGTTTATAGGTGTGTGAATACAAGTTTGGATTGTAAGAAATCTAATGATGTGTTTGGATTAGCATCTTAATTTGGATTTTGACACTTGAACGTAAATGTGTGTTCGGTTGATGGTTAAACATTTAAGTGCATTTTAGTGGTTTCACTAATCACAAGAATTCAACTCAAATCCAAATCCAAGTTTTTTACTTTTTATAAATCTGCATCATGTTCATTTTAGTATTTTTACACTATTCATGCTACCTTTAACAAAACTATATACAAGCATCATTCAACTTAAATACAGCATTCTAAAAATCTAAATTATGGATATCAGTTTTGACTGTCGATTTATAATAGATTGATCTAGGTGTATATAGATCGTGTCTATCTTATCAAATTCATTCTAAGGTCAGATATTCCTTCTCATATTCATCTGTTCAGCTTATGTGTTCACTACTATAACATATGCTCCGTTCTCTCAATCTCATATGATCCCTTCTAAAGATCATGTTCAGATTCAATTTATCATTTTGTCTACTTGTTTTTTCCTCAATTAACGGTCTGTTTGGAACAAAAGTTGAAGTTAGAGTTTTATAAGTTAGAACTAAAATGTGTGTTTGGTTAAAGTATTAATTAAATTTGAATTGTAATATTTAATATGGTATAAAACTTTAAAATGTGTTCGTAAAAAAAAATGCAATATGGATATTGTTTCATTACTCTCATAATTTTATGCAATCTAAAAACAAAAAATAAAAAATAAAAAAAAATATTTTTTCAACTTCAAATTAGAGATTTATAAACTTTTGAAGTTTTGATTTTTTTTTTTTTAATGGAAAATAAAGAAAGTGAGACGTAGACAATTTGAAAACGTTATTCCAAATGACGGCTAAATGCTCAAACGCCACATTGTTTACGTGAACCGCATTTCCTAATCATAAATGATAGTTAGTGGGGTACATGCCTTACTCAATTTTTATTTTTATTTTTATTTTTAAAAAGATTGTAACAACGTCCACACTTAGTAATGGGGCGTAAATGATCATTTTTAAGAAGTTTTTATATAAATGACTCATATTTTGTGAAATTAATGAAATGACCATTTTGTAAAAATTTATCAATTAGTCAATCAGTAATTTATCAATATTAATATGTATTGTTCACTGAATAACTCACTAATTAACAGTCTTTTTTCTAAATAAAAAAAATCTAATAATTAAGTATTCAAATAAGTGTTTGTAAACTATACCTATTTATCTAATTTTTTTCCTTAATAGGTGAAATATATGATCGTTTTTTATTTAATTAAAAAAAATCTCTAGTTTTTTTTCAGTCATTTTACTGAAAAATAAAATAAAGTTATAAACAAATTTTTTTTGGAGATCCTTCTTAACTCGTGTCTAGTTCTTCTTGGAAAGAATATGACATATATGTATTTATATGCCATTTCTGTGTACATAGATTACGTGACAATATAGCAGTAGTGACATTTTAGTGGATATATTGGTAAGTACTTGTTTGGTCGTGGTGTCAAATTGAACCTTTGTTGTTGTCGTCTTTTCTTTTCTTTTCATGGTTAACTTCTTCTATAGCCAAATAGTTCTCTAATTTCACAGAAGCCACAGCCACCACTTTTGTTTGTGTTATTTATTTATTTATTTTTTTTTCAAATTATTAATTTGATAGTTTTTGAAGCTCAGCTAGGTAATACAGCAATACAGTAACACAAGTGCGTGCGTTTGGTAAAACGGTTTAAGTTGAAATTTTTCAGTTTGAATTGATTGACTTTTTAAAAATTAGTTATAAATTTTATTGATTTTTTAGAAAATAAAAAATAAAAATTAAGATGAAAAATTACAGTTTAATTAAAGTTAAACCGGTGAGTCAAACGTCTAGATTCTTACAATTACATAGAGATTTTGAACAGCTTGTTGGTTCTACAAATGCCACGTCATTTGATAAGATAGTTAGGTTTAAACTAACTCTAATTATAATAGATGTCGTATTATGATCAATCTATTCGGTGAGGCATATTCCGTTGACAACATATAAATAAATTATGTCTATTATCTATTGCCTGAAAGGGAAAGGAGAAAAAAGAAAAGAAAAAAAAAAAAGAAAAGAAAAAAAGAAGGAGTCTACTCAACGAGAGGCTGAACATTAATCGTTCATGTCCAAATTTAGTAATGATAATAGGTTAAATTGGTAGCAACTACATCATCTAATTGTTCTTTTGTTCTTTTGAAGACATTAAAAAATAATAATGATAATTAAAAAAAAAAAAAAAAAAAGAAAGCAAAGGTTCGTACAAGGATTAGACTATGCCTTCATCAAGATTGAGGGGGATTAATAATTAATAAAAAAATAAATTGTGCAGAACTCAAGAATACGAGAAAGATTTTAACTGTTTGACATATCATTTTGAAATTAAAAAAAAAAAAAAACTATTTTAAAATGAATTTGAAACAGATGAGTGTTTGGGAGAGATAAAAATGAGCGTGATACAAGTTTTGAAAAGTGAAACAGTTGATTTAGATTTGAAGTAAGATAATTTGTTTTTGGATTTGAAACGGTGTGTCAAACACAAGCTCGTGTTTTAACGTTAGTTGTATAATCCTGGATTAAAATCAAAATAATAATTTGGAAAATTTAAAAAAAAAAAAAAAAAAGCATTGCCGGTAAAAATTTACCAAAAGTGTATTAATTAAATTAAATTATTTCTTTCAATAATAAACATCACTATCAAGAACATCATCAAATCAAAGCAACTACTCAATAAAAGGGTAGGAAAATAGTTTGGTAAAAATTTGGTCAATCACCACAATGTGGTTAAATTAGGTCAACCAAACTATGTATCTCGTTCACGAAATTATTCCCCATCAAATGCAAAAGTTGGGAGAAAAACTCGTTTTTCACTGAAAAACAATTTTGGGGAAAAAAAATTGTAAATTTAAACAGGAACTTCAAAACAAAGAGGAAAGGAAAAAACAGAGAAAATTAAATAAGCATATTAAATATTAAAAAAAAAAAAAAAAAAAAGAAAGCAAAAGTGCCTGATTTAGAAAATTTTAAGATAAAGCCATTGATCTAGTCATGGGAGATTCCTTGACTATTTTTACGCTTATTATCTATTTCAAGTCTATCTCAATCTAGCCATGTTTTAATTCAACTTCCAAATCAAATGCTTATCATTCAGAGTCCTACTTTGCAAGCAACTCATATTTGAGAGAAAAAATAAATTATAATGTTAATATATATGTGTTTGTGTGTGTATATAAATATATATATACATATATATGAAAATTAATATAAAATGTGATTGGTTTTTTTTTAATATCTTAAATAGTATTATTATGTATATGGGGGTTATATTCGGCGACAAGAAATCTGTTAAACACTCCTAAAATAAATAAATAAATAAATAAATGAATGGAAATGTAAGTTACGAAGAATGACAGAAGCAATAGACTAGTGATGGAAGGAAAAAACAAGTGATTGATTAATTGAACCAAAAAGTAGGCCATGGCTATCTTAACAAATCTCTATATGTTCCCCTTTGCATCAATAAATGCCAAAAGAAAATAGAGCAAAGACAATTAGAGAACTCCAAATGCCTAAAAAGAAAAGGCATCTACACATCAAATGCTTAATCATTTCTTTTTCCCACTTTTCTCACTTTATTCATTTTGTTTCCATTAATTATTAAAATATTTATTTTGGGCTACAAAAAAAAAAAAGTGTATTTCGTTGTACCCTTAAATTTTAAATTCATGTCAAAATTATAATTTTTAGGGTTATTAACCTCTGTGGATTATGGATAAACCTACTATCAAATACGGATAAATTATTAAAATTATTCAATCTTAATATTTGATTTTTCTCTTTCCCACTTTATTCATTTTTTACATTAATTATTGAAACAATTATTTTGACGTTACAAAAAAAGTGTATTTCTGGCATTCTTGTACCTTTAAATTTCAAATTCATGTCAAAGTTTACATCTTTTGAGTTATAAACTACTTTAACTTAAAGGATAGAATCTATAATCGAATGTTGATTAAGACGTAATTCTTTTATTTTCTCTTTGTGGTCTCTTTAATTTATGCTCCACAAAAATATGCCCAACATAATAATTGAACGCTTAAAATTTAGATCAACCCGTGAGCAAAGTTAAAATAATTATAAAAAAAAAAAAAAAAAAAAAAAGGTGCATGGTTGAAAACAACTTTTTAATTATATGGGTGGCATTTTCTTCTTGGATTGGTTAAATAAATGGAATTTGCTTAACAAAATGGTGGTGAAAAGTGCTAAAAAGTATTTGCTCTGCCCCTGGTGTTGTCCAATCAAGGACTCCTAGAGTTATAATAGCTCCACAGAGAGCTGAAAAGGCTATCCAACGTCATACGGTGGTGAAAAGTTTTGCTAAAACCTAACTTGTTAAAACTATTAAACATCGTGATAATTTCACGTATGATTTTATGATAATAATGTATAATTTAACTCCTCTCATCTCAATTCTTTTTTTATAGAAAGACAAAATTTATAGAAGGAATTGTATTTTTTATTATAGCAGTAGATATTATTATTTTACCCATTAGATTACCTGTTTTATTAATTTGAGGTATAATTGTTCATGTTAAAAATTTATAATTTGAGGTATAATTGTTCATGTTAAAAATTTATAAAATGACAAACAGAATTGTTTTTAATTTTTAATCATACATTAAATCAGTTGAAAAGTTAATTTAATGACTAAAACTACTGACAAAGTAAATGCACTATCAACTCTTTTTTCCTTAAAAATATAAGCCAATGCTACCATCCTCTGGTTGGACAATACCTTTGTTGCAATTTTATTCTAAACAACTTGTAACAATTAGTTGACTTGTAACTTCATAAAAAATTATGTGTCACATGATACATTTTCTCACTAAAGTAAAAGTGTCGGTTAAGTAAATCGCGAGTTATTGAAAAATAATATCATGTTACACATAATTTTACATAAAATTATAAATAAGTTAATTAGTTGTTATAAGTTGTTTAGAAAAATTACAATAGAAGTGTCATCACACGGGAGAGACAGTAGAGATGCCCATATATTTATACATGTAAATATGGATTGTTAACTCATTTATCATTAATAGTGGGCCAAAATGTAATCTATTGGTGACATGTCTGCCTGATCTCAAAACGCTTGGTTGGTATATTGAAAAGGAAAGGGACATTAACAGGAGGACCAAAAAAAGCATAGAAAATAGTTATTACGTTGTTGAACTTTCGGACCAATTCAAGTAATCCTTGTGTTAGTTTTTTTGATATCATTGGAAAAATGAGTATGAAAGTGGATGAGCTTGAAAGCAACTCATTAATTTAAAAATCGAAAATTTTTAGAAAAAGTTTCAAAAGTTTCATGGGACTCCTTTTGGAGATTGACCCAATTGTCCCTATTGGAAAAGTAACCTAATATCCACTTACTTTTACTCTGCGGCCATCTGTAGGCAAATAGTGAAAGTGTAGTCTGGCCCTTTTGTTTGTGCATGCAAGTCTGCGAGGTCATTTGTATTGAAGCTTTTGGATAGGTTTTTTTATTTGAAAATTCTTGATAGTTTCATCTAGTTTGAAAAAACAAAAAATGGTGGAAAAGATGATGAACATTTTCCTCGCTTCTAACAAGATCTGCTTTCATAAATTTCTTTTCTTATTAGTTTTCTCCCCTCTAGTAATATATCGTATCATATTAATTTAAAAATTTAGCCACATAAAAATTTAAAATACTAAAAATTCTTTAATAAATTGATTAAATTTAAAATACTAAAAATTCTTTAATAAATTGATGAGTTATAAGGATATTATAGAAGAAATAGCTATTAAAACAGAAAAATATGACAGTATATTTGGACTCAAGGAAGGAGAGGGGGAATAAGTTGCACTTCTTCAAGGCAAAAAATTGTTGTTTTTCATCAAGCCAAAAATAGGAGTTCAAAATTAGGTCTTCTTAATTTCATTACATTTTGTCCTTACTTAAAAGTTTGATCCTCTACGCTTATCTAATTAAATATTAAAACAAATTAAATTATTATAGGCAGAATAATAATTTAAAGACGTATTTTTCAGGGACATTCCTGCAAATCAATATATATAGGCTTGGCTATAGTCCCTCTAATGGATTGATCCCAAACTTCTTTTTTTTTTTTTTTTTTTTTTTGGAATACTAAGGAAAATTCTAACTTTATATCTTGTATTAGAGTCAGGTTGTTGAATTACCGCTTAACCTTTGCTTGTAACTACTTGATGAGTAACATTTTAAAATCGTAAAAATAATAAAAACACTATTACTAGGAGAGAAAACAAATCAAAAGCAATGGGTAAGAGTGACATAGTGAAAAAGAGTAAAAAGGGTAAGATGACCAAAAAACCAAAATATGTAACACAACGACTTTACTTCACTATCACCTTTCACTATAATGATACCCATTTAACCTATGAGTGGACTTGTCCTTCTAATGACTACATTTTTGGCTTATATATATATATATATATGATAAAAATAAAAATTACCGTAGTTCTGTAAAATTTATCAACATAGAAGGTCCACTGGTTAAATACAGGTATTTGCACATTTATATCTTTCCTTTTACTATTGGCAAAGTTTTTACTCCAGAAGTTATCAGTTAATAAAAATACAAAAATAACCGCAAGGTGCAAATCTTTTACCCTCTCACCCAAATCGGCAACTGCCAAGCTCATTAGACACAAGCACAAGGCCACCCAAACCGAAGACAACCCGAACCTGAAAAAGCCGCGTTAAACATTCCCCATACGAGTCAGGAACCTGGTAGCATGTAAATAGGTTTACGGGTAAAGGTTCCACTTGCATAACTACTTGTTTGCTCTGGCATTGGATACTTCTAACAATACAGTTTTAGAACAATTAAAAGGCACCAATCTTCCAAAATGAAAACAACAAGAATTAAAGTGATAATAAGAATCAGCAGCAATAACAACAATGTCTCTCAAAATACAATCAGTTAAACTTTTTTCTTTTTCTTTTTTCCTCCTTTGAAGAAAACACCTACGAACAGTAAAAATGGTGTACAGAGTAGAGAGAGAGAGGAGTTGGGCCGCCGATAGTTCGACATTAAACCTGTGATGGCCTAATTGAAGAGACGAAAAGTGATCCACAACCTTATATCTTGCCCGTTCCTAAAGGCCGCCTTGATGTATCACCGGAAGCCCATGCCTGATAGTCTTTCACAAGCTACACACAACCATTTCCAAGAAACATCAGAGAAGAACAAATGCAACATAACATAAAATGAATCATGGACTTCTCTTCTGTGAGAAAAAGAAAAAAGAAAAGAAAAGAAATTGCAATTGTTGCATTCACTTCAAGGACAGATTCATGAAACTTTGCGGTAAATGAACAGTTTTGCAGTAGACTGATTTGCAAAAGTGAATGCTGCCAACTACTTGCTAAAAAGCTAATTCCATCTAAGCATTGCCCCCACCCACCCAACCACCCCCCCCCCACCCGGCGGGGGAAATCTCAACTTTAGAATTAAAATCACAAGTTTCCAAACTTGAATGAATATCAAGCCCACATTATACAGTAAACACCTTATAAACCCCCTCAAAAAGTTAAAAATAATAACTTAAAAAAAAAATCCATGAATGCTATCTTTTGTCAATCTCAAGTTTCAAGATGAAATCCTCCGCATTCCCCAACAATAATACCTATCTCAAAATTTGAGGCTAACATGTAAAAATTTTGCATGCCAAACAAAGGGAAGGTAATGAAAATACAAAACATGGCTCTTTCTTAAAATAGCTCATTGAAAATGAAGTTCTTTGCTTTGTTTCCTAGTTGTGGTCAGTGATTTAATGAGTCAGTAAGTTGGTTTATCTTTACCATATAAACCAAATGCAAAATCAACAGTGTTCCAAGTTAAACTTATCTTTACTCGTAGTGAATGTGACCGCACTTAGAAAACGCCATCAATTGTCAGAACAAACAAAATATAGCTATCATGGGGCTAAATGGAGGCAAGGAACATGATCCAAGTCCTTAGCATCAATTCTTTTCAAGTTTATGTAATGTACACTACAAAGAGGCACGGTATCAAAACTGAGTATGATATAGAACAATATGACTACGAAAATAAAAAAAATTATCAGCTGCAAGAGTGGCGTAAATTGTAGCAAGTCAGAAAATTTCAAATCCAATTACTGTGCTGAGCTCTGTTAACGTAACAAAGCAACATAAGTCTGATACATAAGATTGAGCTCCACTTAATTCAAACATAGCATGATAGTACGTGAAGTTTGAATAACTCATGGAATATTGGTTTTAAGAAAATCTAATCTTTAAGCATTGAAGGCAAGCTTATATCTTATGTTGATGCACATATGGTGACTGGTGAATTATTGACCACCGCATCGCCCATTAAGTAAACTTCAAAATAGGTCCCAAACACAAGTAGTACTGTTGGTAAGCACAATACATCCCCGTTTTCTAAGACTCTGGATCCACCGAAGTTGTTCAGATTCTAGAAGCTAGTCGGTCATTACCCATTTTTTAAGATGGTAAGTTTTTTTTTTTTCCCCAGAAGAGCAGACATGAGGTGATTCACGATTGAAAATTCAATGCAGCATATATGGACTTTTTCTTGGTTGGTAAAGGCTAAATAGCCACAACTGAAATAGTCAAAAGCCAATCTCAACTATGTATGTTAACAATAGCATCCCTTTCACTATCACACTTCAACCTATCATGAGCCAATTATTGCAACCATGGAATCATAACGAAAATCTATTTGGAACATCTTATATGATCAAAAACTTCTCCCACTTCAATTATAGAAAAGTCAATAGAAACTTCCACAAACCTGTGCCATAAATCGAGGGAGCATGATCCTTAAAACTTGTTCAAGGACTTGGGCACCAGTAGATTCGATTGCTTGTACTGGAATTGGACGAAATGCGAAAGGAATCTCAATGCTAACCTGAATTCAACATAATTATCCACGTGTAAGATAGAATTAATAAGAATAACTTAAAATTTTATTGCAAAAAATGTTTTAACCATTACCTCGATTACAGCCTCTGAAGTGAGTTTTTGCTCTGACAAATCTCTTTCATTGCTATCACATGATATTTTATTCTCCATAAAAGCTGCATGCCCACACCAAATAATGTCAAAGCATTCCTGAAAAAAGGATAAACCAAATGACTCCAACAAAATGATTGTTTGTTCATCTAGAATAGAAACTCCAGAATCCATTTTTGCATCCTTTTTTAACGACTCCAATAAACCATTGGCATAAAAACCGGTTCACCATCACTAGTATCTGTTTTAGTTGTATAATTGTGATGAGAACGATATTAACAACACTGATAGCAATAATAATGACACGAGAGACACAGAGTTCAACAATTTTCCTACCATCAGGGAGGTAGAAATACAAAAAATTCACCGAAAGAGATAGAAGATCAAAACGGAGAATCTCTCTCAAAAGCCAAGTCCCAACTATAGCCACAAAATCTATCCCAACCCCACGTTACAGATCTTCCGTCGCACTTCACCCAGTCAATATTTCCTCACTCCAATACTCCACTAAATAGAGCTCTAACTTCACTTCTTGTTATTGGAGCTGTTCGATAATGGTGGCATTTTCAAATGGAGGAAACCAACCAAAGAACAACAAACCGCATGTCTAAAGCAACAAGTTTCAGGCAGCACAGTTCGGCACCAAAAACGCAGTTCCCCTCGGTGATTGATTGATCAAACTTAGTAGCTGATTAAGCCACGCATAATAGTCCCATGTTACACTTGCAACCCCCCCCCTTTAGATTGCCACTACCACCATTCGAGGTAATTTGTAAAATGTTAGAATGAATAGATACCCTTGGAATAAAGTATATTGCAGCAATCATTTGTAGCCAAGGTGAAAATTTTTAGGTGTTGAACCAAATCAGTATGTCATTGGTATAGAAATTTAGGTCTGGGAAAACAAGTTTGATACAGGATTTTTTTGTTTTTTTTCTTCTTCAAAAATCTTGTTTGGTCAGTTGTTTTTTGAGTTTCATTTTTACCAAATTGACCAAGCTCATTACCACGCAGCTAGGGTTTCAACTTACAACACCATACCTATCCATGAGACATCCAATGAAGTTCCAAAGCCATCATCACCAAGCACGCCTCCTTCATGAACCACCAGGCTCACTGATGTCTCTGTCACTAATCGCCTCCTCTGCATGAACTGCCAAACACCTCAACCGTCAACAATCTCCTCCGTTGCACGACCCACAATTCCATCTCCATCACCACAAGCCTTCTCCGCAAGCCGTTGCATAACCATGGCCACCCCGCGCCTCTTCCAGGCAAGCCTACAACCCCAAATCTTCCTCCACATGCCTCCTCAGCTGCACAACCCAGCCACCATCCCCAACTAGCATCTTAGCTCCTTTGGAAGGAAGGAAAATGATATATTATTGTTTTTCATTTTTACAAAGGATTTGAGGATCAATCTCAAAATCTTGCTTTCTTTTATTTCATAATTCAACAAAAAAAAAAAACATTTTTTTCTCAAGTGTGTGTGTTTTTTTTTTTTTGGGGGGGGGGGGGGGGGGATTGGAAGTGGAAAAAATGGTTGAGTTGGAAACCAAACAGACCCTGAGGTTCTCATACCAAAACAAAATTCACAAATTTGGATTCAAGAAAAATAGAAATAAGTGAAGAGAATATGTTTGGTCGGTGAAATAAGAAAATAGGATTTTGGAATCACTCCACAAATTCTTTGTAGAAATGAAATTTTTGTATTTAACATTTTTATTTGTTCTAAAACAACTTCGGCGAAGGGAGGAGGAACTAGGATTGATGGTGGATATGTGTAGCAAGGACATGTGGAGGATGAGCGTGAAAGAAGCTGGATTTGTTGGTGGTGAGTGCATGCAGTAGAAAGAGTTAGGATCAGCATTGTTGGTCGCATGGCAGCTCAAAGAGTTGGCCCGTGGTGGTTTGCAAACGGTGGTTGATAGCGGGTGTGCCAGCAGCTTACCCTAGGCGATGGTGATCTTTTTTCTTTTTAATGAGTAACAATGACGTTACTTGTTGTTAGAGATGAAACCCTAGCTTAGTTGCGGGGTAGGACTTGGCCCAAAGATGAGTAATTGAAAAAACAACTAACCAAACAAGATTCTAAAAACCAAAAAGTTATGTATCAGTAACTATCTACCCAAATCAAAATTTTTACAAGAGTTTATAATCACCATTTTTACAACGCAAAAAGACCTTAAAGAACCATAAAAATCAATTCAAATTCGCATCCATCAGACACTTGAATCACTCATACGTACCAATCATTCATGCATGCATATTGAAATGTAACACCCAGAATTTGCTCCACTACATGAACGTCTTATCTTACCATCAAACTTGTCATTCTGTGCAGCAACAATTGGCGAGCCCTCAAGCTGTAGAATTAAAATTATGTAAAGTAAATGGGTGCAGCCAAATCAACACGAAGCCCAACAAAAAAATAAATAAGAAGAATTATATTTTAGGATCTGACGGAAAAAAAAATGTTATAACACTGTTTTTTAAGCCTAATATCTTTATCAAGTTTTATTAAATTATCGTACTTTTTTCAATCTCGTACGATTACAATATGATGTGATGATTCTCACCATATTCTACTGATAGGGTGTTTTTTCAACCAATAAATAAATTATAAATAATAAATAACAGATAACAGATAACTAGAAACACAGAAAGGCATATGTATAATAAGAGCACACCTTGCATGACAAGAGCTTAATGCAACACCCTTTGGGCTGCTCTTCTACTCTAACAAGAAGAACAGGGCAAACCTCAAAGGCAAAGAACTTGATCCTATACACATAACACCTGAATGTGTTATCATCCACTCTCTCTATCCTCTCAGCATCCAACACCGAGTACTGACTCGCCGGCAAGCTCATGTACTCGCCTGCCACCCAAACAAAATTCCCTTAATTAAAAACACGCAAAAAAAAAAAAAAAAAAAAAAAAAAGAGATCACAAAATGCAAAGCAGAAGAAAAAGATAAAGAAGATAAGTAATAGTGAACGACAATAAGGTAAACAGCAAACAGAATAAAACAGCAATACCGTAAACAAAAACGACAAAAGAAGGTGAAATTTCAATGCCCAAATCCGAAATTCCATTCTAAGAGCATCTGCGATGGAGTGCTAAATTGATGTAACAATGGTAAATTTTCATATTTGAATTAAAAGAAAAAAAAAATCTTCATTGATGTCAAATTTATATACATTATTTTGGTGGTAAATTTAACAATGCCAAATTTGATATTTGATTTCTATTGATTGGTATTTAGACTTTTTCATCTAATTATTAAAGCATTTTCATTTTTTAAGAATTTTAAATACTAATTTAAAAGTTTATTTTTAGGAGTTTCAAAGCTTTCAAAAGTTTTGATACATTGGCAGTCATATAACATCGGAGATGTCTAACATTACTTAGCATTTCAAAATCATAAATTCAAAACACAAAACGACAACAAAATGCAAAAGAAAACAGCAATTCCATAAACAAAATCGACAAAATAAAAAATATCCGAAATTAAATCCCATTCCAAACGCACAAAAAACAGCAATTCCATAAACAAAAACCACAAAAAAAAAAAAAAAAAGAATCCAAAATCACATTCCAACAATACTAAAAACGACAAGAAAATGCCTAAAACAAAAAACAAAAAACAAAAATGACAAAAAAAAAAAAAAAAGGAAGCCGAAATTCAATCCTAACATTACTTAGAGGGCGTTGGAGCTGTCGAACCAGAACGGACTCCTTTCGGCGGGCGGAGAAACGAGCTCTGGAGTTCGGGTTCGCAGAGACGCGAAGCGAAGGCCTCGAAGATTCGCCGGAGGAAGACGCAGAAGAAGAAGAAGATAAGCTGAAAACAACATGGCTGAAACTGAGAGAGCTCCGTCTAGGGTTTGTGTATGGACAAGAAATTGGTCCGAATTTTACGGTAGAAGACGACGGCGAACACGAAGGAGAAGATGAAGAAGTGGCGCTTACCGCCATCTTCTGAAGAAGTTTCTGAATCAAAGAAAATTTTAAGAAATTACAATTTCTGGAAAAATAAAATAATAATAATAATAATATTAGTAATTTGGATAATTTGGATACCAGAGGAGTGAGAGAGGAGGAGAAAGCAGAGCCGCTGACTGCAAAGGACTGCACCATCACCCACTGTGATGTGGCGCACTTTAGATTCACATACTTGGGTTTGGCTAACGTGTACGGGAATGAGAATAATATCAGTGGGGACAGTCGGAGTGTCGGACTCGCTGAGAAAATGCCTGGTTCCGTTTTGTTGGCCCTTTGGGCCGGCAGGCCCAGCCCGCATAACTTTTTTTTTTTTTTTTTTTTGTGGGGAAATTGTAGTTAATGGTGATTTTTTTTAAAAAAATATTACAGTATGTTTTCAAAATATTTGTAATTATTCATCATGTAAATGATTCATTTATCTAGTAAATAATATACTATTTATTATAAATATTTTAAAAACATGCTATATACTTTAATTATTTTTAAAAACTATTATTTATTTTCTTCTTTCTTTTTTCGATAAATGGCGCATGTGATTTTAAATGAGTAATTTATCTATTTCTACTAGTTGGAGGGCATGCAGAAACGAGTAGGTGAAAAAAAATAAACGTCACATGTCAAGTGTTGTAGTAGTCTGATAAGTGTGAACAAAGGCATTGTCAAAGCATCATTTATATAGAAAACCAAAAATATAAAATGACTAAAAAAAAAAAAAAAAAAAGACCGTTGTTAAAAAGTACGAAAATGAAAAATAACTAAATCTTAGACCGGAAAAACCCCCCAAGAAAAAAAAAAAAAAAAAGGACTAAAAAAAATAAAGCTTCGTTCAAAACGAACAGTTTTGGATATATCATAGTAAATGCCTTTTTTTTTTTTTTTTTTAACTTTCTTATGTGTTATAGATTATCTCTATTAAACATCTATCTATTATTTATCTATGGCAAATTCTATAATCCCGAAACCCATTTCTTGAAAGAGATAGAAAGCCATGTGGTACAAAGGTTAACTAAATTCCATTACTTTTAAACAATTATAATAAGCAAGTGTTTACCGATTTTTGCATTTCACCCAATTTTAAAATGTAATTTAAAATGATAATAAAGATAGTTTCCTCTTTTGTCAATAAAAAAGCTAACATGTGGTCGCACACTTGTAAATCTAATAAGGAGAAACTTGTAAATTTAGTTCGAAAAAATAGTTTTTTAATTATTAGGTACATGTATTATGATAGTAAGTTGAGGTATTGATGAAGGAGAGCAAAGTAACATATCTGTATGGGTGATTTTAAGCATTACATGAGTGTCATTTTAGCTTTTTCAGCATGGACTATAAGTTGATGTCAATGCCACACCGACCCTTTCCAAACTTTTAATAGATTCCGGCAAAAGAAGTGTTGGAAAAAATGGTTTTAAATCATTTTGAGGTTCAAATTTGAGTGAAACCTACTTAGTAAAAATAACGGGTCTTGGTGAATTTGTGTTCTCCATTGCAAGGAGATCAAAATTATATATTTATACACTCAAAATCATATTCGGGTAGTAAAAGTATCGGGCTTTGTTTTGCAAATATTTCTTTTTCTCCAGAATATCAACAGCTATCTGTAGATATTCCATGACTTTGATGTGCTGCTTAATATGGCCATTAGTACATGATTAATCTAAAATTAATCAAAAGATTAATGGATTGCATTATCTCTCATTAATCCAGATAAAAAACCTATTGATTTTGGTTTTGTAACACATCTTATTGAAGTCTGTAAAAGGAGACCTCCACAAGCATGATGAACACACACTTAAACACACAACACAAGTTCTTTGTTCTTTCTTATTTTCTCTATTCTTGGGCATTTTCTCTTGTAGTCGGTTCTTGTAGTTTTTGGTGATAGATGGAATGCTTTGGTTTTAAGTTCGCCGGAAGCAGTTTTCGATTATGCTAGACTACCGTTACTCACTGTTGTATCTTAGGAGACAGACGTTCGTTGAAACCTCGTATACTTACCGGAGGGGACGAATTTGTTTTAAGGAAAGCGTATCTCACATGCCTCGGTAATCTTCTTCTATGTGTTATTTCATTCAAGTTAAAGTTGAATTTCGGTTGTAATAATTTTCTTTATATTATAAGTATTCATTTGTTTGTTGTTTATGCTCCATTATTTTATAACAATCTTAAAACATATTCGTTTTATAAAAGATTGACAAGTTGTTCGAATTCATGAAGGAATTGCTAACTTTTTTTTTTTTTTTTTGCTGCAGTTTATGTGTATTATATATGTGTGTGTGTGTTTAGCTCAATTTTTTGGAAAATGTGGAATTGCTAACGTTTTTTTTTGCTGCAGTTTGTGTTTATATATATATATATATATATATATATATATATATATGTTTAGTTCAATTTTTGGACAACATTTATATATAACATTATAGATATATATAAACGTTTTGTTTTTCTTACAAACGTTTTGGTTCAGATTATTATAGATAACATATATTAATATTTAATATGTTAATTAGCTATATGTATTTATAGTTTTTTTTAATTGGCCTTGGTGTTATAGTGTTTATTTGATATATATATATATATATATATATATTGGTAATTAGTTTGGTTCTAATAATTGGCTTGTTTTCAGAAATGGCCAGAAACATGAATATTGTACCAACTGAGAATCCATCCGTGACACCGGAGCCATCACCTTGGGTAGCCTCGTCTTCAACACAGCTTTTGGTGGTCTCAATTCTTGTGAATCACAATGAGAAACTGGAGAAATTCACCGGACTGAATTTTAAGACTTGGCAACAAAAAATGTTGTTTTATCGAACTACTCTGAATCTTGTGAGATTCCTGAAAGAGAATTCACCTACTGTTAGAGAGAATGAGACAGATACTCAAGTATTGCATGCTTTTGATTGTTGGAAGTATTCTGATTTCCTGTGTCAAAATTATATTCTGAATGGCTTGTCTAATTCACTCTATAGTGTGTGTAGTATGAAAAAATCAGCCAAGGAACTATGAGAGTCCTTGGATCATATATACAAGTCTGAAGATGTTGGTGTTAAAAAGTTCTTGGTGGGACAGTTCATGAACTTTAAGATGATGGATTCCAAGACTGTCATCAGTCAAGTTCAAGTGCTTTAATTTAATCATTCCGAGATTTATGCTGAAGGAATAGTTATAAGTCAATCTTTTCAGATAGCAGCAATTAGAGAGAAGCTACCCCTTACATGAAAGACTTCAACAACTATTTGAAGCACAAGACAAAGAAAATAAATGTGGAAGACCTCATTGTGAGACTTCGTATTGAAGAGGATAATAGGGGCTCGGAGAATAAGTTCTCCGACAATGTTATTGCCAATTCTGCTAAGGCTAATATAGTGTAGCATGGTCAAAGCTCCAAAAACAAGAAGTTCAACAAATCGGGGTCTAAACTGGGACCTAAAGGTAGAGTTTCTAAGAAACAGAAATTCCAAGGAAAGTGTTTCGATTGTGATAAAGTGGATCACAAGTCGGCTGATTGTAGACTACAAAAAAGAAACAAGAAGAAAGAGGCCAACGTGATGGACGCCATCACCTAAGAGGTGTCTAATATTAGTCTTTCAATTGTGGTTTATGGAGTTAACATGATGGACTCTAATCTAATGGAGTGGTAGCTAGATATCGGTGTCACCAGTCCTATATGCTTTGATAGAGTTGCATTTGCTGACCTATTATCTTTAGAAACTAGGGAGAAGCTGTTCATGGACAATTTTGTAACTTCTAAATCAAGAGTCAAGAGACTATATTCCTGAAGATGACGTTCGAGAAGGAAGTGAAACTACACAATGTGTTGTATGTGCTTGATATCCTGAAGAATCTTATTTTTGAAACAATGATGAGCTTACATGGCTTCAAGATGGTTTTTGGAGCCCAGAAAATAGTTTTGTCCAAATATGGAATGTATGTGGGGAAGGGTTATGTGAAAGATGAGATGTGAAAAATGAATATAATTACTGTTAAGCTCAAATCCATCAATAAGAATAAAAAGTCTTTCACTTATATGCTTGAGTCTTCTAACTTATGGCATGATATACTAGGACATGTTAAATTTGATATATTGCGTAGATTAATTAACTTTGATCACATACCTGCATTTTGAATTGATTCAAAACATAAGTGTGAAACTTGTGTAGAGACAAAATAAATAAGGTCATCATTTCAAACAATTGAAAGGAATACTGAATCACTTGAATTAATTCATAGTGATGTTTGTGACTTAAAGTTTGTTCAAATAAGAGGTGGTAACAAGTATTTTATCACTTTCATTGATGATAGCACAAAATATTGCTATGTGTATTTGTTTAAAAATAAGGATAAGACTATACAGAAATTTATTCTTTATAAGCAAGAAGTTGAGAACCAACTTACTAAGAAAATTAAGATGGTAAGAAGTGATCATGATGGTGAATATGTGGAATCATTTAGTAAATTTTGTGCACAACATGGAATAATTCATGAGGTTAAGTTACCTTATTCTATTAAATCAAACGGTGTGACTGAACGCAAAAATCATACCTTAAAAGATATAATGAATGCAATATTGTTAAGTTCTGGTTTGCCACAAAACATGTGGACGAAAGCCATTTTGTCAGCTAACTAACTTTTAAATAAGGTTTCCTAAAAGAAAGAAGATAAAACACCATACGAATTATAGAAAAGAAGGAATGCTTCCTACAAATACTTGAAAGTATGGATGCCAAGGAATATGAGAATAGGTCCTAAAATGGTTGATTATATCTTCATTGACTATGCCTACAACAGTAGTGCATATCGATTAATTTAAAAACCTTGACATACACGAGATCACAATAATGAAATCTAGAAATGCCTCGTTCTTCGAACATGTGTTTTTTTGTAATTCCAAGGAATATAATCGAAGTTCGCATAAATAAACGTATGAGATTGTTAAAGAGAATAGTCAGGACTAAGAACAAGACTATGAAACTGAAAAAGAGGGAGAAGAGCCTAGACAAAGCAAAAGGGCAAGGATAGAAAAATCGTTTGGACCAGATTTTTTGACCTATATGCTAGAGGCTGAACCTCAAACTTATAAAAAAGCTGTAAGCTCTACTGAGGGTTTTTTATGGAAAGAAGCCATAAAAAGTGAAATCAATTCCATCATTCAAAGTCATACTTGGGAGTTAGTGGATCTTTCTCCAAAAAGTAAATCATTAGATTCTAAGTAGATTTTCAAATGAAAAATGAAGGCAGATGGAACAATTGATAAATTTAAGACCAGACTTGTAATAAAAGGATGTAGACAATGAGAAGACCTTGATTGCTTTGACACTTATTCTCCCATGCTGAGAATAACCTCTATAAGAATAATTTTGATGATTGCGGCACTGCGAAATCTTAAAGTCCATCAGATGAATGTAAAGACAACCTTTCTTAATGGAGATCTCGAAGAAGAAATTTATATGAAACAACCTAAGCGTTGTATAGCTCAAGGACAAGAAAAAAAAAGTCTGTAAATTAGTGAAGTCCTTGAACAAACTTAAACAAGCCTCAAAACAATGACACAAGAAATTTGATAGTGTCAGATGACAAGTGGGTTCAAAATCAATTAGTGTAGTAAGTGTGTTTATGTCAAGAATACAGAAGACGGATATGTCATACTCTGTCTATATATAGATGACATGCTAATCACAAGTAGTAATGATCGGATGATCAAATCTATCAAGGATATGTTGAATTAAAGATTTGACGTAAAAGAAATGGGACCCGCTGATGTAATATTGGGAATTAAAATCAAAAGGTCACCTAATGGTCTTATGTCGAATTAGTGACTATGTGGACAAAATACTTGACAAATTCAATAAAGATGACTTTGGTTTGGCCAGAATTCCAATTGATTTAAATCACCATCTGTTCAAGAATATAGGAGAAAGTATATCTCAAGTGGAGTATGCTAGAGTGATAGGGATTTAAATGTACTTTATGAGTTGCATGAGAACAGACATTGCTTTCGTTGTAAGTAGTTGAGCAAGCTCACGAGTGATCGGGGGCTAACCACTAGAAAACAATTGTTAGATTACTTAGGTACTTGCAATATACTCGTGACTATGGGCTACATTATAGTAGATATCCTGCTATTCTAGAAAGATATTCAAATGCAAGCTGGATGTCTAATATACAGGATTCTAAGGCCACCAGTAGCTGTGTGTTCACCTTTGGAGGCGCAATAGTATAATTGAAATCATCTAAGCGGATGATAATAACCAGATTTACGATGGAATCTAAGTTTGTAGTTTTAAACAAAAGCAGTAAAGAGGTTAAATGGTTACGACAGTTCTTAGAAGATATTCCAGAATGACTGAAACATGTGCTTGTAATATGCATACATATGTGATAGTCAATCTGTCATTGGTAGGGCATATAATGTCATGTATAACGGTAAGTCAAGACACATTCGTTATCGACATAATGCCATTAGAATGACTGAAACATGTGCTTGTAATATGCATACATATGTAATAGTCAATCTGTCATTGGTAGGGCATATAATGTCATGTATAACGGTAAGTCAAGACACATTCGTTATCGACATAATGCCATTAGATAATTAATCTCAACTGGAGTCATAACCCTTGGCTATGTAAAGTCAAAAGAAAATATTGCGGATTCGTTAACTAAAAGGTTGAATAGAGATCTAGTTGAGAAATCATCAGGGGGAATGGGATTAGGCCCACGATATAATAGGTCAAAACAGTGGAAACCCAACCTAATGAACTGGAGATCCCAAGATCTAGGTTCAATGGGATAACTAAACTGTATAGATCAAGTAGAATCATGTGGGGGTTACCCTCCAGCCTATTCCTGTGATGGAAACAGTGATACTCATACGAGATAGGGTAAGTCATGCTTTTAATGATTCTTAAGCTTTAGGAACCCGAGTGGAGTAATGCGGGATACTTTTGAGAAATCACCTATTTGAGAGAGAAGTAGGGCCGAATCAAAAGAGAATTGCTAGGGCTTAATTCTTTAAAAACTCTTGCAAAACCAAGATGATGTTCACAGCCAAAATGAACATAACCATGAGAATTGAAACTGTCAAGAAAATATCTGTGATGAGGACATCAAGGCTGCAAGAAATACTCATGAACCAATTCAAGTTCCAGTTGGTCCATTAATGAGGGCTCGAGCTAAAAGATTGAAAGAAATGCTAAATAACTTAGACCGGAGAGTTCTACAACAAAAAGAGAGTGTGTTCACTACTAAGGGTAAACCGAGGCTAGTTTTATTCATCCAAGTTGATCCGGAAGAAAGCCAATAAGCCATACATGTCCATTGAGCCATTACATAGCTAACTTGCATGTCTATTCTAGGATACACGTGCAAGTAGGTTCCAAGCTGATGTGGGCGTGTTTTCCAACAAAGAATCAAGTCAAGATTACATTTTCAAGTTTTCAAGAAGTTCAAGATTTAAAACAAGATTCAAGAAGTTTAGTAGATCTAATTAAGATTTTTTTTTTTTTTGTAATCCTATTTTAGTTTTAAGTTTCAGTTTAAAATTTGAATTTTAGTATCTTTGTTTAGATTTTATTATAAGCAGTTGAGGAGTCAAAATCTAATTCCTTTCTAGACTTTTTTTTTAGGCATGTTTTTCATTAAAGGTAGATTAGAAATTTTACAAATTATAATTTCGGCTATATAAGGTTGATTTTCAGATTATGGATGGAGTTTTTTTTTTTTTTTTTTTTTTTTTTAAATTCATATTGTGAGTTATTCTTCTTGAGTTCTTGAAGAAACTTATCCGAACTTATTAAAGATTACTTGTGGCATTCAAAGTGACTTATCAAATGGACTTTCCATACCCGTTTGTGGTGTATTCACCATATCAAATTTTTTGCTTTGCTAAGCAACGGATCATGATTTTTATTAAACTTGAAAAATCTTGGGTTTGTTGTTCTCAGATTTGGTATCGAGTTTCGACATGTTGTTGGCGTGATTCGTATCAATCTGTGTGAGGTATACTATCGTTTACATAAATGGCAAAATAGTTTAAGGACAATGCGCCTACTAATCAGCCAGTAAAGTAAATATACTTGCACAAGGGAAGGTTCAAGAGTTAACGCCTATCTATCCTATGTAGATATTAACCGTAGAACTCTACCACCATATAGTGTCTATTGTTTTCCCTCGTCGTTGGTCAATTTCATTTATGTGGGGGATTATTGGAAAAATAGTTTTAAACCATTTTGAAGAGTCATTTTGAGGTCCAAATTTGAATAGGACCTACTTAGTAAAAGTAACGGGTCTTGATGGATTTGTGTTCTCCGTTGCAAGAAGATCGAAATCATATATTCATACGCTCAAAATGTTATTCGGTGAATGAGAAATTGATGCTCAAAGTATGCCCAATGGAATAGAATTTTGTTGGAAAATTACTTACAAATGTGGAGTCCCACATTGCTTAGGCATAAAGGCTTGATGGACTTTATAAGAATTTGCACTTGTGGACTTGGGTAAGATGGTGTACCCAAGAAGCTCTCTCAAGCGCAGAGGGGGGTGTAGATCACCGCTCTGTGGGCTAGGGACCCAATGTGTGCGCCTGCATGATGTGGGTGACGCGAATTTCGGTCCGTCAAGCTTGCCCTAGCATGAGCTTCGTTTTGCAAATCTTTTTTTTTTGTTTACTTTTTTCAAAGTAAATTTAGAATTTTTTTTCCTCCAGAATATCAACAACCATCTATTGATATCCATGGCTTTAGTGTGCAGTTTAATATGGGCATTAGTGTATGATTAATCCAAAATTAATCAAAAGATTAATGGATTGCATTATCTCTCATTAATCTGGATTAAAAATCTATTGATTTTGATTTTGTAATATCTTCTCTTAAAGCCTAAAAAAGGAGGCATCCACAAGTATGATAAACACACATTTGAACACACAACACAAGTTCTTTGTTCTTTCTTATTTTCTCTATTCTTGGGCATTTTCTCTTGTAGTTGGTTCTTGTAGTTTTTGGTGATAAAGGAAAGGCTTTGGTTTTAAGTTCGCTTGAAGCAATTTTCAATCGTACTAGACTACTATTGCTCGTCGTTGTATTCTAAAAGATAGACATCTATTGAAACCTCGTGCACTTACCGGAGGGGATGAATCTGTTTTAAGGAAAGTTTGTCTCACGTGCCTCGACAATCTTCTTCTGTGTGTTATTTCATTCAAGTTAAGGTTAAAATTCGATTGTAACAATTTTCTTTATATTATAATTATTCACTTGTTCATTGTTTATGCTCCATTATTTTATAATAAGAAGGTAGTGGTGGAGGATTCCGGTGAAAATCATTAAAGAAGAGGAATTGAGATTTGGCATTTGGACTATAAATGGCCTTCCCTAGGATGGCTTTAAGATTGTAATCGAAAGACGAAGTGAGGTGATCTTTGAAAGTAGCTATGCCTTGATATTTGTTCCTTGGATTGTTTATCTGGTGGTCGTAATCGACAAAGGCGATGGTGGAGGATTCTGCCAAAGCCAGGAACAAATCGTTGACCGATGGTGGAGGACGCAAAGAAGGCGACAGTGCAACCATAACGGAGTCAAATTAAGGGGAGTATTAAGCTTTGTGAGCATGCCCTTACGCCAAGTTGAGAGATCATAAGGGTTATAGTGATGGTATCAAAAGCGAGCTAGGAGAGATTTGTCCTGCTGAAGGCTACACATCGCCTCTTCAAGCTGCTTTAGCTTTTGAGCAACTTCTACCATGTCTGACGACATGACCTTGTACCCCAACACAGCTAGGAGCTCGTCCATCCCCCGCCGTTGTCTTCCTCCCACAACTTCATTGCCTTCTCCATTACCAAGTAGAGAAAAACAGAGAGAGCTTGTTTTGTTTTTCTTTCGCTATCTCTCTCTCTCTCAAGATATGACGTGGAAGGACAACTTTTGGATATTTTTGTATTTTTAATTAAATTAACCAATTTAAATGGTATCAATTGAATAATTTTTTTATCTTCCTTTTAGATGCCCTTGATTACCTTCAAGTTGTTTTGTGTCAATTCTGCAACATCTAAACCTTTCTCCTGAACCACAAGTTGTTTCATAAAGGTAAATTATAAAACTAAACACTTAAGGATAGTGTGGTAAATTACCCGGGTAAATTGGGGTAAAAAGGAATTTTAGCCACCAAAAAAAAAAATTAATGGTCAAAAATTATTTTCATCATTTTAACGCTGATTAATAAATAATAATAGCTGACATATAATCATATAGTGAGTGATTTAGTGATTGGTGCCGTACGACTAGTGATCACTTGTTAACCCCAGTGACCGACTCTGACGGTTATTGGTGGTCATCCAGTAATCGACTCTAACCACCGATTAAGTGACTCTAGATAATGATGAAATGACCTTTTTTTTTTTTTTTTTAACTTGGAGGTGAGAGAATTTGGACTCTATACCTTTAGGTGGAAGTCAAATATGGTATTACTGTTAGGTTACGCCTATAATGACAACAACTTAAATAATCAATACAGTATAGTCAACTTAAAAATATAAAAGGACTAATGAAGGAGATGAATCTTATAGTATTAAAGAATGAGCATAAATCACTAGAGGGACATTTATTAGGATCTTCCATTGTGAAGTCCAAACAGGAAAGTATGATACTTTTATTTTGGTTTTATATTCAGACTATTTACCTATATAACCAAAATTAATATCATATTTTAAAAAAAAATCTAAAAACAAACTTATTTATAAAATTAAATAAAATATAAAAATGATCATGTTATGATGACAAAAATACCCTTAAATCTAATATAAGAAGAAAAAAAAGGTAGATTTTGTTATAAAAAAAAAAAACCAAAATAGACACTTAAAAATCTTTAAAAACATTCCCTTTATGTTCCCGAATTTGAATCCAAACTTGTTTATGGATTACAAATTAATTTTTTTTATGAAGATGTTTTATTGTTTGTTATTAATATTTTTATATTTGCTATGTATATTACATTGATAAGGTCAACATATTATAATATTATATTTTATGTATATGTTTTTTCCCCTCAATGACCCAATCAACAAGAAAGTGATGGGAAAAGTGATAATTCTGAAATATGTTATTTTGGAGTTTTTTTTATAAGTAATACAATCATTATCATATAGACCATGATTATATTTCTACCGATTAAGAGTATGCAATATAATAGTAAGATCCTTATAGTATAATTATCAGATGACAAAACATAATCGTTAAAATGATAGAGTCAATATCATAATGACCACAATATTAAACATTAAACATTATAATAATAATTAAAAAAACTAATAAGGGATGAAACTGATGAAGGAAACAAAAAAGAAAAAGAAAAGTTTCATTTTAAAATATAAAACTAAAATAAAAATAAAAAGACTAAATGCCCAAAAAAAAAAAAAACAATAAACGTTCTTAAAAATAATAATAATAACTTGTGATCAAATATTTAAGAGAAAAAAATTTGCTCCCACAGAAGTAGTCTAAAATAACTAATTAATTTGAAATTAATATTTATTATTCCTTAATTCAAAGAGATGTCAATTCCTAAAAAGGCAATAAGGGTAAACATGGAACAAATAATGATTGAAATTCAAATTTCTTTCAATTTTGCAAATAAATTAAAAATAGTTTATATTTTAAAAATGGTAAGTAAAAATGGTTATTTTATGTAAATACTTTTGTGTATTAGGGATGTTCACTAAATCTTTGAATTCACTCAGTTTGTTTAATCATATCCAATCTTTCATATTGTATTTGATTAAGAAACTAATAGATTGATATTTTTTCAATTCAAAGATTATGAATTGGATTTTGGATTGATAATCTTCTAATTTTTATAATCTCTGAATTTGAACTACATGTATATTTTCTGAATTATTATTAATGATTGTGCATGGATTGAATTGAAGATAATTTGACATGTCCCTACTTACATCCTACTGCCTGGCCTATAACAATAATTTTAAAAAAATAAAAATAAAAACAAGCCCACATTTGAGAAGAGAAACCTAACTTAGTTAAGTTTATAATTACACTTCACACAAAACCGCAATCTTCTTTGCCCATCGCCTAGATAATTCACGATTCAAAATTTGCGAAACATGAAATTGGATTACGAATTAACCCTTAATTTATATAATCCGATTTGTGAATCCTTAATTCATAATTCCTTTTGATTTAGGCTGGTTAGCTACAACACTATTAGTTTGGTTTGTAATTCATCCTCTAAACTATAAAAATCAATTTATGAACACTTCTAATTGTATGTCCTAACTATATCAGTTAAACCGATCCACCTTGATTTATTAATTCATATAATTATAGAGTCACATGCTTCTCCATTATCTCATGTTTGACTTTTTTTTTTTTTTTTTTTAAATCTTACTATCTCCTTATAAATTGACTTAAAAATATCAAATCTAAATCAATCTAAAGAGCAATAAAAAATTCAAAATGGATCTTAAATAGCAATAAAATATATAATTAATATCCTATATCACCCCACAAATAGACATTATAAATACGTTAGCACATCCCGGATCCAAGTGACGACAAAAATTACCATGGCAATATTAACATACCGTACCACCAAGGGCGTGACGACTTCGAGTTTCGAAGCGCGTGTGGAAACTGTTCGACTCGGCAAAAATTGCAGCTCGACGCTAGTCTGTCCGTTTACCATGCGACAGCGTGAGGGACAGCCAATCAGATTTTTTCATAGTTTCATTAATTTCTCTAAATGATGAAATCCTGACCTTCGCTTCTAAAGTCAAAAGTTCGGATCAGTTGGACCCGTGGGACCGACCGCACGTGATCAAACCTAACACATTAAAACAGGAAATAGTAATAGCGGTTCTCGCGGCCAAACGGAGTCGAGAAACCAAACACACCCACGCGCATGCAAGCACGCGGCTCTCGCGCGTGGGCGTGTAATTGTCTGGCTTTTTGGATAGGTAGGTTGTAGAGGTTCCACATAAACACACAGCTAACGAAAAGGAATTTTCTTTTTGTTCTTCCTCTTCAGTAGGCTTTGCAAAAAGTCTCGAAAAACCATTTTCTCTCTCTCAAGCTTTGTCTCTCTAAATCTCTTTCTCTCTCCTGTTCTAGCGCTCGTTGGAGGTCTTTGGTAAGCTGTATTATGAGATTTGAGCTTGTTTTTGGATTGGATTGGAGCCATTTTTTAGCTTTTTCTGCGAATGGCGTGAAGCTTTTTCTGGTTCATTATCTGTTGTTTCTCTCTCTAAATTTGTTTGGTTTCTCTCTCTAGGAAGAGGAGGTGGTGAAGAAGAAGAACAGAAATGGAGTCGACGGAGTCATCTTACGTGTCGTCCCCGGAGGCGCCGAGGAGGCGGTCTCCGCCTCCGCCTAAATCTCCCACGGCCCCAGGTTTCTGATCTGATCTCCTTTCTCTGTTTCTCTTTCTAAACTTGGATTTTCTCTCTCCTCCATTGGTTTGTTTATTGTTTATAATAAATTTGGTTTTCTTTTCGGTTGTGTTTTTGTTGATTCAGAATGAGGACAAGATTAGCCTTTTGTGATAGTGCCGTCGTATGTGAGCTGAAACCCTAACTTTTTGAATGTATTTCGCGTATATTCTCGTTTGTTTGCTGAGAAAATGGGAGAAACCAGGAGAAATCGGCATTACTTTCTGTTATTTTAGATTGATTATGAGAGATTAATTACAGGATTCTCTTTGTCGTTTGAAGTGAAATTGTCAATTAAAATAAAGTAGTTAAGTTTTATACGTTAGACCTTTTAAGATTCGGATTTTGTTTTTGGCTCTGCCATAAAATGGAGAAATGACGCTTCAAAGTTATGGGACATTAGCCAGATTATAGCGGACTCTGAGCTCCTGTGTTGAATGTTTTATTGTAGAATGTGCCTGACTAGTATTTGAAAATAAGTAATGCAACTCGCAATCGATATCTTGTTGAATGCTATTTTGAAATTGTGAACCTGGGTTCATGCCTCCCAATGCTTATAGTGCGTATTCTTCTTTTTTTCATTGGATGAAACAAGGTAAAGTGGAAAAAGGGAAAGAAAAAGAAAGGTGAATGTTATGAAATTTTTTTTTTCCTAATGTTACGAAATAGGTCGTTTTAGGTATATTCTCTTTTTCACGTATATTTGTATCAGAATCTATGATACTTTAGTGTTTTTTGTTTGGAGAAAGTTCGACCTTGCTGATTCCTTTTGATGCTTAAGAAATGTTTGTGGTCAAGAATGGATTGTTTATTCTTGCAGGCGTTTTTGCTGCACAATCAGTCCAAGTTTGTTAGTTAGATAGTTAGTTAGTTAGGGTTTTTTTTTTTTTTTTTTTTTGTTTTTGTTTTTGTTTTTTTTTTTCCTGTAACAGAGAACAGGAATTTTACCTTGTCAATCAAAGAATTGAGTTTTCTGCATGTTTGGTGACAATGGTCTATTGAATTGATGTCCTATTATGTCCAATCTTAATTGATTCGTTGACAGGCTGATTATTGGAAGATTAGACTTGTCTATTCTCTTGTTAGTTTTGGTTTTGCTTGTCTCTTTGATACTGGAATTGCATGTGAATGTCCTTTTGTGCACATTCTAAATCGTAAAATCGGAATTTGGATCCTACACTAGTGCTGACTGACCCTTTGCATCTTGGCCTGAGACTAATGGGTGTTGTAATTTGTAACTTCATATGATGACATTATAAATAATATTAATCTAAATGTTCTTATTTAGTAGTTGATGAACTTCAAATTTCGATTTGAAGTTTCTCTCCCGATTTCTCTGATACGTACATCAACTCGTAACTTCTTTACTGACATGTTGTTCTGACGAACCTTACCAGCTTTGTTTTTCCTTCTCTTCCTTCTGATGCATTTACTTTTTGACAGAGTCTACAGAGAGGCCTGCATACATTAGGTTTCTTGTATCAAATGCTGCAGCTGGTTCTGTTATTGGAAAGGGTGGGGCAACAATCACTGATTTTCAGTCAAAATCTGGAGCACGAATTCAGCTGTCCCGCAATCATGAGTTTTTCCCTGGAACAACTGATAGGATCATTATGATATCTGGAGCAATAAATGAAATTATCAAGGCAATGGAACTTGTTCTTGCTAAATTGCTGAGCGAGGTATTCTTACTGATGTGGGTTTTGGCGTTTTGCTTTTAATCTACTACAGACTACAGTTAGGATCTATATGTTTAGGGTGTTCCTTATACTTTTACTTTTTTGGTACTTAGCTCCAAACTGAAGAAGAGAATGATTTTGATCCCCGAACAAAAGTGAGACTAGTCGTTCCAAATAGTTCTTGTGGAGGCATAATTGGGAAGGGAGGGTCCACCATAAAGTAAGAACAGAACCTCTTTTTCCTAATAATATAAATTGATGATTGCTATGCTTTAATGTCACTTCTCGTAATTAATTAATTTTGAGGTTCTCTATTTGAAAATCTTTTTTTAATTGTATGTTGGAAAGATTTCTTTTATTTCCCTGTTTAAATAGTTGAACAAGCGGTAACATGTTTGATTAAACTGCTTTTAGGCTTATAACGTATTGTGTTTCTAGAAGATTTAGTATGAATTTGTCTAATTTGTGAAAACTGTTTGATGTGATATTGGGTTCTTTTTTACATATTTTAGATTATATGTATGTTTTGGTCCAGTAGATGCTTGTTATCTCTCCTGATTGTATAACCTTTGATTTTATGTATAGCCTTTGCTTGCACAGAACTATGAGAAAACTGATTAGCGATTCCTAAGCTTTAGTCATTCTATACGAGGATTTGATCCCTGGATTGCTGCTCGTTGTTTGAGCTTTGCCACGCTACCCTAATCTATCATGTTTACTTGGTCAAACAAAGCCTATGTGCCCTTGTTGCCCTGACTAATGCATATTTCCATCCACTCTAGTTAATGGTATATAGATCTTGGATGTTAAAAATTAATATCAAGGCTTTGCCCTTTTGGGGAAGGTTTTGGGTTGTTATGGTTGGTTGTAAAGTTGACCCAGCCTATTGCGATGTTGGTCAAGAGCATTACTGGGTAGGCTGGTCATGATGCAAGGCGTCATTGTGTGAGGACGATCAGAACAGAAAGTGGGAGTCTATCAGGACTGAAGAGTGTGTCCATTTATTTCATTCCGTAAAAGGCATGATGCACAGGAAGATCTTTAATACTAATTATAGCTTTTCAAGGCTTTCTAGAACTCTAAATTTGTTACACTTTCTGCTTCCTCGTTGAAGAATTTTGACTTCAAAAAGAAGGAAACTTTTCTAGATGTGCTTGTTGCACTTTTAGCTGCTTTCCATTTGAGGAATTTATGGTTTAACCAAAAAAAAAAAAAAAAAAAAAAAAAAAAAAAAACGAAAGAGAAAAATTGATGCAGTGGTATATGGCTTTTGGACACAAAGACTGATGCATGGTTGCTTGATTTAATTGTACATTTGGAGAATTTATATTTGCAAACCTTGTTCTAGTTAAATTTATGCATTTGTAAATGCAATTTTTTTTTTCCCAAAAATGCTATTGATATTTACTCCTTGTTACATTTATGTTTCTTGAATTCAGATGTACTCATTTGCCCTCCCTAAAGACCTGAAAAATACATAGTTGCTAACGTGTTTAGGTTTGCCTTTGACCAGGTCATTTATTGAAGAGTCACAGGCGGGCATCAAGATCTCCCCTCAGGACAATAATTATCTTGGGCTTAATGATAGGCTTGTTACACTGACAGGAACTTTGGATGAACAGATGCGAGCAATTGATCTGATTCTTTCCAAGTTGGCTGAAGATCCTCATTACTCGCAGTCTATGAATGCCCCATTTTCATACCCAGGTGTGTCTTAAAATCATTCTCCTATTTATGCTATCCTAACGGCCAGTTATTAATGGAATTCCTTGTCGGCTTTCTGTAAAAAATACTCATTCCGTTAATGCAAACTTGTGTTTTTCTTGATAGTATTAAGTAATCTACTTGCCTTTTTTCAGTCTTTATGTCTTTTTTGTACTCTCTTTGTTTCCCATTATTGTTTTTATGCTGATGTTTAACTCTTGAGTTGATATGTTTTGATTAGTACACACCAAATTTATCTGGTTTTCGTATGGAGAAATATCAAGCCCTTATCTTGTTTTATTAGTCATCAAAATTTTATTGAGGTTATTGCTGGATATTGCACATGCATTACGTGTGTTAAGGTAATTAAATTGGATGATTCAGATGACGGGCTCCAATATTATAAGGTTCCAAGTATTACAGATGTTGGTTTCCTGTGGCCTTATATTTTGCTCCCCTTAGGAAATAAAGGGGAGAAGGTTGTGAATCATAAACTACTTACATGTGGTTGCTTAAATCATGTTGTGTATATAGCCTATAGGGTGTTTGTGAAATTTGATGCCCTGTAAGTTCCCTTCAACTTGAATTTAGGTGTTTTCTCGGGTATTCATGGTACTCCATATACATATGTGCTTCCTTCTGTTGCAACAGCATCTTACAATCAAACGGGATATGGACCAAATGGCGCTGGAGGAAACTTTCAGAATAACAAGGTTCTCGCTATTCAACAATGCTTAATCAACTGACTTTTCTTGTTTTGATCTCCTGAACTTATTAGTAGCACTGAAAAGATTAACTTGGAAAAAGCTGTCCGTCAGAATGGACATGCTTGTGTTTTCAAGCACTTCACGCAATTTTAATTTTGTTTTTTAATTTATCAATCAAGGTTTTGTCTTTAGAACAGAAAAATGAAATGAAGGACATACGAAACTAAATTATTATTATTATTATTATTTTCTCCAAGCATCCTAAATGTTTTTCTCTTTATTTCTATTAGAGAATCAACATATTCAATATATAAGTTCCAGTTCCACTATGCGGATTTCACTTAAATTTTTATGATCCCAGTTCAATTCCCGTTTGAAATTACAGCTAGACGGATGCTTTAGTGCATAATTTATGCCATTTATGGACATTGGTGTCTGAATAGATGGGTGGTTAGTCCTAGTAGAACAAACTTAGTTATGATGGGATAATGATTCGAGCATAGAAGCTGATTCTGTATACTGTTACTTTTTATTTCTGTTGTCTATCAGATGAAGTTTTAAGTTGACAAGATAAATGAGAACTTTTTTTAATTTAGGTTTTCAGTAGTTCTGTTATTTATACTCATCTTGCCGTTACATTTTAGGTGGGATTGAATCAAAATCACAACTCACATCATTTCCCGTGAAAGGAAACTTGGATAAGAAAATCAGTCTTTCCTACATGCATTCACTCTTTTCAGAGTATCCATAGTCATACCATATCAGTGTGTTCATGATGATGCGTTCCATATCTTGGCAACATATCATACGGTTATTCAGACGTGTCATGTCAAAAGAGATGCATACTTTGATTGCCCTTTCTCTAAATTCTTGATCGACTGACAAAAAATTGCCTTGTGTTATTTTGCAGGAGGAGCGGAGTAACTCGGTTACTATTGGTGTCGCAGATGATCACATTGGATTTGTTGTTGGTCGTGGTGGAAGGAATATAATGGAGATCAGTCAGGTTTGTAGGTAGCAACTGCTCATATCATTAGTGCAATTTTTCATTTTTTATTAAGCTAGATTATTGTAATTTTGTAGGCAAGTGGCGCAAGGATAAAGATATCAGATAGAGGCGATTTCTTGTCCGGAACAACTGACAGGTAAAAATGAGAGAAGAAAATTTGTTGACTTTGCACTAATCTGCTTCTCCATGGGATGAGCTCTAAGTGGTTTGACAATTTTTTTCTGCTCTTTTTTTTTTTTTTTCAGAAAAGTCACGATCACAGGGTCCCAGAGGGCGATCCGCGCAGCTGAGTCGATGATCATGCAGAAGGTCACCTATGCTTCGGAGAGGATAGCGGAGGATTAATTCCGCGAGTATTGCAATTCATTCTTTTTGGAATCTATTGGTGGGCCTGCTTATAAAATATCATAATATACAGTTGTTTAATTTAAATGCGTCCGCTTTACTTCCTCACATGATGATAAATTAGTCCAAAAAAAAAGGAAAAAAAAAGGGTACTGTTGTAGGAGCGAGAAGGAGAAATTTTTTAATTTTCTTGTCGATGGAGAGCCAATCTTTATAGAGAGTTTGTATGGTGAGATAAGAGAGACTTAAAAAATTTCAGAAAAGCAAAAAATGTTGGGAAGAGAGGACATTATTGTTAGTTGACCAAAATAGAATGTTTAGCGTGATTTGTTATTTGTTTATTTTAATTCAGTTATAACTTTCTAAAAGTAGCAAGTTTGTCTTATATTTGTCGTCATTCAACATTTTGATGACCTTTTTTAATTTTGAGGAACAAGTTTTTAGCATTCGTTCTTTCCTTTTATGTTTGTGTGTGTCTATTACTTCCAACTTCTGATCATTTGCTCGCACTTCCTGGTGAGTCTGAATTTCTTTTTGGCATGGTATTACAGAAATATAAAATCACTCATATTTCGAATATATGAGTTTCTATTCAAACCCCTCTCTTTCCATTCGTTAAACTAGTCTTGGCGAGGTAGTGGGGATCTGTATGATCACATGTCTCTGTGTTGTGACTTTTGCGCACCTGATCCATTTTTTGCACGCTTCTAATAAAATTATATAGTTGTTGTTTTGTTGTGTTTGTGTTTTTTACTTTTTCTTTTTGGACAAGAATTTCACTTTTTGTCCTGAATTTTAGGTTTTACGAGTTTAATACCCGTTGCACGGGAAAGAAAGAAAAAAATAAATAAAAAAATTGAGTATTATATAATAAAAATAATTTGCTAAGTTAAATATTAGAATTATAATTAGTATAATTTTTCTTAAAATTTATTTTAATAGTGAATATGTAAAATCAAAATGATAATAATACTAACAATAATAAAGTGAAAATAAAAGCAAAAAGATAAAAAAGTGTTTTCCAATTATACTCATTTAAAGGGAAAAAATTAAAACAAAAATAAGACAGGAAAAAAAATGAAAAATTTTTAGATTCAAAAGAATTAGAAAAAAATTATTCTCAACAAAAATATAATAACAAAATAAAATATTTATCTTATTTTATCATTTTTTTTGTTAAAAAAAACCAAACAAAAAACAAAAAAAATAAAAAAAAAATTGGTTATATATATGTAAAAAGAAAAAAAAGAATTTTTTAATATAGAAAAAAAAAACAGAGAAAAAAATGCATACAAAATGTTTTAAAAAAGGAGTGTTAAAAAAATAGAATGAAAGAAACAAAGTATGAAAATGAATAAGGAAGATAATATATTTACAATAATTTTGGGAATTAAGTTTGTTTTTTTTACATATTTATATTTACATTAAGATGTCTAAATTGTATATATCAGTATAGATATATATTTATATTTATACATACAAAAAGTCTTGAAGTAGGAAATTTGTTTTTGTAGAATAACCAAGTGGCACTCGTGTTTAACTTTCTTTATCTTCTCCTCTGATCTGTTATAATAAAAATATTTCTATATGTTAGTAAAATGATATTTATATTTGATATATAAATTGAAATAAATTTATTAATTTATTGTGTAATTATATACAAAAATAATATTACCTGGTTTCTTTTCGTTTTTTTGATGGGTCGCTTGGAGATACAATTTGACCATGTGATAGAGGAGGTTGATGTTGAGGACTAGAATAACAATACATAAAATTATGTAATAATTAATAATATATAAATATATATGTTAAATTAAATAATCAAAAAATTGAAATTAAAATATAAATAATAATATACCTTGATTCTACTTCTTCGATGATAAGTTCGGTAAAAGTTAGTTGTTTTTTTTTTGCAGTTTTTTTGCTTCCTAACTGAGGTGTCTCTGGATCAATAGAGATTGATGATGGTGGAATTTCTTCAAATGACGTTGTTGTTGGTGCAGACAATAACATTGGTTGCATATCATCATCAAATGTTTTTACAATGATTGCATCGATGAAGGCACCTCGTAGACGAAATTGGATCACAAATATTTTTGATATGCCTTTCAGTTGGTTCAGGATAGGAGGAATAACGGTTGGATTAGTATATCTCTCTTGGATCGTCAGGATGGAGCAAGGTTTATTTATTAATGATTGAACAATTTTTTTAAACATGACGATGTTCATTCCTCCGGTTCTGTCTTCAATTCGTGCATTAATTTTGTACATGTTGAAAAATTTTAATATTTATTTAATTTTTAATTATTTGATATTAATATATGTAAAACAAAAAAAATTTGATAGAGATAAAGTATATTACCAAGTGATTGGTATTGTTGTCAAATGTCCATGACTATCGCACCACCATGATGTCCCTGATTGTTTTAGTTGTCTGTAACATCTTGAACATGCATTGTAGAACCAACCTTGGCGAATATCAAGTTCAGTAATGGTTGCTTTAACAGTGAATTTTGTTTTCTATTTGATAAAATTATATTAATAATGTTGACTAAATTATTTATCTTATTTTATATATAATAATTTAATATTTACCTGATTTTGATATGGATTTAAAGCTTGAAGTTCCGCGATTGTTGTTTGGTTGGCAATCTTTTGTTTTTCTAATGATAACACTTGTTTTGTTGATCCAGTAATAAAGTCGATTCCTTGGATAGAATGACTGAATCTATGGAAAATCAATATGTTAAATAAAGTTAGTCTCATTTTTTTTTTTTAAATTAGTAAATGTAAATAATTATAATAATTTATGAATGAAAATTTATAGTACCTTTTTTTGATTTTTTTGGTTTCAGCAATGTCTGGATCAAGATAATATGAAGAACCAGTGGTGCCTGCGACATAAAGTCCACCTGTATATGTATAATTATAATAGTTAGTGATTAGTGATATAAATTTTTAAATTTTTTTAACTTAAGAGAATCGGAATTTTTTTTTATTGTTG
Organism: Ficus microcarpa; assembly: GCA_025413485.1. NCBI lineage: Eukaryota > Viridiplantae > Streptophyta > Magnoliopsida > Rosales > Moraceae > Ficus > Ficus microcarpa. The sequence goes on from CM046378.1 coordinate 10,588,121, forward strand.
TATATATACTTACCCATATATTGTTTGACCGCCGTTGCTGAAAATGCTACTACAACTGGTTCATACATTGTTTGGATTGCATTTTCATCAAAATTTTCTCCAAGCTCTCCCTAAAGGGTGACACAGCGTTTCTTCTCTATTGAACAAAATGAATATAAATAAATAATATATTAATAATAAATTATAAAATTTTTGGAAACATATTTTTAATAATATATTATTTGTAATTACCTGATATTTTGAAGAGTGACACTTCGTCTTTTGACTGATCTATCATTTATAATAGATTCTTCTACACTTTTGATAGAGATAATACGATCAATTACATCTAATACAATATAATAATTAAAAAGTCATTAGTTATTATTTTGTATAAAAATAATTTATTGATTATTAATTATAGATTAATAAATATGAATATCAAATATGATTTACCTAATAGAAGATCATTAATGTCGACTTTTTGTGTAAGTTGATCAAATTCCACAAAATTGAATTTGAGTTGAGGTATTTCTGGTATATCATCCTCAACATTTTTTAAAACAGTGGATCTTGCAAATTGTAACATCGCAACGTGAGGAACGATCTTGTACCTTGGCTTGTTGTTTATGATGAAGAAGTTATTGATTTCATATATATTGCCTATTTGTATTTTATTTGTTATAAATTAGCATCCTTCGCATGAATAAAGCCATGTATTGCCTCATCTTGTATTAAAAAATATATATATTAGTTATAAATTAAATAATAAGTAAACACATTTTTTATAAGCATGATAATATTAATGAGAAATAAAATGAATTACCTGTTTGTCAACTAATAAGCAGTCAAGGCTTATTAGTTTTCAAGTTCTGTAATCTGTGTTTTTTCATGGTCGACATACTCGAACGCATATTGCTTGATGTGTCTCTCCTGATTTCAGTACTCGTATAGGATTGAACATTTTCTATAAATAGGAACAATATATATATAAATATATGTTTTAAAGTTTAAGGACTACAGATGTTATTATGTTGTAAAGCTCATTAAAATAAAATCAATATTATTTTATTTTTTTAATAGATATTTATCATTTTTGATGAATATTGTGTAATATTTCTTTATAAACAATGTTTTTAACATAATTTAGATATTTATTAATTGAATCATTTATTAAAATATGCAATCTTTTTGGTGAAGTCACTCTAGATAAAGCAACATATAATTGGTCATGACTAAAAATTTTATCTTCTAAATATAATCCGACTTTATTTAGAGATTGGCCTTGACTTTTATTTATTATCATTGCATAACAAATTTTTAAAGGAGTCTTTTTAAAGTAAATGATCATTTTAATTCACGAACTGTCATTTCTATTTTTGGTATATAAATTTTTTCATTTGTATTATTAGCGTTAATTATACGTCCTTCAACAATTCTATTTGTTAATTGTGTAATAATCATTCTAGTACCATTACATAAACCCATTGATTGATTAAGATTTCGCATTAATATAATAGGAATTCCAATCTTAAGTTTTAATTCATGTGGAAGTAAACCATTGAAATTAAGAGTATGTAAAAATTCAGTGGGATATAAAAAAATTTAATTCTTTGATATTTCTAGATGATGAAAGAATAGTGTCACAACTGTAATAAATTTTTGTATCTGTAGGTACTAATGATAATATATATTTATTTATTTCATCAGTTGTATTATTTTTAGGTGTAATAATCGCACGTTATTTTAAATAATTAATATCTTGAAAATTATTATGAAAATTTTCATATATTATTGTAGAAATTTGTTCAATAGAATTTGTATTGTATTATATTAAATATTTTTCAGGTATCTTAATCCAGGTAGCATTTTCATTTTTAGGATCTTTTATTCCATTTGCTGTTCCATCACCAACATTTAAAATCTATTCTCAAAAATTAGTAATTTCTACTTGTTCTTCAATAGAGTAATTTTTTCTTTTTAATCGCATATTTTCTGTTAAAGTAAGTATACGAAAATATGGCCAAAGATAAAAATTATTTATAGTTACATCAATAATATTTTCTTTTGTGTCATTTGGGACAACATGTAATATTTGTCTAAAATCACTACCTAAAATAACTGTCATTCCCCCAAAAGGATGATCAAAATTATTTTTTAAGTCTTGCATTGTTTTATCTAAAATTTCAAAACAATATTTGTTAGTTATAGGTATTTCATCTTATAAAATTAATGTAGTTTTTTCTATTAATTTTGCTAATTGAGTAGATTTTTTTATTTGATAAGTTGAAAATTCATCGATTGAAAAAGGTATATGAAATCTTGAATTTACAGTACGACCTTTTCGTAACAATAATGATGCTATTCCAGATGATGCTACAGCTAATACTATTTCACTGTTTGATCTAATTTTACTGATAATAGTATTCCATAAGTATGTTTTTCCTGTACCTCCATAACCATATATAAAAAATAGATTATTATGTTTATCTTTAATTGCTTTTAAAATTTCGTTATAAATAAAATATTGTTCTTCATTTAAATTTTGTACTAAATTGATGTTTTCTTCTTTTAATTTATATATATCATAATTGAGTTCTTTCTTTAAAAGATTATTGTTTAAATCATCAATTAATGATCCAGTTGGAAGTGGAAGATTATATTATGATAAAGAACATGAATTTAAATTTAATAATTTTTCTAATTCATATAATACATAATTATATAATTCGTTTTCTGGGATTTCAAAATTTAGATTATTAAATAATTGTCTTATTTTGTATAAAATATCTTCACACATTAATTTTCAATGCTTTTCAAGAAATTTTGTTGGATCAAAAATATTACAAAATAATAATATAATAATAAAAAGTTGTCGAAGTTGAACAGATGTTGACTAAAATGATGCTTCTTTTATTGATTCATCTCATTCTTTATTATCTCCTAATAAACCTAATGTATAGCAAGCCATTTGATTTGTAAGATAAATTATATCATTCACTGTTCTGAGTGATTCAAAACTTGTTACTCCTTTTTGATGATTCAATAATAATTTTAAGTAATACAATTCACGCGAACCTGGATGAATATAAAATGTTCTTCCTATAGTATGACCATTTTGTCGATGAGTCCAAATTTTTTGTTTATTATTCCATACCTATTTTGTTGGAAATTCTGTATAAGTAAGTTCTTGAGCATCTTTATCAGTTTTATTAATTTCCATCCATTCTGTTAATATTCTGAGTGATTCAAAACTTGTTGCTCCTTGTTCATGATTCAATAATAATTTTAAGTAATACAATTCATCCGAACCTGGATGAATATAAAATGTTCTTCCTATAATATGATCATTTTATCGATAAATCCAAACTTTATGTTTATTATTTCATACCTATTTTGTTGGAAATTCTGTATAAGTAAGTTCTTGAGCATCTTTATTAGTTTTATTAATTTCTATCCATTTTGTTGATGTTGTTTTTTGAAATTGTGGTTAACGTATTATATTTTCAAGTTGTTCATTTTTATTAAATGTGATGTTTTACATATTTGGTAAATAAATAGAAAGTCGTTGAACAGCTGGATTTCTATAATGGATTGAATATTCAAATATTCTCCAATTACTTCATAAGGTGTGATATATCGACAGTTAAGATAAGTTTTTATTTCATCGACCTTTTTATAAATTATTGTTTCGTTATTTTCAATAATAACATTATCTTCAATAACAGCTCGTATTCTATCTGGACCTTTTTTTAAATATTTAAATAAATATTTAATTAATATAGATTGAGAACATATTTTAACATTAATCTGAGCATTATATTTTAAGCATAATGTTCGATTATATGGAACAACATATCTATTATCAAGTTTAATGCCTTCTTTTATAACATTAATTCTGTATCTTTACGACGATAAATAACTAAACCATTTTCTTCTATAGTTATTTCATTTTTTATTTGTTTTGGGAGTTTTTTTTAAAAATTTGGAGTTTTTCATACATGGTGCATATGTTTTTGCATATCCACATGGTCTATGTATCATATATTCTGTTATAATTTTATAATCTAAGGATCTTTTATTAGATCTGGTATTTCAGCTGAAATACTGTAGTATTATGATATTTATGTTTAGGATGTAACCAAAATAACATGTGAAAATGATGCAAACTACGTTTTTGAAACTCCACCACATATATATCTAGAGAAAAACAAAAGGTGAAAAAAAAATTGTTAGTTTTTTAATTTATTATAATAAAAAATAATAATAATAATAATTAATGCTTTTTTAATTCAAAATAAATTAACTCACCTGCTATTATAGTTCCAAAAATATCACATGATTTTATTGTAGTTAACAGATGATTTAATTTTATTTTAAATATTCTACTTATAATATCCGGTCTGTCTTCAGATTTTTATTCTGGAATTATATTTAAACTTCTTTGGTTTCTGGCCATTTAAGATTACATGTAAATGTTAAAAATATATCAGGATTTTCATAATGTCTACAAATCACCATTACATCTTGATAATTTTGAATCATATATCTTGGACTTCCAGTATAAAATGATGATAAAATAATTCTTTTTCTTATCGCTTCTACGTTTGTATCACTTTTAATTATATCATCTTGGATACCTTTATAAATTTCAGATCTTAAATTATTCTGATTTTGTCTAACGTAATCTAAACAATCTTCTTCAATAGAAGCATAACTATCTTCAATATATTGTTGAAAAATTCGTTGAGCTCTAAGTAATGTATTTTCTTCATATAATTGTTGTTGAAATTGAAAAGTATAAAAGGATCTCATTGATATTCGATTTTTACGTGGCTGTTTACCAGTAAATTTGGATTCCATTCTATATCAGCTATATATCCATCTTCTCTATAAAGAAATAATAAAGGATATTGTAATACCATATAAGATCGGTGAAGTTTATTAATTTTTCATAATTCTCCAGTTTGACTATGAATAATAATATCTCTACCATTCTCATATAAATGAAAGTCTCCAACAATTAAACCACCTATATCTATTGAAATTGGAAGATCATATTGTGTACTATTTTCTTATCTTCTTCCAATAAATCTTAATTTTATTGATGATATTTCACTATTTTTATAAACATCTCTAACGCTTCTAAAAAGTTGGACTAACTTATTTGTTTCATCTAACATCTTAATTAATTTTTTAACGATAATCTCATTTAAATTATTTTGATCATTATTATTTGAGAATGTTGTTATTCTGTTTTGAATTTCATTATCTGTATCATAAATATATAATTGAGTGAATTTTGAATGATTATTATTAATTGGAAGTAAAGATCCAATTAAATGATGAATTTATCCACTGATCTTAAAAATATATGATCCAGATGATTTATTAATATCTGATTGAATATTTACTCCGAATGAAGTAAAGGCAAATATAGAATTATAAACTCTAATATTTTTTTTAAAAATTTGCACTTAAAGATCCTCCATAATAATTTAAAAGTTCATCTAAAATTTCTGGTGTTTTTTTTTTAAGGTATCATAATTTTTCCATTTTGACAATATAAAGAAAATTTTAGTGGATACGTATTTTGTGTTTGTTCATTTTTCCAAAATAATACTCCACAGTATCGACATATACAATTACAATCTCTAATATCAATATATTCATTATTTAAATCTATATAAAAAATTTGTGTAAAAAAAAAAACCCAAAAAAAAAGTTAAGTAAAAAAATTTTCTTAAATTTTATAATTGGAAAAAAAAAGGAATTTAAGATGAAAAAATTACTTTCTTCAATTAATGATGAGTTATGATCCTCCGAAGATGGAATTGATGTTCCTTCGTCAATGTTATGAGTTGAAAATAATTGAATAAATCTATTTCAAACACCAGTAATAATCTCTATATTTAATTCTTCAAAATGATTATTTACAATATGTATATTTGTTGATGTGGATGCCACATTATCATTTGCATAATTTTGTTTTTTTATAACGTTGTGAACGTTTTGAATAATTGTTATTACCATTCGTTTTTCTTTTCATTTTGCTTAATTTCATTTTTTTAATATAAATTATAGAAACAGTAATATAAAATATTGTTAACAGATAAATATTATCAATAAAAAAAAGAAATATACAACTTATTTAGAGTCAATTAAAAAAAAAAAAAAGAAACAGTGCTATTATAATAATATTAAATATTAAAATTAAAAGAAAACATTAAGCATTAAAATTTTTTTTACTATAATAAAATGTATTAATACAATCTAAATAAAAGACTATAAATAATAAATTAAATAAAAAATTTGAAAATTTAACAGTGAAAAAAATTTAATAACTTAAATAAATATAGTTAAAAAAATTAAAAAAAAAAACTAATTAAATTTGTAAATAAATATAAAAATATGTTTCATATTTAATCAATTTAATTTTAGAGTACAATATTAATATACAACATTTATAATAATCTATTCAATAAATAAATGTAAAAATATATTACATATTTAATAAATCTATTTTTAAAAAAAATATTTATATACAACATCTGTAATAATTTGCATACAATTATTATAAATATATTTTTTCTATAATAAAATCTTATCACAGGGAGCAAAAAAAAAAAAAAAAAAAAAACAGATGCAAAAAAATTTATATTTACAAATTTTCATTAGATATTTTTTAATTTAAGTTTTTAATTACTATTTGGCTTTTTGATATTATAATTTAATTATGTTAATATAATTTTTAAATAAGTTAAAATAGTTCCATTTATTTTTTCATGTAAATATTTTTAAATTTTTAAATTTTATAATTTCTAGATATTATCTTATTTCTATAATTTTATTTTACGTAAAATTAAATATATAAAATATTACTCTTTACTTTATAGTTTAATTTATTTAGTTTTTTTTGTTGGTATGTATTTAATTATTATTTAATTTTTTGATATTATAATTTAATTATGTTAATTTAATTTTTAAATAAGTTAATTTAGTTCTTTTTTTTTCATGTAAAATTTTTTTAAAATTTAACATTTTATAATTTCTAGATATTATTTTATTTCTGTAATTTTATTTTATGCAAAATTAAATGAATAAAATATTACTATTTACTTTATAGTTTAATTTATTTAGTTTTGTTTTTTTTTTGGTTGGTATGTATGATATTGTTTTATTAAAAAATTTTATTTACTTGTTAAATTAAAATTTTTTTATTATGTTAAATCTTATTTAATTTCTTAGCCCACTAAATTTTTTTCAATTAAATATTTTGTAATTTCTATATGTTTAATTTTTTTGTTGTCTCTAAAATTTTTTCAATTCAGTATTTTCTAATTTCTATTTATTGTTATATTTATGTAATGTTATTTTACATACTTAAAATTAATTGGAGAAAATTATTTTAAGTTTCTTAATATATATGTTTGTAATTACAAATTTTTTATCATTTTTTTAATCATACGATTCCGTACGGATGGGAAAAAAGTTTTGGTTCAAAATTTACTTATTGCTAGTGTATAATAATTTATGAAAATGTTATTTTGTAACCTTTTTTTTTTTTATGACAACTTACATTTATTTGATTAAGTAATGAATATATTATGTTTAGTTAGGTTCTTTAACAAAATATGAATTTATTCTCAATAAAAATTTTAATATAGATTAATAAAAAAAACCCTAATTCACTAAATTGTAAAGTAATGCTATTTTTTTTTTCCAGAGACATCCATTTTTTTTGACAGTTTTAATCTGTTTGATAAAAATTTGCATTAACTAAATCAAATAATGAATAAATTAACTTATGCTAATTAACCATTAAATATTCTATAGGCAAAAAAAATTTATCCATACAAATAAAAATTATGGAATTACATAATAAAAAAACTTAAACCATACAATTAAAATTACAATAATTTCTAATTATAAAACTATTTAAATACAGAAATTCTTATAATAAATTTAAATATTACAATAATATAATGAAAAAAAAAGCTCCCCGAGTAATAGGAAAAAAAAAGGAAAGGAAAGGAAAAAAATCAAAGTATAGAACAACAAATTAAATAGGAATAATAACAATAGATCATGAAAAAACAGAAAGTTAAATATGCACTACACTTTATTATATACACTAATCTAAATACATAATTAATATATAAATATACATAAACATATATATTACAAAAAAATAGCATAAAATTTTTTATAAATATTTTATACTATGCTCAGATCTCATTAATATTATCTATTAATGATAGCCATAATACAATTCAACATCATTTTTCACAACTACCAAGTATGATATCTGGGAATGTGTCCAAAAAAAAAAGGGGGCAAGCCTTACAAATGTTTTTGCCAAACAGAGAAAGCAAATAGGATGGGAAAAACGGTTATCATACAGAAAAAGGAAAAAAAAAGTTTTAAAATATTACAATAATATGAAAACAACATTATATAATAAAATCTATTATAGGATGACAAAAAGAAAATCAACACAAAATCCCAAACACCCACAGCAACCCTAAAGATGGTCAAATAATATATGTAGCATATGCAATCAATATTACCATATTCAGCATCATATACCAAATTAAAGAAGAAATCTGGCATATGCATTATTGTATAGTTAAATAGAGATCATCATAACATATAAAAACTGTGATCCAAAACTTTTTGTTAAAAATATTTACACCAACAAAACACGGAAATCAGAATAGGAGAAAGGGAGGGAAAAAAAAAAAAAAGAAGCAACACAATACAAAACAGTCAACTTATTACATAAAACGGCAAAAAAAAAAAAAAAAAAGAGGCAGAAAAACAAAAAACAGAGGGAAAAAAAATGACAATAAAAAAAAATATATTCACAATATTATGATCATAATAATAAACATATTGACATAATATATAAATCAATAGAAAAACCGAGAAACAAACTATAAACAATATATAAAACGAAAACAGCAATCAAGACTAATTAAAAGTTTTAAATAAACACAGTACCTAGATAACAGAATAGAGTAGGTTTTGATAGAAACCAATTAAGATTCAAAGCAAAGCACTTAAAAGGAGAGAATCTCACAGAAGCATTACTAGTGAATGAAACGGGTGAAGCAATAAATGAACATATTTTGTTTATAAAAGAGAGCTAAGTAAATGAAAAGAGTTGGTGCAAGAGACGGTGGAAATTTTTTTTGGAGATAACAGATAAGTAAAAAAAATTTTAGCATAATTAGTTGCATTAATGACAGAAGTATAGCCAGAAAAAAGTTCAGTCAAAGTAATGAAGAACAGTAACCTACAGACCTCTAGCAAATCACAATATTACAACAGAAAAAAAAAATAGATAATATAAAAGCATTAAATGTCAAAGACAGATTTTGAAAACTATAATCATAATCACATAACTAAACAGTAGAAAAATTTAAGAATTCGTTCGAATCTAACTATATCATCATATACCACAATTACTGAATTTCTCACCAAATAGTTAAAACAGAAAAAAAAAAAAAATCATGATAATAAAACATCACATACACTAAGCCAATTATACTAGAATTGCAAAGAAAATCAGCAAAATATTACACGAGAACAAAAAATGCTAAAAATTATAGATTTAGATATCAAGAGACAAAAAATCCTCAATGTTCCTCTCCATACGTCCATTTGTCCATTTTCTCAACATTATTATCCCAATCTGCAAAAATCATTCAAAAAAAAAAAAAAACAAAACAAAAACAAAAAAGGGGAAACAATACCGAAATCAAACAAACCTAGGAAAAAAATTTCAACATACCCAATATTTTGTTTACGTTTTTTACTCTGCCTTTGTTTCCAAAAATGACAAAAACAGATCAAAAAAATACTCATAATAAAAAAAAGCAAAAAACGTTTCAAGAGTAAAGACCCAAACCCAAATCTAATAAAAACGGAAAAAAAAAACAAAAAAAAAACAACAATGAAGCCAAAAACAACATACCAAACACTAAAACCTACACCTATACCACAAAGAATGTACCGAATAGAAACAAAAAAAAAAAACCAAAAAAAAAAAAAAGGATTCCGAGACCAAAAAATGCATAATCTAAAAAAAATTTTACATCTCCACCACAAAAGCGGTATAGAGAGAAAAAACAACCGGAAAAAATCCTACAATAAAAAATTAGGGTTCCGAAACCAAAAAACCCAAAATCTGAGCAAAAAAAAATTTCTAAGAAAAACAACAATGAAACATAAAACAACACAATAAATATTAGAATGTACACTTTCAACATAAAAAACACTTCCCCCACCAAAAAAAAAAAAAAAAAACCAACATTCAAAAATTAGGGTTCAGAAATAGGGGAAAAAAATCAAAAATCAAAACTTACCTTTTCCGAAAAAATGAAATAAAGAAAACCCAATAGAAAAATTCATTCAAAAGTCCCCCCCCCCCCCCCCCCCCCGCCCCCCTGAAAAAAAAATTCCAAAAATTAGGGTTCGGACATAGAAGGAAAAAAAATCAAAAATCAAAACTTACCATTTCGAAAAAATGAAATAAAGAAAATCCAGTAGAAAAAATCATTCAAAAGATTCCCAAACAAAAAAGATTTCCAAGAAAAAAAAAGCATGAACAATAAACAAAAACCAAACTTCCAAATCTAGAGAGAACAAACACAACCAAACGAAAAAAACCATCATCAATACAAACCGAAACCAACAAAAAGAGAACAACCGGCCGAGAGTGCAAAACAACCCCAAAATCTAGGGTTTCAACGCCAAAAATCCAAAGAAAAAGAAGAGAGAGAGATAGAGCAGTAGAGAGAGAGAGGCAAAACATAAAATATAGAGAGACAAAATGGAGGACCATAATCGGCGGCGAAAGGTAGAAGACAAAGAGGAAAATAGGGTTTTGGAGAGCAAAAATTCGAAGACGGAAAAAGAGAGAGACAGAATGGCAGAGAGAGAAAAAGCCAGAAAAAAATAGAGAGAGAAAATAAAAGAGAGAATGGGCGGTAGAAGAGAGAAGAGGAAGGGGAAATAGGGTTTGGAGGGCAATTTCGTCCGTTCACTGTAGAAACAATAACCGGCAGGTAAGGAACCAAGGGCTAATCCGTCTTCACAGCATTTTGGGGGCAAAATCGCCCATTTACTGTGCGACCCCATCCGAAAGGCAAAAACAGAAGGGCAAAAAAGTAATTGCACTGTACAGTACTGTGCACTACTGTTGCAGATGCTGAGAAAAAAAAAAAAAAAAAAAAGCAAAAAAACACTATTAAACACTGTTCAAAGAACAGTAAAAACTATCTTTACTTTAGTATAATAGTATAATTACAAAATGTCCCTCCAAGCTTCAATTGTAATATTTTTTTTTTCTCCCGAACTTTTAAAAGTTTGTGAATTTCCCATCTTAGATAAATTGTTGATGAAAAATTTAAGTAACACACTCGTTGAGAATATGAGGGGGTATTAAATGTGAAATTATGAAGTTACTCTTATAATTAGATTTAAAGAGTAAATTTCTCATGGATAACTGTGTAATTTCAGCATGTGTTCTTGTCAATGTGTGATTTTATAATTTCATATTTAATACCGTCAACTTATGCTTCCAATAAACGTCAGGTGCGTTTTTCCATTAAAAATTTAGTTGTGCAGGGAAATTCACAAACGTTTTGAAATTTAAGATAAATGAATGTGATAAATTGAAATTCAGGAGTATTTTATAGTAATGTCTAAAATTTGAGGGTAAAACGAAAATTTTCTTATTATTATTATTATTATTAAACAAATGTGTGGTTTGAAAGATCGAAACGTGTTCATTTTATTTTTGGAATGTTGAGCTAGAACGTGTTACTAGATTATTGGTTTTTCGTGGTCCGCGCCTAAAATTGTTGTCAGTGGACAAGTGACACCACTCTGGTTTAAACCGCGTGTTTCTCGTAATGAATTTTGTGTTAAACAAAATGTTAGTGGAGAATTCCGTGTTAAAGTGGGGTGATAAAATAGTATACTGCAAAAACATTATTTGTAAATTTTATAATGTTAGATTTTTATATATTTAATTTACGAATAGATTATATATATATATATATTTATTCCATAGCGATAAGTTTAAACACCTTTCAGGTCTTTTTTTTTTTTTTTGGTCTGAAAGTGCTCTTTGTTGAACTTGCAACCCACTTTTGTTGCTTTGCTGACATGAATATAGAAATGTTTCCGTAATATGAACTTGATTAATTGAGGGCTTTCTCGATTTCTTCTGATCATAGTTGTTTAACGATGAAACTAATAAATTATTAGGTACGTATATAACTTAATTAGACTCGTAAATAATAACTTAATTAGACTCATAAATTTTTGGGTGAGATTAGCTTATCTGATTTAACTAAAAATTTGAGGTATCAAGTAGTATTGTTGTGTTATTTTAGATTTTTTTTTTTCTCCTGATATACGTATGTATAATATATGAGAGCTCTCCTATGCAGCACAAGTATGGAACGATAATTGCAATTTTTTTGGGCATATTGTAACAACTAATTAATTTTAATGTAATATTTTTCAGTAGTACCTATCATATTACTTTGATAGATTTAAATAATTCATGTTATAAAACTCTTAATAAAAAGTTACATATAAATTAACTAGTTGTTATTAGATGTAAAATAAGATGTTACAAGTGCCGCTCTCACGTGACTATCAAACATATGAGCATTCAATATACATACATACATACATACATATATATATATATATATATATATATGTAATGTAATTTAAGCGGCAAATTGACATCCTATCGACTAAGATCACATGAAGCAATTTTGGGCTCTTCTCAACAAGCAAATCGTTAGGCATGTTTGCAGTCTAGAACTTGTCTCCCATTTATTTCCCTAAATTGTTTAGAAATGGAAAGACAATAAAATTGAAAATTAAAATCAATAAAAAGGCTACACGGTGAACATTATATTCGCAAGAATTGCTAATTATTGTTTGGTAAATTTGAAGTGACGCCATTGCTTAGCATCGCTTTTTCATATGTTTAAAGGTACAAATAAAAATGGATCAATAGACAAGGTTTTGCTATTATTCATCATTATTATATGATAACTAACATCGTCACTTGCCGAACTGTGATAGTGGAGTTTCTTCATATTAAAATTAGATTAATTATATATCATATCTTATTTTGATATTTAGTTCATATCATATTTAGATTAACTGTATATATCATATCTTATTTTGATATGTAATTCTTAAATTATTTCAAAATGAATTCGTGATTTATGAAATTGTGTCAAATTAGTCATTTTGTTCACTAATTATTAATACAAGTGAGGAAGAAAGTGATGTCTCTTTTCCATCGAGATTATAACAATTGAAACAAGTAAATTACAGATTTGATTTGGCAGTTCTAAACATTAGATATTAAAATAAGCTTGACCTGTAATCCAAAGACTACTTTACCCCTTGAAATTGTTTAGTTTATATTTGGTTCGCTGGTTCGAGATGAAATTTTTTAGTTGGAGTTGACTGATTTTTCAAAAACTAGTTATAAATTTTATTGATTAAAAAAACAAGATAAGAATTGAGATAAAAAAATATAGTTTAGTTAAAGTTAAACTTGAATACTAAACAAAACCTTAAACTTTAGAGTCTAATAAGCTGAATGAGTTGAGTCAGCATTCACTTTCATGCTAAGTTGGTTAAAGCCCCGTAGCCTTACGATTTTCCCATATGGTACATTCAGTTAGTTATTTTATTTAATTTTTTTAGGAAAAGAAAACAAACGTGCTTATAACAACTTGTACTAATTAAAGTAATAAGAAGTACTTTAGCCAAAAAAAAAAAAAAAGTAATACAAAAAAGGCATTTATATTTTCTATCATGATAACACAACAGTAATCATTTGTAATACCAAACACAAACCATGCACGTTCGCATGCAAGCAACGTAATCACCACCAAGAATATTATGCATGCATAAGTACTTGATGTTTAAAAGTTGCTTGCAATTTATTTTCTAGATTGAATAATGGCTTCCTAATTAACCTGAAAATACAATCTTATTATTTGTGTTCATGGAGAAACATCACCATATCCGGATCCAAATCCCTCCCCAGAACCCGACCCGCTACCGTATCCTAAACCTTTGCCAGAACCTCCACCGCCACCGCCGCCACCTCCTCCTCCACCACCACCACCTCCACTGCCTCCGCTCCCATACCCACTACCACTACCGCTACCATATCCCGAGCCATAACCTGACCCGCCTCCAACACCGGAGCCTCCACCGCCTCCACCTCCCTTGCCGCCACCGCCACCTCCACCACCCCCGTTCCCACCACCAGACCCGTATCCGGACCCACTTCCATATCCTGACCCATACCCACTGCCGGATCCATCACCATTGCCTCCACCACCGCCGCCTCCACCCCCTCCACCACCACCGCCACCACCACCGCCGCCACCTTTGCCTCCCCCACTACCATATCCCGAACCACTCCCCGAGCCATAGCCCGAACCATACTCCGAGCCAAGGGCACCGAAACCCCGGCCACCTCCACCACCACCTCCTTCTCCTCCACCGCCGCCGCCGCCACCGCCGCCACTCTTTGTTGCCTTCAATGATCTAACAGCGAGGGAGAGGTCCACAAGAAGCAAAACCAAGAATGCAACACCAATCACCTTAGTGCTAGTGGCCATCTCCAAAACTCAAACCCTCAAAACTCAAAATATTGAATATTGGTTAATGAAGAAAATATTTTGATCTATATGTGTGTGTGTATATGCACACACGTATGCGTGTGTGTGCTTAATGTGTAATACTCTTAAGAGATCAAGAAGCCAATAGTGAACACTCAAATTTTGTTTTTGGGTGAATAAGTTTGAGGCAAAGGGTCTCTATTTATAGGCATTATACTAAGGCTAAAGTTTCCAAGACTTTATACAAACTTATTTCTAGTAGCTTCTTTTTGGTACTTAAATTATAAAATGACAATTGGGAACATGTGAGCGGATTTTCGTTGGTGGTGTTTTGTAGTGGTGGGGTGACGGTGGGTGGTATTGTGGGTAATGATCATGATGCGGATAATATAAATGTGTATACACACACACACACACACACATTACTGTTCAATATATTCCCGTGTCTTATATGTCTTCATGCAATCCCCTCACCTACTATAGGATTAAAGTGTTACTTCCACTTTTGACTAATTGGAAGAAGTTGAATAATATAACTTTGCAAAATTCGGCCAATGGGCGTTCACATTCTTATAACATAGGTTCTTGTTCATATATGAATGCCACCTTTTGAGTCCATGGGATTTTTCATGCGACAAATATATATATGTGTGTGTGTGTGTGTATGTATATAGCACTCTTTGTGGCTATATGTGTTACATTTGTCTTCTTAAGGAAATTACATAGTATACACTATACATGCTTTGTGTGGTTTACCTTAAACCAGATGGCACGTGTATTTGTAACTTAGCATGTCATAATGATTTTTAGGGGTGTTTGGCTTGTAGTAATCAGCATATATAGTTTTGAAATCTTTTTATCATGTATGAAATGATCATTGACCTAGTAATAATAAAAACGTCGATAGTTTTGAAAGTATATATAGTTATTTTTCAATTTAAAAATGTTTCAATAAATAGTTAAGAAATGTACTAAAGAAATATATAAAAAATACAAGAAGAATATTAATTACTTTTGCCATTAACTTTTCTATTATTATTCATGAATTTGTCTGGAAAGATATATCGGTATGAATATTTTATGAAAATATTGATGAAAATTTTGGAATATACTAGATATTTTGTAAGTTGCACTAACAAGATTATAATAATTCTAAAAAAAAAAAAAAAAAAACTAAACTAACATGATTAGATGTCAATGGCATAAAACAAGGTTCAGTCACAACATTTTCTTATGATCCTTTTAGTCACAATATGATTGAATGATTAGATGTCAATGACATAAAACGAAGGTTTGGTCACAATAATTTCAATGATTCTTTTAGTCACAACGAGTTTAATACCCGTGCATAGCACAAGGATGTAGGGAAAAAAATAAAAGGAATAATTGACTATTATACAATAAAAGTAGTTAGTTAAGATAAATAATATAATTATGATCAGTATATTTTTTTTAGCATTTATTATTATAATATTAGAATATTTACATTCAAGTTTATATTAAAATGTTGAATTTATGTATACAGACAAACAAATATAAATATATGTTTATAAATAAAGTTGTTGCAAATGGAATATCTTTAGCTAAAAATGTCATCAACTATGTTTAATTTTCTTTCCTTTTTCCTTCAATCTGTCATGAGAAAAAAATTAATTATTTTATGTTTATAAATAAAATTGAAATTAGTATAATTATATAATATGTAATTATATATAAAAGATAATCAGGGGTAAAACCGGAAACCTACTGTGGGAAGGGCAAAAGTAACTAAAAAAAAAGGGGTAAAACGGTCATTCTATTGTAGGGGCAGCAGTAAATTACTGTATAGAATTGGTAACTATGGTAACTTACTGTGCAATCAAGAAAAAAACAGGACAAAAGCATCATTTTACTGTACAATACTATTTGGTACTGTAGCTCACTGTGGGATACTGTAACAGAACAGCGAAAATGAAAAAAAAAAAACCAAAAATTACTATAGATTACTGTATAATGAATAGTAAAACTTTGCATCCTTTTAGTATATATAATAATATGTTTAAATGAGTGGATGTCATTTTTAATGAAAATGTCGTGACTATGATACATTTAATCACAAATTTTAGCCAATGGGTTTTTAATTATGAAAAAAAGTATTAGCATAAGAAATGTTGGGACTAAAGATGTGCCATAAGATATTTTGCGACTAAAAGTTTTTGTTTTTAGTGTGATTTAATTGGACTTTACATAAGAAAGTGGATGCATATAAATCTAAGTCCAACATTAACGCTACTTTCAAGTGAAAAAAGGACTCGGTTTTTTGCAGTGTGACTCTTTGCTCTCTGTGCATTGTTGAGTGTCAATTTTGAGCATCCCGCGTTTGCAATATTTACATGTGTGTGTATATATACATACAAGTAAATATTGCAAACTATATGTATATATATATATATATACAGGGACGGATCTATGTACCTTTCATATTTTGTTAAAATTTTGTAATTTGTCCCCATTTAAAAGTTTTTTTGCTCAATCCCCCCCCCCCCCCCCTCAAATATGTCTTATAGCACTCAACATATTCTTATATTTTAATATCATCACCAATATTTGATTCTTCTTTTTTCCTCCTATTTCTTAATCTACTTTTCTTTCCAATTTTTTTAAACTTTTATTTGGTTTTAAAAAATTTATTGATTTTAAAATTATCAACAATTTGAATATTTATACGTGTAAGTTTTTTTTTTTTTTTTTTTTTTTTTTTTTTTTTTTTTTGTGAGAGGAGTGTAAGTTTTGATTTATTTGTAAAAAGAATTATCTTTAAAAAGAAAAATGATGTTATAGAATAAATTAAAGCGGAATTTAATTTTAAATTAGGAAATTATAAATAACATACAACAAATCATGAGCTATAAACTTTTATTTATGACAATACTTGAGATAAAATTTAAGAATAAATTTCACAATATTTTCAAAATATAAAAACAAAATGTTATAGTAATTATATGGTAATAAACATGAATTTTTTTTGTTAGAATAGAAAATATTAAACTTTTTATTATATAAAGTTATTAATTTTAAAAGTTTTCTCTTTATATATATATATATTCTCATTACTAAAATTTTTTGAATCCGTTATATATATATATATATATACATATACAAACACGTATAGCTATCATTATTGGACAATTCTAACAGATTCCTCAACAACAAATGTCGGAACAAAAAATTCTTGAAGTAAGCCAATTAAAACAATCAGCGTTTCTAGAGCAACACATGCCAATCACTCATGGCCATGGTCATTCCAATAATAATGGTTCTCGGAGACTCTAAAGTCCCAAGTCGTACAAAAGAAAACCCACTATTTTTTTTTTAAATCTCACCTACCCTAAGATATATATATATATATATATATATATATATATTCCTTTCCAAATCTCCCCACAACAAAAGTTAGTGGAGAGGCTTATGTTTCTTCAAATATACGTCTATTTAGACAAGTGGCAAATCTTGTGCTGTGCATATATATACATGTGTAGTACTTTCGCGTGGAGTGAGAGACCAATGTACATCTGCAGTACGAGCTTGCGATGCACTAATTTCCCTTCTCTTCAATCATTGCCTGCAAATGCCTCATGTGGCATGGGGCTAGCTGTCTTCTCGCCTTTCCTTCTTTCTTTGACTATTTATTATTATTACTATTATTACTATTATTATTATTATTTTGATTAGTTCTTTGACTTTATTATTTGTTTGTGGATCCAACCATTTATACCCTGTCAAGCACGATTTGGTTTCTTGTCTATCCTTTAAAAAAAATGAAAAAATAAAAAATAAAAAATCGGTAGTATTTTCCTGTCTCTTAACTCAGCGTCGTTCTAGAACTGAGACACCGATATAATGGAAATGATCCTGATCCTTGACTTTCAATAATTATTTCTTCAAGACTTTAAGAGTATGTATCGCATAGTTTTTTCCTATCAAAAGTTAGATTACTTTATCGTGTGTCATGACTCGATTTGGTGAGCTCATAAAATTAAACCACGTATGGTTTCTTGTTTATTCCATTATTCGTTAGAAGATTATTTGTTGAAGTGGTTTCATCTGTAGATTTAATCGTGTGTTGATCAATAATAAACAAGAAATTATTAGTTCCAAAGAATATATATATATATATATATATATATATATATATATAACATACACACACATATATGCATACTATCAAAAGTAATGTTATGTTATTTACTATGTCTAAGCTATGAATTTTATTCAGTTAAGTGTAGCATATTTATAATTAATTAAAGTATCACTTATCACGTATAGGATATATAAAAAAGTCTTGGTCAGCCAATATATTGCGTGGCATTGAACCATAGCGGATTGCGTGAAACTAACTCATCCCATGAGTAGAATCAATTGGTCCTTTTTGTTTTATTGAGGGATCTTGGGATTTCTTTTATACAAAGACGTGGAAACGAAAGACAAAACGATACTCAATGATCCTCCTTTTCTTATTAGCCAAAAAAAAAAAAAAAAAAAACATAGAGATGTTTGTTACATCAACATACCCTTTGTAGTTACTCTATCAGTTTTGGGTAAAAAATGACCACAGCCTTGGACATTGTCATAAACCCACAAGGGAGTAAGAACCTCACACCTCTAGTCGCAACTTGAGGTCACATAACCTAATTGTGAATTCAAACCTAGTAGCAAGGTCTCGCAAGTACCTCGTTATTTTTGCGAACGTTCGAGTCATGCACAAGGTCACAATTGCTACTCGAGACACTAACCTAGTTTTTTTTAAATTTGAAAAAAGTGTGCTTGGGCGAGTGAAACAAAATTATATACGACTAAGAATTAATTATTTTATATACAAAATAAAAAAAAAAACATAAAATAGCATTGACTACGTAGTGATAGAATTGTAGTTCTATATCTAACTCTAATATTTGACGATGTAAAGTTTGAATCTCCTTATTTTTTCCCCCTCTCAACGACCAAATTCCCTACTTTGTAAAAATATATCTTTTTTTTTTTTTTAAATCTCGATTCAAGTCCCGAGGTGATACTGTATAAAGCCTTGGGAAGGAATAACTTGCATCCAAAATGAACCAAAAATTAACAACTCGTCCAAATTATTCCGATGACCGGCTTTTAAAACACGGAGAATTTGTACCATAACAATATGTATTAGCAGTTAGAGCTTTAATATTTTGAGTAATTAGCTTGTTCAGTCCCTGAATTATAACTATTTTGTCATTTTGGTTTTAAAACTTTTAAATTAGATAAATTAATTTCTAAACTTTTTTGACAGTTTTGATATGTGAAATTTAAATAAAAGATTTTTGAAATTTATTAGAGATAATCATGTGCCGATTCCATATTAAAATTAAATTTTACAAATAAATAAATAAATAAATCAAGGTCCTCTTTGTTACTGTTAAAGACTAGAACATTTCGTGATAAATATATAAAAAAAAAGTCTTTAAATTTTTGAGGTGTTATGTGATAAGATGTGATTATCTTTTTTTTTTTTATTGAAATTAATATTAATAGGAGTTATATGAGAATTTTTTATTTTTAGTAGAGACAAAATATGGACTATACGAGAATATTTTATTTTCAGTGAGAACAAATTATAAAAATTAGAAAAATTTTTGAGAAAAAATTAAAAGGATAAAAAATTTGAGGGGGTGTTTGGTGAATGAGTTTAGTTTAAGATTTTTAAGTTTCAATAATAATTTTTGTTGACTTTTCAGAAAAGACAAAAAACTTTTTCAGAAAAAGACAAAAAAAATACAGTTTAACTTGAGTTAAACTTATATGCCAAACAGACCCTGAGTGGAGGCTACAACCCCACTCGCACCCCCTCCCTCCGCGTATGTGCATATTTATTGTAAAGTTGGTCCCCACTTAATACGGGTTAGATTTTTCTCTCACACGGCCTCTTTTAGTTTTTTCAGTTCTTACTCCAATTCCTTAAAAATCAACACCATAACTTTTATTAAGAGATAATTATGGAAACAAATTATAATCTGTATCCAATTCCAACACAAGATAAAAAAAATGAAAATTATTCCGTTTTCAAATTCATATATATATATATATATATATTTGAACTGAAGTAGGAGATTCAAAGCTCGGGATTTCAACATTAGACATGGGTGTGGATTCAAAGCTTGCAATAATATCGTCAATCATTTTTTTTTTTTTTTGAGAACAAAAGAAATCTGTTATTAAAATGTGGATCCCAATACAATAATAGATCCTATTGGTGGAGTGCTATATACATATATATATATATATATATATTTTTTTTTTTTGTCGCATGAAAAATCCCATGGACTCAAAAAAATAAAAATAAAAATAAAAATAAAAACCTTCTACCTTTACCATGGCCAACAGCTTTATATATCCCACACAAGTCTTTTTCAATCCCGTCTTTGCTAAAGCAGAAAGAAAGGGGACTAATTGTCACAAGCCTCTTAAGTCGAGAAAATTAAGGCTGTGTACATTATGAAGTCCACAACTTTCTTATGTTTATGGGGTCTTGAAAATTGAATTTAGGAGCCAACCATAGTAAGCAAGAGCTAAAAAACGTCATTTTTCTTATTTTCTTAATACTAAGCTAAAGTTTCATAGCGCCGACCTAGATAGGATAGTTTACAAGTACCTAGACATATAGCCTTAGAATCTGGCGCCACAAGCCGAGAACTGTAGTAATAATTTAAATAAAATACTGTTCTTGTAGTTAAATCTGTCTCTTCATCTCTATAATTTTATTTGCAACATCCCTTGTACGTGGACACTTTATATGTGTATTAATGGTAGGCACGTGCTACGTACGAGTGTAACGAATTTGTTAAATTAAAAAAAAATTTAAATTAAAAGGTTATTATGAGAAAATAGTCGTTAAAAAACAATGAAGAGAAAACAATTAAGTAGGAAAAAATTAGAGAGGAGTTCGTAAATACTACTAGAAAATGTGGATTCCACAACGGAGATTCTACGACCGTTTTTAAAAATCATCGTGAAAAATGCAATAAAAACACGGAGCGAAATAGAGTTTCCAAAAACCGTCGTGCAAGCCGAAACTTCCACGACGGTTATAAAAAACCGTCGTGGAAGAGCATGCTTCCACGACGGTTTTTAATAACCGTCGTGGAAGCTTGCAAAATGCAAAAAAAAAAAAACCTTTCCACGACGGTTTTTTGACCGTCGTGGAATCCAAAGCTTCCACGACGGTCCGTCGTGGAAAGTAAAAAAAAAAAAAAAAAAATTTTAACTTTCCACGACGGTCTTTGACCGTCGTGGAAGCTTCGGATTCCACGACGATCAAAAAACCGTCATGGAAGGTAAAAAATTTTTTTTTTTTTTTTTTTTGCAAGCTTCCACGACGGTTTTTATTAAAAACCGTCGTGGAATGGTCTTTTTTCACAAATTTTTTTTTATTTTTTTTATTTTTGGACTCTACCACGACGGTTTTTGGCGAAAACCGTCGTGGTAGGTGAACATACCACAACGGTTTTCCACAAAAATTGTCGTGGTAGGTACTAAGCGGGAATTTTGAAAATTTTTGAATTAAATTTAATTTTTTGGAGCGTGTATTAAAACTCAAAAAAATATCATCTTTCCCACCCCATTACATTCCGAGCCTTTTTCCTCCTCTCTCTATTTTACCTCTTAAATTTTTCTCTTGGCTCCATTCTCCGATGGCCTGCTCCACCACTCACGCGGCCTCCACCATTCTCCGACGGGTCCACCAAGGAACTCACGCGGCTTTCCCTCTCTCTCTCGCCACACTCCACCCGTACCCACGGTCGACAAGCGGGTAAGTTGTAATGTATATTGTTTGGATAATACACGGATTTGGAAATTTTTCATCCAAAATGTTGATTTTGTTGATTGTGGTTGTTGATAAAATGTTCCGTCCAAAATGTTAATTTTGTAGATTGTTGAGTTGGGAATATTCCATCCAAAATGGCCAAAATCCGTCTCCTACATTTTCGATGATTGTTCATTGTGATTGTGTTTTAGATTTGAATTAAATTGGTTGGGTAAGGCACGGATTTGAGAATTTTCCGGAAAAAAGTGTTGATTTTGTGATTTAAATGTTTTTGAGGAAATGAAACGAATTCGTAAATTTTTTTTTTCATTGTTACCTACCATGACGATCAAAAAATGTCGTGATAGGGGGTCATACCACGACGGTTTCTCAAGGAAACTGTCGTGGAAGATTTCCTTACCACGACGGTTTTTTGTGTAGAACCATCGTGGTATGTTCTTAAATATCCATATTTAAGCACTATTTTTGTCCACTCCACGACGGTTTTTTAACCGTCGTGGAATCTGAAAAGATTCCACGACTCTGGATTCCACGACGGTTAAAAAACCGTCGTGGTATCCACATTTTGTAATAGTGAAATCATTTAGAAAGTTAATTGGGTGGTGTAATGAGAAAATAATAATTGAGATGGTTAACAAAAAAATTTGTTTGAGTAAGGATGCATTTAAAAAAAATTGTATTTCAAAATGGGAAAAAAAAAACAAAAAATACAAATTAAAATGATGAAAGAAAGCAAATTAAGAAGAGATCGGCAAGTGGACAAAAGTTAATAATAATTTTAAAGAGTAAAAAGAACAAAAAATATATTTACATACTTTGGATCGATATTCAATTTAGAGCCAAATATTATGAAAAATAATAGTTAATAATTTGAAATCGTCATGAAAAAAAAAGTATGTATTTATATGAGAGAGGTTTTTGAATGAGGTAAAGGAGAAAAAAATTTTAGCAATTAAAGAAAAAGAAAGAGAAAAAAAGAAAAGGGAAAAAATTGGCTTGAAATACACTTTAAATTTCAACTTGAAAACTTTGAATGGAAAAAGGTTAGGGTTTTGAGAAAAATACCTTGAATAAGGCTAGGGTTGGTTAGGGTTTGGTTTGGCACCCAAAATGCTCACCCTTTCTTCCTAACACCACAACCGGTTCTTGCCGCTAACCAAGGCACCAAAATTTTTCGGTTGGCCCCTAATTTGACCCTCCACCAAGGCTCGGCCACACCACCCTCTTGTCACCAAAAATTTCAGCTTTTTTCTTCCTTTTTCCCACTCAAAGCCGTGGGTTGCCCTTGACCAAAAATGGCCCCAAAATTTTGTTTTCAACTTGGTTCTTGGTTGCTTGATCAAAACCAAATTCTCCCACAAGTTTTTCCCTAAAAACTTTTGGTTTTCTCTCTTGTTTTCCTGCACTCCCACACTCGGCAGCCAGCCCCCAAAATGGCACTAGGAAATTTTTTTTTTTCAAACTTTCCCTTTTGATTGCACTTGAAAACCGAATACTAGCCCTAAATAGACCTAATGAAAATTTT
Organism: Ficus microcarpa; assembly: GCA_025413485.1. NCBI lineage: Eukaryota > Viridiplantae > Streptophyta > Magnoliopsida > Rosales > Moraceae > Ficus > Ficus microcarpa. The sequence continues at coordinate 10,612,134 of CM046378.1, forward strand.
GGTTTTTCTTTCTTCACTCTCTCATCCTCACTCTCGGATTTTCCTAGAGAAAATTGGCCAAAGTTTTGCTAAGTTTTTCAATAAAAATGAATAATGCACACCCCTATTTATAGAGGTGGAAAATCTTTTGAAAATTCTAGAAAAACCCCTAAATTTTAAAAATTTGCACAAAATGCATGCTAGGTGGCCGGCCAACACCTTGGGGAGCAAGACAAAATTTTTCTAGAACATGCCACATGTCCATTAAGGCTTGGTTCAAAGAATTATGATGTCAAAATTCAAAAATAGATGATGTCATAAATATAAGGCTTTGTTTGGCTACTTTTTTGAAAAAGCAGTCTAATTTTAAACTTAACACAGATAAATCCAATACTGTGTTTACTAATACACAGTACTGATATTTTATACTGCAGTCAAAATTTTATCTATGTAAAATCGGACTGGAAAATTTTTTTCTTATTTTCTCAAACCCTTTTGCCCCGTGCCCTAACTTAGTGTTTTTGATTTTTCTACGGCAGTTTTAGTTCTCATTTATGTCATATTACCTGAAAAATGGGTTTTCGCAGTATTTCTTCCATACTGCGTGTCACAGAATTATACAGTCATCACTTTGACTATATTGGTCAAATTTTGACTTTCCCGGGTCAAAGTTGACTTTTTCGGTCAAACCTTTGATCGTCCTAAAATCAGGCAATTTTCATCCATTTTCATCCGAAAAGGCCATTTGCTTATCAAAACAATCATATTTGAGTCTTATAAAGTTATAAGAACTCACAACACATAATAAAGTTCTAAATCGAACTTTTTTGTAAATGCCTTTACGGCATACATTTAATTCCTTTTAAAGAGAAAATAATAATACAGAAAAATTAGGTATTACAATCTATCCCCTTAAAAATTTTCGTCCTCGAAAATTAGAACAACTCGGGGTAGTTCTTTCTCATCTCATCCTCTAGTTCCCAGGTTGCTTCCTAGACCTTGTGGTTTCGCCACAATACCTTAACCATGGGAATAGTTCTATTTCTTAAAACCTTATCTTCCTTATCGAGAATTCTAATGAGTTTCTCTTCGTAAGTTAAATCAGTCCGAACCTCTACCAGTTCTTGACTAAGTATGTGGGAAGGGTCAGGTACGTACTTCTTCAGCATCAAAACGTGAAAAACGTTGTACATTGATGCTAATTCCGGTGGTAGGGCGAGCTTATACGCAACTTTCCCAATCCTTTCAAGGATTTCGAACGGTCCAGTGTACCGTGGACTAAGCTTCCCTTTCTTGCCAAATCGCATTACCCCTTTCATAGGGGCAATCTTGATGAAGACGGCATCCCCGACTTGAAACTCTAACGGTTTTCGACGTTTATCGGCATAGCTTTTCTGTCGGCTAAAAGCTACGTTGAGCCTTTGCTTGATCTTCTTGATATCCTCAGACGTCTTCTCGATGAAGTCCGTGGTTTGCAACTGCTTCTGCCCAACTTCTTGCCAATGGATGGGTGATCGACATTTTCTTCCATATAATGCTTCAAATAAAGCCATTCCAATTGATGCATGATAACTATTATTATAGGAGAATCGATCAGTGGCAGCTTCTGATTCCAATTTCCTTTGAAATCCAAGACACATGATCTTAACATATCCTCTAGTGTCTGGATAATTCTCTTCGACTGGCCATCCGTTTGGGGGTGAAATGCCGTACTAAACTTCAATTTCGACCCCATAGCAGTGTGAACACTTATCCAAAATTGCGAAGTGAAGTGTCCATCACGATCCGAGATGATCGATTTTGGAACTCCATGTAGTTTAACGACCTAGCTACGTAGATTTCTACTAATTTTTCTACCGAAAAAGTGGTTTTAATCGTGATAAAGTGGGCCGATTTGGTCAATCAATCGACAATGACCAAAATCGTGTCGTTCCCACTTGTAGTCCTGGGCAGTCCTACTACAAAATCTATGGTAATTTGCTCCCATTTCCATTTAGGGAGCTCTATTTTCTACAATTCGCCTCCAGGATGTCGATGTTCAGCCTTAACTTTTTGACAAGTTAGGCACTTCGACACGTATTCCGCTACTTCGTTCTTCATGTTGGGCCACCAATAGGTTTCTCGGAGATCCTTGTACATCTTGGAAGCTCCTGGATGTACAGAGTATGGCGTTTTATGTGCCTCCGACATTATTTGATTCTTCAAATCTTCCATGTCCGGAACACAGATTCTCCCCTTGAAGTAGATAACACCATCAGCAGAAGCCCTGAACTCCGTGTTCTTCTCGCCAAAAAGTTGTGTTTTCAGCAATGAGGAATCTTTTCCTTGTTGCGCCTTGATGGAGTCTAGCAGATCAGACTTAAGGGTTAGCGAAGATAATCTTCCCGTTATCATCTCTAGGTTGAAATCGGTGATCTCCCTTTGTAGAGGCTTATGAAATGCTTCAATAGACATCAGCATGCCTACTGACTTCCTACTTAATGCGTCAGCTACCCTGTTTGCCTTCCCAGGGTGGTAAAGGATTTCACAGTCATAATCATTTACGAGCTCTAACCATCTACGTTACCTCATATTTAACTCCTTCTGAGTAAAAATATACTTGAGGCTCTGATGATCGGTATAGATTTCGTATCTGTTTCCGTACAGGTAGTGTCTCCAAATCTTAAGTGCGAAGACCACTGCTGCTAGTTCCAGGTCGTGCGTAGGATAATTCCTTTCGTGATTCTTTAGTTGTTGTGATGCATATGCTACTACCTTCCCATTCTGCATCAGAACAGCTCCTAATCCATTCTTAGAAGCATCACTGTAAATCTCGAAGTTTCTTGCGTCTACATCAGGAATTATCAGTACGGGCACGCTTGTCAGCTTCCTTTTAAGCTCTTGAAAATTCTCCTCGTATTTCGGAGTCCATTCAAATTTCTTTTCTTTTCGGGTGAGGGCGGTGAGGGGTGCTGCAATCTTCGAAAATCCTTCCACGAATCTTCGGTAGTATCTCGCCGATCCAAGAAAACTCCTTATCTTTGTGACGTTTCTGGGTAATGGCCACATACTGACTACTTCCACCTTCGCTGGGTCTACGGAAATTCTTTCCTTCGACACCACATGCCCCAAGAATGAACCTTTTCTAGCCAAAATTCACATTTCGTGAATTTAGCATACAACTGATGTCACCTTAGCATTTCCATCACCAACCTAAGGTGATGCTCATGCTCCTCTTTGGATCTTGAATAAATTAAAATATCATCAATAAAGACGATAACGAACTTATCCAAGTACTCCTTGAACACGCGGTTCATAAGGTCCATAAAAGCAACTGGGGCATTGGTCAATCCAAACGACATGACTAGGAACTCGTAGTGGCCATATCGCGTTCGGAAAGCTGTCTTGGAGATGTCTGACTCCTTGATCCGAAGTTGATGGTAGCCTGAACGTAAATCGACCTTCGAGAATACGATCGCTTCCCTGAGTTGATCGAAGAGATCGTCAATCCTCGGGAAGGGGTACTTGTTCTTGATCGTAATCTTGTTTAGCTCCCGGTAATCGATGCACATACGTAGAGATCCATCCTTCTTTTTCACAAACAAGACAGGCGCTCCCCACGGAGAATGGCTCTGTCGGATGAACCCTTTGTCTAGCAATTCCTGTAGTTGTACCTGTAGTTCTCTCAGTTCTACCGGTGCCATTCGATGCGGCGCTTTCGATATCGGTGCGACTCCGGGTAGTAGTCCAATCTCGAATGAGATTTCGCGTTCTGGCGGAAGTCCGGGTAAATCCTGTAGAAAGACATCCACGTATTCCCTTATAATAGGAACATCTTCCGATATTAGTTCCTTCTCCTGATCCTTGTCTACCATGTTAGCTAAATACCCCTGACATCCATTAGCTAACATCTTCCATGCTCTTATTACTAAGATGAATTTGGTGGCTGAATTCCGGGGTTGTCCGTAGAAATTAAACTCGTCCTAGTCATCCGGGCTGAACGTTACACAACACTTTCGACAATCAATCTTAGGGTTGTACCTTCCTAAGAAATTCATCCCCAAGATCACATCGAAATCCTGAAGTTTGATTGCGATGAGATCTACAAGTAATTCTTTGCCACAAATAATAACGGAAACATTTTGAATCCAAAAGTTGGACCACAAAATTTCTCCAGATGACAGAGAAGCTTTAAAGGGTTGTTCTACCCTATTCACCCTACTTCCTAATTTCTGAGCAAACTCCATTGATATAAATGAATGGGTAGCGCCAGAATCAAACAACGCAATCACATCATAGGTGGTGATAGAACTCTGACCTGTCACCACGTGTGATGTTCCTGCCTCGACGTCTCCCTTCGTGTAAGCATAGATTCTGGCTTAGGGTTCAGGCGCCTCCAGTCTGCCTTGTGCTATTGAAGGTCTTTCAAGCCTGGCTTGGACTGCGTGCAATTGGAGCTGGTTGGGGTTCCGGTTCTGATAAGGAGGGTGTTAATTCGATTATTCTGAAGGCAGTTCCTCGCGTAATGCCCTTCCTTGTCACATACATAGCACGCATTTGTCCCCATCCTACAGGCTCCTGGGTGCTTCCTCCCACATTTGGCGCACGTGGGGTAGCTAACGTTGTTTCCCTCATTTCCCCGGTTGTTTCGTTTCTGGGGGAAATTTCTTTGTTGACCCTGGCCAGTAAAGTTCCTTTTACATTTGTTCCTCCCAAACTGTTTGAGACCTTACGCAGAGTTGCTGGTCTGGCCTTTCGAGTACGCCTCCGAACCTTGACGAGGTTGTGTCGGCTTTGCCATAGCCTTCTCCTCTTTCCTTGTCTTGAAGATATGAGCCCTAGCTTCCTTATCTTGGTTGATCCAGTACTCGGCTCTCAGGGCTCGACTGATGTAATCCGACACCGTACTAGGTGGGTTGCTGCCAATACTCACTTGCTTTGCAATATCAGTTCGGAACATCTTCATCATTAACCTTACCTTCTCTACTTCATTAGGTACCAAGTTCGGACATAACCGAGCAAGTTGCTCAAACTTCTTGATGGCTTCCATTACCGTCATCGACCCCTGTTGGAAGTTGGTAAATTCGTCCTGTTTCGCGGCAAGGATTTCTTTGTTGTAGTACATCGTGCGAAACTCGTTCAAAAAGTCTTGCCAACTCATGGCCATGACGTCTCGTCGCATTTGCACGGTCGTCCACCAATGCCTCGCGTCTTTCTTACGAGCAAAGGAAGCACAGAGTACCTTCTCTTGCTCTGTGAGTCGCATGAAATCCAAGATAACTTGGATGTCGATTAGCCAGTTGTCGGCTGTAATCGGGTCTTTAGGCCCCTCGAACTCGGGCGCCTTCATTCGTCTGAAACGTTCGTAAAATAAATCCTCACATACCAGCGGCAGAATTACTTGTACTCCAGCTGGAGCCATTGGAATCTCAGCATTCCGAGGAACTTCTTGCCGGGCCTCCGGTTGAACTCCCGGGTGAACATTGGGTACCTGAGGTACCACTGGGGGAACTTGTGGCGCTTGCTGTGGAACCTCATGGACCTAGGTTCCTTGGTTTATTCGAGCTAGTTGCTCGCGAAGTCGAGTTGTCTCTTGTTGCTGTTCTAGCAACTGTCGTTGTAGGTTAGCTACTATCGTTGTTAAATCCGGCTCAGGCGGATTAACGGGTACGGCTCTTCGTGGACGTACCATCTTTTAAATTCCTAAAATAAGAAAAGATATCATCGTACTATCAATATATTTTCTTTCATGCATAACTTATCATATCCTCATATCATCATTCATATCATACTTATAGCACTATAACATCGTCCTACATATCACATCATAATATCATTATATGCCATAACTCAATGGCATATTTGTATCACGTCAGATACTTTTCATAACTTGTAAAACCATAACATAACTCTTGTCATTTATCCCGTGTTTACACGGTCTCTTTGTACAATTTCAAAAGTACATCGTTTTAAAAGCACATATTTTTCACGGTTTCAAAAATACATACCGTTTATATCAATATTTACAATATTTTCAAAAACACATCGTACTGTACATGCATATTTACATATTTACGGCCAAAATTCCAGATGGAAGAGTCTAACACTTTCCCATCGTACATAAGTACAACCTAACGTCCAAAATAACAAACTAATATGGTTAGTCCTAAAATCAAAAGAAATATACAAGGCGGCCCTAGATCTAACTACAACCTCGAGCGTGATCACTGATGCGTCTGAATCGGAATCCGAAGCTACGTCCCAGTCTGCATCGTCAAACAAGATCTCCTCAGGATCATCGTCAAAAGGAACCTCCTCGGGGAAGTCATCGGCATCCTCATCCTCTTCTAGCCAACCTCCCTGCTCAGGCTCGGGCTCTATCTCCTGCTCCTCATCTTCCTCGTCGCTGGAGATAACGATAACCGGGGGGTCCTCTGGCGGGCCTATCGGTACAACGCCAGCAACTGCAGCATCATCGGCGTCCATCAGATCCTCAGCCTCATTGGCTGGGATCTCCTGTACCGGAACTGCTGGGATCGGGTCCTTGGGGAATAAGGGCCCTACCTCGTACTGCGGCTCCTTCTGCCCGGCATCGTCATCGACAGGAACCTGGAAATCGTCAACGTGGCCGTCAGTGCGTACTGTCTGGGCAATGGTCTCAGCCTCTAGTATGTTGTCGATCAGGCTGCCGACGGTCATCTCTAACGAGGGTGATGGAACGAACTGACGAATGTGAGTGGGTACCCCGTTCCGTAAGAGTACCAGTGCCTCCAGCTCGGGATGAGTAATATCCTGAGGAACGTATGGGACCATTGTCTCTTGGAACCTCCAGCAGTAATGGCTCATGGTCTCCCCTATGTATGTATGCTAATTCTCTGCCATCCTCTGGTATCGGGTGTGTCACATGTCCCGATAGATCTTGGGATCACGGATAGTCTCATCAACCCTTCTAGCTGGTAATGACCCGTAACGTGCGAGTACGGTGGTCCGGAAGTGTGCCCACGTACAGCTGGGCATCTGCCTCTCCCCTAGAGTCACCCACCATAGTCGGGAGTCTCCGATCAGGCATTTACTGGCAAGTGAGACCTGTAGATGTGCCTCTATATGGCAGATATGGAATATCAGCTCCATATAGTAGAGCCAAGATCCGATAGATACTGATCACCTCGTGCTGTCGAATAATAGAGGCTGGGACCTATAGAATGCCGTGACTGCCTCTCGATCCTCTTCAACTTGTATAGGATCCATGTTATCGTGTCTATCATACATAATTCGATCATAAGTATTTACGCATATACATACGTAAAATAAAACTTAACTTACAATGATGGCGGTGATGGCAGGCAACTGTGAAATCAATGTCGCAGGGAAACTGCTCTGATACCAACTCTTGTAACGACCCGCCTAGCACTGGCCGTTACCATACTTACATACATAGATGAATTACATATACAAAGCTTACTTATTATGCATAAAAGAACGGGATTTTTTTATACGGTGTGTATAGAAAGATATGGAATATAAAGAATGAACGGGTAATAGTATTTGTGCATACGAGAATTAATAATTAGTAAATAGCGGTTGTTCAAGCATTCTATAATTTACATATAAATTCGAAACACGTAGCAGTTTTCATTCCCCACGTTTCACAGTGCCCGATCACGCGACTCTATCTTGTATCATCAATTGCTGGCAGGTTGTTTACCTACAGCATAAACTCAAGACAATGAGCTTTCGCTTAGCAAGTACAACTCCTATACCGCGACACATAACCTAACATACATCTTAACTTATCCTATTCATAACATAACAATTCAACTCCTTACTTTGTGTGACGCCCCGACCTACGTAGGGCCGTCACCTTCCTTACTAAACTATACATTACTTGATTTTTTTGAGAATAAATTTTTTTTTTCTCAACATACATATATATAAATAATTTAGCCCATAGCAAACTTGTCTTACATACATATTGAAATAAAAAGATCGTTTCAAGTCTTCAATACCAGATATACCATATAACATAATTTGTTTTTGAAATATATACATATATACATAAACCCATTAACTCTAAAGGAGGTTGCGGAAAATATGTGTAGTGGTATCCCACACCACCCTTCATCCGCCGCATCGTCCACATGTAGCCCATCAATTAAACTGCAGGCTTCTTACCTATAGTATGAAATATATCTGATGAGCTTTCGCCCAGTAAGCACAAACTTAATCTCACAAAAACATTTAACATGTCAAACATTATATACATATGCATGAACCATTTATACTCATTTATGAATCTTTTATGATTCGTTATCATCTTGGACTTATTATCTTTCTTTAACCTTTGGGCCCCTTTATGTACGTACCAGATGCGCGTTCTCCAGATAAAGTTAGGGATTGCAAAGTCCCTAACAATTTTGGGAAACATTGAACTTGAACATTGATAACCCTCCACCTGATGGAAGGTTGGTACGACACCTTACTTGTGTATTCTTACCATGTGGTTTAACATTAGTGATCATACCTCATGATGTTACTATAACATATCATAACTTGACATTTCATCATTTCATGACATTCTTCGAATCATGACATGGCATTTTTAGAAATATATCATCTTATGAACATGGCTTGGCTTTCTTAAAAATATAACATCCTTTGAACATGGCGTTTTCATAAACATGGTATTTTCATAAACGTGGCATTTTCATAAACATGACATTTTCGTAAACATGACATTTTCATAAACGTGGTATTTTCGTAAAAGTGTCATTTTCGTAAAAGTGTCATTTCCATAATTACGTCATTTTTTGAAAATGTGACATTTTTAAAACATAGCATTTTTGAAAACATGGCATCTCTGAAAATGTAACATTTTTCGAAAACATGATATTTTTAAAAACATGACATTTTTAAAACTTGGCGTTTTTAAAACATGAAATTCTTAGAACATAGCATTCTTATACATAACATTCTTTAACTTGGCATTCCTTAACATGACCTTCTTTAACATGACATACATGTCACATTATTAACTTAACTTTTCATCATAACATGACATAGCATAACATGGCATTCAAAGCATAGCATTTATAACATAGCACATTTGAAAATAGGTTACTATTTTCATACTGCAGGTGAGGTTTGTACTTATCTCGTGTGCTATTTCCTGAATGTTGCTGCCTCAACTCGGGTTGCAACAGCAGGTTACTTCCTGCTATGTAAAAGAGTATAGGATAAGAATCTCATCATAAAATGTTGGTGACTTAACCAACATTCAATCATAATCTTTGTTATATGTTCCCCCTATCATACACATGATAGCTCATTGGGTTACCTAAGGTAACCTTTGTTGCTAAGCCCACATACAATTAGGGTTAGGTTATTATCCTAACATTAGGCTTATGTCTTAACATCCTTAATCCATTATTAATCTTGGTATATTATAGAGTTATATTGGATAACCCTTAAGGATGTTAATCTAGGTCAAACTTTTGGTCAACCAAAGTCAACATTTGGTCAACTAAGGTCAACCCTCTATGGGTCATACCTGGGCTTGGCTCAGTAACTCGGGTATCCCTCCCGGTTACTATCTGTCATCATTTTCTTATTAAACCTTAAAACCATTTGGCCAAAAATCTATTTTTCTTATCTTGAAGACATTTGGTTTAAAAATCCCATTTTTCTTACTTTTAGAAATTTTGGTAATTTCAAATCCAAAACCTTAAAATTCGTGGTTTTTGAAATGGAGACTTATAAAAATTGTTAAGGGCTGAAAACTGCCTTTAGAACAGTTTTCACAGTCAAAACAGTGGTTTTGTGGAAAAATACAATTTTTCAGTTTTGTTTTTAGGAAATCCTGTGCAGGAATTTCCTATTCACTGCACAGTCTTTACAAATCAGTGTCAGTTTAAAAATCCACTTTGAATCTGAAAAAGTTGTCTTCATGAAAGTTCTAGCTCTCAAAAAATTCTAAAACTTTCATGTTTTACAAAAAATTTAATTCGGACTCTAACATGTCCATTTTCTTGTTTGAAACCACCTGACCGTGCATAAAAACCTAGGCACGGTTAGGCTCGGGTTTTCACAAAAACCGAGGTCATTGGAGTCTCATTTTGAAAAAATGTTAGTGTTTCCCTGTAGGAAAACCTCTTCTGAACAACTTTCATGTTTTACGTTTTTCCCAATTCGGCCTCTAAAGGCCTCAAATTTCAGTTTCCAGAAAACTGGCCAGTGTTCACCCGAACCTGGTAGTTTTTGGGTTTTAAGTTCGTTTTACGTCCTATTGTCGCAAACTAACTCAACCGAACATACAGGAGCCTAAAGAACAATCATGCAGCATTTTCTAGTGTCCCATTTTGACATATATGCAATCCCATCGTGCCCATGCAGCTCATCAACCAAACTGCCCTAACCTAGGGTTGCATGGTTCTAGTTCCAATCCATCATTCCATTCATTCACATTCACTCTAGCAACCTAACTTATCATGCTTAAATATCCTTGGGGAACATACAACACATCCACATCTAGCATGCAATCCTAGCAAGCATAATTAATCAAAATTCATAAACAAACCACCCTTAAATCTAATCAAGCATACACTTATCAACCTAGGGCAATAAAATAACTTTGAGCTTATGCTCTTACAATCATGACTTGGAAATACATTTAAATTTTAGATTTAAACCTCAATTGAAAAGGGTTAGGGTTTGGAGCTATTACCTGGATTATCTCAAAATTTTGGGGCTAGGGTTCGGCTCACCAAATTCCCCCCCTAGGTCCTCCAAAACCAGTTCTAGCCCTCCAATTGACACCCGAAAGTTTGGTTGGTTTCTTGAACCAAAACCATGCACCACTAACCTCAATTTTTCCTCACTTTTCCCTCCACTCACAGCCGGCTCTTAGTCAGAAAATGGTCTCAAAAATTTTCCAAATCCTCACTTAAAGTCACTAGAAGAAAATCCAACACCCTTGCACTAAAACCCCTTTGATTCACAATTTTTTTCTCTCTTTAGGTGACTAATTTGGGTTCGGATTCTTGGAAAAGAGAAAAGGGCAGAGCTTGGCTATTTTTCTGAATTTTTCCAGCCCAAAAACCGACCTCCTTGGTGGCTATTTATAGTGGTGGAGAAATTTTCTAAAAATTGCATAAAAACCCCTCAAAAATCAAAATTTTCACTTTGACCCCCAATAGGTGTCATGTTGGCCGGCCATGCCTTGCCCTCCAAGGCTTGCTTACTTCATCAAGGTGACATCATCTTGATGACATCACTTGCTTACATCACTAATTTTTCAAAAATTACATTTTTGCCCCAAATGACAAAATCATTGCATTTTTACCCCCTAGGTGGCTGGCAACCTCACCCCATTTCTAGAGACTTCCATAATTCTTTCCATCCTTTATTTAATCATTTATGATGTCATAAATCTATGGTGAGGTGATGTCATCACCTAATGCCTCGTTTGGCTAATTCCTTAATACGCAGTCCATTTTTTTGCTACACAGATATTTTTAATACTGTTATCCATTAATAACAGTATTTTATACTGTACTACAGTCTAAAATTTATCTGTGTAAAAATGGACAGTAAAAATTTTTTTTTCTATTTTTCAAAGTCTTTTTTGCCCTTTATTTCTAACTTGGTGTGCTTGATTTTTCTATAGTGGTTTTGAATTTTAATCTTGCTATCTTGTCTCTAATGACAGTTTTTCACAGTATATTTTTCATATTGCTTATCAAATAACTATACTGTCATGCCTTTGACCTCTTGGGTCAACCTTTGACTTTTTGGTCAACTTTGACCTTTTCGGGTCAAACTTTGACCAATATAAAATCATGAAATTTGTTAAGCCTTTTTCCATAAAAAGCTTCATACATAACTAAACAATCACTTATTAAGTCTTATAGCTAATTTAATGAGAACTCAAACATTAGCTAATTAAATTATGAATTTCACATTGATATTCATAATTTTCCATAAAATATCTTATAAACACATAATATGGATTTTAATTCCTTATGAATAAGGAAATCATGAGTCCATGGAAAATTCGGGTCTTACACTTAGCACATCATTACATAATACATGCATGAACCAATTATGTTCATATTATGCTTTCTTATTCTATCTTAGCTTACTTTAATTTCTTATCTTACTTAGGGGCCCTTAACATGAGTGTCCGTACCCGGCACGTAACTATGGAGTGGTTGGGGTGGTCAGTCCAAGTCCAACTCAATCCATAGTCCAACTCGACCTTGGACGAGTAGTACGACACAAGCGACTTGTCGCCTAGGCAACTTGTTGCCCTTCTCTTCTTTTCATCTTGTCATTCTTGAACTCGTTATTCTTATTAGAATTAGTGAGCATGCATCATGATACCACCTATTCTTGCTTCATAATCAAACCACATTCTTAACTTAACATGCATTTCTTACTTAGCATACTTCATAATATAAGCATATCATATTACATATAACATGGCATCCAGTTATAGCATATAGCACATAGCACATAATAAAATCAATCATATCTAGGTAACTAATAGCATATGTTGTAGGCGGCGTTGTACTTACCTCTTTTACTATGTCCGAAATGATGTTGCTCCACTTCGGGGTGCAACTGCAGGGTACTTCCTGCTTAATTGAAGGACATAGGTAAGGTCTCTAATCTATGACCATAATATGTTGGTTCTCAACCAACATTCATGCAATGCTTTGGTTATATGTCCCCTTAACTATAAATCATAAACTACCTTATGTGTGGTTACATTAAGTAACCTTATCACTTTGGGTTATAATAAATAACCCTATTGAACTCATACCACGGCCTAGTAGGCTACGTTGGATAACCTTCCATGCTAATCCCACATGCAGACGTATAGGGTTAGGTCGTCATCTAAATTTGGGCTTATAACTTAACTTAATCCATAGCCTAATGGGTTGTATTGAGTAACCCCTTAGGTGACTAGTCCTAAGTCATACTAGGTTAACCAATGTTAACCTCTAAGGTTACTAAAATCAACCCTCTTCGGGTCAACCTTGGGCTTTGGGCCTAAGCCCGGTAACTCGGGTATAATTTTCCGGTTACCATTCGTCCATGCATAATTTTGATTGAAAATCTTGTTTTCTTGTTCTTGAAAAAGCTTGGCATTTAAGCCCAAAACTTTTTTAATTTCTTTAATTTCCCATAGCCTAATGGGTTGTATTGAGTAACCCTTTGGGTGACTAGTCCTAAGCCAAACTAGGTTAACCAATGTTAACCTCTAAGGTTACTAAAATCAACCCTCTTCGGGTCAACCTTGGGCTTTGGGCCTAAGCCCGGTAACTCGGGTATAATTTTCCGGTGACTATTCGTCCATGCATAATTTTGATTGAAAACCTTGTTTTCTTGTTCTTGAAAAAGCTTGGCATTTAAGCCTAAAACTTCTTTAATTTCTCATAAAAATTCTTGGTTCTTGAATTATGGTTTTATAAAACGTTTAAGGGTTGAAAACTGTCTTTGGAACAGTTTTCTTAGTCAAAACAGTATTTTTGAAGAAAAATACAGTTTTTCTAAATTGGTTCTAGAAAATCCTGTGCAGGAATTTCTTGTTCCCTACACAGTTTTTAAGAATCAGTTTGTATTTGAAAATCCGGATTGAATTAGAAAATGTTGTCTTTACGAAAGTTTTAGCTTTCGAAAAATTCTAAAACTTTTGTGTTTTAAGAAAAATCCAGTTCTGCTTCTATCCTTGTCAGTTTTCATTTGAAGCTGGCTGGTCGTGTAAACTAGGTCTGGGTAGACCAGTCTCGGATTTTTATAAAAACGGAGGCCATTGGAGTCTCATTTTGAGAAACGGTACATGTTGTCCCCTAGGAAAAACCCTTTTCTACAACTTTCATGTTTTACGTTTCACCCAATTCGGCCTCTAAAGGCCTTAAATTTCCACTTGTCGAAAACTGGCCAGTTTTGAATCCGAACTGGCAGTTTCGATTGTTAGGTCCGGTTTACATCCTAATTCGCAAAGTCTAACTCGACCAACCACTTCAGAAGCCTACACAACAAACATCCAGTGTTTCTAATGTCCCACATATTCAAACATGCTAACCCAACGTGCCCATGCAGCCCCTAACCGATTGCCTTAATCCTTGGACTGCATGGTTTCTAACTTTTACACATACCAAAACATACAAGCCATATCATTCCATACCAACCATTTAGCAGTCCTAACATGCATTCACAATCTCAAACACATAATTGGGGACATATAACCATATTCAAACATTCTAGCATGCAACCTAGCATTCAACCAATCATAAGCATATTAAATCATAAAATTGAACCAAACCACCCTAAATAACCTAATCAAGCACCATAATTAAACTAAGGGCAATAGAAATAAAACTTGAACTTATGCTTTTACAAACTTAGCTTGAAATACACTTTAAATTTCAACTTGAAAACTTTGAATGGAAAAAGGTTAGGGTTTTGAGAAAAATACCTTGAATAAGGCTAGGGTTGGTTAGGGTTTGGTTTGGCACCCAAAATGCTCACCCTTTCTTCCTAACACCACAACCGGCTCTTACTACTAACCGAGGCACCAAAATTTTTCGGTTGGCCCCTAATTTGACCCTCCACCAAGCCTCGGCCACACCACCCTCTTGCCACCAAAAATTTCAGCTTTTTTCTTCCTTTTTCCCACTTAAAGCCGTGGGCTGCCCTTGACCAAAAATGGCCCCAAAATTTTGTTTTCAACTTGGTTCTTGGTTGCTTGATCAAAACCGAATTCTCCCACAAGTTTTTCCCTAAGAACTTTTGGTTTTCTCTCATGTTTTCCTGTACTCCCACACTCGGCAACAAGCCCCCAAAATGGCACTAGGAAATTTTTTTTTCAAACTTTCCCTTTTGATTGCACTTGAAAACCGAATACTAGCCCTAAATAGACCTAATGAAATTTTTGGTTTTTCTTTCTTCACTCTCTCTTCCTCACTCTCGGATTTTCCTAGAGAAAATTGACCAAAGTTTTGCTAAGTTTTTCAATAAAAATGAATAATGCACACCCTTATTTATAGAGGTGGAAAATCTTTTGAAAATTCTAGAAAAACCCCTAAATTTTAAAAATTTGCACAAAATGCATGCTAGGTGGCCGGCCAACACCTTGGGGAGCAAAACAAAATTTTTCTAGAACATGCCACATGTCCATTAAGGCTTGGTTCAAAGAATTATGATGTCAAAATTCAAAAATAGATGATGTCATAAAATAAGGCTTTGTTTGGCTACTTTTTTGAAAAAGCAGTCTAATTTTAAACTTAACACAGATAAATCCAATACTGCATTTACTAATACACAGTAATGATATTTTATATTGCAGTCAAAATTTTATCTGTGTAAAATCGGACTGGAAAATTTTTTTCTTATTTTCTCAAGCCCTTTTGCCCTGTGCCCTTTAGTGTGCTTGATTTTTTTTATGGCGGTTTTAGTTCTCATTTATGTCATCTTACCTGAAAAATGGGTTTTCGCAGTATTTCTTCCATACTGCATGTCACATAATTATACAGTTCTCACTTTGACTATTCTGGTCAAACTTTGACTTTCCTGGGTCAAAGTTAACTTTTTCGGTCAAACCTTTAACCATCCTAAAACCATGCAATTTTCATCCCTTTTCATCCGAAAAGGCCATTTGCTTATCAAAACAATCATATTTAAGTCTTATAAAGCTATAAGAACTCATAACACATAATAAAGTTCTAAATCGAACTTTTTTGTAAATACCTTTACGGCATACATTTAATTCCTTTTAAAGAGGAAATAATAATACAGAAAAATCAGGTATTACAGTTACTGGGCATATACCATGTAATAATCAAATTTTTCTTACGGACTCGTAATTTCCTTGTATGTAAAGAAATTTAAGTCCGTATTATATATTTATAAAATGTTCCATGAAAATTATGAATATCAATGTGAAATTCATGATTTTATCAGTAAATGTTTGAATTCTCATTCAATTGGTTATGAGACTCAATAAGTAATTGTTTAGTCATGCATAAAGCCTTTTATGGAAAAAGGCTTACAAAAATCCATAATTTTATGTTGGTCAAAGTTTGATCGGAAAAAGTCAAAGTTGACCAAAAAGTCAAAGGTATGACGGTACAGTTATATGATAAGCAGTATGGAGAATATACTGTGAAAAACCGTCATTACAGATAGGATAGCAAGATTAAGATTCAAAACCACCATAGAAAAATCAAGCACACTAAGTTAGGAATAAAGGGTAAAAGGGCTTAAAGAAATAAGAAAAATTTTATGCAGTCCAATTTTACATAGATAAATTTTGGACTGCAGTACAGTATAAAAATACTATGTATAAGTAAGCACAGTATTGAAAATATCTGTGTTAGCCTAAAAGTGGACTGCATATTGAAGGAAAAGCCAAACAAGGCCTTAGGAGGATGACATCACCTCTTCATGGATTTATGACATCATAATTGATTAAACAAAGGATGGAAAGAAATATGGAAGGTTCTAGGGGGGTGAGTTGGCCGGCCACCTAAGGGGGTGAAAATGCAAAGATTTTGTCCTTAGGGGCTAAAATGTAATTTTTGAAAAAATAGGTGATGTAAGCAAAGTGATGTCATCAAGATGATGTAATCAAGGTGATGTAATCATTTGCTTGGAGGGCAAGGAGATGGCCGGCCATATGCCACATTGAGGGTATATTAGCAAATATTTTTGCAAAAAGGACTATTTTGTAATTTTGGAATTAAAAATAAATCCAAAAAATAATTTAATTTTCACCTATAAATAGGACCAAGGGGAGTCGGTTTTTGACTCAAAAAAATTGGGAAAACTTCCCTAGACCATGCCAAAATAATTTCTCACAATCTTTCTCTCTAAAAACCCGAACCCTAAAAGACCAAAAAGAAAAAAAAAAAAAAAGAAAAGTGAGGAAAGATTGGATCTAGACTAGTGACCGGATTTTGGGTGAGAAACCAACAAGGGTGGCTGAAATTTTGGAACGCCATTGGAGGGGAAAAACCGATTGTGGTAGCAGCCAAGGAAAAGGGAAAATTTTTGGGATCCAAGCTTGAGAACCAACTTCTAAACTCTAAAGGTAAACCCTTTGACCCTAAGCTTTTAAATTGAGCTTTAATTTGGAAATTTAAGTGTATTTCAAGTTGGTTGTAAGAGCATAAGCTCAATTTAATTTTATGCCCTAGTTTAGAAAAATTAAGATTTCGTGCTTGATTTGATTTAAGGGTGGTTTGATTATGAGCTTTGATTGATTATATGATTATGCTTATTTGACTTGCATACTAGATGTTTGATAAGTTGTGTGTCCTCCAAATATGTTCAAGCATGATTTAAAATGGTATCCTAGGTTACTAGAGTGGAACTTAAATGAATAAAATAGTTTGATTAGAACTAGAACCATGCAAACCCAAGTTTAAGGCAATTTCGTAAATGGTTTGCATGGATGCGATTGGGTTACATGCATGATGAAGTGGGACGTTAGAAAACGCTGTATACCTGCTTTTTAGGCTCCCACATGTTCGGTTGAGTTAGATTGCGCGAAATAGGACGTAAAACGAATTTAAGAACAAAAACTGCCAGTTCGGGTACAAATGGCCAGTTTTCTGGAAAGTGAAATTTGAGACCTTTAGAGGTCGAATTGGGAAAAACGTAAAACATAAAAGTTGTAGACAAGGGTTTTCCTAGTGGGCATCGTGGATCGTTTTTGAAAATAAGGCTTCAATGGCCTTGGTTTTGATGAAAATCCGAGCCTGACCGTGCCCTGGTTTCATGCACGGCCAGGTGAGTTCAACAAAGAACAAGAGCAAGTTAGAGTCCGAATTGAGTTTTCTTCAAAACATGAAAGTTGTAGGATTTTTCAAGATCTAAAACTTTTGTGAAGATAACTTTTTTAAATTCAATCCAGATTTTTAAACGGAAATTGATTTCTAAAAAATGTGTAGGAAACATGAAATCCATGCACATGATTTTTTAAAAACAATGCAGGAAAACTGTATTTTTCACCAAACTCAATGTTTTGACTGTGAAAACTGTTCCAATGACAGTTTTCAGCCCTTAACGATTTTTATAAGACCCCACTTTAAGAGCCACGAATTTTTATACGATTGATTGAAGGATTTTGGATTTAAACTAATCAAATTTTCCAAGGTAAGGGGAAATGAATTTTTAAAACCAAAGTTTAGCAAACAAGACGATTTCGGGTGGTAACCAGAAGTAAGATCCGAGTTACTGTGCTAAGCTCAAAGCCCAAGTATGACCCATAGTATGTTGACCTTAGTTGACCAAAATGTTGACTTGGGTTGACTTAGGTTGACCACCTCAATGGGTTACTCAAGATAACCCAATGGGTTATGGATTAAGAAGGTTAAGGCATAGGTCCAAGATTAGGATAACAACCTAACCCTACCAGTATGTATATGGGTTTAGCCCATAAGATTACCCGTTGTAACCAATTAAGTCATGATCCATGCTTAATTAGTCTTGAACAATAGGGTTACTGATTGTAACCCAGTAAGATATCTTGTGTTTAGGGGACATATAACTAAGGTTATGTATGTATATTGGTTAGGTCACCAACATTTTTATAGGATCCTCATTCTATGTTCTTTTAAATAGCAAGAAATAACCTGCTATTGTAACCTGACGTGAATCAACAACACTCAGGACTTAGCACACGAGATAAGTACAAACCTCACATACAGTATAAAAATAGTAAATACTATTTTCAAGTATGCTATATTATGCTATGCTATGTATGTCATGTTTACAAGTATACCATGTTTTCAAAAATGCCATGTTTTAAAAAATGTCATGTTTTAAAGTATGCCATGTTTTCAAAAATGTCATGTTTACAAGAATGCCATGTTTACACGAATACCATGTTTACAGAAATGTCATGTTTTCAAAAATACCATGTTTACAAGAATGCCATGTTTACAGAAATGTCATGTTTTCAAGTATGCCATGTTTACAAGTATGCCATGTTATGGTTAAAATGTTAAGTTATGATATGATATAATGACATCATGAAGCATGTTCACTAATGTTAAACCACATGGTAAGAACATACAAGCAAGGTGTCGTACCAACCTCCCGCCAGGTGGAGGATTATTCATGTTCAAGTTTAAGTTTATGATTCCCAGAATTGTTAGGAACCTTGCAAACCTTAATTTTCTCTGGAGAGCGTACATTCGTTACGTACACACAAGGGGACCACATGTTAAAGCAAAATAATAAGTTCAAGTCAATAATGGATCATAAAAGATTCATAATTGAACATAATTGGTTCATGCATAAGTGCACAACATATGTTATGTTTTGTAAGATTATATTTGTGCTTACTGGGCGAAAGCTCATCAGTATATTTCATACTATAGGTAAGAAGCCTGCAGCTTAATTGGTGGGCTATGTCGACGATGCAGCGAGTGAAGGGCGGTGTGAGATACCACTACGCAAAATCTTCCGCAACCTCTTTTAAGTTGATATGTGTATATGTATATATCTCAAAAACAAGTTATGCATGGTGTTGAAGACTTAGATATGTCTTTCTATTTCAGTATTGTATGTAGGCATGGCAAGCTTGCTATGTGAGTTAATCTATTTACAAATGTTTATGTTTAAAAAAAAATATTCTCGAATTTCTAAGCAAGTTTAAGTTATAAAAATCAAGAAGTAGTACAAGTACGTAAGGTAACGACCCTGCGTAGGTCGGGGCGTTACATACCAAAAGACTACCTTAGTCCAACTAAATGATTATAATTAAGGGGGATTGGGCCTTACAAGCCCAATAATAGATGGGAGGTATACACTTATGTGACTTCTAGTCACCTTGATTAATTAATTGATTAACTAACTAATTAATACACAAGCAAATCTAATTATGCTAAAAAATTTAATTAGTAATTAATAAAGTAATTAATTAATTAATTAATTAATAATTAATTATAAGAGTTAGTAGGTGATAATTAAGATTATTATATTGAGTAATTATATAATTATAATACATGATTAATTAAAGATTCATTAATCATTAATTATTTATATAATCATCAAAATAACTATGAATGATTAACTAGAGATTAATCAAATATTAATTATTAGATTAATCAAATTATTAATTATTAATATCAGAATTAATAATTAATAATTATTATATGAGAAAGAATATCTAAGTAACATAGTTAAATTATTAACAATATAATTATTAATAATTCAATTAAAATTATGTAATTTAATTATAATTACTCAATTAAATAAAGTAATAATTAACTACTGCCTAATTAATTAGTTAGCTTAATTAATTAGTTAGCTAATTAATTAATAAGTTAAATTAAAAAATTAAATTAATTAAATAATAATAGTAGAAATTTATTTAATACTTAATAATTAATTTAAATAAATTATTAAAGTTAATTATAATATAAGTAAATTAAGTTCACTTTAATTTATAAAATAAATAAACAAATGAATAAAGTTATATAACTATGATTTTATCTAATAATAAGATGTTGTTAAATTAGGACAATTTCTCAAACTTGAGTAGTAGGAGGTATAACTCCGGAAATTTAAGCACATAAAACAGGTAAGTACAAATCTCACCTATAGCATGATACAAAATGTTTTTATTTGCTGATACTCTATGTTTGCTATGATTTACCTTGACGAAATAATGGGCGTATGAGTTATATGTATTGCCTTGATTAAGCATCTGACGTGCACAATTTTCTTGCACTGACATGATTGACATGCCTTACAGATATTTATGCCATAATGATAGATGTATAATGACATGTAAATTTACACATTGTCACAATTAATAAGAATGAGGCAAACGAAAGATAAGATTAAGTGTCGTACTAACCTCCAATTAGTGAGAGGATATAACAATAACGAAAGTTATAAGATATAGCCTTGGAGGCTGTTGGAGGGTTGCTTCCCCAACTCCCCATTGGTTGCGTGGATATGGGTATGACATATGGACTTTTATGTAGACAAGACATGTATATAATGAAGCATAATTGAACACACATAGATCACATGTATTTTTGAACATTCATGATGTTACATGTGATGATATGATTTTATGAAAATGTTTTGTAAGATATTATTTGTACTTGCTGAGTAAAAGCTCAAACGTGTGTGTTCGTGCTGTATGCAATGCAGGTAAGCAGGCCGCTACTTAGATGCTTTATGGATTGGCAAAGCTATGCAAAGGCGATAAAGGAAGTGAGTGGGATACCACCACGAATTTAATTTCGGTATTTAGACTTCCTAAATTATTTTGTATCAACTATATTTATAATTATGTTTCCAATATTTTGGTAATACTAAACCAATAGGAGTACTTTACAAGAAAAAGACTTTAGATTCTTTCCTTTTAACTTATATAAAGTTATAGTTTTTTTTTTTAAATATTATCTAAGTACGAATTTAAATAGGATATTTATTATCTAGAGGTTTTCAATTTTCTCAGTTAAAAATTTTAATAAATTTAACTTTTATAGTACGAATATGGTTTATGAAAAAAAAAAATTTATATTTTTTGGAACCAAATATAAATAAGTGTTAAGATTAAATTAAATAAAAATAAGTAAGCTAGTTAACGGTTTAAAAAGTCAAGTCATTATTGTGTATGTGTCTATTCAGAAAAATAAAGAGAATGTGTGTCTCCTTTTGAGGGAAAGTGAGAAGAGAGCGAATCAAAGGGTGTAAGTAGTTTTGGATAGAGAGAGGTAGAGAATGTTTGACGAGGACAAAGGGAGAGCTTCTTAGAAGTTACTTTTGACTTCTTGAGTCCAAAATATACTTCTCAAAGTATTTGAATAATTTGATAAAAAGACTTCTGATCTTTAAAAGAGCTTTCTATTAAAATAAAAAAAAAATAACTTTCAGAAAAGTTCTTTTGAACAAATTTCAAAACTTATATTATAATTTATGTCAGATAATATAAACTTTATTTTTATATTTTTGTTAGTTATTGGAAAAGTTTAAAGTCATTTGGATTTCATAGAAAAGTCTCTTTTCTTACTAAAATAAAATCAAAAGCAAAAATTCTAGTGTCAAACGGGCCTCATGTATATCCATTATTGACCATTCCACGCGAAGAAGCAACTAGGAAAGCTAATATAGAAATTTGCGCAAAATATTTATTAAAAATTGACATGTGAATTGGAAGGAACCGACCGCTTAGTTTTGGCAGTTTTTGGAATTATTGCTTTGTGGTGATTGATTTCAATTTCGCAGTGGACTACTATGCACGTTCAACTTCATGACAAGTCACTTATCAAAAAAAAAAAAAAAAGAAAAAACATTAAAAGTACAAGTCTAAGGGGGAGTTTGGCAAACATTCCATTTCAAATTTATTTCAAACTATTTTTTGTCTTTTTCGTAAAAAGTTTTTGTTTTTTTCTCAAAAAATTTTTTGTCTTTTTTCTGAAAGTTCAAAAAAATTTACTATTACAACCAAAATATTTCAACTCAAACTAACTAATCAAACTCTCACTAAATAAAACTTTGACTGGATTTTACGCCGAAAGAATAGTTGAAGTCAAAGTCAACGAAGGAAATTTCGCACGAAGGTGAGTCATAAATAATTTTCTCAATGAAGTGTGATTGGTTGACTCAAGACTTGGGAAAACAACTCGTGCCTTGTAGCTTTTGCAATGCTCCATAAAACTCAAAATATTGCAGGATTTGAATTGCATTCGCAAAATCTACTCCTGGTTTATAACATGATCATGGCTGCAACCGTTGACCGTATGGCGGTTTTGTGGCTTGTATTTCTGGCACAATATTCAACTGTCAGTCTTTGCTTCCTCCATGAACACGAGGGCAAACTGTGCGTCGAAAGGGAGAGGCAAGCGCTCTTGAGTTTCAAGCAAGACCTTGTGGATCCCTCTAACAGGCTCTCGTCTTGGGTTGCTGAAGACGACGACTGCTGCAAATGGGCTGGAATTGTTTGCGACAACATAACCGGCCATGTCAAAGAACTTCACCTTGGACGTGCTGATTATCCGATAACGAGCAATCCCAACTCCATTGACCACTTCAAACTAAGAGGCAAGATAAATCCTTCATTGCTTGATTTAAAACATTTAAGTCACTTGGACTTGAACCGCAATGACTTTAAGGGAACTCAAATACCTAGTTTTATAGGTTCTCTTGTGAGCTTAAGATATCTTAACTTGGAGTTTGCGCAATTTGAGGGATTGATTCCCCACCAACTTGGAAATCTCTCAAGTTTGCAATCTCTTATTATTGGTGAGCTTGGTTTATACTCTGAGAACCTTAGCTGGCTTACTGGTCTATCTTCACTACAACATCTAGACATGAGCTTTGTGAACCTTAGTAAGGCATCTGATTGGTTTCTTTCGATAAACAAACTCACTACTCTGTTAGAATTACGATTGTCCTTCTGTGAACTTAGTCCTCACCATCCTATTCCTCTTGCTAATCTTACATCTCTGAAGATCCTGGATATATCATATAATAGTTTTCGTCCTTCTTCTCTTAATTGGGTATTAAGTCTGCATAATTTGGTCTCTATTGCGCTAAGATCCAATAATCTTGATCTTGGTGGTTCAATTCCATGTGGTCTTCGGAACCTGACCGTTCTTAAATATATTGACTTGTCTGAGAATTATTTTAATTCCACCATTCCCAACTGCTTTTATGGTTTTTCCAATCTCGAACGTCTCGACCTTCACTCCAATGAGTTGCATGGAGTGATCTCAAGTTCCATTGGAAACCTCACTTCTATTGTTAGCCTTGACCTGTCACATAATGCGTTCGAAGGGAAAATACCACCAGTTGTGGGCGATCTTTGCAATCTGGAGTTAATTTCATTGGAAGGTAACAGATTTAGTGGGAAAATATCAGAAGCCTTTGAAAGTTTGTTAGGTTGCAATTCAAATAGATTAACGTCACTGGGTCTGGGTGGGAATTCTTTTACTGGTCAAATAACAAATAGAATTGAAAGGTTCAAAAATCTAGCTGGTCTCAATCTTGCTCGTAATTTGCTTTCTGGGCCAATTCCAGTGTCACTTGGAAAATTATCAGCATTGGAGTATATTAATTTAGCTGGGAACCAATTGAATGGATCTCTTCCAGAATCGCTTGGTTCTCTCTCAAGCTTAGAACAACTTGATGTTTCTTATAATCTTTTGGAGGGTGTTGTATCAGAAGTTCACTTTGCTAATCTCACAAGTTTGAGGGACTTATCTGCCTCGGGGAATTCGTTGATTCTGAGGGTAAGTCCAGATTGGATCCCGCCCTTTCATCTAGTGACAATAGAATTGAGATCTTGGGTTTTAGGTCCCCAGTTTCCAATGTGGCTCAAATCACAGAGCGATTTTTTTGATATGGACCTCTCTGATGCTGAAATTTCAGACGCCGTGCCCAGTTGGTTTTGGAACTTATCCACAAGTTTTTTGTACTTGAATCTCTCCCACAACCAAATAAGTGGAGAAATTCCCAACATGGATTTAGACTGTCGATTTTCCATGATATATTTGGGTTCCAACAAGTTTAAGGGCACACTACCCCGCATCTCTTCCAATGTCGCAGAGCTTGATCTTTCCAACAATTCATTTTCTGGTGAAATTTCTCACTTCTTGTGTCGCCCGATTGGGACAGCAAACAGATTGGAAATTCTTCATCTTGGAGAAAATCTTTTATCCGGAAACATTCCTGATTGCTGGAGGTATTGGCCATCATTGACGGTGATAAAATTGGATGACAACAATCTGACAGGGGAAATTCCAAGTTCCATGGGATCTTTGAATAACTTGCAGTCCTTGCACCTACGCAACAACAACCTCTCAGGAGAAATGCCTCCATCTCTTCGGAACTGTGCAATGTTAAAAGTCATTGATCTTAGTCTAAATAAGTTCGTGGGGGGAATACCAACATGGGTCGGTGATCTCCCAAATCTGATGATTCTCGATCTTCGGCAAAACAAGTTTAATGGGATGGTTCCATATGAGATTTGCCGCCTTGCCAAGCTTCAGATTTTGGACGTTGCTCATAACAACTTGTTTGGAAGCATACCGAGATGTTTTGACAATTTCACTGCCATGCTCAACAAACCAGATTCAAGTTCTCTCATCTTTTATTCATTTTACATGGATGAGTTCTTAGAAAATGCATTTGTGGTGACAAGAGGTAGGGAAGACCAATACAACACCATTCTAACATTGGTGGCTAGCCTAGACCTCTCAAACAACAACTTATCTGGAGAGATCCCGGAAGAACTTACGAGTCTCCGCGGATTGTTATCACTAAATCTATCAGGAAACCATTTGAGAGGAAAAATTCCGGAGAAAATTGGTCTTCTGACATGGGCGCAATCTGTTGATGTATCAAGAAATCAATTGAGTGGCAAAATCCCTCCAAGCGTCTCAGATTTAAGTTTCATAAGTCTCTTCAATGTGTCGTACAACAACTTATCCGGGGAAATTCCATTGAGCACCCAACTACAGGGCATGGAAGCATCGAATTTCATAGGCAACCAACTCTGCGGACCTCCACTCCCCAAGAAATGCAGTGCTGCTAAGAACTCAACACTTGAGGGTACTAAAGATGACGAAGGACAGAAAGAAGTTGACGGAGAAGAAGAAGAGTACTGGTTCCATTTGGGCATAGCGGTCGGATTTGCAGTGGGCTTCTTGGGTGTCATTTCTCCCTTGGTGTTCTATGGATATTACAGACGTGTTTACTTTTGGTTTCTCGAGGAGTACGTGTGGTACAAGATTATGGATTGCTACATCAAATTCAAATGCATGGTAAGGAATTATCTTGCTCAATCATCTTTGATATCGACATTTAATCCCATATAACTGCATGGATTTTTTTTTTAGCGGAATCATCTTGGATTTTTTTTTTCCTGAATCATCTGTGTTTGTTCTGCATGTATTATGAATTAGATTAGAAGTTTTCTTTCCCTCTCTTTCTTCCCTCGAGTATCTAAATTAATATATGTGTGTGTGTGTGTGTGTATATATATATATAATGCATGCATTATAGGCTGGAACATAATTATGTGTCTAGTTTAACCGAATGAACTGAAAAATTATCAAACACACAGAATGCAGTAAATTCAGGGGACCGCTGGTTTTGTGGAAATTCTTGTGTTATCATTTGTCAGATATATTTTTACATATAGATGTATGCTTAAAGTTTTTTTTTTCTTTTTTGCTAAGATATACAAATATATTCTTACACGAGCTTCATTATATGCTAATATTATACTATAATTTTTAATGCCTGCAATTCCTAATAGCGAAAGTGTTTCACGCATAACGGTTGCAGGGAAGGCGGATGTAGATGGCGAAGAGTATCGGTTCCGGTTGGGCATTGCCATGGGATTCGACATTGTTTGAATTTTCACTTTTGGTTTGTGGAGTACATATGCTACAAGTGGAATGCTTTGACAGGTTTAAGTACTTTGTGTAAGACTGATATTTACTATTTAAAACTGCATCTACCTTTTTTTTTAAATGGTGTGAAAGTATGAAGACATAGAAAGGTACTATGTGAATGATTTCCTGGAATAAAATGTTTTATGTTAAGATAGTTTCATGTTTTATGTACACATCCATTCAAAAATAAATTTAAAAAAAAAAAAAAGAAAAAGAAAAAAAGAAGAAGAAGAAGACCGGCTTCACTATCCGGGAACCAACTTCTTCAGTACGAGCCACTGAAGGCAGCTTATAATTTATGGTCTAGATTTAGTTATCTATCTTATCAATTCTCGTGTAGTTTCTACCATTCGAACTCATCATTCCGAAGCAACTCTAACTGTGATCTCAAAAGCGAAAACGGTATCAAATGCTTGACTTGTGCAGCTCTCTTTCCAAACCGAGCAGCAACCAACTGCACATCTAAGAATTTCTCTATATCTCTTCTGTAGAGCCAAAACCCCCAAAAACTCACTCTCTTTCCATTTACTAAACTCACACTTCTTAATGCATGTTGAAGTGTTTCGAGCCGCGGAATCTGGTCTTCTTTCTGAAGAGGGATCCCATTGTGCTCGGAATGGAATGAAATGAAGACAGGACATAGATTTCTCTGTTTTGGAAAACAGAGTGGCTCTGTTTCAATCTACACCTGCAAAATCAGAACAAAGTTCCTAATAACATAGTAAGGTCAGAATCAAATTTATAGTATAATTTGGTGGATTGGGAATGAAGTAGAAACTAATATATTTTTATTAATTACTATATTGAATTCATTTCGTTGACCGCACATGCTTTGTGTTTTTTATTCGATATGTTTTGTTAAGTGTTGGGAAACATGACACCCAACTTTCATGTTGAGGTCCTGATTTTAAATCATTGAGGAAAAAAAGGACTGCATGTAGTTCTAGTTTCCACTAGCTTGATCTGAGAAGGGGAGGTCCGGTTAGGTGTCAACTTAGCTAGATTGTGCCTCGGCCCTTTTTATATCCATGGCTGCCCCTGGGCTTTTTATTTTATTTTATTTTATTTTAGATAATAATGATGATAATTATAGTAGCAGTAATTATAAAACTCAGAGTTAGCAGTAATTATAATGATGAAAATTGTGTGCAGCTCAGGCTCAACAATACGTCATTGATTGTAGATTCATGGGATCAATGCCGTAATTGGCGATGATATTATCAACAGAAATTCGAGTTTTGGCAATCAAACACAGAGAAATAATCTTATTTCCTATGAGTTCTTTGTAAGGCGATTAATTAACTCTAATAACTTGTCAGGCGAGATTTAACCGTCAACAAAAGTCACGGGCAGGAATTGCATGGACATGTGAGCTTCTCGGACGTGGCCATCTTTTCTGACTTATTCTAGTCGTGATAAATAGCTATAGATTGATTAAAGCTCGGTTGATTTAGAATGAGGAAAACAGGAGACAAGGACAGAAATAAATATTTTGATTTGTTCCATATTCCATAGATGACTCCACTTTATTTTTTGCCCAAATAAAAAAAAAAAAAAAAAGGTCAATTCCAATAATTTGCGTCTCTTGATTTTTCACTCATATGCTATCCTGCCATCCTTCTCTCAATATGCAAATGGCGTGCCACCTACGCTCTAGTCTATGAATGTAACGACCCGCCTAACATAGGCCGTTACCATACTTACTTACATACACTCATGAAATAACATATACAAAGCTTACTTACTTATTATACGTAAAACAGCGGAAATTTTTTTTTTTTTCTACGGCACATATGAGCGACTACGGAATATATAAGAACAAACGTATAATAGTATTAGTGTGTACGAGTGTTAACATTAACTAAATAGCAGTTATTAAACATTCCATAATATACATATAGATTCAAAACGCGTAGTAGTTTCCATTCCCCACGTTTCACAGTGCCTGGCCACGCGACTCAATCTTGTATCATCAACTGTTGACAGGTTGTTTACCTATAGCATAAACTTAAGACAATGAGCTTTCGCTCAACAAGTACAACTCCTATACCGCGACACATAACCTAACATACATCTTAACTTATCCTATTCATAACATAACAATTCATTTCATTACTTAGCACATCATTACATAATACATGCATGAACCAATTATGTTCACATTATGCTTTCTTATTTCATTTTAGCTTACTTTCATTTTTTATCTTACTTAGGGGCCCTTAACATAAGTGTCCGTACCCGGCGCGCAACTATGGAGTGGTTGGGGCGGCCAGTCCAAGTCCAACTCAATCCATAGTCCAACCCGACCTTGGACGGGTGGTACGACACAGGCGACTTGTCACCCTTCTCTTCTTTTCATCTTGTCATTCTTGAACTCATTATTCTTATTAGAATTAGTGAGCATGCATCTTGATGTCACCTATTCATGCTTCTTAATCATACCATATTCTTAACTCAACATGCATCTCTTACTTAGCATACCTCATAACATAAGCATATCATACTTTCGGGAACTAAAGAAAAACTCAGCAAATATATAAATAATTGCAGGTTGAACAAGCGATAATTTGGATCCAATTAAATCCAACGCAAGATATATAATTTGAATACTTTCCATTTTTTTGAAGTGAATATTATTCCATTTTCAAATTCCAATAAATAAATATATGTATTTAATCTGGAGTAGGAGATTCAAGCTCCACATCTGGACATTAGACGACAAGGCTGTGGATTAATAATTGGACTAAGCTGGCAACAATATAGAAAATCATGTATAAATACATTGTATTGTACTGCATTGTGTTTATTATTATTATTATTATTATTATTATTATTATTATTTTCTGTAGTGGACATTGTATTGTAATTGGATGTTCTTTATTGAATTAATTATACCAAATGTAGGTGATCAAGAGAGAAAATCATGTGGAAATATCGATTGTCTGAATTTAGAGAAATTAGTGGATGGATACATATGAAAAAGACTTTGGGATATTTAAGACAAATTGCTTTCCTCGTTATGCAAGTCTTCAATTATGAACAGATAATACATTACCTAAAAGACATATGCAAAAGATTTTTTTTTTTTTAATACCCTGTATTGTAAGGTTGTAAAAAACCATATCTTAGTTTTAATATCATATGTATATTATTAAAGTACGAATTTATATTCAATTCTTATATTTTCTCCGGACAATTTTACCTACATTACAAGACCAAAATGTTCAATCTTTATCGAAAAAGAAAGAATATTCCCTAAAAAAGAGAACAAGTGAAAAAAATCAAATATGAAGGATATTCAAGACTTTTTCATAATCAAAATTAAATTTTCACCCAAAAAGATATAGATTTAACATGAACTTAATATGTAAAGGTGTAAATCTGGTAAATGAATTAGAAATAATTTTTTGACAACCTCAAAATACAAGATATAAAAATGACAAAACAAAAAAGATATAAATATTTTTCCCATATATACAACGAAAAATTTTACAAAATTATCCTTGTTAAACGTTGAAGAACTCGTCAAATTTTTAACTAAAGAAACTACGTGTAATCCGACTTCGACGACATTAACCTCGTATTGTTTGCACTAAGCATAAGTGTTGGATGAAATTCGTTTTTCAGCTGAAACGTCAAACGATATATGTCACCTTTTGTTAAAAAGTCATAAAACTTTTAGAAGATAAACGACTTGTCGTCGTCAGGCGTAAAAGGCAGCATGCTAAAAACCGATGTGTCGTTTTTGATTCTGACAGAACGTATGCCGTTCTTTCAAAAACGACATGTCGTTCTATGAGCTAGATTGATAGAAATCTTTTACATGTGAATTAATATTAGTTACTAGCTGGAGAGTGGAGGTGCTATTAAGCGGCGAGTTTACTTATTTATTTTCTAATGCATTAATATAAAGTTTTAAAAGTTGATTTTTCTTTATTAATTCTTTTTTTTTTTTTTTTAAGAATTTACTCAAATTATATAGTTATCAATTGATAAGTAAAAAGAATTTTAAAAATAAAAAATGAGAACTTTATTTGTTGTTGTTAATATTTTCATAAAATCAATCATCACGTTATAGTTACAACGCATCCTACGTCGGAAAATATTACGGACGAAGCAAACTTTTATAAAGCATATCACCATGTTTTGGTAGAGAACCGATCTTCACTTCTCTTAATCGATATCAAGGCCGACTCAAGCATTTTAGGAGCCTAATGCCAAAAAAAAAAAAAAAAAATGAGGAGACCTTTTCTACAATTGAGATATCTTGTTTATAATGTGTACATTAAAATTTGTCAAAACCACATCAAAATAAAAATATATGAAGTTAACATCCTTATCAATTGGATATTTTTTCACTTCGTACCATATAATTCTCATTTTTTTTCTAAAAAGAATTAGCTAAATATTTAAAACTTGACGAAAACATAAAAGAGAGAATTAAAGCTTATATGAAATTTAGTTAGATCTCTTTGTTTTTGTTTTTTAAGATGTAACTTATTAAATAGATTTTCAGTACATAGTTTAACGTAAATAAATCTTATTAATATTTTGTAACAAATTTAGGGGCCTTGAAAGTGTGAGATTTGAGAATTATATACGTAAATATGCAGAGATATTTATTTGTTTTCAAGCCTATATTTTAATTATGTATCTGTGTGGCATGATTTTCAAACCTATTTCTACGAGTTTGTCAATAATATTTATATATATCCAATTATTGGTTTGATAAAAATATGTAACTAT